>OX438817.1:10000-614368 GCA_949316475.1 Hypomecis punctinalis
CTCGGGGGCGCCTTCTGCGCATGGGGAGGCTCGCGATGTCGTCCTCCCTCATGCGCTCATCCGCCTCTTTGCGCCCGAGGACTTCCTCACAGAAGTCCCGAACTGCGCTCCAGGCGGTCTCGCTCCGAACCATCGCCCTAGCAATGGCCGGCAGCGAGAGGTCGACCCCCACTATAGCAGCGAGCTGTGCACGCTGGGTGTCCCAAGCTGGGCACACCTCAAGCGTGTGCTGCGCCGTGTCCTCGCGGTTGCCACACTGGTGGCACTCCGGTGTGGGCTCCCTCCCGGCAACTCTGTGTAGGTACTCACCAAAGCAACCATGCCCTGTGAGCACCTGCACGAGCCTGAAGGAGAGGATCCCCCCCTCCCGAGCCAACCATACCCGGAGGATAGGTCGGAGCGCCTCAACAGTGCGGCGACCAGCAGACGGCTCTTCCAGCCTGCGCTGCCACCGCTCCACGGCCAGAAGCCGTTCTCGCCTTCGCCAGCGTCTTATCACCTCAGGGGGAGCAAAATCACCCCTGGACCGCGCATCAGACTGCCGGCGGTATATGCTGGCTAGCCCCTTGGCATCCAAGTCCCAAGGCGTGGTGCCAGCCAACAAGCACGCCGCCTCATACGACACGGTGCGGTATGCCCGTATCACTCGGAGCGCCATAACTCGTTGCGGCCTCCGTAGAAGTGCAACGTTATGGGCGCTCAGAGCATCCGCCCAGATCGGGGCGCCGTACAGCGCCATCGACCTCACCACCCCCGTGTAGAGGCGGCGGCATGCAGCGTTCGGCCCACCCACGTTTGGGAGAAGGCTTCCCAAGGCCGAAGCCGCTCCGACGAGCCGCGGAGCCAATCGCTTGAAGTGCTCGCGGAAATTCCATCGACTGTCGAGGACGAGACCGAGATACCTCATCGTCGTCCCGACAGCGATAGGAACACCCCCAACGATAAGCTCCGCTCCGGCTGGCGGCGCGCGCCGAGGTCCGTGGAAGCAGACGGCCTCGGACTTCTCTAGGGCCACTTCTAGCCCTAGGCGCCGGATTCGGCTCACAATCTGAGCCGTGCCCGCCGTGGCCAGGATCGACGCATCCCGATACGTCGCCCCGCGAGCCAACACCAGCGTGTCATCGGCGTAACAGACAACGTCGATGCCACGCAGGCGGCCACCTCGAAGCACCCAGTTGTACCCGAAGTTCCACATGACTGGTCCCAGGACCGAGCCCTGTGGAACTCCGCGGGACATAGCCCACCGGCCCCATCCCTCCCTCGTCGGATAGACTACATCTCTCTCCGAGAAGTAGTCGTCGAGGGTCCGGCATAGGTAGGCGGGTGCCTCGTGGCAGCGCAGTGCCGTCTTGATGCAGCCCCAGGGGAGGGTATTGAAGGCGTTTGCAATGTCGAGCGACACCGCAACGACGACCTCTCCCCGGGATACGGCCGCTTCCGCGAAGGCCCTCACCCTCGATATGGCATCGATGGTGGACCTGCCCCTGCGGAAGCCGAACTGCGACTCAGCCAGGTTTGGCCCGACCTGCTCCAGGTGTTTGTTGAGACGGGCGGCAATGACACGCTCCAAGAGCTTGCCAGCCTCGTCCAACAACACGATCGGGCGGTAGGCCCCCGGCGAGTCAGCAGGTCTACCCGCTTTGCGCAGCAGCACAAGCTTCCCACTCTTGTACCGCCGCGGAAAGCGGCCCTGCCTCAAGCAGTCCGTGAGGAAGTCCCTGAACCGCGGCTCCAGAACCTCCAACGCCAGCACCCAAGCCCGTCCGGGGATACCGTCCGGGCCAGGAGCCGTGTTTTTGGCCCTGAGCCTCAGGATTGCCGCCGCGAGCTCCCCTTCGGAAACGGGCGGCACTTCCTCAGCCTCTGCATCTTCGACCCTCCCACGATTAGAGGGGAATGCCATCACTGGGGCCACGTGGTCGCCCGCCCGTGGAAACAGGGTGGCAACCACGTTCTCCAACAAGTCCGGCTGCATGGTCTGCGTCAAGGGTGGCGCCCATGCGCGGATCTTGTTCCGGACCCACTTGTACGGCCTTCCCCACGGATCGCGGTCTAAGGCGTCGAGCATGCTCTCACGGCCACTGTCTTTGGCTCGCGCTATCTCCGTCTGCAGGGAGGTGACCACTTGCCTGTACAAGGCGTACAGCTCCGCTTCCCGGTCCGGGTCCCAGTGCCGGCGCCGGCGCTGTCTGGCGTATTCACGCCGAGCGGCCACACACTCCTCGCGGAGGTGCGCCAGCTCAGGCGTCCACCAGGACACGCTGCGACGCGGCGGCAGGGAACCCACTCGGGGCATGGAGGCGTCACACACCTGCGTCAACGCCTCGCAGAACCAATCCGCCTCGGCGTCTACCTCCACTGCATCGGATCTCGGGATCCACGCCTTCACGATAGCCGCCTCCAAAAGGACCTCGCTATCCAAGCGCTTGAGGGCCCATCGTGGTGACCGCTCCGTTCGGGGGCGGCTCGGACCTCCCGGGACTCCTGGGGGGGAGACGGTCATCCGGATATACCGGTGATCGGACAGCGTCTCCACTCCCTCCAGTACTTCCCAGTCCTGCACACGGCGCGCCAGGGTAGGGGTCGCGAACGCGAGGTCTACAATGGACCCTCCCTGTTGCCGCACACACGTGTGCACCGTCCCCGTGTTGAGCAGCAGCAAACCAAGGGCAGCTGCCCATTCCTCCAATGGCTGGCCTCTCTCATTCGCAACAGGCGATCCCCACAATGCTGATTTGGCGTTGAAGTCGCCAGCAATCAGCACGTGGTTTGGACGACACTGTTGGACGAGAGATTCCACCTCGGAAAGCCAGCCCTCGAACTCGGCGAGGCTCCTGTTGGGTGAGAAGTAAGTGCCTATATAGGCGACACCCCCCGCCACAACAGCCACACAGCCTCGCCCCCTCACTACCTTCTCGAGTGGAGGAAAGCCCGCCGCTGCTTGGGTGACGATCACCACTCGTCCCTCGTTATCGCCCGACCAGTTGTCCCTTGGTGGCACATAATAGGGCTCCGCCACGATTGATATGGGTATCAACCACTCCGCCATACTCTGGACCAAGAGGTCCTGAGCCCTGGCGGAGTGGTTGATATTAGCCTGAAGAACAGTCAGGGCCATATCAATCTGCTTCCATGTGCGAAGCCTCTCCCTGTCTCTGGGGTGGGGAAGGTCGCTGCTGGGACCTGGCCGCGGCAGCTACCCTCCTTCCTCTCTTCGTGGGCATGGCACAAGCCTTGCTTCCCACGCGGTGACCAGTTGGCTTCCCAGCCGCGGCGCAAACTGCGCAATGCGGCGCAACGGTGCACGCGCCCGCTTTATGGCCAGGCTGACCGCACCGGTAGCAAAGGTCGCTCCGGTCCACCTCTGAAGAGCACTGCTCCCGGACGTGCCCCACTTCGAGGCACCGGAAGCAGCGCATCGGCCGTGCGGTCAGCAGCTTGACCTGGGCTGACACCCACCCCACTTTCAGGCGGCCACCACTCAGCACCTTCTTCGCTACCCCCACTGGGCAGCTGATGAAGGTGGCGCCAATGCCGGCCGGGTTGCGACGAATGTCGCCGACCTTTATCAGGTCCACCTGACACTCACCGACTCTGGAGACGGCTGCCACTACTTCCTCTTTGGTGACCGAGTCATCCAAGCCGCTAACGCGCAAGTCCGCGCACTTAGTCGGCCTGGAGACCCGGATCTCCTCCGAGTTGTAGATCTCCCTCAGCTTGTTTGCGAGGGAGTCCGCCTTCTCTCCAGTGGTGGTGCCGGGTATCTCTAAGACCCGACCACCCGTTGCCGCCTTGCGAAATTGGAGGTTCGTGATCCCAATCTGGGCAAGATCGACCCTCCTCTTCGCTTCGCCCAAGGCATCCGCGTATGTAACGCCCTTCTTCAAGGCCTCCGGCTGGATCGTGATGATCACAGCCGAGGACCGGGGCACGCGAAGCTTGGGCGCCTCCATGGTGCGCTGAGTCGCGCGTTTGGGCGGCTGCTGAGCAGGCCTCTGCGGTGCAGCCGGAGCTGGAGCCACCCTGGCGGTCGCCTTCTTCTGCTGGCGGGCCTTCCTTGCCACCACAGACCAGCTTTGGCTCGTCGATGACGAGGGAGTTGGCTGAGCTACCACTGCGGGCACCTCGGGCACCACGGGCACCACAGGCGTGACCTTGCCCTTGCCCTTGCCCTTCCCCTTGCCTTTGCCCTTATCCTTACGGCTTTGGGCAGAGGGGAGAGCTACGGCTGGCAACTCTTCCATGCTTGTTGGGCCCGGCTCCTGCGGTGCAGCCGCGGACTTGAGGAACTCTTTCCTCCTGTTCGCGGGGGCAACCGCAGGGCCGGCCGTGACTGCCGCCTTTTTATCGGCGGCAAGCGGCGGACGGACTCGCTTCTCCGGAAGAAGGCGATCCTCCAGAGCCTCGAACCGCGCGCTCAACATTCCGCCGACTTGTCGCATGATAGACTGCGACAAGTCCTCGGAGTCATTCATCCGGACCGGCTGCCCAGAAGACACGGACACAGGAGCCGCTCGTGTCTCTATTAACGAGCGGAGCTCTGCGATCTCCCTGCGGAGATCCGCCACCTCGGTCTGCAGGCGCTTGTTAGCGGCCTGCAGGTTCCGCGTCTCGTCGGTGGAGGTCCTCTTGTGGAGGTCCTCCACCACCACCTGTATGGTGGACGCCGCCTCTTTTAGGGCCTTGGTGTAGGTGCCCTTTAACTTTCCGGATTTTGTGGCCACGAGGTTGATCATGGCCACGCAGTCCTGCACCCTCTTGTTGAGATCGGATGCCAACTCTCCGCTCGTCTCTGAAGACAGAGACACTAGGCATGGCGCCGACCCAGACGAGCGGAGCCTTTGGGACATCCGAGCGACCTCTTGCTCGACCCTCAGCTCCAACTCGTCGCGCTCTGCGGCCACAAGTGCCGCCTTAGCCTTAGCGAGGCCTACGTATTCGCCCGTTGTGGGCGGACGGCCTCTGCCTCGTCTTGGCTCGATGAGGACCTTAACAGCTGGGGCGTCCGATTCGCCGCCAGAGCTGAGGTTGCCCTCATCGCCACTTCCTCCATGGCGCTGGTTGCGCCTGCGCTTGGTAGCGCCCGTCTTCTGTGACGACTGTGATGTCACAGTCATCGTACTCATTACTGAGGAGTCAGACTCCTCAGCCGGACTCAAAAAGAGCCCACAACCCTCTTCATCAATTTTGTTTTTGTTTTTATTTGATCTTTCCATACTGATCCCACGAGAATGGGGGAAATAAAACGTCCACCAAGGTAGTGCCCCCTGTACCAAGGTAAGCCTAAATACACCAAGAGTGTCGGCCGGTACTCTGGCGAGGTACGCACTCGCGACCAACCTACCCAGTGGCCATGCATCCCCTCACGGTGCGCCGCCGCTTGGGATTTGGGGTGATTTTTTATAGAGGTTTTCTTCCTCGCGGTCCGGGCAACCAAGCCAAGACCCTCGGTCCTGCCGCAAGCCACGAGACGTGACCGTAGCCGCAAGCAGGGCTCCGATATACGACGCTGGCTCGCGAAGAGCCTGCTCGGCAGTAGTGTGAGTACATACCGAGCACGTCCCTCCCGGCAGCGGCAAGAGCTCACATCCACTGGCCCCTCTGCTAATCAGAGGGATCCCTGGAGAGCACACATCGCCAACTGCCTGAGACCACAGAAGGCCTCCAACCCCTGTTCGGGACTTATGATTTATCAGTAGAAACTAAAGATGTAACTACTGATCCATCATAATCCCAAACGAGCTCAGGACAGAACTGAGCTGTTCCCCCCCAATGTCTTCTGCACGCGCTCCTCAGGGTAGAGAGAGGGGCGCGCAGAGAAGACCCCCGACCGGATATCTGCAATCAAGTGGCAAGATCCCGCGAGGGAAGTTACCAAGTGATTCCCAGGGTGCACCACGGGGAGGTTTCCGGCCACAGCACCCCAACCTAACCTAACCTAACCTAACCTAACCTAACCTAACCTAACCTAACCTAACCTAACCTAACCTAACCTAACCTAACCTAACCTAACCTAACCTTTTTTTTTTTTTTTTTTTTTTTTTTTTTTTTAGCCAGGGGAAATCCTTTATGGATACCACCACACCTCGTGGGCAGGCGGGTGGTTATGTGGGAGTCCCGCCACTGGTCGGTATACCCACCAAAACCCCTGGGTGTTCCTCCACTGCGCCTGTTGTCGGGGCTACGGGCACGCTTCCGCACTCCTCCGCGGCACCCGACAGCGCTGGCCCAAACTGGACCCCACCACGGAGCTTGCGCTCCCTCCGGATTGACGACGTGCCGAACACCAGACACGTCGTCATCCACCACCTGGGACCAACCAGCACTGGGCGTCGGACAGCACCCGTATCCGACAGCCCTGGTCCCGATGCAACGGGTCAATTAAAGTGGCCCCGCGCCTGCCACTACGGCTGCAGAGGATAGGGAGAGCGGCCATCGCGATACCGACACGCCTCTTCCCCTGCAGCCCCACCGCCTCCGCCAACACGTTGGCGGCGCCCGTTAGGGCCGCTGGCAGGATGGATAGGCAGCGGCTTCCTCGCCGCCCGTCCATCCCGTCGCCGCCCCCGCCTCGATGGGCTCGGCCGCGGTATCGCGACGAGCGCGACACCGCAGTCCACCTCAGTCGGCAAGCCGACCTACTGGCCAGCCTCTACCATGGGTTTGGGGAAAAACCCGGAGAGGCGGCCCCACCTCGGGTTCCTCTTCGTTCACCAGGTTGGGACAGACCTGGCTACTAAGCCCCCCCGCCACGACAAGGCGGGAACCCACTCGGGGGGGAACCTAACCTAACCTTTTTTTTTTTTTTGTCCAGGGGAAATCTTTTAAAGATACCACCGCACCTCGGGACAGGCGGGTGGTTATGTGGGAGTCTCCGCCCATTGCTGGACGGCATACCCACCAAAACCCCTGGGTGTTCCGCCACTGCGCTTGGTGTCGGGGCTACGGGCACGCTTTCGCACTCCTCCGCGGCACCCGACAGCGCTGGCCCAAACCGGGCCCCACCTCGGAGCGTAAGCTCCCTCCAGAATGACGATGTGCCGAACACCAGACACATCGTCATCCCCCACCTGGGACCAACCAGCACTGGGCGTCAGACAGTACCCGTGTCCGACAGCCCTGGTCCCGATGCGACGGGTCAATTTAAGTGGCCCCGCGCCTGCCACTACGGCTGCAGAGGATAGGGAGAGCGGCCGACGAAATACCGACACTCCTCTTCCCCTGCAGCCCCACCGCGTCCGCCATCAAAACGGTGGCGACCCCGTCAAGGCCGCGGAAGGCAGGGAAAGTGGCAACGACACACCAGCAGTCCTCTCCCGCCGCGGCCTCCAATCCTCAGCCGCAGTGCCTCCCATACGACACTGCAGCCCCCCTCAGTTGCGGTGCCCCCCATAAGGCACGCAACCTACTTTGGCCAGCTTCTACTCAGGCTTGGAGGCAAAAGCCCGGAGAAGCGGCCCCACCACGGGTTCCTCTTGGTTCACCAGGTTGGCCCTACCTGGCTACTAAGCCCCCCCGCCACGACAAGGCGGGAACCCACTCGGGGGGGAAAAGGCCCTACCTGGCTACTAAGCCCCCCCGCCACGAACCTAACCTAACCTTTTTTTTTTTTTTTTTTTTTTGACCCAGGAAAATCCTTTATGGATACCACCAAACCTGGGGAGGCCGGTGGTTATGTGGGAGTCTCCACCGCTAGTCGGTGGCATACCCACTAAAAACCTGGGGTGTTTCCGCCACTGCGCCATTATGTCGGGGCTACGGGCACGCTTCCGCACTCCTCCGCGGCCCCGACAACGCTGTCCGCACCCGGACCCACCTCGGGGAGCTCAACCCTTAGGGAGCTTCACCCGGCATAGCGACGATGTGCCGAAACACGGGGCACATCGTGCAGTCTCGGGGAACTCTCGAACGGGTGGAGGGCTTCCCCAAGCCCAGCCACCCAGAGTTCCCCTTATGGAGGCAGTCGGTCATGAGCTAACCGCCTGCCTCGAGGTCGCCTTCTGCGCATGGGGAGGCTCGCTATGTCGTCCTCCCTCGTGCGCTCATCCGCCTCTTTGCGCCCGAGGACTTCTTCGCAGAAGTCCCGAACCGCGCTCCAGGCGGTCTCGCTCCGCACCATCGCCCTGACAATGGCCGGCAGCGAGAGGTCGACCCCCACAGTGGCCACAAGCTGGGCACGCTGGGTGTTCCACTCTGGACACACCTCCAGCGTGTGCTGCGCCGTGTCCTCGCGGTCGCCACACTGGTGGCACTCCGGTGTAGGCTCTCTCCCGGCGACTCTGTGCAAGTACTCGCCGAAGCAACCGTGCCCCGTAAGCACCTGCACGAGCCTAAAGGAGAGGACCCCATCCTCACGAGCCAACCAGTCCCGGAAGATTGGTCGGAATGCCTCAACGGTGCGGCGACCAGCAGTCGGCTCTTCCAGCCTGTGGTCCCATCGCTCCAAGGACGCTTGCCGGCCACGTCTCCGCCAACGCCTTATCACCTCGGGGGGAGGGAACTCACCCCCGGACCGTGCATTGGCCATTTGGCGGTACACGCCGGCCAGCATCTCGGCGTCCAAGTCCCATGGAGCAGTCCTGGCCAGGACGCACGCCGCCTCATACGATACGGTGCGGTATGCCCGTATCACTCGGAGCGCCATAACTCGTTGCGGCCTCCGTAGAAGTGCAACGTTATGGGCGCTCAGAGCATCCGCCCAGATCGGGGCGCCGTACAGCGCCATCGACCTTACCACCCCCGTGTAGAGGCGGCGGCATGCGGCGTTCGGCCCACCCACGTTTGGGAGAAGGCTTCCCAAGGCCGAAGCCGCTCCGACGAGCCGCGGAGCCAATCGCTTGAAGTGCTCGCGGAAATTCCATCGACTGTCGAGGACGAGACCGAGATACCTCATCGTCGTCCCGACAGCGATAGGAACGCCCCCAACGATTAGCTCCGCTCCGGCTGGTGGCGCGCGCCGAGGTCCGTGGAAGCAGACGGCCTCGGACTTCTCTAGGGCCACTTCTAGCCCTAGGCGCCGGATTCGGCTCACAATCTGAGCCGTGCCCGCCGTGGCCAGGATCGACGCATCCCGATACGTCGCCCCGCGAGCCAACACCAGCGTGTCATCGGCGTAGCAGACAACGTCGATGCCACGCAGGCGGCCACCTCGAAGCACCCAGTTGTACCCGAAGTTCCACATGACTGGTCCCAGGACCGAGCCCTGTGGAACTCCGCGGGACATAGCCCACCGGCCCCATCCCTCCCTCGTCGGATAGACTACATCTCTATCCGAGAAGTAGTCGTCGAGGGTCCGGCATAGGTAGGCGGGTGCCTCGTGGCAGCGCAGTGCCGTCTTGATGCAGCCCCAGGGGAGGGTATTGAAGGCGTTTGCGATGTCGAGCGACACCGCAACGACGACCTCTCCCCGGGATACGGCCGCTTCCGCGAAGGCCCTCACCCTCGATATGGCATCGATGGTGGACCTGCCCCTGCGGAAGCCGAACTGCGACTCAGCCAGGTTTGGCCCGACCTGCTCCAGGTGCTTGTTGAGACGGGCGGCAATGACACGCTCCAAGAGCTTGCCAGCCTCGTCCAACAACACAATCGGGCGGTAGGCCCCCGGCGAGTCAGCAGGTCTACCCGCTTTGCGCAGCAGCACAAGTTTACCGCTCTTGTACCGCCGCGGAAAGCGGCCCTGCCTCAAGCAGTCCGTGAGGAAGTCCCTGAACCGCGGCTCCAGAACCTCCAACGACAGCACCCAAGCCCGTCCGGGGATACCGTCCGGGCCAGGAGCCGTGTTTTTGGCCCTGAGCCTCAGGATTGCCGCCGCGAGCTCCCCTTCGGAAACGGGCGGCACTTCCTCAGCCTCTGCATCTTCGACCCTCCCACGATTAGAGGGGAATGCCATCACTGGGGCCACGTGGTCGCCCGCCTGTGGAAACAGGGTGGCAACTACGTTCTCCAACAAGTCCGGCTGCATGGTCTGCGTCAAGGGTGGCGCCCATGCGCGGATCTTGTTCCGGACCCACTTGTACGGCCTTCCCCACGGATCGCGGTCTAAGGCGTCGAGCATGCTTTCACGGCCACTGTCTTTGGCTCGCGCTATCTCCGTCTGCAGGGAGGTGACCTCTTGCCTGTACAAGGCGTACAGCTCCGCTTCCCGGTCCGGGTCCCAGTGCCGGCGCCGGCGCTGTCTGGCGTATTCACGCCGAGCGGCCACACACTCCTCGCGGAGGTGCGCCAGCTCAGGCGTCCACCAGGACACGCTGCGACGCGGCGGCAGGGAACCCACTCGGGGCATGGAGGCGTCACACACCTGTGTCAACGCCTCGCAGAACCAATCCGCCTCGGCGTCTACCTCCACTGCATCGGATCTCGGGATCCACGCCTTCACGATAGCCGCCTCCAAGAGGACCTCGCTATCCAAGCGCTTGAGGGCCCATCGTGGTGACCGCTCCGTTCGGGGGCGGCTCGGACCTCCCGGGACTCCTGGGGGGGAGACGGTCATCCGGATATACCGGTGATCGGACAGCGTCTCCACTCCCTCCAGTACTTCCCAGTCCTGCACATGGCGCGCCAGGGTAGGAGTCGCGAACGCGAGGTCCACAATAGACCCTCCCTGTTGCCGCACACACGTGTGCACCGTCCCCGTGTTGAGCAGCAGCAAGCCAAGGGCAGCTGCCCATTCCTCCAATGGCTGGCCTCTCTCATTCGCAACAGGCGATCCCCACAATGCTGATTTGGCGTTGAAGTCGCCAGCAATCAGCAGGTGGTTTGGACGACACTGTTGGACGAGAGATTCCAACTCGGAAAGCCAGCCCTCGAACTCGGCGAGGCTCCTGTTGGGGGAGAAGTAAGTGCCTATATAGGCGACACCCCCCGCCACAACAGCCACACAGCCTCGCCCCCTCACTACCTTCTCGAGTGGAGGAAAGCCCGCCGCTGCTTGGGTGACGATCACCACTCGTCCCTCGTTATCGCCCGACCAATTGTCCCTTGGTGGCACATAATAGGGCTCCGCCACGATTGATATGGGTATCAACCACTCCGCCATACTCTGGACCAAGAGGTCCTGAGCCCTGGCGGAGTGGTTGATATTAGCCTGAAGAACAGTCAGGGCCATATCAATCTGCTTCCATGTGCGAAGCCTCTCCCTGTCTCTGGGGTGGGGAAGGTCGCTGCTGGGACTTGGCCGCGGCAGCTACCCTCCTTCCTCTCTTCGTAGGCATGGCACAGGCCTTGCTTCCCACGCGGTGTCCGGGTGGCTTTCCGGCCGCGGCGCAAACTGCGCAATGCGGCGCACCCGTGCACGCGTTCGCATTGTGGCCTGGCTGACCGCACCGGTAGCACAGCTCGCTCCGGTCCACCTCTGAAGAACACTGCTCCCGGACGTGCCCCACTTCAAGGCACCGGAAACAGCGCATCGGCCGTGCGGTCAACAGCTTTACCTGGGCTGATACCCACCCCACTTTCAGGCGGCCACCACTGAGCACCTTCTTCGCCACCCCCACTGGGCAGCTGATGAAGGTGGCGCCTATGCCAGCCGGATTGCGACGGATGTCGCCGACCTTTATCAGGTCTACCTGGCACTCCCCTACCCTGGAGACGGCTGCCACTATTTCTTCTTTGGTGACCGAGTCATCCAAACCGCTCACGCGCAAGTCCGCGCACTTGGTCGGTCTGGAGACTCGGATCTCCTCCGAATTATAGATCTCCCTCAGTTTGTTGGCGAGGGAGTCCGCCTTCTCTCCAGTGGTGGTGCCAGGAATCTCCAAGACCCGACCACCAGTTGCCGCCTTCCGGAATTGGAGGGTCCCGATCCCAAGCTGTGTGAGATCAACCCTCCTCTTCGCTTCGCCCAAGGCATCCGCGTATGTTACGCCCTTCTTCAAGGCCTCTGGCTGGATCGTGATGATCACAGCCGAGGACCGGGGCACGCGAAGCTTGGGCGCCTCCGTGGTGCGCTGAGTTGCGCGTTTGGGCGGCTGCGGTTGAGCACGCCTCTGCGGTGCAGCCGGAGCTGGAGCCACCTTGGTGGTCGCCTTCTTCTGCTGGGGGGCCTTCCTAGCCACCACTACCCAGTTTTGGCCCGTCGACGTCGAGGGAGTCGCCGGTTGCGCCACCACTGCGGGCACTTCGGGCACCACCGGCGTGGCCCCGCCCTTGCCCTTGCCCTTCCCCTTGCCTTTGCCTTTACTCTTTAGGCTTTGGGCAGAGGGGAGAGCTACGGCTGGCAAGTCTGCCATGCTCGATTGGCCCGTCTCCTGCGGTGCAGCCGCGGACTTGAGGAACTCTTTCCTCCTGTTCGCGGGGGCAACCGCAGAGCTGACCGTGGCTGCCGCCTTTCTATCGGCGGCAAGCGGCGGACGGACTCGCTTCTCTGGAAGAAGGCGATCCTCCAGAGCCTCGAACCGCGCGCTCAACATTCCGCCGACTTGTCGCATGATAGACTGCGACAAGTCCTCGGAGTCCGCATTCATCCGGACCGGCTGCCCAGAAGACACGGACACAGGAGCCGCTCGTGTCTCTATCAACGAGCGGAGCTCTGCGATCTCCTTGCGGAGATCTGCCACCTCGGTCTGCAGGCGCTTGTTAGCGGCCTGCAAGTTCCGCGTCTCGTCGGTGGAGGTCCTCTTATGGAGGTCTTCCACCACCACCTGTATGGTGGACGCCGCCTCTTTGAGGGCCTTCGTAAAGGTCCCCTTTAATTTACCGGATTTTGTGGCCACGAGATTAATCATGGCCACACAGTCCTGCACCCTCTTATTGAGATCGGAGGCCAACTGCCCGCTCGTCTCTGAAGACAGAGTCAGCAGGCATGGCGCCGATCCAGACGAGCGGAGCCTTTGGGACATCCGAGCGACCTCTTGCTCGACCCTCAGCTCCAACTCGTCGCGCTCTGCGGCCACAAGTGCCGCCTTGGCCTTAGCGAGACCTACGTACTCGCCCGTTGTGGGCGGTCGGCCTCTGCCTCGTTTTGGCGTGATGACAACCTTGAGAGCTGGGGCGTCAGATTCGCCACCAGAGCTCAAGTTGCCCTCATCGCTTCCTCCTTTGCGCTGTTTGCGCGTGCGCTTAGTAGCGCCCGTCTTCTCTGATGACTGTGATGTCACAGTCATCATGCTCGTAACTGAGGAGTCAGACTCCTCAGCTGGACTCAAAAAGAGCCCACATCCCTCTTCTTCATCAATTTGTTTTTTGTTTTTAGAAACTTCCATATTGTTCCCACGAGTATGGGGGAAATAAAAAGTCCACCAAGGTAGTGCCCCCTGTACCAAGGTAAGCCTAAATACGCCAAGAGTGTCGGCCGGTACTCTGGCGAGGTACGCACTCGCGACCAACCTGCCCAGTGGCCATGCATCCCCTCACGGTGCGCCGCCGCTTGGGATTTGGGGTGATTTTTTATAGAGGTTTTCTTCCTCGCGGTCCGGGCAACCAAGCCAAGACCCTCGGTCCTGCCGCAAGCCACGAGACGTGACCGTAGCCGCAAGCAGGGCTCCGATATACGACGCTGGCTCGCGAAGAGCCTGCTCGGCAGTAGTGTGAGTACATACCGAGCACGTCCCTCCCGGCAGCGGCGAGTGCTCACATCCACTGGCCCCTCTGCTAATCAGAGGGATCCCTGGAGAGCTCACTTCGCCAACTGCCTGAGACCACAGAAGGTCTCCAACCCCTGTTTGGGACTTATGATTTATCAGTAGAAACTAAAGGTGTAACTACTGATCCATCATAATCCCAAACGAGCTCGGGACAGAACCGAGCTCATCCCCCCAATGTCTTCTGCACGCGCTCCTCAAGGTAGAGAGAGGGGCGCGCAGAGAAGACCCCCGACCGGATATCTGCAATCAAGTGGCAAGATCCCGCGAGGGAAGTTACCAAGTGATTCCCAGGGTGCACCACGGGGAGGTTTCCGGCCACAGCAGCCCAACCTAACCTAACCTTTTTTTTTTTTTTTTTTACCAGGGGAAATCCTTTATGGATACCACCACACCTCGTGGGCAGGCGGGTGGTTATGTGGGAGTCTCCGCCCATTGCTGGACGGCATACCCACCAAAACCCCTGGGTGTTCCGCCACTGCGCTTGGCGTCGGGGCTACGGGCACGCTTGCGCACTCCTCCGCGGCACCCGACAGCGCTGGCCCAAACCGGGCCCCACCTCAGAGCGTAAGCTCCCTCCAGAATGACGATGTGCCGAACCAGACACATCGCCATCCCCCACCTGGGACCAACCAGCACTGGGCGTCAGACAGTACCCGTGTCCGACAGCCCTGGTCCCAATGCAACGGGTCGGTTGAAGTGGCCCCGCGCCTGCCACTACGGCTGCAGAGGATAGGGAGAGCGGCCGACGACATACCGACACTCCTCTTCCCCTGCAGCCCCACCGCGTTCGCCATCACAACGGTGGCGACCCCGTCTAGGCCGCGGAAGGTAGGGTGGGCAGTAGGCCAGACACCGCCAGACCCATCCAGCCGCGGCCCCCGCCCCAAAAGGGGCACGGCCGCAGTGTCGCAAGAGCGATACTGCAGTCCACCTCAGTCGGATATGGTGCCCACCTCAGCAGGGTGCAGAGCGTACCTATGGGGGATGCAGAGGAGGTATGCAGAGCCCACCATGGAGGGTGCAGAGCGGGCTAGGGGGCAGGCACCACTAACAACGACCTACCTACTCGATGGCCGGCCTCCGAACGGACTTGGGGAAAAAGTCCGGAGAGGCGGCCCCACCTCGGGTTCCGCTCAGCTTCACCAGGCTGGCAAGACCTGGCTACTAAGCCCCCCCGCCACGACAAGGCGGGAACCCACGGGGGGGACAAGGCGGGAACCCACGGGGGGGACAAGGCGGGAACCCACGGGGGGGGCTAACCTAACCTAACCTAACCTAACCTAACCTTTTTTTTTTTTTTTTTTTTTAGCCAGGGGAAATCCTTTATGGATACCACCACACCTCGTGGGCAGGCGGGTGGTTATGTGGGAGTCCCGCCACTGGTCGGTATACCCACCAAAACCCCTGGGTGTTCCTCCACTGCGCCTGGTGTCGGGGCTACGGGCACGCTTCCGCACTCATCCGCGGCACCCGACAGCGCTGGCCCAAACCGGGCCCCACCTCGGAGCGTAGGCTCCCTCTACAATGACGACGTGCCGAACACCAGACACGTCGTCATCCACCACCTGGGACCAACCAGCACTAGGCGTCGGACAGCACCCGTATCCGACAGCCCTGGTCCCGATGCAACGGGTCAATTAAAGTGGCCCCGCGCCTGCCACTACGGCTGCAGAGGATAGGGAGAGCGGCCATCGCGATACCGACACGCCTCTTCCCCTGCAGCCCCACCGCCTCCGCCAACACGTTGGCGGCGCCCGTTAGGGCCGCTGGCAGGATGGATAGGCAGCGGCTTCCTCGCCGCCCGTCCATCCCGTCGCCGCCCCCGCCTCGATGGGCTCGGCCGCGGTATCGCGACGAGCGCGACACCGCAGTCCACCTCAGTCGGCAAGCCGACCTACTGGCCAGCCTCTACATGGGTTTGGGGAAAAAACCCGGAGAGGCGGCCCCACCTCGGGTTCCTCTTCGTTCACCAGGTTGGAGCAGACCTGGCTACTAAGCCCCCCCGCCACGACAAGGCGGGAACCCACTCGGGGGGGAACCTAACCTAACCTTTTTTTTTTTTTTTTTTTTTTTGACCCAGGAAAATCCTTTATGGATACCACCAAACCTGGGGAGGCCGGTGGTTATGTGGGAGTCTCCACCGCTAGTCGGTGGCATACCCACTAAAAACCTGGGGTGTTTCCGCCACTGCGCCATTATGTCGGGGCTACGGGCACGCTTCCGCACTCTTCCGCGGCCCCGACAACGCTGTCCGCACCCGGACCCACCTCGGGGAGCTCAACCCTCAGGGAGCTTCACCCGGCATGGCGACGATGTGCCGAAACACGGGGCACATCGTGCAGTCTCGGGGAACTCTCGAACGGGTGGGGGGCTTCCCCAAGCCCAGCCACCCAGAGTTCCCCTTATGGAGGCAGTCGGTCATGGGCTAACCGCCTGCCTCGAGGTCGCCTTCTGCGCATGGGGAGGCTAGCGATGTCGTCCTCCCTCGTGCGCTCGTCCGCCTCTTTGCGCCCGAGGACTTCTTCGCAGAAGTCCCGAACCGCGCTCCAGGCGGTCTCGCTCCGCACCATCGCACGGGCAATGGCCGGCAGCGAGAGGTCGACCCCCACAGTGGCCACAAGCTGGGCACGCTGGGTGTTCCACTCTGGACACACCTCCAGCGTGTGCTGCGCCGTGTCCTCGCGGTCGCCACACTGGTGGCACTCCGGTGTGGGCTCTCTCCCGGCGACTCTGTGCAAGTACTCGCCGAAGCAACCGTGCCCCGTAAGCACCTGCACGAGCCTAAAGGAAAGGACCCCATCCTCACGAGCCAACCAGTCCCGGAGGATTGGTCGGAATGCCTCAACGGTGCGGCGACCAGCAGACGGCTCTTCCAGCCTGCGGCACCATCGCTCCAAGGACTCTTGCCGGCCACGTCTCCGCCAACGCCTTATCACCTCGGGGGGAGGGAACTCACCCCCGGACCGTGCATCGGCCATTTGGCGGTACACGCCAGCCAGCATCTCGGCGTCCAAGTCCCATGGAGCAGTCCTGGCCAGGACGCACGCCGCCTCATACGATACGGTGCGGTATGCCCGTATCACTCGGAGCGCCATAACTCGTTGCGGTCTCCGGAGGAGTGCAACGTTATGGGCGCTCAGAGCATCCGCCCAGATCGGGGCGCCGTAAAGCGCCATCGACCTCACCACCCCCGTGTAGAGGCGGCGGCATGCGGCGTTCGGCCCACCCACGTTTGGGAGAAGGCTTCCCAAAGCCGAAGCCGCTCCGACGAGCCGCGGAGCCAATCGCTTGAAGTGCTCGCGGAAATTCCATCGACTGTCGAGGACGAGACCGAGATACCTCATCGTCGTCCCGACAGCGATAGGAACACCCCCAACGATAAGCTCCGCTCCGGCTGGCGGCGCGCGCCGAGGTCCGTGGAAGCAGACGGCCTCGGACTTCTCTAGGGCCACTTCTAGCCCTAGGCGCCGGATTCGGCTCACAATCTGAGCCGTGCCCGCCGTGGCCAGGATCGACGCATCCCGATACGATACCTAGTAACCTAACCTAACCTTTTTTTTTTTTTTTTTTTTTTTTTTTTTTGACCCAGGAAAATCCTTTATGGATACCACCAAACCTGGGGAGGCCGGTGGTTATGTGGGAGTCTCCACCGCTAGTCGGTGGCATACCCACTAAAAACCTGGGGTGTTTCCAACACTGCGCCGTTATGTCGGGGCTGCGGGCACGCTTCCGCACTCTTCCGCGGCCCCGACGGCGCTGTCCGCATCCGGACCCTCCTCGGGGAGCTCACACTCAGGGAGCTCTACCCGGCATAGCGACGATGTGCCGAAACACAGGACACATCGTGCAGTCTCGGGGAACTCTCGAACGGGTGGAGGGCTTCCCCAAGCCCAGCCACCCAGAGTTCCCCTTATGGAGGCAGGCGATCATGTGCTAGACGCCTGCCTCGGGGGCGCCTTCTGCGCATGGGGAGGCTCGCGATGTCGTCCTCCCTCATGCGCTCATCCGCCTCTTTGCGCCCAAGGACTTCCTCACAGAAGTCCCGAACTGCGCTCCAGGCGGTCTCGCTCCGAACCATCGCCCTGGCAATGGCCGGCAGCGAGAGGTCGACCCCCACTATAGCAGCGAGCTGCGCACGCTGGGTGTCCCAAGCTGGGCACACCTCAAGCGTGTGCTGCGCCGTGTCCTCGCGGTTGCCACACTGGTGGCACTCCGGTGTGGGCTCCCTCCCGGCAACTCTGTGTAGGTACTCACCAAAGCAACCATGCCCTGTGAGCACCTGCACGAGCCTGAAGGAGAGGATCCCCCCCTCCCGAGCCAACCATACCCGGAGGATAGGTCGGAGCGCCTCAACAGTGCGGCGACCAGCAGACGGCTCTTCCAGCCTGCGCTGCCACCGCTCCACGGCCAGAAGCCGTTCTCGCCTTCGCCAGCGTCTTATCACCTCAGGGGGAGCGAAATCACCCCTGGACCGCGCATCAGACTGCCGGCGGTATATGCTGGCTAGCCCCTTGGCATCCAAGTCCCAAGGCGTGGTGCCAGCCAACAAGCACGCCGCCTCATACGACACGGTGCGGTATGCCCGTATCACTCTGAGCGCCATGAACCGTTGCGGTCTCCGCAAGAGCGCAACGTTGTGGGCGCTCAGAGCATCCGCCCAGATCGGCGCTCCGTAGAGCGCCATTGATCGCACCACCCCTGTGTAGAGGCGGCGGCATGCGAGATTCGGCCCTCCCACGTTCGGGAGAAGACTTCCCAGCGCTGAGGCCGCTCCGATGAGCCTTGGAGCCAGGCGCTTAAAGTGCTCCTGGAACCTCCATCGGCTGTCGAGGACGAGACCGAGATATCTCATCGTCGCCCCGACGCCGATAGGAACACCTCCCACGACCAGCTCTGCCCCGGCCGGTGGCGCGTCACGAGGCCCGTGAAAACAAATGGCCTCGGACTTGTTAAGGGCCACCTCCAGCCCCAAGCGCCGGATTCGGCTCACGACCTGAGCCGTGCCTGCTGTGGCCAGGATCGACGCATCCCTGTATGTCCCCCCGCGAGCTAGGACCAGAGTGTCGTCGGCGTAGCACACGACGTCGACGCCACTTAAGCGGCCGCCTCGAAGCACCCAATTGTACCCGAAGTTCCACAGGACTGGTCCCAGGACCGATCCCTGTGGAACTCCACGCGACATGGCCCACCTGCCCCATCCCTCGCTCGTCGGATAGACTACCTCTCTAACTGAGAAGTAGTCGTCGAGGGTCCGGCATAGGTAGGCGGGTGCCTCGTGGCAGCGCAGTGCCTCCTTGATGCAGTCCCAGGGGAGGGTGTTGAAGGCGTTCGCGATGTCAAGAGACACCGCAACGACAACCTCTCCCCTGGACACGGCCGCTTCCGCGAAGGCCCTCACCCTCGATATGGCATCGATGGTGGACCTGCCCCTGCGGAAGCCGAACTGCGACTCAGCCAGGTTTGGCCCAACCTGCTCCAGGTGCCTGTTGAGACGGGCAGCAATGACACGCTCCAAGAGCTTGCCAGCCTCGTCTAACAGCACTATCGGGCGATAGGCCCCCGGCGAATCTGCAGGTCTGCCCGCTTTTTGCAGCAGCACAAGTTTGCCGCTCTTGTACTGCCGCGGAAAGCGGCCCTGCCTCAAGCAGTTCGAGAGGAAGTTCCTGAATCGGGGCTCAAGGGCTTCCAACGCCAGCACCCAAGCCCGTCCGGGTATTCCGTCCGGGCCAGGAGCCGTGTTTTTGGCCCTGAGCCTCAGGACTGCCGCCGCAAGTTCCCCCTGCGAAACGGGCGGCACTTCCTCGGCCTCTGCATCCTCGACCCTCCCACGATTCGAAGGGAAAGCCATCCTTGGGGCCACGTGGTCACCCGCCTGTGGAAACAGGGTGGCCACCACGTTTTCCAACAAGTCCGGCCTCATGGTCTGCGTCAAAGGTGGCGCCCATGGGCGGATCTTGTTCCGGACCCACTTATATGGCCTTCCCCACGGATCGAGGTCCAAGGCGTCGAGCATCCTTTCTCGGGCACTGTCCTTTGCTCGCGCTATGTCGGTCTGCAAGGAGGTGACCACTTGCCTGTACGAGGCGTATAGTTCTTCCTCCCGGTCCGGGTCCCAATGCCGGCGCCTGCGCTGTCTGGTGTATTCACGCCTAGCCGCTACACACTCCTCGCGGAGGTGAGCTAGCTCGGGCGTCCACCAGTTCACGCTGCGGCGCGGGGGCAGGGAGCCCACTCGAGGCATGGAGGCGTCACAGATCTCTGTTAACGCCCCCCGGAACCACTCCGCCTCGGCGTCAACCTCCATTGCATCCGACGTCGGGATCCACGCTTGGACGATGGCCGCCTCCAGCAGGACCTCGCTGTCCAGGCGTTTGAGGGCCCATCTTGGTGATCGCTCTGTACGAGGGCGGCTTGGACCTCCCGGGATTCCTGGGGGGGAGACGGTCATCCGGATGTACCGGTGGTCGGACAACGTCTCCACTTCCTCCAGTACTTCCCAGTCCTGCACACGGCGTGCCAGGGTAGGGCTAGCGAACGTGAGGTCCACTATTGACCCTCCCTGCTGACGCACGCACGTGTGCACCGACCCTCTGTTGAGCAGCAGCAGACCAAGGGCTGCTGCCCATTCCTCCAATGGCTGGCCTCTCTCGTTCGCAACAGGCGAACCCCACATTGCCGATTTGGCGTTGAAGTCGCCAGCAATCAGCACCTGGTGGGGACGACACTGTAGGACGAGAGATTCCACTTCGGAAAGCCAGCCCTCGAAATCGGCGAGGCTTCTGTTGGGGGAGAAGTAAGTGCCTATATAGGCGACACCCCCCGCCACAACAGCTACACAGCCTCGCCTCTTCACCACCTTTTCGATTGGAGGAAAGCCCGCCGCTGCTTGGGTCACGATCACCACAAGACCCTCATTGTCACCCGACCAATTATCCCGTGGGGGGACACGATAGGGCTCAGCCACAATTGCAATGGGTATCAGCCACTCCGCCATGCTCTGGACCAGGAGGTCTTGAGCCCTGGCGGAGTGGTTGATATTCGCCTGGAGTACCCTTAAGGCCATATTAATCGGCGTCCATTGACGCCGTCACGCCCTGTGTCGAGGGTGGGGATGGTCGCTGCTGGGACTTGGCCACAGCAGCCGCCTTCCGGCCTTTCTTTTTGGAGGGCAAGGCGCATGCCTTGGCCCCAACGCGATGCCCTGGTGGTTTACCCGCGGCTGCGCAAACTGCGCAGTGCGGCACGCCAGTGCACTCGCTCGCCTTGTGGCCGGGCTGGCCACACCGGTAGCAGATGCCACTCCTGTCCACATCCGAGGTGCATTGCTCCCGGACGTGCCCCACTTCAAGGCACCGGAAACAGCGCATCGGTCGGGCCGCCAGCAGTTTCATCTGGGCTGACACCCAACCAACCTTTAGGCGACCATTGCCCACGAGCTTCTTCGCTGCAGCTACTGGGCAGCTAACGAAGGTCGTCCCCACTCCTGCCGCATTTCTGCGGATATCGCCGACCTTTACTAGGTCCGCCTGGCAGTCCCCACCACTGGAGATAGCCGCCGCCACCTCCTCTTTGGAGACCGAGTCATCCAGACCACTGAGGCGCAGTTCTGCGCGCTTCATCGGTCTGGAAACACGGATCTCTTCGGAGTTATAGATCTCCCTCAGCTTAGCAGCGAGGGAGTCTGCTTTGTCTCCACTGGTAGTGCCGGGGATCTCCAGCATCCGACCACCTGTGGCCGCCCTCCGAAATTGGAGGGACGTGATGCCAAGGAGGTTTAAGTCCACCTTCCTTTTGGCTTCAGTCAAAGCGTCCGCGTACGTGATGCCTTTTGTAAGGGCATCTGGCTGTATAGTTATTATAACAGCCGAGGACCGAGGTACGCGGAGCTTTGGCTTCGGCGGCTCCGTGACGCGCTGAGTTGCGCCTTTAGGTGGCAGAACCTTAGCCTGCTTTTTCGGAGCAACCCCTTTGCCCCTCGCCTTCTTGGCCACCTCCACCCAACTGTTGCTCGTTGAGGGTTGCGGCTGCACCTCCACCGCTGGGCGGCAGGCTAGCTCTACAATTGGAAGCTCAGGCCAGTTGCCCTTCGTCACAGCCTGTTTGCTCCTCCCCTTGTCTTTTCCCTTACCCTTGGGGGCTTTGGCAGAGGGGAGACCAACAGCCGGCAGGTCGGCTAAGCCCGAAGGGCCTGGCTCCTGTGAGTTGTTTGTGGACTTTAAGAACTCTTTCTTCCTGTCCCCAACCGCAGAAGCCTCAACGTTTTTAGCCGTCTTGCGATCAGCAGCAAGCGGCGGGCGTGTGCGCTTTTCAGGAAGAAGGCGGTCCTGAATCGCCTCCATCCGCGCATTCACCAACCCACCGACCTGCCGCATAATAGACTGCGTCAGGTCGTCTGGGTCTGCAAGCCCACTTTCCTTCGCCCAGAACTGTCCTGAAAGCGGGGAAACAGGAGCCGCACGCGTCTCCATCAACCTACGGAGCTCCGCTATCTCCTTTCGGAGATCTGACACCTCGTTTTGCAGGCGTTCGTTGGCGGCCTGCAGCTTGCGGGTCTCATCCGTTGAGGACCTTGTATGGAGGTCCTCGACAATGTCCTTGATCGTGGACGCCGCGTCTTTAAGGGCCTTAGTATAGGTCCCTTTCAACTTGCCAGACTTAGTGGCCACAAGGTTAATCGTGGCCACGCAGTCTAGCACCCTCTTGTTTAAAATTGAGGCGGGCTCTGCACCCAGCTCAGTCGCCGCAGCAGAGAGGAGGCATGGGGCTGACCCTGCCGGTCGGAGCCTTTGGGTCATCTGAGCAACCTCCTGCTCGACCCTAAGCTCCATTTCGTCCCTCTGAGCAGCTACGAGAGCCGCCTTGGCTGCTGCAAGGCCGACGTATTCACCCGTTGTGGGTGGTCGGCCTCTGCCCCGTCTCGGCGCGATGACAACCTTTACTGCTGGGGCGTCCGATTCGCCGCCAGAGCTCAGGTTGCCCTCATCGTTGCTACCTGCCTTGCGCGAGCTGCGCGTGCGCTTGGTAGCGCCCTTCTCCTTCTCTGATGACTGTGATGCCACTGTCATCATGCTCATCACTGAGGAGTCCGAGTCCTCAGCAGGACTCAAAAAGAGTCTGCATTCATCATCGTCTTTGGTTTTGTTTTTGTTTTTATTTAAAGATTTCGCCATGCTAATCCCACGAGTATGGGGGAAATAAAAAGTCCACCAAGGTAGTGCCCCCTGTACCAAGGTAAGCCTAAATACACCAAGAGTGTCGGCCGGTACTCTGGCGAGGTACGCACTCGCGACCAACCTACCCAGTGGCCATGCATCCCCTCACGGTGCGCCGCCGCTTGGGATTTGGGGTGATTTTTTATAGAGGTTTTCTTCCTCGCGGTCCGGGCAACCAAGCCAAGACCCTCGGTCCTGCCGCAAGCCACGAGACGTGACCGCAGCCGCAAGCAGGGCTCCGATTTACGACGCTGGCTCGCGAAGAGCCTGCTCGGCAGTAGTGTAAGTACATACCGAGCACGTCCCTCCCGACAGCGGCGAGAGCTCACATCCACTGGATCCTCTGCCAACAGAGGCATCCGTGGAGAGCCCACATCGCCAACCGCCTGAGACCACAGAAGGCCTCCAACCCCTGTTCGGGACTTATGATTTATCAGTAGAAACTAATGATGTAACTACTGATCCATCATAATCCCAAACGAGCTCAGGACAGAACTGAGCTGTTCCCCCCCAATGTCTTCTGTACGCGCTCCTCAGGGTAGAGAGAGGGGCGCGCAGAGAAGACCCCCGACCGGATATCTGCAATCAACTGGCAAGATCCCGCGAAGGAAGTTACCAAGTGATTCCCAGGGTGCACCACGGGGAGGTTTCCGGCCACAGCACCCCAACCTAACCTAACCTTTTTTTTTTTTTTTTTTTTTTTTTAGCCAGGGGAAATCCTTTATGGATACCACCACACCTCGTGGGCAGGCGGGTGGTTATGTGGGAGTCCCGCCACTGGTCGGTATACCCACCAAAACCCCTGGGTGTTCCTCCACTGCGCCTGGTGTCGGGGCTACGGGCACGCTTCCGCACTCATCCGCGGCACCCGACAGCGCTGGCCCAAACCGGGCCCCACCTCGGAGCGTAGGCTCCCTCTACAATGACGACGTGCCGAACACCAGACACGTCGTCATCCACCACCTGGGACCAACCAGCACTGGGCGTCGGACAGCACCCGTGTCCGACAGCCCTGGTCCCGATGCAACGGGTCAATTAAAGTGGCCCCGCGCCTGCCACTACGGCTGCAGAGGATAGGGAGAGCGGCCATCGCGATACCGACACGCCTCTTCCCCTGCAGCCCCACCGCCTCCGCCAACACGTTGGCGGCACCCGTTAGGGCCGCTGGCAGGATGGATAGGCAGCGGCTT
Organism: Hypomecis punctinalis; assembly: GCA_949316475.1. NCBI lineage: Eukaryota > Metazoa > Arthropoda > Insecta > Lepidoptera > Geometridae > Hypomecis > Hypomecis punctinalis. The sequence continues at coordinate 33,983 of OX438817.1, forward strand.
CCTCGCCGCCCGTCCATCCCGTCGCCGCCCCCGCCTCGATGGGCTCGGCCGCGGCATCGCGATGAACGCGACACCGCAGTCCTCCTCAGTCGGCAAGCCGACCTACTGGCCAGCCTCTACAGGGGTTTGGGGAAAAACCCGGAGAGGCGGCCCCACCTCGGGTTCCTCTTCGTTCACCAGGTTGGGACAGACCTGGCTACTAAGCCCCCCCGCCACGACAAGGCGGGAACCCACTCGGGGGGGAACCTAACCTAACCTTTTTTTTTTTTTTTTTTTTTTTGACCCAGGAAAATCCTTTATGGATACCACCAAACCTGGGGAGGCCGGTGGTTATGTGGGAGTCTCCACCGCTAGTCGGTGGCATACCCACTAAAAACCTGGGGTGTTTCCAACACTGCGCCGTTATGTCGGGGCTGCGGGCACGCTTCCGCACTCTTCCGCGGCCCCGACAGCGCTGTCCGCATCCGGACCCTCCTCGGGGAGCTCACACTCAGGGAGCTCTACCCGGCATTGCGACGATGTGCCGAAACACAGGACACATCGTGCAGTCTCGGGGAACTCTCGAACGGATGGCGGGCTTCCCCAAGCCCAACCACCCAGAGTTCCCCTTATGGAGGCAGGCGGTCATGTGCTAGACGCCTGCCTCGGGGGCGCCTTCTGCGCATGGGGAGGCTCGCAATGTCGTCCTCCCTCACGCGCTCATCGGCCTCTTTGCGTTCCAGGACTTCTTCGCAGAAGTCCCGGATCGCATTCCAGGATCTTTCGCTGCCAACCATGGCCGCGGCAACGGTTGGCAACGAGAGATCCACCCCCACTATGGCCACGAGCTGGGCTCGCTGGGTCGTCCACGCAGGACACACTTCCAGCGTATGCTGTGCCGTATCTGTCTGGTCGCCACACTGGTGGCAAACCGGTGTGGGTTCTCTCCCGGCAACTCGATGCAGGTACTCGCCAAAGCAACCATGCCCTGTGAGCACCTGCACGAGCCTAAACGAGAGAACCCCATCCTCACGGGTGACCCAATCCCGGAGGATCGGTCGGAAAGCCTCGACAGTGCGGCGACCAGCAGACGGCTCCTCGAGCCTACGCGCCCACCGCTCCATGGCCAATTCTCGGCCCCTTCTCCGCCAACGCCTGACCACCTCAGGGGGAGCAAAATCTCCCCTGGACCGTGCACAAGACAGTTGGCGGTAGATGTTTGCCAACATCTCGGCGTCCAGATCCCATGGGCTCGTCCCGGCCAGAACGCACGCCGCCTCATAGGATACGGTGCGGTACGCCCGTATCACTCTGAGCGCCATAAACCGCTGTGGTCTGCGCAGCAGTTTGATGTTATGGGCGCTCAGAGCGTCCGCCCATATTGGCGCTCCGTAGAGCGCCATGGACCTTACCACGCCCATGTAGAGGCGGCGGCATGCGGCATTCGGCCCTCCCACGTTAGGGAGAAGGCTGCCAAGGGCCGAAGCCGCTCCGACGAGCCGCAGAGCTAGTTGCTCGAAGTGGGCCCGGAAGTTCCATCGGCTGTCTAGGACCAGACCGAGGTACTTCATCGTCTTCCCCACGACGATGGGGACACCACTTACAATCAGCTCCGCTCCGGCTGGTGGCGCGTTCCGAGGGCCGTGGAAACACACGGCCTCAGACTTACTTAGGGCCACTTCTAGCCCCAAGCGCCGGATCCGGCTCACAATTTGAGCCGTGCCCGCCGTGGCCAGGATCGACGCATCCCTGTACGTCGCCCCGCGAGCCAACACCAGCGTGTCATCGGCGTAGCACACGACGTCGATGCCACGCAGGTGGCCACCACGAAGCGCCCAGTTGTATCCGAAGTTCCACATGACTGGTCCCAAGACCGAGCCTTGTGGAACTCCGCGAGACATCTCCCACCTGCCCCATCCCTCCCTCTTGAGGTAGACTACTTCTCGCTCTGAGAAGTAGTCATCGAGGGTCCGGCACAGGTAGGAGGGCGCTTCATGGCAGCGCAGTGCCTCTTTGATGCAGTCCCAGGGGAGGGTGTTAAAGGCGTTGGCTATGTCCAGCGACACTGCCAAGACGACCTCTCCCCGGGACACGGCCGCTTCCGCAAAGGCCCTCACCCTCGATATCGCATCGATGGTGGACCTGCCTCTGCGGAACCCGAACTGCGATTCGGCCAAGTTTGGCCCGACCTGCTCCAAGTGCCTGTTGAGACGGGCGGCAATGACGCGCTCTAAGAGCTTGCCAGCCTCGTCCAACAGCACGATCGGGCGGTAGGCCCCCGGCGAATCGGCGGGTCTGCCTTCCTTGCGCAGCAGTACGAGCTTACCGCTCTTGTACCGGCGAGGAAAGCGACCCTGCCTCAGGCAGTTCGTGAGGAAGTCCCGAAAGCGAGGCTCGAGAACTTCCAACGCCAGCACCCAGGCGCGTCCGGGTATTCCGTCCGGACCTGGTGCTGTGTTTTTGGCCCTGAGCCTTAGCACCGCCGCTGCGAGTTCCCCCTGGGAAACTGGCGGGACCTCCTCGGCCTCTGCATCAACCTCAACGCGACGCCTCGGGAAGGCCATCGCTGGGGTCACGTAGTCGCCCGCCTGTGGGAACAGGGTGGCGACCACGCTCTCCAAGAAGTCCGGCTGCATGGTCTGCGTCAATGGTGGCGCCCATGCCCGGAGCTTCTTGCGGACCATCTTGTATGGCCTTCCCCAGGGATCACGATTGAGGTCCTCGAGCAAACTCGCTCGGGCACCGTCAATGGCTCGCGCAATCTGGACCTGCAGCGAGGTGACCGCTTGTCTATACGAGGCGTATAGTTCCTCCTCCCGGACCTGGTTCCGTTGCCGCCGTCGGCGCTCCCTGGTGTATGCACGTCTGGCTGCCACACACTCCTCGCGGAGGTGGGCCAGCTCAGCCGTCCACCAGTAAACACTTCGACGCGGCGGCAGTGCCCCCACTCGGGGCATGGAGGCGTCGCAGACCTCAGTCAGCGCCTCCCTGAACCAATCCGCCTCGGCGTCAACCTCGACTGCAGCCATGGGACCTGGGACCCACGCCTGCACAATGGCCGCCTCAACAAGGAGCTCTCTGTCCATGCGACGCAGGGCCCATCGCGGCCCTGTCGGAGGACGGCACGGACTACTCGGGACTCCTGGGGGGGAGACGGTCAGCCGGATGTACCGGTGATCGGATAACGTCTCCACACCCTCCAGTACCTCCCAGTCCTGCACACGGCGCGCCAGGGTAGGGCTTGCGAAAGTGAGGTCCACTATCGACCCTCCCTGTTGACGCACGCACGTGTGCACCGCTCCCCGGTTGAGGAGCAGCAGCCCTAGTGCTGTTGCCCACTCCTCCACCGGCTGGCCTCTCTCGTTTGCAACGGGCGATCCCCATAAGGCTGACTTGGCATTGAAATCGCCAGCAATCAGCACCTGATGGGGACGACACCGGTGCACGAGAGACTCCACCTCGGTCAGCCAGGCTTCGAATTCGGCAAGGCTTTTGTTTGGCGAGAAGTAGACACCTATGAAGGCGATACCCCCCGCCAGAACAGCCACGCAGCCGCGGCCAGCCATCACCCTCTCTACCGGAGGAAAACCGGCTGCCGCCTGCGTCACTAGGACCACTGAGCCCTCGCTATCACCCACCCAGTTGTCCCTGGAGGGGATGCGGTATGGTTCCGCCACAATTGCAATAGGAATCAACCACTCCGCCATGCTCTGGAGCAAGAGATCCTGGGCTCTGGCGGAGTGGTTGATATTCGCCTGGAGAACTTTGAGGGCCATTATCAATCCGCCTCCATTTGCGCCGCCGCGGCCCTTGTAAGCGGGGGAGTCGGTTGCAGCTGGGATTTCGCCCTGGCTGCTCTCGTCTTGCCATTCTTCTTAGAAGGCAAAGCACATGCTTTGCCCCCTATGCGGTGTGCGGCAGACTTGCCCGCCGCTGCACATATTGTGCAGTGCGGCTCGGCCGTACACTCGCCCGCCTTATGATCTGTTTGACCGCAGCGGTAGCACTGGCTGCTGCGGTCTGTATCCGCTTTGCACTGCTCCCTCACATGCCCAACCTCTAGGCAACGGAAGCAGCGCATTGGCCTCGGGGTCAGTAGTTTGACCTGCGCCGAGACCCATCCAATCAGCAGACGGCCATTGCCGATCACCTTTTTGGCAACCGCCGCCGGGCATCGAACGAAGGTCGTTCCGACGCCAGCGGGGTTACGGCGGATGTCATTGACTTTGACAAGGTCAACTTGACAATCCGCCTTAGAAGCAATGGCCGCGGCGACCTCCTCTTTGGTGGTGGAGTCATCTAGGCCGGAGATGCGTAGGTCTGCGCATTTTGTTGGCCTGGAGACTTTTATGTCCTCAGCGTTGAAGATTTCCCTCAATTTTGTTGCGAGGGAATCCGCTTTGTCGCCGCTGGTTGTGCCCGGCACCTCCAGGACGCGGCCTCCAGTGGCAGCCTTCCGAAATTGGAGGGCGGAGATTCCGAGCTGGGACAAATCCACCCTCCGTTTAGCCTCCGTCAATGCATCAGCGTATGTAACGCCTTTTTGCGCTGCTCCAGGCTGTATTGTGATAACAACAGCCTGGGACCGAGGGACCCGAATCTTTGGCTTATTAGCCTGCTGAGGTGCTGCACTTCGTTGCTGCCCGGTCACACGGGGCTGGCTGGCCGCAGCTGGGGCCGCTTTGCCTTTTCCCTTCTTCGAGCCTTTCCTTGCAACATCCACCCAACTGTGGCTTGTCGAAGGGAGAGGCTGCGTCTCCGCTGCTGGGCGAGTGGCCGGCTCCTCGGTTGATGGAGCCTGACTGTCCTTGGTGGCGGCCTGCTTGCCTTTTCCCTTACCCTTCGAGCTTTTGGCAGGGGGGAGGCTTACGGCCGGCAGATCCGCCATGCCTGATGGGCCCGACTCCTGTGGTGCGACCGCGGACTTGAGGAACTCTTTCCTCCTGTTCGCGGGGGTGACCGCAGGGTTGGCCTTGGCTGCCACCTTTCTATCGGCAGCAAGCGGCGGGCGAGCTCGTTTCTCTGGAAGAAGGCGATCTTCCAGAGCCTCGAACCGCGCGCTCATCATGCCACCGACTTGCCGCATTATCGCCTGCGACAAGTCTTCGGGGTCCAAGACCCTCTGGACTGATTGTCCGGGAGACGTGGAGGCAGGAGCCGCACGTGTCTCCATCAGCGAGCGGAGATCGGCGATCTCTTTGCGGAGATCGGCTACCTCGGTCTGCAGGCGCTTGTTAGCGGCCTGCAGGTTCCGCGTCTCATCATTCGAGGTCCTCTTGTGGAGGTCCTCCACCACCATCTGTATGGTGGATGCCGCCTCTTTGAGGGCTTTCGTGAAGGTACCCTTCAATTTTCCTGACTTTGTAGCCACTAGGTTGATGGTGGCTACGCAGTCCTGGACCCGCTGGTTTAGGTCGGACGCTAGCTCTGCGCTCATCTCAGAAGACTGAGCAGACAGAAGGCATGGCGCCGATCCAGATGAGCGAAGCCTCTGGGTCATCCGAGCTACCTCCTGCTCGACCCTTAGCTCTAACTCGTCGCGCTCTGCAGCAACAAGTGCCGCCTTGGCTTTAGCGAGGCCTACGTACTCGCCCGTTGTGGGCGGGCGGCCTCTGCCCCGTCTCGGGACAATTTTTACTGCCGGGGCGTCTGATTCGCCGCCGGAGCTTAATTGGCCTTCGTCACCGCTTCCTCTATTGCGTGCGGCACGCGTGCGCTTAGAAGCGCCCATCTTTTGTGATGACTCCGAAGCAACGGTCATCAAACTTACAACTGAGGAGTCCGACTCCTCCGCTGGGCTCAAAAAGAGTCCGCAATCCATCTCATCATTATTTTTATTTTTGTTTGTGAAACTTTCCATAATTGTTCCCACGAGTATGGGGGAAATAAGAAGTCCACCCAGGCAGTGCCCCCTGTGCCTAGGTAAGCCTACATACGCCAAGAGTGTCGGCCGGTACTCTGGCGAGGTACGCACTCGCGACCAACCTACCCAGTGGCCATGCATCCCCTCACGGTGCGCCGCCGCTTGAGATTTGGGGTGATTTTTTATAGAGGTTTTCTTCCTCGCGGTCCGGGCAACCAAGCCAAGACCCTCGGTCCTGCCGCAAGCCACGAGACGTGACCGTAGCCGCAAGCAGGGCTCCGATGTACGACGCTGGCTCCGAAGAGCCTGCTCGGCAGTAGTGTGAGTACATACCGAGCACGTCCCTCCCGCAGCGGCGAGAGCTCACATCCATCGGATCCTCTGCCACTCAGAGGCAACCGTGGAGAACCCATATCGCCAACTGCCATGAGACCACACGAGGTCTCCAACCCCTGTTTAGGACTTATGATTTATCAGTAGAAACTAAAGGTGTAACTACTGATCCATCGTAATCCCAAACGAGCTCAGGACAGAACTGAGCTGACCCCCCCGATGTCTTCTGCACGCGCTCCTCAGGGTAGAGAGAGGGGCGCGCAGAGAAGACCCCCGACCGGATATCTGCAATCACTTGGCAAGAACCCGCGAAGGAAGTTACCAAGTGATTCCCAGGGTGCACCACGGGGAGGTTTCCGGCCACAGCACCCCAACCTAACCTAACCTTTTTTTTTTTTTTTTTTGTCCAGGGGAAATCTTTTAAAGATACCACCGCACCTCGGGACAGGCGGGTGGTTATGTGGGAGTCTCCGCCCATTGCTGGACGGCATACCCACCAAAACCCCTGGGTGTTCCGCCACTGCGCTTGGTGTCGGGGCTACGGGCACGCTTTCGCACTCCTCCGCGGCACCCGACAGCGCTGGCCCGAACCGGGCCCCACCTCGGAGCGTAGGCTCCCTCCAGAATGACGATGTGCCGAACACCAGACACATCGTCATCCCCCACCTGGGACCAACCAGCACTGGGCGTCGGACAGTACCCGTGTCCGACAGCCCTGGTCCCAATGCAACGGGTCGGTTGAAGTGGCCCCGCGCCTGCCACTACGGCTGCAGAGGACAGGGAGAGCGGCCGACGACATACCGACACTCCTCTTCCCCTGCAGCCCCACCGCGTTCGCCATCACAACGGTGGCGACCCCGTCTAGGCCGCGGAAGGTAGGGTGGACAGTAGGCCACACACCGCCAGACCCATCCAGCCGCGGCCCCCGCCCCAAAAGGGGCACGGCCGCAGTGTCGCAAGAGCGATACTGCAGTCCACCTCAGTCGGATATGGTGCCCACCTCAGCAGGGTGCAGAGCGTACCTATGGGGGATGCAGAGGAGGTATGCAGAGCCCACCATGGAGGGTGCAGAGCGGGCTAGGGGGCAGGCACCACTAACAACGACCTACCTACTCGATGGCCGGCCTCCGAACGGACTTGGGGAAAAAGTCCGGAGAGAGGCGGCCCCACCTCGGGTTCCGCTTAGCTTCACCAGGCTGGCAAGACCTGGCTACTAAGCCCCCCCGCCACGACAAGGCGGGAACCCACGGGGGGGAACCTAACCTAACCTTTTTTTTTTTTTTTTTACTAGGGGAAATCTTTTAAAGATACCACCGCACCTCGTGGGCAGGCGGGTGGTTATGTGGGAGTCCCGCCACTGGTCGGTATACCCACCAAAACCCCTGGGTGTTCCTCCACTGCGCCTGGTGTCGGGGCTACGGGCACGCTTCCGCACTCATCCGCGGCACCCGACAGCGCTGGCCCAAACCGGGCCCCACCTCGGAGCGTAGGCTCCCTCTACAATGACGACGTGCCGAACACCAGACACGTCGTCATCCACCACCTGGGACCAACCAGCACTGGGCGTCGGACAGCACCCGTGTCCGACAGCCCTGGTCCCGATGCAACGGGTCAATTAAAGTGGCCCCGCGCCTGCCACTACGGCTGCAGAGGATAGGGAGAGCGGCCATCGCGATACCGACACGCCTCTTCCCCTGCAGCCCCACCGCCTCCGCCAACACGTTGGCGGCACCCGTTAGGGCCGCTGGCAGGATGGATAGGCAGCGGCTTCCTCGCCGCCCGTCCATCCCGTCGCCGCCCCCGCCTCGATGGGCTCGGCCGCGGCATCGCGATGAACGCGACACCGCAGTCCTCCTCAGTCGACAAGCCGACCTACTGGCCAGCCTCTACAGGGGTTTGGGGAAAAACCCGGAGAGGCGGCCCCACCTCGGGTTCCTCTTCGTTCACCAGGTTGGGACAGACCTGGCTACTAAGCCCCCCCGCCACGACAAGGCGGGAACCCACTCGGGGGGGAACCTAACCTAACCTTTTTTTTTTTTTTTTTTTTTTTTTTTAGCCAGGGGAAATCCTTTATGGATACCACCGCACCTCGTGGGCAGGCGGGTGGTTATGTGGGAGTCCCGCCACTGGTCGGTATACCCACCAAAACCCCTGGGTGTTCCTCCACTGCGCCTGGTGTCGGGGCTACGGGCACGCTTCCGCACTCATCCGCGGCACCCGACAGCGCTGGCCCAAACCGGGCCCCACCTCGGAGCGTAGGCTCCCTCCAGAATGACGACGTGCCGAACACCAGACACGTCGTCATCCACCACCTGGACCTAACCTAACCTTTTTTTTTTTTTTTTTTTTTTTTTTTTACCCAGGAAAATCCTTTATGGATACCACCAAACCTGGGGAGGCCGGTGGTTATGTGGGAGTCTCCACCGCTAGTCGGTGGCATACCCACTAAAAACCTGGGGTGTTTCCGCCACTGCGCCGTTATGTCGGGGCTGCGGGCACGCTTCCGCACTCTTCCGCGGCCCCGACAGCGCTGTCCGCATCCGGACCCTCCTCGGGGAGCTCACACTCAGGGAGCTCTACCCGGCATTGCGACGATGTGCCGAAACACAGGACACATCGTGCAGTCTCGGGGAACTCTCGAACGGATGGCGGGCTTCCCCAAGCCCAGCCACCCAGAGTTCCCCTTATGGAGGCAGGCGGTCATGTGCTAGACGCCTGCCTCGGGGGCGCCTTCTACGCATGGGGAGGCTCGCAATGTCGTCCTCCCTCACGCGTTCATCGGCCTCTTTGCGTTCCAGGACTTCTTCGCAGAAGTCCCGGACCGCATTCCAGGATCTTTCGCTACCAACCATGGCCGCGGCAACGGTTGGCAGCGAGAGATCCGCCCCCACTATGGCCACGAGCTGGGCCCGCTGGGTTATCCACGCAGGACACACCTCCAGCGTATGCTGCGCCGTGTCTGACTGGTCGCCACACTGGTGGCAGACCGGTGTGGGTTCTCTCCCGGCGACTCGATGCAGGTACTCGCCAAAGCAACCATGCCCCGTGAGCACCTGCACGAGCCTAAACGAGAGAACCCCATCCTCATGAGTGACCCAATCCCGGAGGATTGGTCGGAAAGCCTCGACAGTGCGGCGACCACTAGACGGCTCCTCGAGCCTGCGCGCCCACCGCTCCATGACCGTTTCTCGGCCCCGCCTCCGCCAACGTCTTACCACCTCAGGGGGAGCAAACTCACCCCTGGCCCGTGTACAAGACAGTTGGCGGTAGATGCTCGCCAACATCTCGGCGTCCAGATCCCACGGACTCGTCCCGGCCAGGACGCACGCCGCCTCATAGGATACGGTGCGGTACGCCCGTATCACTCTGAGCGCCATAAACCGCTGCGGTCTGCGCAGCAGTTTGGTGTTATGGGCGCTCAGAGCGTCCGCCCATATGGGCGCTCCGTAGAGCGCCATCGATCTTACCACCCCCATGTAGAGGCGGCGGCATGCGGCGTTCGGCCCTCCCACGTTTGGGAGAAGGCTGCCAAGGGCCGAAGCCGCTCCGACGAGCCGCGGAGCTAGCTGTCGGAAATGTTCCCGGAAGTCCCATCGGCTGTCTAGAACAAGACCGAGGTACCTCATCGTCCTTCCGACGACGATGGGAACACCACCGACAACCAGCTCCGCTCCGACTGGTGGCGCTTTCCGAGGACCATGGAAACACACGGCCTCGGACTTATTCAGGGCCACCTCCAGCCCCAAGCGCCGGATTCGGCTTACAATTTGGGCCGTGCCCGCCGTGGCTAGGATTGACGCATCCCTATACGTCTCCCCGCGAGCCAATACCAGCGTGTCATCGGCGTAACACACGACGTCGATGCCACGCAGGTGGCCACCACGAAGCGCCCAGTTGTATCCGAAGTTCCACATGACTGGTCCCAAGACCGAGCCCTGTGGAACTCCGCGAGACATCTCCCATCTGCCCCAGCCCTCTCTCGTGGGGTAGACTACTTCCCTCTCCGAGAAGTAGTCATCAAGGGTCCGGCACAGGTAGGGCGGCGCTTCATGGCAGCGCAGTGCCTCCTTGATGCAGTCCCAGGGGAGGGTGTTAAAGGCGTTGGCTATGTCCAACGACACCGCCAAGACGACCTCTCCCCGGGACACGGCCGCTTCCGCAAAGGCCCTCACCCTCGATATCGCATCGATGGTGGACCTGCCTCTGCGGAACCCGAACTGCGATTCGGCCAGGTTTGGCCCGACCTGCTCCAAGTGCCTGTTGAGACGGGCGGCAATGACACGCTCTAAGAGCTTGCCAGCCTCGTCCAACAGCACGATCGGGCGGTAGGCCCCCGGCGAATCGGCGGGTCTGCCTTCCTTTCGCAGCAGTACGAGCTTACCGCTCTTGTACCGGCGCGGAAAGCGACCCTGCCTCAGGCAGTTCGTGAGGAAGTCACGAAAACGAGGCTCGAGAGATTCCAACGCCAGCACCAAGGCGCGTCCGGGTATTCCGTCCAGACCTGGTGCTGTGTTTTTGGCCCTGAGCCTCAGCACCGCCGCTGCAAGTTCCCCCTGGGAAACTGGCGGGACTTCCTCGGCCTCTGCATCGACCTCAACAGGACGCCTAGGGAAGGCCATCGCTGGGGTCACGTAGTCGCCCGCCGGTGGGAACAGGCTGGCAACCACGCTCTGCAAGAAGTCCGGCTGCATGGCCTGCGTCAGTGGTGGCGCCCATGCCCGGAGCTTCTTTCGGACCATCTTGTATGGCCTTCCCCAGGGGTCACGATTGAGGTCCTCGAGTAAGCTGGCTCTGGCACCGTCAATGGCTCGCGCAATTTCCACCTGCAGTGAGGTGACCTGTAGCCGGTATGAGGCGTAAAGTTCCTCCTCCCGGACCGGGTTCCGCTGCCGCCGTCGGCGCTCTCTGGTGTATGAACGTCTGGCCGCCACACACTTCTCGCGAAGATGGGCCAGCTCAGGCGTCCACCAGTACACGCTCCGACGCGGCGGCAGTGCTCCCACTCGGGGCATGGAGGCGTCGCAGACCTCGGTCAGCGCCTCCCTGAACCAATCCGCCTCAGCGTCAACCTCGACTGCATCCATGGGACCTGGAACCCACGCCTGCACAATGGCTGCCTCAACGAGGAGCTCTCTGTCCATGCGACGCAGGGCCCATCGCGGCGACCTCGCTGTCGGAGGACGGCGCGGACTACTCGGGACTCCTGAGGGGGAGACGGTCAACCGGATGTACCGGTGGTCGGACAACGTCTCCACACCCTCCAGTACCTCCCAGTCCTGCACACGGCGCGCCAGGGTGGGGCTTGCGAAAGTGAGGTCCACTATCGACCCCCCCTGTTGCCGCACGCACGTGTGCACCGACCCCCGATTTAAGAGCAGCAGCCCTAGTGCCATTGCCCACTCCTCCACCGGCTCACCTCTCTCGTTTGCAACGGGCGATCCCCACAGGGTTGACTTGGCGTTGAAATCGCCAGCAATCAACACCTGGTGGGGACAAAACTGGTGAACGAGAGACTCCACCTCTCCCAGCCAGGCTTCGAAGTCGGCAAGGCTTCTGTTCGGGGAGAAGTAAACACCTATGAAGGCGATACCCCCCGCCAGAACAGCCACGCAGCCGCGGCCAGCCATCACCCTCTCCACCGGAGGAAAACCGGCAGCCGCCTGCGTCACTAGGACCACTGAGCCCTGGCTATCACCTATCCAGTTATCCCTGGAGGGAATGCGGTATGGCTCCGCCACAATCGCAATTGGAATCAACCACTCCGCCATGCTCTGGAGCAAGAGATCCTGAGCTCTGGCGGAGTGGTTGATGTTCGCCTGGAGGACTCTGAGTGCCATGTTAATCCGCCTCCATTTGCGCCTGCGCTTCCCGAGTCGATGGGAGGGATGGGTGCTGCTGGGACTTGGCCACGGCAGCTACCTTTCCTTTCTTCTTCTTGGAAGCCTGGGCACACGCCCCGCTCCCTACGCGGTGTCCCGCAGGCTTATTCGCAGCCGCACAAACTGTGCAGTGCGGCTCGCCGGAGCACCCGCCCGCCTTATGGCCCACTTGACCGCATCTGTAGCATTGCTCGCTACGATCCGTGGTCGCCTTGCACTGCTCCCGAACATGTCCAACCTCTAGACACCGGAAGCAGAGCATGGGTCTCGAGGCCAACACCTTGACCTGCGCCGAGACCCACCCAATCAATAGCCGACCATTGCTGGTCACCTTCTTGGCGACCGCCACTGGACATTGGACGAAAACTGATCCGATGCCCGCGGGGTTGGACCGAATGTCACCAACCTTGACAAGGTTGGCTTCACATTGTGCTGCCCTGGCGATGGCTGCTGCAACCTCCTCCTTTGAGACAGAGTCATCCAGGCCGGTGATGCGCAAGTCAGCACTCTTGGTCGGCCTGGAGACTCTGACGTCATCCTGGCTAAAGATTTCTCTCAGCTTTGCAGCGAGGGAGTCTGCTTTCTCTCCGGTGGTGGAGCCGGGGATCTCCAGCATCCGACCACCAGTAGCCGCCCTGCGGAATTTGAGGGACGTGATACCGATTTGGCTCAGGTCCACTCTCCGCTTTGCCTCTGACAATGCATCCGCGTACGTGATGCCCTTCTTCAGGGCCTCCGGCTGTAGAGTTATAACCACAGCCGAAGAACGTGGCACGCGGAGCTTTGGCTTTGGCGCATCTGTGCTGCGCTGAGCAGTGCGTTTCGGCGGCTGAGCCGTGGCCTGCTGTTTTGGAGCAGTCCCTTTGCCGCTCGCCTTTTTCGGAGCCTTCCTCTTGGTCACCTCCACCCAACTGTTGCTCGTTGAGGGAGGTGACTGCACCTCCGCCACTGAGCGGCTGGCTGGCCCCGCACTCGGGGGCTCAGCCGAGCTGCCCTTGGTCACGGCCTGTTTGCCCTTTCCCTTGCCTTTGCCCTTAGCCTTAGAGACTTTGGCAGGGGGGAGGTCAACAGCCGGCAGGTCCGTTAAGCCCGAAGAGCCTGGCTCCTCTGATGCGTTGGCGGACTTCAGGAACTCTTTCCTTCTGTCCGCAACCGCAGTAGCCCCTGCGTTCGCAGCCAACTTGCGATCAGCTGCGAGTGGCGGGCGTATGCGCTTTTCGGGGAGAAGGCGATCTTGAATCGCCTCCATCCGAGCACTCACTAACCCACCGACCTGTCGCATGATGGACTGCGTCAGGTCGTCGGGATCCGCGGGCCTGATTTCCTTCGCCCAGAATTGTCCCGAGGGCGGGGAAACAGGAGGAGCACGCGTCTCCATCATTCGACGGAGCTCCGCTATCTCCTTTCGAAGATCTGACACCTCTGACTGCAGACGCTCGTTGTCAGCCTGCAACTTACGGGTCTCATCTGTTGAGGACCTTGTGTGGAGATCCTCGACAATGTCTTTAATGGTGGACGCCGCCTCCTTAAGGGCCTTGGTAAAGGTCCCTTTAAGTTTGCCGGACTTGGTGGCCACAAGGTTGATCGTAGCCACGCAGTCCAGCGCCCTCTTATTTAATACTGAGGCGGGTTCTGCGCCCAACTCAGTCGCCGCAGCAGAGAGAAGGCATGGGGCTGACCCTGCCGACCGGAGCTTTTGGGTCATCTGAGCAACCTCCTGCTCGACCCTTAGCTCCATCTCCTCTCTTTGAGCAGCATTAAGGGCCGCTTTAGCTTTGGCAAGACCGACATACTCACCCGTAGTGGGTGGTCGGCCTCTGCCCCGTCTCGGCGCAATGACAACCTTGAGAGCTGGGGCGTCCGATTCGCCGCCAGAGCTCAAGTTGCCCTCGTCGCCACTTCCTCCCATGCGCTGGTTGCGCCTGCGCTTAGAAGCGCCCGTCCTCTGTGATGACTCTGATGCCACAGTCACCAAACTCATAATAGAGGAGTCAGACTCCTCTGCCGGACTATGAAATAGTCCACTACCTTCATCGTCAGTTTTGTTTTTTGATATATTTGAACTTTCCATAATTGTTCCCACGTGTATGGGGGAAATAAGAAGTCCACCCAGGCAGTGCCCCCTGTGCCTAGGTAAGCCTACATACGCCAAGAGTGTCGGCCGGTACTCTGGCGAGGTACGCACTCGCGACCAACCTACCCAGTGGCCATGCATCCCCTCACGGTGCGCCGCCGCTTGGGATTTGGGGTGATTTTTTATAGAGGTTTTCTTCCTCGCGGTCCGGGCAACCAAGCCAAGACCCTCGGTCCTGCCGCAAGCCACGAGACGTGACCGTAGCCGCAAGCAGGGCTCCGATTTACGACGCTGGCTCGTAAAGAGCCTGCTCGGCAGTAGTGTTAGTACATACCGAGCACGTCCCTCCCGACAGCTGCGAGAGCTCACATCAACTGGATCCTCTGCTAATCAGAGGCATCCGTGGTGAGCTCACATCGCCAACCACCTAACCTAACCTTTTTTTTTTTTTTTTTTTTAGCCAGGGGAAATCCTTTATGGATACCACCACACCTCGTGGGCAGGCGGGTGGTTATGTGGGAGTCCCGCCGACTGGTCGGTATACCCACCAAAACCCCTGGGTGTTCCTCCACTGCGCCTGGTGTCGGGGCTACGGGCACGCTTTCGCACTCCTCCGCGGCACCCGACAGCGCTGGCCTTCCTCAGGCCCCACCTCGGAGCTTGCGCTCCCTCCAGATTGACGACGTGCCGAACACCAGACACGTCGTCATCCACCACCTGGGACCAACCAGCACTGGGCGTCGGACAGCACCCGTATCCGACAGCCCTGGTCCCGATGCAACGGGTCAATTAAAGTGGCCCCGCGCCTGCCACTACGGCTGCAGAGGATAGGGAGAGCGGCCATCGCCATACCGACACTCCTCTTCCACTGCAGCCCCACCGCCTCCGCCAACACGTTGGCGGCACCCGTTAGGACCGCTGGCAGGATGGATAGGCAGCGGCTTCCTCGCCGCCCGTCCATCCCGCCGCCGCCCCCGCCTCGATGGGCTCGGCCGCGGCCTCGCGATGAACGCGACACCGCAGTCCTCCTCAGTCGGCAAGCCGACCTACTGGCCAGCCTCTACAGGGGTTTGGGGAAAAACCCGGAGAGGCGGCCCCACCTCGGGTTCCTCTTCGTTCACCAGGTTGGGACAGACCTGGCTACTAAGCCCCCCCGCCACGACAAGGCGGGAACCCACTCGGGGGGGACCTAACCTAACCTAACCTAACCTAACCTAACCTAACCTAACCTAACCTAACCTAACCTAACCTAACCTAACCTAACCTAACCTAACCTAACCTAACCTAACCTAACCTAACCTAACCTAACCTAACCTAACCTAACCTAACCTAACCTAACCTAACCTTGATATACATCATCGGATTGGCATTGAAACGCCCCATCCAACGGCACCGGTTTCGGGCTCGAGAGTTGAGCGGTTCCCGAGATATCCCCCGGGAAACCGCAGACAACCTCGCCCGGACCACTTTAAAGCCGTGCGACGCTGAAACGAGATCAGCAACCTACCGGTTTTCTACTGCCAGAAGAAGCGCCCAGGTGCGGAGTACCTGCTGGAATTATTCGGGATTTTTCCCCGGACCTTTGCCATACAAAACATTCACGGGAACCGCCGGCACGTGGCCACGTGGTAACCCTTCCAGGCAGTTCCCTCGGGACCTCATAGCTGAACCAGGAAGAGGACGTCAGCGGCAGCCGGGAGAAGGTTTTTCCGGGAAGATCCGACACCTGGAAGAGAAAATACGGACATTTTAAAGTTGAGTGAAATTGTGACAGCCCTAACTCAAAATCTAGATCGATAACCCTAAGTTTTTAAATTCTGAAAAAATCAATTTTTAGTAGTAGAATATATGTGCAAAAATTTAGATTTTTTACTCTTATAGTTTTAGAGATATTAGCATAAAATCATTAGTAGGTAGACACGTGGAGGGTTGAAACAACCCCCCCACCACAACAAAATTATATTGGGGTTATAGATCGAAGGATTTTGAGCTAGGACAAATTTTTTTCGGATTTTTAGAATTAAAATTGACGTAGATATTACAAGCAATAGTTTAAGTAAATTGAAAGTACTGATAAGACAGTAGCTCCCCCGGGATACCCCGGGAAGTTTCAAAACTTTGTAAATAGGCTTTACTGGTGACCGGCTATTTTTGGTAAATTTTTTGGATTTTTTGGAGCACCAGGAGGCTCAAAAACGGGATTCTGGTGGTAATTGCGGTTGGTAAACACCAACTCCTTAACTTTCCAGAAGTCCTGGTTGGTCCCGGGTGATCCTAAAAATTCAAAAATTAGCTGTACGGGTAGGGCAGTTCACTGGCTACACTGCTGCACTAGCAGAATCCTCGCGCCGCAATCCATCGCAGAGTAGGAGGCCCCGCCGTAAAACCCGAATTTGCCAAAAACGGCAAATAATTATTATTTTTGAAAACTTCCCCCCCCCGTATCTCGGAAACGGTGCGTCGGAGGTCAATTTTGACCCCATTTTTGTACATATTTATATGTACAAGTTTTGATCACAGCCCCAACATCCCCCCCCCACACTTCTAACTTTTTTACAGTTTTGAGTGTGACTATCGGACACAGGCCTCCCTCGTTTCGGGTGGAAATCTCGATAACGGGAAGAGGTAACAAAATTATTTTTGCATACTTGTGATTAGGTTCCGTCTCCGCACACGTTAGTAGCTTTCTTTTCCCCCTCTGACACCCCATAAAAATTTTCAAATTTCAAACAAACTAAATAAATTAAATGCTTTTCTAGGTCAACTCACCCTTGACTGCATATTTGACCTAGTTTCTTGATAACGTTATCTATTTTTAGCAAACCAGCCATAACTTTCGACCCGTGCGTCCTACGAAAACGCGGTTTTTTGCGTTGAGTAGTAGGAAAAACGCACTATCTGGCCAGACCCCTCCCTCTCCTCTCCCCGCTTCCCCTTAAACTTTGAGTCCCCATATCTTTGGAACGGTGCGAGCTAAAAATATTTTGTTAACGGGGTAGTATTAAAGACTCAATACCCTGTTCGAAACCTACCCCCCCCCCCTTCCCCTCTTTTTTCGGTTTCCCCTCTTTCTGCAAAAACGCACCAAACGGACATACGGACATACTAGCACCATTTAGCCTTATTCTCACAAGCCCCCTCACCCCCTCGCCCCGTAACTTACCGACGTACAGACACTCTGTAGCCCGGTGAGCGCCTGTTGGAACGCGCGACCTGGAACAGAAGGAATATAGGATTAGTACGTATTATCTGTGTTCTTTGAATTGTTTTATATTTAATTATTTGGGATATTTTTATTGCTGTGTTAGGTATATTTGTGTTATATTTGTCTTTGACTGCGAACCGTGTCTTTTGACTGGTTCGCTTAGAATAATAATTGAACCTTACCGTTCTACAACGGTTATTTGACGATATTGTAATATTTATTTTATTTTATTTTATTTGTGTGTTGCGACGCGTGTGTACGTAGGACAGCAAATCCGTGTCGCCTTATACACGACTTTCGGAATTGTTATTGTGACTTTTTGCACGAATCCCGCGAGACAATGTTTGCCATTCACACCCCAATTAAAAACAAGGCCCAGAAGGAAGCCAGTAAATCTCCTGTAGAATCTCAAAATAGTGTTAGGACAGAGAGGGCCGGCCCCTCAGTAGCAACAAGGGAAGATAGAATGACAGTGCAACGTACCGTCGGAGAGATTGAGGCGCGGACTTCGATGACGCCGCCCCCCACGCGCGCTGCTTCCGTTCAGCCTGAACCAAAAACCTACCGGTCGAAAGTCAAGGCGGCCTCGGCGTCGGTGGCTCCGGCTCCGGCCCCGGCGGCCTCGGCGGCATCCGACAGCAAGACCGGGCAGTTGAGAGGGAGGGCGGTGGCCTCGACGTCGGCCGCGGCGTCGCCGCCGGTGGCGTCGGCGCCTTCGGCGGCGGCGTCCGCGTCCACGGTAGGAGGCTCTCCAGTCGCCTACAAAAGTAGGACGAGCGAAGCGAGAGGCTGCCACACAAAGGCGAGACTGCACCTGGCCGCCAGCAAGAATCTGAAAACAGAAATAAAGGTTGCAATACAGGAGGCTCTAGATAGGCTCTTCCAGCTTGTAAAAGAGCTGGAAGAGGAGCACAAGGGAGGTAGGAAAGGGCCAGTTAGGGAAACGACAGGAACAGTAGAGACCATAGGGAATGAAAAAGGGAAGGAGGAGCTGCACAGCAGCACGCATATGCTGAAGAAAATAGAGGAGCACAGTAAGATGCTAAGAGAAAACAAACAGCAAATGGAAATGCTCACAGAGACTCTCCAAAAGCATCAGGAGATGTATGAAAAAAGGGACAGCTATGCGAGCGTGGTGGCTGGCTCCCCGAGACAAAGTCCCGTGGAGACGGCCGCCATGCACTCCATAGTCGTCACGTCGACGGATGACACGGAGACCGGAGACCAGGTCTTCGACAAACTAAGGAGAGTGGTCAATGCTAGGGAGGAGGGGTTAAGAGTGGATAAGGTGCGTAAAGGGAGGGATAGGAAGGTCATAGTCGGGTGTCGAAACCAGGAGGAAATAAAAAAGATTCGGGATAGGATCAGGGAGGCGGACAGCCAACTAAATGTAGAGGAGGTCAAAAACAAGGACCCTCTCATAATCATGTATGGCGTCCTTAATAGCAACACCGACGAAGACATCGTTAGGGCTCTCCGAAAACAAAATGGGCACATTTTGGGAGAGCTCGGCAACGAGGATAATATAGAGATCCGGTTTAGACGCAAGGCTAGAAACCACCTCACCTCGCACGTAGTGGCCAGAGTATCGCCGCGTATATGGCAGCGCTTGACCAACGCGGGGGCTGTACACGTCGATCTGCAGAGGATTAGGGTCGCCGACCAATCCCCCCTCATACAGTGCTCGCGCTGTCTGGGGTACGGACACGGAAAGCGATTCTGTCACGAGGCGGTCGACGTGTGTAGCCACTGCGGAGGGGAGCATCTAAAAACCAACTGCGCGGATTGGCTGGCAGAGGCTCCGCCCAGCTGCGTAAATTGTAGGAAGGCTAAATCCGATAGAGCAGAACATAACGCCTTTAGCAGTGAATGTCCGGTGAGGCGCAAGTGGGACGCACTTGCGAGATCCACCGTGGCGTATTGCTAAGGGCGCCCTGTATAGAGTTGTGCAAGCCAACCTGCAAAGGAAACAGCTGGCTACCGAAGAGGCCCTTATCGAAGCCACGAAACGAAAATTTGCCGCGGCTATTCTTCAGGAGCCATATGTGGGGAACATGGGACGAATGAAGGGATACCGGGGAGTCAGGATTTACCAGAACGCTGGTCAAGGAGGAGGGACGGTTAAATCGGCTATAGCCGTTTTTGACTCTACACTTGACGTGACACCGTACCCACAACTCACCACGAATAACATCACAGTGGTGGGGATCCGGACCAGCGCCTGGAGCATTACCCTGGTGTCCCTGTACTTCGAGAAGGATGAACCCATAAGCCCGTACCTGCAACACCTGGCTAAGATAGGGGAAACGCTAGGGACCTCGAGATTGCTTGTGGGCGGGGATTTAAACTCCTGGAGCACTTGGTGGGGCAGTCCGACGACTAATCACCGAGGCGAGGAGGCGAGGTGCGCCCTTGACGAGCTGGACCTGCAGGTGTTGAACAGAGGATCTGTACCGACGTTCGACACGATTAGAGGGGGGAAAAGGTACACCAGCTTCGTCGACGTGACGGCCTGCTCCGCGGACCTCCTGCACTTGGTGGAAGACTGGAGAGTGG
Source organism: Hypomecis punctinalis (assembly GCA_949316475.1). NCBI lineage: Eukaryota > Metazoa > Arthropoda > Insecta > Lepidoptera > Geometridae > Hypomecis > Hypomecis punctinalis. Next base: position 53,872 of record OX438817.1, read on the forward strand.
ACGAAGGTTTCACGAGCTCGGACCACAACGGCATCACATTTCACATACGACTACACAAATCCAAAGGCACACACATTATTAGGACGACCCGGTTATATAACACCAAAAAAGCGAATTGGGCTCAGTTTCGTATGAAACTGAACCAATTCAATGAGGAAAACCAAATTACACACACAGCTACACAACAAATACACAACACACAACAATTAGAAGCAATAGTACACAAATACACGGAATCAATAACACACGCATGCACAGACACTATTCCTTTAAAGAAAAACACACAAACACTCACCATGCCGTGGATGTCCGAGAAACTCGAGAAAATGAAGAGGAAGGTCTTCACCATGAAAAGGAGAGTCCGCTGCGCCGCACCCGTCCGGAGCCAAAAGGTCTATGAAGAGTACCTAAAACACAAAGAGGAGTACGAATCAGAAGCCGCGAAGGCAAGAGTAGCGAGTTGGAAAGATTTCTGCGGGAAACAGGATCGGGAGGGGGTTTGGGACGGGATTTATAGGGTTATAGGCAGGACACAGAGTAGGGAGGAGGACGTGCCGCTGGAAGTTGGAGGCATAGTGTTGAGCGCCAAGGATTCTGCCAAAGTCTTGGCGGAAACTTTCTATCCGAAAGACTTTGAGAGCAGCGACAACACCGAACACCGCAGAATCAGAGCTAGGGCGAACATTGTGAATGAGAAGAAACATAATGAATTATGCGACCCACCATTCACATTGGTCGAGCTGATGTCTGCGGTGAATGCCTTCAACCCCAAGAAAGCCCCTGGTGCGGACGGTTTTACGGCCGACATATGTCGGGAAGCTGTTCGAAACGACCCGGATCTCTTCCTGGAGATCCTGAACAAGTGCTTTGAGCTCGGTCACTTCCCTGAGCCCTGGAAACAGGCCACAGTGGTGGTACTGAGGAAGCCGGGGAAGGCGACATACACCGCTCCGAAGTCCTACCGACCCATTGGGCTTCTACCGGTTCTAGGCAAAATATACGAGAAGATGATAGTTGCCCGACTCAAGTTTCACCTACTGCCACGGATGAGCCCCCGACAGTTCGGATTCATGCCCCAAAAGAGCACGGAGGACTCCCTCTATATCTTGATGCAACACATACGCGAAAAAATTAAGCAGAAGAAAATCGTTACGCTCGTGTCGTTGGATATAGAGGGAGCCTTCGACAGTGCTTGGTGGCCACAAATTCGAGTCCGACTGGCGGAGGAAGACTGTCCCGTGAACTTGAGACGGGTGCTAGACAGTTATATGAACTGCCGCGGAGTCCGGGTACGGTACGCGGGAGAAGAAGTATGTCGCACTACGGAGAAGGGCTGCGTTCAGGGATCCATAGGGGGCCCGATCCTGTGGAATGTACTATTGGACCCTCTCCTTAAAAAGCTGGATAGTAAGGGAGTGTACGCGCAGGCGTTTGCGGACGACGTCGTGCTTGTCTTCGATGGTGAGACCGCGCAGAGCATCCAAGGGCACGCCAACGCCACGCTGGAAGACGTCAGGGCTTGGGGTGTTATGAATAAGCTGAACTTCGCGCCGCAAAAAACAATGGCCATGGTTCTGACAAAGAAGCTTAAGCATGATACCCCGCACCTGACGATGGGAGGCGTTGACGTTGGCATGGTCAAGGAAGTCAAGCTGCTGGGTCTCACCATAGACGACAAGCTGACATTTAACACACATGCCGCAAACGTCTGTAGAAAAGCACTGAATTTCTACAAACAGCTCTCGAGGGCGGCCAAGGTCACGTGGGGATTGAATCCTGAAATAATTAGGAGCATTTACGTAGCTGTCGTTGAGCCTACGATCATGTACGCCGCGAGCGCTTGGGCAAACGCGACAAACAAAATCTGTGTCCAAAATCAGCTGAACGCGGTACAGCGGGGATTCGTGCAAAAAATTACTAGGTCACATCGAACAGTCTCACTAAACGCGGCTCTACTACTCGCTGGGCTGCTTCCCCTAGATATTAGAATCCGCGAAGCTGCCTCGCTTTTTGAAATAAAGAAGGGTCACTCCCAGCGAGTAGTAGATGACCGCGGGATAGAAACGCCGGTGCCGTTCATAGAAAACCCGCATCCCGCACATCATATGAACATAGAGTTCACATGCCTGGCAGACGGAGCAGCGTTAGAGCAGTACCAAGGAGAGCATAAGCACATTTTTACCGATGGTAGCAAAATAGCGGGGAAAGTCGGTGCGGCGCTGTCCATATGGGATGGCGCCGTAGAGACGAGTACCAAAAAGTTAAAACTCTCCGACCGCTGCTCCGTCTACCAGGCCGAACTACTGGCATTGGTGGAGGCTACAGAGAGAGCAAAAAAGTTAGAGTCCCCATATGTGTGCAACATTTATTGTGATTCGCGATCGGCCCTAGAAACTGTCGCTAATAATTCCTCCCTCCATCCCCTCGCAGTAAAAACAAGAGCGAACATAAAAGCTATCAAAGAGCAACAAAACACAGTAAAGCTTTTTTGGATCAAAGCTCACGCGGGGATGGACGGAAACGAAAGAGCCGACCAACTAGCCAAAGACGCGGCTCTACATATTAAGCGCAAACCTGACTACGATAGTTGTCCGGTCTCATTCGTCAAGCGGCAGATCCGAATGGATTCGCTTGACGAATGGGACCGGCGCTATCGGGAAGGCAGTACGGGGTCGATCACGAAATTATTCTTCCCAAGCGTTGTGCAAGCCTACCCCATTATAAAAGCTCTTAGGCCCGAGGGAACATTGACCCAAATAATGACTGGTCATGGTGGGTTCTCCCAATATCTTCATAGATTTAAACTAAGGGAGAGCCCATCATGCATATGTGAACCAGGAAAGGACGAGACGCCCATACATATAATAATCGAATGCCCAGTATATGGATTAGATAGATTTAATTTAGAGCAGGAAATAGATATAGATATAAACACAGAAAACATAAATAGAATACTAAGCAATAAAGATATAAGAAATAAGTTCATAGAATATTGTATAAAAATATGTAGAATAGTAATAATGAGAAATAGATAAATAAGTATAGGTTAAATTCTTATATTTATAATATATTAATATTAACCTAGTTTTTAAGTATAATGTATAGCATATGAATAAGTATTAAATAAAGTTTAGTTAAGTAGATGTAAAAAGTAGTATCTAAGTAATAAAGATTCCCTGTGTTAGTCATTCCCCTGACACTCACTGGTTAGGGACTTAGCTCGCGGGCCCGGTCTATGCACCGGGAAAGGAAAAAAAAAAAAAAAAAAAAAAAAAAAAAAAAAAAAAAAAAAAAAAAACCTAACCTAACCTAACCTAACCTAACCTAACCTAACCTAACCTAACCTAACCTAACCTAACCTAACCTAACCTAACCTAACCTAACCTAACCTAACCTAACCTAACCTAACCTAACCTAACCTAACCTAACCTAACCTAACCTAACCTAACCTAACCTAACCTAACCTAACCTAACCTAACCTAACCTAACCTAACCTAACCTAACCTAACCTAACCTAACCTAACCTAACCTAACCTAACCTAACCTAACCTAACCTAACCTAACCTAACCTAACCTAACCTAACCTAACCTAACCTAACCTAACCTAACCTAACCTAACCAGTCGCAACCCAACGCTCGACCGGAGCGCGCACCTACATGCGATACAAACCCGCTCCGCGAATCGAAATTTTAAAATTAGAATTTTTATAATCGCTTTCGGACGATTTCTGGCCCGTTACAGTGCAAAGTGGTGCAGTGTCATATATCGGAGGATTAGTGCTGAACCGTTCTTTAAAACGGTACCCGTCCCGAGCTCGAGAGTTGAGCGGTCAGGGAGTTATACCCCTGGGAACCGCTCGCAACCTCGCTCGGACCTCTTCAAAGCCGAACGCTGCACGATCCAGATCACTGACCACCCAGTTTGACACCGCCAGAAGAAGCGTATATACGACGAGTACCTTCCCTGATTTTTCCGGATTTTTCCGAGAACGTCCCCCATACAAAATACTTCAGAAATCTGCCGGCACGTGGCCACGTGCAACCCGATCCAGGCGCATCCCCCGGGATCTAGCAAGCAAAGAAGAAGGAAGACGTTGGCTGCTGCCGGGCGAAATTTTCCTCCTGAAGATTGGACGTTCCCTACGGAAGATACGGGACTTTTAGGTTAAGGTACTTTGTGACAACCCTAGCTTGATAATAAGATCGATAACCCTAAATTATTTTATTTGGAAAAAATTAGGCGTTAAAAGTACAATAAGAGTACCAAATTTCAGATTTTTATCTTGCATAGTTTTAAAGTTATAAACAAAAACTTACTACAAAGAAATCAACAACTCAGCTACAAAGACCTTGAGTTTTTGAAATTTGGTAGCTCCCCCGGGATATCCCGGAAAATTTCAGGACTTCGAACTTGGACTTTGTTAGTGGTCTTCTAAATTTGAGAATTTTTCTGGATTTTTTGGAGCATCGGGGAGCTCTGAATCGGGATTTTGGTGGTGTTTTGCGGTTGGTAAACACCAACCTCTTAACTTCCGGGAGGTCCCTGGGAGTCCCTGGTGACCCTAAAATTCCAGAAATTAGCGGAGAAGATAGGGCGTTTCACCAGCTACACAGTGACATTAGTAGAATCCTCGCGCCGCAAATACTCGCGAAGCAGGAGGCCCCGTCGTAAAACACAACAATTACCAAAAACGGCAAAAACCTACTTATTTGAAAATTTTCCCCCCCCATTATCTCGGAAACGGTGCGTCGGAGGTCAATTTTGACCCCATTTTTGTACATACTTGTATGTACAAGTTTTGATCGCGGTCAAAACATCCCTCCCCCCACATCCCTAACTTTTTTACAATTTTGAGTGTAACTTTCGGACATAGGCCTCCCTCGTTTCGGGTGAAAATCTCGGTAACGGGACGAGGTATCAAAATTCTTTTTGCAGATTTGTGAGTAGGGTCCGTCTCCGCATTCGTTAGCGGCTTTCTTTTCCCCCCCTGTCGCCCCATCAAAAACTTCACTTTTCATACAAACTAAATAAATTAAATTCTTTTCTAGGTCAACTCACCCTTGACCGCACATTTGACCTAGTTTCTTAACAATTTGACCTACTTTTAGTAAACCAGCAGTAACTTCCGACCCGTGCGTCCTACGAAAACGCGGTTTTTTGCGTTGTGTAGTACAAAAAACGCACTACCAGGCCAGACCCCTCCCGTCCCTCTCCCCGCTTCCCCTTAAACTTTGAGTCCCCATATCTTGGGAACGGCGCGTGTTAAAAATATTTTGTTAACGGGGTAGTATTATAGACTCGATACCCTGTTCGAAACCTACCCCCCCCCCTTCCCCTCTTTTTTTCGATTTCCCCTCTTTTTGCAAAAACGCGCCAAACGGACATACGGACATACTAGCACCATATAGCTTTCTTCTCACAAGCCCCCTCACCCCCTCGCCCCGTAACTTACCTACATACTGACACTCCATAGCCCGGTTAGCGCCTGTTGGCTGGCTGGAACGCACGACCTGAAACAGAAGCATACAATTTTAGTACGTATTTGTTAGTGTTTCTTTGAACCGGTTTTAAATTGATTTATATTGTGTATTGTATTGCATTGCTATATTAGCAACTTCTGTGTCCCTATTGTTTATATATTTGTGTTTGACCGTGAACCGTGTTTCTTGACTGCTATATTATCAACTTCTGTGTCTTTATTGTTTATATACCTGTATTTGACTGTGAACCGTGTCTCTTGACTGGTTCACCTAGACTAATATACTAAACCGCACCGTTTTACAACGGTTATTTGACATTTTTTTGTGCAAATATTTTATTTTATTTGTAAGTGTGTATATTTTGACGCGTGTGTACATAGGACAACAAATCCGTAGTGTCGCCCTATACACGGCAACCGGATTTGTACTTGTTATTTTTTGCACAAATCCCGCGAGACAATGTTCGCCATCCACACCCCCATCAAAAACAAGGCCTCCAAGGGAGGCAGCAAATCGCCTGAATCGGGAAGTAGTGTTAGGACAGAGAGGGCCGGCCCCTCAGTAGTAGTTAGGAAAGAGGGAATGACGGTGCAACGTACCGTCGGAGAGATCGAGGCGCGGACGTCGATGACGCCGCCCGCCTCGCGCGCGACCTCCGCGCAGCCAGCGGCCAAGCCATGCCGGCCGAAAGCCCGCGCGGTCCCGGCCCCGGCGGCCCCGGCTCCGGCCCCGGCGCCGGTCTCGGCCCCCGCGGCTGTTGATGGCAGGCTTGAACCGCAGAGGAGGGCGGCGGCGTCCACGTCGGCGGCGCCCGCGCCGGCGGGGTCTTCGTCAGCGGCATCACCGTTGGCGGGGACCGCGTCGGCGGCCGGGGGCTCTCCGAAGGTCTACAAGAGCAAGACGATCGAGGCAAGAGGTTGCGTCACGAGCGCCAAATTGCACCTCTCCGCCAGTAAAAATTTAAAAGGGGAAATTAAGCAAGCGCTAATAGAGGCAATAGACAGACTTTACAAATTGGTGAAAGAGCTGGAGGAGGAAAATAATAGGGTTGGGGCCAGAAATAAGATGGGGACAGTAGGGATTGTAGAGATAGAAAAGGGGAATGAACCACAACAACAGACAACAGACCTGATAAGAAGGATGGACGAGCATAGCAAAATTATGAAGGAGAATAGGGAAGAAATGGAAAAGCTGACAGAAACGCTCAGACGGCAACAAGAAAATTTCGAAAAAAGGGAAAGTTATGCAAGCGTGGCGGCCGGCTCTCCGAGAAAAGCTCCCGTGGAGACGGCTGCCATGCACTCCATCGTAATCACGTCCAAAAACGAAAAAGAAACCGGGGACCAGGTTTTCGAAAAAATAAGGAAAGTGGTTAATGCAAGGGAGGAAGGAGTACGAATAGATAGAGTACGGAAGGCGAGGGATAGAAAGGTAATAGTCGGGTGTCGGAATCAGGACGAAATAAAAAAGGTTAGGGATAGGATTAGGGAAGCGGATAGTCAACTTAATGTAGAGGAGGTAAAAAATAAGGACCCTCTCGTTATATTGTACAGTGTCCTCAACAACAATACCGACGAGGATATCGTAAAGGCTATTCGCAACCAAAACAAACACATATTAGGTCAGCTTTGCGATGACGATGACAGGATCGAGGTTCGATTTAGGCGAAAAGCACGCAATCAACTCACCTCACACGTGGTAGCGAGGGTGTCGCCGCGCATCTGGCAGTGTCTGACTGGCGCGGGGGCTGTACACGTGGACTTGCAGCGGATCAGGGTCGCCGACCAGTCCCCCCTCATACAGTGCTCGCGCTGTCTAGGGTACGGACACGGGAAGCGATTCTGCCACGAGGCGGTCGACGTGTGCAGCCACTGCGGGGGGGATCACATGAAAACGGACTGCGCCGACTGGCTTGCGGAGGCCCCGCCTTGCTGTGTGAATTGCAAAAAAGCAAAGATAGATAGAGTCGAGCATAACGCCTTTAGCAGCGAATGCCCGGTGAGGCGCAAGTGGGACTCAATAGCGAGATCCACCATTTCGTACTGCTAAGGGCGTCCTATATAAGTTTGTGCAAGCCAACCTCCAAAGAAAGCAGCTGGCGACCGAGGAGGCTCTCCTCGAGGCGTCTGGACGCGGCTTTGCCGCTGCTCTACTCCAGGAGCCATATGTTGGCGCTATACGCCGAATGAGGGGATACCGGGGAGTTAGGGTCTTCCAAAGCGCGGATCAAGGAGAAGGGACGGTTAAAGCTGCTATCGCTGTCTTTGACTCCACCTTAGACGTAACGCCGTACCCACAACTCACCACCAATAACATCACTGTGGTGGGGATCCAGACCAGCGCTTGGAGGATCACCTTGGTGTCCATTTACTTTGAAAAGGACGAGCCTGTCGCTCCCTACCTGGAACATCTGTCCAAGATCGTAGAGGTCCTGGGACCTGCGAAGTTGATGATAGGGGGGGACGTGAACGCCTGGAGTATTTGGTGGGGCAGCCCGACGACGAACCACCGGGGGGAGGATGTGCGTAGCGCCCTTGACGATTTGGACCTGCAAGTGTTAAACACTGGATTAGTACCTACGTTTGACACGATTAGAGGGAATAAGCGGTACTCTAGCTTCGTCGACGTTACGGCCTGCTCTGCGGACCTCCTGGACCTGGTGAAAGACTGGAGAGTAGATGATAGCTTCACAAGTTCGGATCACAACGGCATCACATTCAACATTCAGTTACACAAATCAATAGGCACACAAATCGTTAGGACCACACGACTCTACAATACAAGAAAAGCAAATTGGGTCCAGTTTCGTGAGAAACTGGACCAATTTAAACAGGAAAACTACATCACACTCACAGCCATAAAACAAACACACACTACAGAACAACTAGATACACTGGTACACAAATACACACAGTCAATCACATACGCATGCACACATTCAATACCAAAAAAGAAAATTACACAAACACTTACCTTGCCGTGGATGTCCGAGGAGCTCACCAAGATGAAGAAGGAGGTCTTCACCAGGAAGAGGAGAATCCGCTGCGCTGCGCCTGACCGTATCCAAAACGTCTACGACGAATACCTAAAAAAGAAGGAGGAATACGAGTTGGAAGCTAGGAAAGGAGTTGGAAGGAGTTTTGCGGGAAACAGGATCGGGAGGGGGTCTGGGACGGGATCTATAGGGTGATAGGTAGGACGCATAATAGAGAGGAAGACCTGCCACTAGAAATGGGCGGCACAGTGCTGAGCGCAAAGGATTCCGCCAAGCTCATGGCGGAAACCTTTTATCCGAGAGACTCAGAGAGTAGCGATAACGCCGAACACCGCAGAACTAGAGCCAAAGCGAATACTGTGAATATCGAGAAGCATGATGAGCGATGCGACCCGGCATTCACAATGGCTGAGCTCTTTTCTGCGGTACGCGATTTCAATCCGAAAAAGGCTCCTGGCGGCGATGGGTTCACGTCGGACATCTGCCAGGCAGCAATAGAAAACGACCCGGATCTGTTTCTTGATATCCTGAATAAATGCCTCGAACTTGGATACTTCCCTAAGGCTTGGAAGGAGGCTACGGTGGTAGTGTTAAGGAAGCCGGGGAAGTCGTCCTACACGACTCCGAAGTCGTATCGTCCTATAGGACTCTTGCCTGTACTCGGTAAGATCTACGAGAAGATGTTGGTCACCCGACTCAAATATCATCTGCTGCCAGGGATGAGTCCTCGCCAATTTGGATTCGTGCCCCAAAAAAGCACCGAAGACTCCCTCTATGTCCTAATGCAACATATTCGCAAAAAAGTTAAAGAGAAAAAACTCGTCACAGTCGTCTCGTTGGACATAGAGGGAGCCTTTGATAGTGCGTGGTGGCCTGCAATCCGAGTCCGGTTGGCAGAGGAAGACTGCCCCGTGAATTTGAGGAGGGTGTTCGACAGTTACATGAGATGTCGCAGGGTCCAGGTACGATACGCGGGTGAGGAGGTGTGTAGGAATACCGAGAAGGGGTGCGTTCAGGGCTCTATTGGGGGCCCGATCCTGTGGGACTTGCTGTTAGACCCTCTGTTGAAGCAGCTCGAAAATAGGGGGGTGTACGCGCAGGCGTTCGCGGACGACGTCGTGCTTGTCTTCGATGGTGAGACTGCGCTGGAAGTTCAGGGGCGTGCCAACGCCACGCTGGAGAACGTCAGGGCTTGGGGTGTCATGAATAAGCTCAACTTCGCGCCGCACAAGACTGCGGCGATGGTAGTGACGCGAAAGCTTAAGCATGACACTCCTCACTTGACGATGGGAGGCGTTGACGTTGGAATGGCCAATGAAATAAAACTGCTGGGTCTCACCATCGACAGCAAGCTGACCTTTAACGCCCACGTCTCGAACGTCTGCCGCAAAGCACTAAACTTCTATAAACAATTGTCAAGGGCGGCTAAGGTTAGCTGGGGGCTCGACCCGGAAATAATACATACAATCTATACGGCGGTGGTAGAGCCTACGATAATGTACGCCGCGAGTGCGTGGGCCTCTGCTACAGAAAAGATAGGTGTACGCAATCAACTAGAGGCAGTACAGCGCGGGTTTGTGCAAAAGATAGTGAAGTCGCATCGCACGGTATCTCTCCACTCGGCGCTATTGCTCGCTGGGCTGCTTCCCCTGGACATTAGAGTCCGGGAAGCAGCCTCGCTTTTTGAAGTAAAGAAGGGTTACTCCCAGAGAGTAATAGGAGATCGGGAGGTAGAGATGCCAGTGCCTTACACACAGAAACCACATCCTGCAGACCAGACCCGAATACATTTCGATCTCTTGGAGGACGGAGCAGCAATCGAACATAGTAGTGACGAGATTAATATGTACACCGATGGGAGCAAAATAGAGGGTAAGGTCGGTGCAGCGCTCTCCATCTGGGAGGGTGCTGTAGAGACAAGTACGAAGAAACTAAAGCTCCCTGATTGCTGCTCCGTCTACCAAGCCGAGCTGCTGGCGCTGGCTGAGGCGACCGGGAGAGCAACGAAAAACGCCAAGCAGAAATTTAAAATTTATTGTGACTCTAGATCCGCCCTCCAGTCAGTCACTAACAGCGCGGCCCTCCATCCCCTAGCGATGAAAATAAGAGCCAACCTAAAAATTTTGCGCGATCAAAACAAAACAGTGAAACTTTATTGGATAAAAGCTCACGCGGGGATGGAGGGTAACGAGAGAGCGGATCAGCTGGCAAAGGACGCAGCCCTGCGACTTAAAACTAAGCCGGACTACGACAGATGTCCGATCTCATTCGTAAAACGACAAATCCGAAAGGAGTCGCTGGACGAATGGGATCGGCGCTATCGTGAAGGCGCAACCGCATCAACAACAAAAGCGTTTTCCCCGAAGCAATTAAGGCCTATCGAATTGTAAAAACTCTAAAGCCGGTGGGGATACTCACACAAATTATGACGGGTCATGGTGGATTCTCCCAATATCTTCACAGATTCAAGTTAAGGGAGAGTCCATCATGTATTTGCGAACCTGAAAAGGAGCAAACCCCAATTCATGTAATAGCGGAATGCCCAGTGTTTGGAAAGCTAAGATTTAATATGGAGCAAGAACTCGATGTAAATATAGAGATAGGAAATATTCATAAGATAATAGAGAATAAGCAAACAAGAAATAGATTTATTGAATTCTGTATAAGTGTATGCAAAATAGTAATAAGAAATAATAGATAGATAAGCGATAAGTTAAACACTTACATTTATAATGTAATTAGTATTAACTTAATTTAAGGCAAAATTGTATAAGTAAGTTTTTTGAATAAAAAGAATAACCCTGTTATTAATCACTCCTGACCCTAACTAGTTAGGAAAAGTAGCTCGCGGGCCCGGTCTATGCACCGGGACAGGAAAAAAAAAAAAAAAAAAAAAAAAAAAAAAAACCTAACCTAACCTAACCTAACCTAACCTAACCTAACCTAACCTAACCTAACCTAACCTAACCTAACCTAACCTAACCTAACCTAACCTAACCTAACCTAACCTAACCTAACCTAACCTAACCTAACCTAACCTAACCTAACCTAACCTAACCTAACCTAACCTAACCTAACCTAACCTAACCTAACCTAACCTAACCTAACCTAACCTAACCTAACCTAACCTAACCTAACCTAACCTAACCTAACCTAACCTAACCTAACCTAACCTAACCTAACCTAACCTAACCTAACCTAACCTAACCTAACCTAACCTAACCTAACCTAACCTAACCTAACCTAACCTAACCTAACCTAACCTAACCTAACCTAACCTAACCTAACCTAACCTAACCTAACCTAACCTAACCTAACCTAACCTAACCTAACCTAACCTAACCTAACCTAACCTAACCTAACCTAACCTAACCTAACCTAACCTAACCTAACCTAACCTAACCTAACCTAACCTAACCTAACCTAACCTAACCTAACCTAACCTAACCTAACCTAACCTAACCTAACCTAACCTAACCTAACCTAACCTAACCTAACCTAACCTAACCTAACCTAACCTAACCTAACCTAACCTAACCTAACCTAACCTAACCTAACCTAACCTAACCTAACCTAACCTAACCTAACCTAACCTAACCTAACCTAACCTAACCTAACCTAACCTAACCTAACCTAACCTAACCTAACCTAACCTAACCTAACCTAACCTAACCTAACCTAACCTAACCTAACCTAACCTAACCTAACCTAACCTAACCTAACCTAACCTAACCTAACCTAACCTAACCTAACCTAACCTAACCTAACCTAACCTAACCTAACCTAACCTAACCTAACCTAACCTAACCTAACCTAACCTAACCTAACCTAACCTAACCTAACCACTATCGACCCCCCCTGTTGCCGCACGCACGTCCGGAGCGCCCACTTCCAAGCGCTACTAACCCGCTCCGCGAGTCAAATAATTATTTCGAATTTTTATTCAACACTTTTCCGACTTGGTTGGATTTGGACGACTTTTAACGCGCAGTGCGGTAGAAAATCGTGAAGTGTCATATACCATTGGATTCGCAGTGAAACGCCCTGTCCAACGGCACCGGTTTCGGGCTCGAGAGTTGAGCGGTTCCTGAGATATTTCTCGGGAAGCTGCAGACAACCTCGCCCAGACCACTTTGAAGCCGTGCGACGCTGAAACAAGATCTTTGACCCCCCGGTTTTTCACTGCCAGGAGAAGCGTCCTAGTGCGGAGCAGCTTTGAGAATTTTCCGGGATTTTTCCCGGCACCTTCTTCATACAAAACTTCCACGGGAACCGCCGGCACGTGGCCACGTGCTAACCCTTCCAGGCCGTTCCCTCGGGACTTCACAGCTGGACCGGGAAGAAGACGTCAGTCGCGGCCGGGAGCAGTTTTCTCCGGGAAGATCCGTCACCTGGAAGAGAAGATACGGACTTTTTAAAAGTTGAGTGAAATTGCGACAGCCCTTAATCAAAACTATCAGTGACAACCCTAGATTTTAAGTTTTCAAAAAATCAGAAATTAGTAGTTATATTCCTGTACAAAAAATCATATTTTTCCCATTAGTAGTTTTTGAGATATCCAATTAAATTAAATTTTAGGTTACCACGTGGAGGGTGAAATCAACCCCCCACCACTCCAAAAATTATCAAAATCATTAGGTTAAAAATACCCTTTCGAAAGAAATTTTCATCAAATTTTTATCACTGATAGTTTGCCAGAAAAAGACATTTTTAGTTTAGGAATAATAAATCTAGGTCATAAGACTTGACGGCCAAAAACCTAGGTCAGATATTAAATTGTAGCATATATAATTAGATATTAAAGTGCGGTGGTTCACTACCTGCTTGTAGACACTACAAACATAATTTTAGGTCAGATAATCACTCGGCGATAAGGATTTGTAACCGTCAGTACCAGGCTACGTGAAACATAACAAACCGGTATCCCGAAATTTGAAAAGGGGCCATAACTTGGGAACGGGAGGACCGATCTGAGATCTGACGCCGAACAAGTTATTTTCTTTGACAGACAATTCGTTTGAGCCCAAAAACTTTGTCGTAGGCTCATTTTTGAGAGACCTCAATTTCGGTTTCAAATTACGTAAACGAACTTTTGACCTAGATACCGAAATTGGGGTATAACCACTGGACCGGGAAGGTCAGCTTATCGGTTAGGGGTTATTAAAATACTTTGGCGCCAAAACTAGTTGGACCTTTTGTCCGATTTTGAATTACTCATATAATTTGGGAGATAATCTAAATTAAAGTTTTCAAAAATCGGTATCTTCTCCAGGATACCTCAAAAAATTTTGAAATTGTTACAGTAAGCTATCCTGGTGCATATTGTTTTTGGAGAATTTTTCCGGATTTTTTGGTATACCCGGAAGCTCAAAACCGGGCTTTTTGTAACGTTTTGCGGTTGGTGAACACCTACCTTTGGACTTGCACGGAGTCCCGGGGGGCCCCTGGTATCCTAAAAAATCCGAAACCTAGTTTGTAAGATAGGGCATTTCAGCAGCTACACAATAGCAGTTTTGGAATCCGCGCGCCTTTTATCGTTTAGTTGCGGCGGAGGTTTGCGTAGGACACTAAATTTGGGTGGACCGCAAAATAAGTTTGTGGAAAGTACAGCGGACACACATAGGCCTCAACATATTATCGCGTTATCTCGGGAACGGAGGCAGCTATCCTAATTCTGTTTTCAGTTTCGTGGACAGGGGACGACCCCGCATCCACCAGTAGCACTCCCTTCCCCCTAACACCCTTCTTGGCGTTTTTTGTACCCCCCCTCCTGACCCCCCTAAAATCACTAACTACACTAACAGACGGACTAGACATTCACCAAGACCCTATTTTGTCAAAAATTACATCTATCAAAATTTTTTTTCATATTTTTATTAATTCATTCGATCGACTCACCCTTGACCGCATTCTTGACCTACATAAATTTGACTTAGTTTGATAGTATTCTGACACCAGGACTGGTCACCTGGTTTTGCGAACTAATTTAAGTTAAAAACAGCTATAACTTTTGACTGGTACGTCCTACGGCAACGCGGTTTTTTGCGCTAAATAGTGCAAAGAACGCGCTTTTTGGTCTGATCCCTCCCTCCCCTCTCCCCGCTTCCCCTTAAACTTTGAGTCCCCATATCTTAAGAACGGTGCAACATAAAAAGATTCTGTTAACGGGGTAGTAGTATAGACCCAATATCCTGTTCGGCACTTACCCCCCCCCCCTCTACCCCTCTTTTTTCGATTTCCCCTCTTTTGTAAAAACGCACCAAACGAACATACGGACTTACTTAGCATCATTTGGTCCTCTTCTCACAAGCCCCCCCCCCCCCCACTCCCTCACCCGTAACTTACCGACGTACAGACACTTCGTAGCCCGGTGAGCGCCTGTTGGTTGGCTGGAACGCGCGACCTGTAACAGAAAGGACATTATTATTATTCTTAGTAAGTAAGTAAGTATTTAATAAAATTGACGTTGCTATTTAATTATTTATTGCTTAGAATTGTTTTTGAGACCGTAAACTGCGTCTTTTGACCGGTTTATTTAGACTTAATATTTCTATTTGTTTTAATTGTTGAACTGTTCCGTTATACAACGGTATTTTATTTTGTTGACGTGCGTGTGACTACGTTTATTGACTAGCACACTTACTAGATAGGACGACTACAGACTAAGTAGACTAATTTACACCGACCGATACAGTTTTATTGACGTATCGACTTAGACTGACTGACGTAGCTCCCCCCGACCATGCCTATCGCACATACCCCCGTGAAGAAGAACTCTAATAAGAGCATGCCGATATCACCTATCGACGTGGAAAGGGTACGTCCCTCTCCGGAAAACATGGCGCAGGCTCCCAATGTACGGAGGAGCATCGGAGAGTGGGAGAGCGGCGCGATAGAACCGAAGCCGTGCAGCTCGACATCACACGGGCATTCGCCGCGCAGATTGACACCCGAACCGGCCGCGCCCGGCCCGGCATCGGCCCCGGCATCGGCCCCGGCCCCGGCATCGGCCCCGGCCCCGGCCCCGGCCCCGGCCCCGACCGTGGCACCGGCCCGCCCAAAGAAAGTAGTGCCGGCCCCCGCCAAGCCGGCGACAGGGAGAACCTCCACAGGGAGCGCGAGTGGGTCCCCGAGGCTGGCCAGCGCCCCCAAACCCAAACCCATCAACAGAGTAGCAGAATACAGGATCTGGCACGTAAAGGCGAAAACGCAACTAAGTGAGTCACGTAACCTGAAAGGCGAAATAAAGATGGGTATCATGGAGGCGCTGGACAAGATGTTTCAGCTGATGAAGGACGAGGCTGCTGCGGCACCTGAAACCAAAAAACAAAATATTAGTAGCGAAATTGAGGGAAAAAAGACTATAAGCGGGCAGGGTAATTTAGAAAGCGGGATTTTGGAAAAAGAAAGATTAAACTTAGACTTGGTTAAAATGATGAAAGAACAAGGGGAAAAAATTGATAAAACCAATTTGGAGATGGAAAAGCTAAAAGAATCCATCGCGTTGCACCACGTGACTATGCAGCAGCAGGCCACTTATGCGACCATAGCGGCCGTCGCGCCCTCGAGATCGGCGCCGGAACGCAGCGCGCTGCATTCCATCGTCATCTCGTCCAAGGACGAGGCGCACACTGGGGACGAGGTGATGGGCGAGGTGCGCAAAGTGGTAAACGCGAAGGACGGATGGGTTACGGTAGAGAGGGTTCGAAAGATAAGAAATAAGAAGGTAATCATAGGATGCAAGACGGAAGAGGAAAGGAAAAAGATAAAGGAGCGACTCAAGAGCGCAGGCGATCGCCTTGTTGTCGAGGAAATGAAGAACCACGACCCGATGGTGGTACTCAGGGATGTGCTCACGTACATCAGCGACGAGGACGTGTTGGTCGCGCTGAGACGCCAGAATGGGGACGTTTTTCAGGGCCTCGACAAAAAGGATGATCGAGTGGACGTCAAGTTCAAAAGACGTGCCAGAAACCCGCTCATGAACCACATAGCGCTGAAGGTGTCCCCGCAAGTCTACAACCGACTGATGGCCAAAGAGGCGGTCCACATAGACATGCAGAAGGTTAGGGTCGCGGACCAATCCCCCCTTGTGCAGTGCTCTATGTGCTTAGCCTATGGTCACGGTCGGAGGTTCTGCAAGGACACCATTCCGAAGTGCAGCCATTGTGGCGGCCCGCATATGCGAAGCAAATGCGCCGAATTCCTCGCATCTGCAGCGCCGACCTGCTGCAACTGCGTGGCCGCCAAGATGGAGAATGCTGAGCACAACGCTTTTAGCTCCGAGTGCCCGGTGCGTAGGAGGTGGGAGGCACTGGCGAGAGCTAAAGTAGCGTATTGCTAAGGTGGTTCCAGGGCGCTCCAGGGTAGGCAATCACCCCACCAGAAGTTATGCAGTAGCCCAAGCGAACCTCCAGAGGAAGGAGCTAGCTACCACGGAGCTCATGATACACTCCAGCAACCGAAAGATCGCGTTTGCTCTAGTCCAGGAGCCGTATGTGGGCGGGGTTAGGAGGATGAAGGACTACCGTGGGGCGAGAGTCTTCCAGTGCGCAGCAGTAGGAGAAGGGACTGTGAAGGCGGCAATCGTCGTCTTTGACCACGACCTTGACGTCGTCCAGTGCCCGAAACTCACGACCAACAATATTGTTGTTGTGAAGATCCGAACTTGCGCCTGGGAAATCGCGGCGGTGTCCTTCTACTTCGAACCGGATCAGCCCATTGAGCCATACCTGGAACAGATGAGAGCGATTAGAGAGGAGCTGGGCTCAAGAAGACTGCTGATCGGAGGCGATAGCAACGCCAAGAGTACCTGGTGGGGCAGCACCATAGAAGACCACAGGGGCGTAGAGATGTCCGGGACCCTGGAAGAGTCTGGATTACATGTACTCAACAGAGGTGATACACCCACGTTCGACACCGTGAGAGGTAATAGAGTGTACACCAGCTTTGTTGACATAACAGCCTGCACGGAAGATCTACTCGAATTAGTAGACAACTGGAGGGTAGACCAGGAGATGACGAGCTCTGACCACAACGCTATATTATTCGATATAAAACTCCGCAAAAGTAGAGGCCTAAGAGTCCAGAGAACGACGAGGCTCTACAACACGAAACACGCAGATTGGGACATATTTAACGCGTCACTTTCAGAATCCAAATTGAACCAAAATTTAAACATTAGCTTCATTGAAAATTTACAAACAAAAAACGATTTAGAACAAACAATTACAAAATTCACAGACGCAATAACGAAAGCATGTATGGACAGCATGCCAGTTAAAAAGAGTACAGAGGTACTCATGATCCCATGGTGGAATGACGAGCTCGAAAGGCTGTTTAAAGTTGCCACTACCTTCAGGCGTAAGATCAAGAACGCGGCACCGTACCGCAGAGACATAGTGGCAGCTGAGTACATGAAGAAAAAAGAAGAATATGAGTGCGAAGCCAAGAAAGCCCAAACTGAAAGTTGGAAGGAGTTCTGTAGAAGACAGGACAGGGAAGGAGTGTGGGACGGTATTTACCGTGTTATCCGTCGGACCACCAGGAGACAAGAAGACTTGACCCTAACCAAAGAAGGTGCATTTCTAAACCCAAAAGAGTCGGCGAACTTACTTGCGGAGACATTCTACCCACAAGACCTGGAGGAAACTGACAATGAAGATCATCGCCGCGCTAGAGAAGCGGCAAGGCGGGTAAACGAATGGAAGCATGGTGAGCTCCATGATCCACCGTTTACACTGCTGGAGCTGAAGACCGCGGTGGGGAGTTTCAACCCTAAGAAGGCCCCAGGAGCGGATGGCTTCACTGCGGACATCTGCAGCAGAGCTATCTACCAGGATCTGGACGCATCCCTTGCCCTCTTCAACAAGTGCCTAGAGATAGGCCACTTCCCGGACATCTGGAAGCAGGCAACCGTGGTAGTCCTGAGAAAACCGGGCAAGGACGATTACACGAACCCCAAGGCTTACAGACCCATTGGTCTATTGCCGGTCCTGGGGAAGATCCTGGAGAAGATGACAGTAGCAAGGATTAAATGGCAGTTAGCACCGCGGATTAGTACTCGCCAGTTCGGATTCATGCCCCAGAGGAGCACCGAGGACGCCCTCTATACGCTAATACACCGTATCAAGGGTAAGATTGAGCTGAAAAAGCTGGTAACCCTAGTGTCATTGGATATAGAGGGGGCCTTCGATAGCGCGTGGTGGCCGAACATCAGAATACGTCTGGCTGAGGAAGAGTGCCGGGTCAATACCAGGAGGCTACTGGATAGCTACATGGACTGCAGAAAAGTCAGTGTAAGATTCGCCGGGGAAGAAAGCACCAGGAGCACCAACAAAGGTTGCGTGCAAGGGTCAATAGGTGGTCCAATCCTGTGGAACCTTCTTCTGGACCCTCTGCTACGGGAACTGGAGGGGATGGGGGTGTATGTGCAGGCGTTTGCTGACGATGTAGTGTTGATTTTTGACGGAGACTCTGGACTTGACGTCTCGATACAGGCCAACGCAGCACTGGCTCATGTGCGGCAGTGGGGCATTCGGAACAAGCTGAAGTTTGCGCCGCATAAAACTTGCGCAATGGTCTTGACCAGGAAGCTCAAGTACGATACCCCACTGCTGACCATGGGAGGAGTGAGCGTCGGCATGTCTCGGGAGGTTAAGATCCTAGGACTGACAATTGACGACAAACTGACTTTCAACACGCACGTCGCATTACAATGTAAGAAAGCGCTTGATATTTACAAGCAGCTTGCAAAGGCCGCCAAAGTGGACTGGGGCTTGCATCCAGATGTCATCCGCTCGATCTATACGGCGGCCGTCGAGCCCGTCATCATGTACGCTGCGCCTGTGTGGGCCTCCGCAGCAAAAAAGATCGGGGTGCGTAAGTTGCTCGACACGGTCCAGAGGGGATTCGCGCAGAAGCTCTGCAAATCGTATCGAACTGTCTCTTTACACTCGGCTCTGGTCTTGGCGGGGATACTACCTCTCGACCTCAGAATACAGGAAGCAGCCGCACTGTACGAGGCGAAGAGAGGGTCGCCCCCACCGGACCTAGGAGACAGAGAGACCGAACGTCCGGTAAGATTTGCAGAAACTCCTCACCCAGCTGAGCATATGGATCTGGAATTCACCCGACTGGTGGACCAAAGCCTTGTAGACAGGCACAACGTGCAGCAGGTGCGAATATTCACCGACGGCAGCAAGATTGAGGGTAAGGTCGGAGCCGCGCTGTCCCTTTGGAACGGCGAGGCCGAGACCAAGCACCTCAAGCTTTGTCTGTCCGCGTACTGCACAGTCTACCAGGCGGAGCTCCTAGCCATATGTAAAGCCTCGGGACTGATCCTCAGCAGGAGGGAGGTGAGCTATGGTCTATATAGCGATTCGAGAGCCGCACTGGAGACGATCGTTAACCATGGCTCCCTCCACCCACTGGCCGTCGAGACGCGGAGAAATCTGCGAATGGCCAAGACTCAGGGCAAGGAGGTATCTTTGTTCTGGGTTAAGGCCCACGCGGGTCTGCCGGGCAACGAACGCGCTGACGATCTGGCGAAGGAGGCTGCACTGACGCTGAAGAGGAGACCTGATTACGACCGGTGCCCAGTTTCGTATTTAAAAAGAAAAATACGCGAATCATTTTTGATAAAATGGGACGAAAGATACAGGTTAGGGAACACCGCGTCTATCACAAAATTGTTTCTTCCGGGCGTAGCGAGAGCGTACAGATTCGTTCGTGTGGCCAAGCCAGCGGGTATGCTCACCCAGATCCTCACGGGGCATGGTGGATTCTCCCAATACTTGAATCGATTCAAGTGCAAGGAGAATCCATCATGCATCTGTGACAACAACACGGTCGAAGACGTCCCCCACATCCTACTCCATTGTCCCATCCATGCGGAAGCTAGGTTCGACCTCGAACAAATGCTAGGAGAAAAAATCGAGATGGAAACGCTTAGCGATCTCCTAACCGGCAAACTGACCAGCTCGAGGTTCATAGACTACTGCACAGAAATCTGCCAGATTGTCAATATGCGTAATGCTACGCCACGATAGATAACATTGCTAAAATATATATTGATGTATATATATGTATAGCAAAACAAACTGTATTAGATGTAAAATTAAGATTAGATATGTATAGAAGTTTATAGAAGTTTATATAAGAGCTAGTATTAAGAAGCTGGAAATAGAGATGTAAAGTAGCTATAAATTCCAATAAGTGATAGATAGGATATAATGTAATATAGGATATAAATAGGATAGAGGTTGATAGATAGATATATAATATATAGATAATCTAGAGTAAATAAATAGATAGATAGTAAATATAATTTTGTAATAAGAAGGAGAGATCCAAATTGGTCTATAAGGAAATAGTGTTACAACTCATAAAAAGTGTAATACTATAAAGATATTGTATGAGATAAATGTAAAGTTTAAGATATATGTATAAAACAGATACAGCACTAAAATTAGAGGATAAGATAATGTAATAGTATAAGAAATAAATAAAGCATTAAAATCCTGGGACATATAACCGGGGACAGGAGCTATAAAAAAAAAAAAAAAAAAAAAAAAAAAAAAAAAAAAAAAACCTAACCTAACCTAACCTAACCTAACCTAACCTAACCTAACCTAACCTAACCTAACCTAACCTAACCTAACCTAACCTAACCTAACCTAACCTAACCTAACCTAACCTTTTTTTTTTTTTTTTTTTTTTTTATTTTTTTTTTTAGCCAGGGGAAATCCTTTATGGATACCACCACACCTCGTGGGCAGGCGGGTGGTTATGTGGGAGTCCCGCCACTGGTCGGTATACCCACCAAAACCCCTGGGTGTTCCTCCACTGCGCCTGGTGTCGGGGCTACGGGCACGCTTCCGCACTCCTCCGCGGCACCCGACAGCGCTGGCCTTACTCAGGCCCCACCTCGGAGCTTGCGCTCCCTCCAGATTGACGACGTGCCGAACACCAGACACGTCGTCATCCACCACCTGGGACCAACCAGCACTGGGCGTCGGACAGCACCCGTATCCGACAGCCCTGGTCCCGATGCAACGGGTCAATTAAAGTGGCCCCGCGCCTGCCACTACGGCTGCAGAGGATAGGGAGAGCGGCCATCGCGATACCGACACTCCTCTTCCCCTGCAGCCCCACCGCCTCCGCCAACACGTTGGCGGCACCCGTTAGGGCCGCTGGCAGGATGGATAGGCAGCGGCTTCCTCGCCGCCCGTCCATCCCGTCGCCGCCCCCGCCTCGATGGGCTCGGCCGCGGCATCGCGATGAACGCGACACCGCAGTCCACCTCAGTCGACTAGCGACCTACTGGCCAGCCTCTACACGGGTTTGAGGAAAAACCCGGAGAGGCGGCCCCACCTCGGGTTCCTCTTCGTTCACCATGGCCCCGTGTCAACCATGGCTACTAAGCCCCCCCGCCACGACAAGGCGGGAACCCACTCGGGGGGGAAAACCTAACCTAACCTAACCTAACCTAACCTAACCTAACCTAACCTAACCTAACCTAACCTAACCTAACCTAACCTAACCTAACCTAACCTAACCTAACCTTTTTTTTTTTTTTTTTTTTTTTTTTTTTTTTTTTTTGTCCAGGGGAAATCTTTTAAAGATACCACCGCACCTCGGGACAGGCGGGTGGTTATGTGGGAGTCTCCGCCCATTGCTGGGCGGCATACCCACCAAAACCCCTGGGTGTTCCGCCACTGCGCTTGGTGTCGGGGCTACGGGCACGCTTTCGCACTCTTCCGCGGCACCCGACAGCGCTGGCCCAAACCGGGCCCCACCTCGGAGCTTGCGCTCCCTCCAGAATGACGACGTGCCGAACACCAGACACGTCGTCATCCCCCACCTGGGACCAACCAGCACTGGGCGTCGGACAGTACCCGTGTCCGACAGCCCTGGTCCCAATGCAACGGGTCGGTTGAAGTGGCCCCGCGCCTGCCACTACGGCTGCAGAGGATAGGGAGAGCGGCCGACGACATACCAACACTCCTCTTCCCCTGCAGCCCCACCGCGTTCGCCATCACAACGGTGGCGACCCCGTCTAGGCCGCGGAAGGTAGGGTGGGCAGTAGGCCACACACCGCCAGACCCATCCAGCCGCGGCCCCCGCCCCAAAAGGGGCACGGCCCCCGCCCCAAAAGGGGCACGGCCGCAGTGTCGCAAGAGCGATACTGCAGTCCACCTCAGTCGGATATGGTGCCCACCTCAGCAGGGTGCAGAGCGTACCTATGGGGGATGCAGAGGAGGTATGCAGAGCCCACCATGGAGGGTGCAGAGCGGGCTAGGGGGCAGGCACCACTAACAACGACCTACCTACTCGATGGCCGGCCTCCGAACGGACTTGGGGAAAAAGTCCGGAGAGGCGGCCCCACCTCGGGTTCCGCTTAGCTTCACCAGGCTGGCAAGACCTGGCTACTAAGCCCCCCCGCCACGACAAGGCGGGAACCCACGGGGGGGGCAAGGCGGGAACCCACGGGGGGGAACCTAACCTAACCTTTTTTTTTTTTTTTTTTTTTGTCCAGGGGAAATCCTTTATGGATACCACCGCACCTCGTGGGCAGGCGGGTGGTTATGTGGGAGTCCCGCCAACTGGTCGGTATACCCACCAAAACCCCTGGGTGTTCCTCCACTGCGCCTGGTGTCGGGGCTACGGGCACGCTTCCGCACTCCTCCGCGGCACCCGACAGCGCTGGCCTTACTGAGGCCCCACCTCGGAGCTTGCGCTCCCTCCAGATTGACGACGTGCCGAACACCAGACACGTCGTCATCCACCACCTGGGACCAACCAGCACTGGGCGTCGGACAGCACCCGTATCCGACAGCCCTGGTCCCGATGCAACGGGTCAATTAAAGTGGCCCCGCGCCTGCCACTACGGCTGCAGAGGATAGGGAGAGCGGCCATCGCGATACCGACACGCCTCTTCCCCTGCAGCCCCACCGCCTCCGCCAACACGTTGGCGGCACCCGTTAGGGCCGCTGGCAGGATGGACAGGCAGCGGCTTCCTCGCCGCCCGTCCATCCCGTCGCCGCCCCCGCCTCGATGGGCTCGGCCGCGGTATCGCGACGAGCGCGACACCGCAGTCCACCTCAGTCGGCAAGCCGACCTACTGGCCAGCCTCTACAGGGGTTTGTGGGAAAAACCCGGAGAGGCGGCCCCACCTCGGGTTCCTCTTTGTTCACCAGGTTGGGACAGACCTGGCTACTAAGCCCCCCCGCCACGACAAGGCGGGAACCCACTCGGGGGGGAACCTAACCTAACCTAACCTAACCTAACCTAACAGTCGCAACCCAGCGCCCGCCCGGAGCGCTCACTTCCAACCGGCCTTAAAACCGTTCCGCGACACAAATAATTATTTGGAATTTTTTCGTTCGAGATAGAAGAGCTCTGACGTGCAGTGTGGTGCAAACCTGTGAAGTGTGGTATACTGCTGGATCCGCATTGAAGCGCCCTTTCCAACGGCACCGGTCCTGGGCTCGAGTGTTGAGCGGTTCCTGAGATATTCCTCGGGAAACTGCAGACAACCTCGCCCGGATCACTTTGAAGCCGTGCGCTGCCGAAAAGCGATCGTTGACACCCCGGTTTGAAACCATCATCAGAAGCGCCTAGTCGAGGAGTACCTTCCCCGAAATTTTCGGATTTTTCCGAGAGCGTCCGCCATACAAAATCCTGCGAAGTTCGCCGAATACTTGCCGGCACGTGGCCACGTGCAACCCCTTCCAGGCGGATCCCCCGGGATCTGACAGATAGGGAAGAGAGAAGAGATTGGCCGCTGCCGGGCGCGAATTTTTCCTGCGAAGATACGACGCTCCGGAAAGAAGATACGGGACTTTTAATTTTTAAGGTATTCTGTGACAGCCCTATTTCAAAAACTAGAGAGGCAACCCTGAAGTGTCATATTCTTAAAAACTTGGTTAAATTAGAAGAACATCTGTACCAAAATTCAGAATTTTTGGATAAGTAGTTTTTAAGATATAAATTAAAATATAAAAATTTGTGAAGGCCCCGCCCCCCCGACCCCCCCATTTTTTGATTTCCGAAATTCGGCCTCCTTCTGAGGACCCGGATGGTGAAAACCGTATGCCAATCGGATGAGCCGTTCCAGAGAGATCGACCTTTTTGTCCGAGGTGAATAAGTCGCATTGGTGGCGCCTAAATTCCAAGCGGCCGGGCGACCGTGGGAATAAACACAGTACCGTGAGAAAAAAGGCAGGAGCCGGCGCTCACCATCACACCAGCGGACTGCGACCTCATTTTATACATTGTATAGGTATAAGTTTTGACTGCCATCATCAGAAACCTCCCCGAACACCCTTAACTAAAATTCGTCCAACCGCCGGACATAGGCCTCACTAGTTTCGGGCAAATAACTCGAGAACGGAGGCAGCTAGCTGAACTCTGTTTTTAGAATCGGGGACAGTATCTGACCCTGCACCTACCGGCATCATTCCCCTCCCCCTAACGCCCCCCTTTAACGTTTTCATTACCCCCACCTCTGCCCCCCCCAAAATCATTAACAACCCCAACAGACGGACTAGACATACACCAAGAACCCACTTTTATCAAAATTTTTATTAACACATTTTATTTTTATATTTCTTACAAAATTTTTCAACCGACTCACTTTTGACCGCATTCCTGACCTACATAAATTTGACCTAGTTTGATAGTATTCTGACACCAGGACTGGTCGCCCGGTTTTGCGAAGTATTTAATTTTAAAACAGCCGTAACTTTTGACTCGTACGTCCTACGGCAACGCGGTTTTTTGCGTTAAATAGTGCAAAGAACGCGCTCTCTGGTCTGATCCCTCCCTCCCCTCTCCCCGCTTCCCCTTAAACTTTGAGTCCCTATATCTTGAGAACGGTGCGACATAAAAATATTCTGTTAACGGGGTAGTAGTATAGACCCAATATCCTGTTCGACACATACCCCCCCCCCTCTACCCCTCTTCTTTCGATTTCCCCTCTTTTGCAAAAACGCACCAAACGAACATACGGACATACTTAGCATCACTTGGCCCTCTTTTCACAAGCCCCCCTACCCCCTCACCCGTAACTTACCGACGTACAGACACTCCGTAGCCCGGTGAGCGCCTGTGGGTTGGCTGGAACGCGCGACCTGTAACAGAAGTAAGTAAGTAAGTATTGAATAAAAATTGACGTTGCTAGTTAATTGTTTGTTTAAAATTGTTTTTGAGACTGTAAACTGTGTCTTTTGACCGGTTTACTTAGGCTTAGTATATTTGTTTGTTTTTAATTGTTTAACTGTACCGTTTTACAACGGTATTTTATTTAGTTGACGTGCGTGTGACTACGTTTATTGACTAGCACACTTACTCGATAGGACGACGATATACCTAGATTGACTATACCTTGACCGATATCGTTCTTTTGACGTATCGACTTATACACATTTACTAGATAGGACCGACTTATACCTAGGTAGACTTATACAGACCGATATTGTTCTATTGACATATCGACTTTACAACCACTGACGAAGCTCCCCCCGACCATGCCTCTTGCGCATACACCCGTCAAGAAGAACTCCAACAGGAGCGTGCCGACATCCCCGATCGACTTGGAAAGGGCAGGACCCTCTCCTGACCGCATGATGCAGCCTCTCAACGTGCGGCGGAGCGTCGGAGAGTGGGAAAGCGGCATGATCGAACCCAAGCCGTGCAGCTCGACGTCGCACGGGCACTCGCAGCGCAAACCGACACCAGAATCGGCCGCGCCCGGCTCGGCCCCGGCCCCGGCCTCGATCCCGGCCCCGGCCCCGGCTCCGGCCCGCCCGAAGAAGGCGGCGCCCCTCATTAACAAGCCGACGGTGCGAACATCCGTAGGGAGTGCGAGCGTGTCCCCGAAGCTGGCCAGCGCCCCCAAGCCCGCCAACAGAGTCGCAGAATGCAGAAGCTGGCTCGTGAAGGCGAAGTCGTTCCTGAGCGAATCTCGGAACCTAAAGGGCGAAATAAAAATCGGCATCGCGGAGGCGCTGGACAAAATGTTCCAGCTGATGAAAGACGAAGCTGCAGCGGCATCTGAAATCAGAAAACCAAACATCAGCAGTGAAACAGTGGAAAAAAAGATTATTAGCGGGCAGGGTAATTTGGAAAACGGGATTAAGGAAAAGGAAAGACTAGATTTAGTAAAAATAATAAAAGAGCAGGGGGTTAAAATTGACAAAACTAATTTGGAAATAGAAAAGCTTAAAGATTCCATTGCGTTACACCACGTAACTGTGCAGCAGCAGGCCACCTACGCGAACATCGCGGCCGCTGCGCCCGCGAGATCGGCGCCGGACCGCAGCGCTCTGCACTCAATAGTAATCTCGTCTAAGGACGAAGCGCACACTGGGGACGAAGTGATGGGTGAGGTGCGTAAAGTGGTGAACGCGAAGGACGGGTGGGTTACAGTAGAGAGAGTCCGAAAGATAAGAAATAAGAAGGTAATCATAGGATGCAGGACGGAAGAGGAAAGGAAGAAGATAAAGGAGCGACTCAAGAGCGCAGGCGATCGCCTTGTTGTCGAGGAGATGAAGAACCACGACCCGATGGTGGTGCTCAGAGATGTTCTCACGTACATCAGCGACGAGGACGTGTTGGTCGCGCTGAGACGCCAGAATGGGGACGTTTTTCAGGGCCTCGACAAGAAGGACGATCGAGTGGACGTCAAGTTCAAAAGACGTGCCAGAAACCCGCTCACAAACCACATAGCGTTGAAGGTGTCCCCGCTAGTTTACAGCCGACTGATGGCCAAAGAGGCGGTCCATATAGACATGCAGAAGGTTAGGGTCGCGGACCAATCCCCCCTTGTGCAGTGCTCTATGTGCTTAGCCTATGGTCACGGTCGGAGGTTCTGCAAGGACACCATTCCAAAGTGCAGCCATTGCGGCGGTCCGCATATGCGAAGCAAATGCGCCGACTTCCTCGCATCCGCAGCGCCGACCTGCTGCAACTGCGTGGCCGCCAAGATGGAGAATGCTGAGCACAACGCTTTTAGCTCCGAGTGCCCGGTGCGTAGGAGGTGGGAGGCACTGGCGAGGGCTAAAGTAGCGTATTGCTAAGGTGGTTCCAGAGCGCTCCAGGGTAGGCAATCACCCCACCAGAAGTTATGCAGTAGCCCAGGCGAACCTCCAGAGGAAGGAGCTAGCTACCACGGAGCTCATGATACACTCCAGCAACCAAAAGGTTGCGTTCGCTCTAGTCCAGGAGCCGTATGTGGGCGGGGTTGGGAGGATGAAGGACTACCGTGGGGCGAGAGTCTTCCAGTGCGCAGCAGTAGGAGAAGGGACTGTGAAGGCGGCAATCGTCGTCTTTGACCACGACCTTGACGTCGTCCAGTGCCCGAAACTCACGACCAACAATATTGTTGTTGTGAAGATCCGAACTTGCGCCTGGGAAATCGCGGCGGTGTCCTTCTACTTCGAACCGGATCAGCCCATTGAGCCATACCTGGAACAGATGAGAGCGATTAGAGAGGAGCTGGGCTCAAGAAGACTGCTGATCGGAGGCGATAGCAACGCCAAGAGTACCTGGTGGGGCAGCACCATAGAAGACCACAGGGGCGTAGAGATGTCCGGGACCCTGGAAGAGTCTGGATTGCATGTACTCAACAGAGGTGATACACCCACGTTCGACACCGTGAGAGGTAACAGAGTGTACACCAGCTTTGTCGATATAACAGCCTGCACGGAGGATCTACTTGAACTAGTAGACAACTGGAGGGTAGACCAGGAGATGACGAGCTCTGACCACAACGCTATAGTATTCGACATAAAACTCCGCAAAAGTAGAGGCCTAAGAGTCCAGAGAACGACAAGGCTCTACAATACGAAACACGCAGATTGGGACTTATTTAACGCGTCACTTTCGGAATCGAAATTTAATCAAAATTTAACTTTGAGCAATATTGGAAATATAAAGACGAAAAACGAATTGGAGCAGATAATTATAAAATATACAGACGCAATTACGAAAGCATGTTCGGACAGCATGCCAATTAAAAAGAGTACAGAGATACTCAAGATCCCATGGTGGAATGACGAGCTCGAAAGGCTGTTTAAAGTTGCCACTACCTTCAGGCGTAAGATCAAAAACGCGGCACCGTACCGCAGAAATATAGTGGCAGCTGAGTACATGAAGAAAAAAGAAGAATATGAGTGCGAAGCCATGAAAGCCCAAACAGAAAGTTGGAAGGAGTTCTGTAGAAGACAGGACAGGGAAGGAGTATGGGACGGTATTTACCGTGTTATCCGTCGGACCACCAGGAGACAAGAAGACTTGACCCTAACCAAAGAAGGTGCATATCTAAACCCAAAAGAGTCGGTGAACTTACTAGCGGAGACATTCTACCCACAAGACCTGGAGGAAACTGACAATGAAGATCATCGCCGCGCCAGAGAAGCGGCAAGGCGGGTAAACGAATGGAAGCATGGTGAGCTCCATGATCCACCGTTTACACTGCTGGAGCTGAAGACCGCGGTGGGGAGTTTCAATCCGAAGAAGGCCCCAGGAGCGGATGGCTTCACGGCAGACATCTGCAGCAGAGCTATCTACCAGGATCTGGACGCATCCCTTGCCCTCTTCAACAAGTGCCTAGAGATAGGCCACTTCCCGGACATCTGGAAGCAGGCAACCGTGGTAGTCCTGAGAAAACCGGGCAAGGACGACTACACGAACCCCAAGGCTTACAGACCCATTGGTCTATTGCCGGTCCTGGGGAAGATCCTGGAGAAGATGACAGTAGCAAGGATTAAATGGCAGTTAGCACCGCGGATTAGTACTCGCCAGTTCGGATTCATGCCCCAGAGGAGCACCGAGGACGCCCTCTATACGCTAATACACCGTATCAAGGGTAAGATTGAGCTGAAAAAGCTGGTAACCCTAGTGTCATTGGATATAGAGGGGGCCTTCGATAGCGCGTGGTGGCCGATCATCAGAATACGTCTGGCTGAGGAAGAGTGCCGGGTCAATACCAGGAGGCTACTGGATAGCTACATGGACTGCAGAAAAGTCAGTGTAAGATTCGCCGGGGAAGAATGCACCAGGAGCACTAACAAAGGATGTGTGCAGGGGTCAATAGGTGGTCCCATCCTGTGGAACCTTCTTCTGGACTCTCTGCTACGGGAACTGGAGGGGATGGGGGTGTATGCGCAGGCATTTGCTGACGACGTCGTGTTACTTTTTGACGGAGACTCTGGACTTGACGTCTCGATACAGGCCAACGCGGCGCTGGCTCATGTGCGGCAGTGGGGCATTCGGAACAAGCTGAAGTTTGCGCCGCACAAAACTTGCGCAATGGTCTTGACCAAGAAGCTGAAGTACGATAACCCACTGCTGACCATGGGAGGAGTGAGCGTCGGTATGTCTCGGGAGGTCAAGATCCTAGGACTGACTATTGACGACAAATTGACCTTTAACACGCACGTCGCATTGCAATGTAGGAAGGCTCTGGATATATATAAGCAGCTTGCTAAGGCCGCCAAAGTGGACTGGGGCTTGCATCCAGACGTTATCCGCTCGATTTATACGGCGGCAGTCGAGCCCGTTATAATGTACGCTGCGCCTGTGTGGGCCTCCGCAGCAAAAAAGATCGGGGTGCGTAAGTTGCTCGATACGGTCCAGAGAGGATTCGCACAGAAGCTCTGCAAATCGTATCGAACTGTCTCCTTGCACTCGGCTCTGGTTTTGGCGGGGATACTACCTCTCGACCTCAGAATACAGGAAGCAGCCGCACTGTACCAGGCGAAGAGAGGGTCGCCCCCTCCATACCTAGGAGACAGAGAGACCGAACGTCCGGTAAGATTTGCAGAAACTCCTCACCCAGCTGAGCATATGGATCTGGAATTCACCCGACTGGTGGATCAAAGCCTTGTAGACAGGTACAACGTGCAGCAGGTGCGAATATTCACCGACGGCAGCAAGATTGAGGGCAAAGTTGGAGCCGCGTTGTCCCTTTGGAACGGCGAGGCCGAGACCAAGCACCTCAAGCTTTGTCTGTCCGCGTACTGCACAGTCTACCAGGCGGAGCTCCTAGCCATATGTAAAGCCTCGGGATTGATCCTCAGCAGGAGGGAGGTGAGCTATGGTCTATACAGCGATTCGAGAGCCGCACTGGAGACGATCGTTAACCATGGCTCCCTCCACCCACTGGCCGTTGAGACGCGGAGAAATCTGCGAATGGCCAAGACTCAGGGCAAGGAGGTATCTTTGTTCTGGGTTAAGGCTCACGCGGGTCTGCCGGGCAACGAACGCGCTGACGATCTGGCGAAGGAGGCTGCACTGACGCTTAAGAGGAAGCCGGATTACGACCAGTGTCCAATCTCGTTCATGAGAAGGTTGATCCGAGGCTCATTCCTGGAGGAATGGGACGCAAGATATAAAACCGGGGACACCGCGTCCACCACTAAACTGTTCCTTCCGAGCGTAGCGAGCGCGTACAGGTTCGTTCGTGAAGCCAAGCCGACGGGTATGCTCACCCAGATCCTCACGGGGCATGGTGGATTCTCCCAATACTTGAATCGATTCAAGTGCAAGGAGAATCCATCATGCATCTGTGACAATAACACTGTAGAGGATGTCCCCCATATCCTGATCCACTGTCCCATCCATGCAGAAGATAGGTTCAACCTCGAGCAAGCGCTAGGAGTGAAAATTGAGAAAGATACACTCGGTGATCTCCTTACCGGCAAATCGAGCAGCTCTGAATTTGTAAACTTCTGCACAAAAATATGTAAAATTGTTAATAAGCGTAACGCTACCCAAGATATATAACTTTGTTAGAATATATATTGTTATATATATATGTATAGCAAATAACGTGTAATAGATGTATAACTAAGATAAGCTAAGTATAGAAGTTTATATAAGAGTTAGAAATAAGAAGCTGGTAAAAGAGATGTACGAAAAATATATTAGATAGATATAAGATATAGATATATATAGATAGTCTAGAATAGATGTATGACAGATAGTATATAGTATAAAGTAAATAGATAAACAGTGTTAAGTAAATTAATTCCAAATTGGTAGTATGGTAGTACAGTTTTAGTATAATATTTTTAAAAGATTAAATGTAACCGATAGATATAGCTATTAATGTAAGAGATAAAGAAATGTATTAGAATAATAAATAAAAACAGTATTACAATCCTGGGAAACATAACCGGGGACAGGAGCTAAAAAAAAAAAAAAAAAAAAAAAAAAAAAAAAAAAAAAAACCTAACCTAACCTAACCTAACCTAACCTAACCTAACCTAACCTAACCTAACCTAACCTAACCTAACCTAACCTAACCTAACCTAACCTAACCTAACCTAACCTAACCTAACCTAACCTAACCTAACCTAACCTAACCTAACCTAACCTAACCTAACCTAACCTAACCTAACCTAACCTAACCTAACCTAACCTAACCTAACCTAACCTAACCTAACCTAACCTAACCTAACCTAACCTAACCTAACCTAACCTAACCTAACCTAACCTAACCTAACCTAACCTAACCTAACCTAACCTAACCTAACCATCCATCCATCCATCCATCCATCCATCCATCCATCCATCCATCCATCCATCCATCCATCCATCCATCCATCCATCCATCCATCCATCCATCCATCCATCCATCCATCCATCCATCCATCCATCCATCCATCCATCCATCCATCCATCCATCCATCCATCCATCCATCCATCCATCCATCCATCCATCCATCCATCCATCCATCCATCCATCCATCCATCCATCCATCCATCCATCCATCCATCCATCCATCCATCCATCCATCCATCCATCCATCCATCCATCCATCCATCCATCCATCCATCCATCCATCCATCCATCCATCCATCCATCCATCCATCCATCCATCCATCCATCCATCCATCCATCCATCCATCCATCCATCCATCCATCCATCCATCCATCCATCCATCCATCCATCCATCCATCCATCCATCCATCCATCCATCCATCCATCCATCCATCCATCCATCCATCCATCCATCCATCCATCCATCCATCCATCCATCCATCCATCCATCCATCCATCCATCCATCCATCCATCCATCCATCCATCCAGTGGGGTAGCCCGGCGACAAACCACCGAGGCGAAGAGATGGAATGCACCCTCGACGAGCTCGGCCTCCAGGTGCTGAATAGAGGACTGATACCGACATTCGACACTATCAGGGGCGGGAAAATATATACCAGTTTCGTCGACGTGACGGCCTGCTCCGCGGACCTCCTTGGCATGGTGGAGGACTGGAAAGTAGACGAGAGTTCCACAAGTTCGGACCATAACGGTATCACATTCCACATAAGACTACATAAATCTATAGGTACACACATCACTAGAACAACACGGCTCTACAATACAAAAAAAGCGAATTGGACTCAATTTCATGCGAAAATGAACCAATTTAATGAGGAGAGTCAAATTATGCACACAGTTTTACAACAAATACACAACACACAACAATTAGAAACAATAGTACATAAATACACATCTTAATAACACATGCATGCAAAGAAACAATACCCAAAAAGAAAAGCACACAAATACTCACCATGCCGTGGATGTCCATGAAACTCACCAAACTGAAGAAGGAGGTCTTCACCATGAAAAGGAGAGTCCGCTGCGCAGCGCCCGATAGAATCAAGAAGGTTTACGGGGAGTACCTGAAAAATATTCGAGAAGCTGATAGTTACCCGACTCAAGTTCCACCTGTTGCCAGGGATGCCAGTTTTCTAGTAGTCTTTGTCGAATTTTTTGGGAATGTATTCCAGCAATGAATGCATCACGGACATATTCATTTCTGTGTTCTTCTGAACTGACAGCTTTGAAGTTACACTCAAATGCCAATTGTTGTAGCGTGCGTAAATAATCATTCACTGTCTCTCCAGGTTCTGGGGCATGAAACCGAACTGGCTAGGACTCATCCTAGCCAGTTCGGTTTCATGCCCCAGAAGAGCACGGAGGACTCCCTCTATATTCTTATGCGGCACATACGCGAGAAGATTCAACAAAAGAAAATCATTACGCTCGTGTCGCTGGATATAGAGGGGGCCTTCGATAGCGCATGGTGGCCACAAATACGAGTCCGACTGGCAGAGGAAGGTTGCCCTGTGAACTTGAGACGGGTAATGGACAGCTATATGAGCGGCCGCGCAGTTCGAGTAAGGTACGCAGGGGAGGAGGTGTGTCGCAGGACTGAAAAAGGCTGCGTCCAAGGATCAATAGGGGGCCCAATCCTCTGGAATGTGTTAGTAGATCCGCTCCTGAAGGAGCTGAGTAGCAAGGGGGTGTATGCGCAGGCGTTTGCGGATGACATTGTGCTTGTCTTCGATGGTGAGACCGCGCGGGGGATTTGTGATAGTTTCGAACTCTTTTCTATAAGTGACTTTTATCAAGTAAATTGGCATGCTGTCATTCTGTCATTCATGTTATAATTTTCATTTGAATAAAACCATATATAAATGGTTTTTCTCGTTTTCACTCGTATCAATTTATTCAAATGATAAAAACATAGCACGATGTCCTCATTAGCGCGACTACTGACAATAGACTCTAATAGAAATATCGGCACTGGAAGGAAACATTCCAGAACTATCTTTCTGAAGAACTGGAAGTGGTAACAATTTTTGACTGCACCAAATTAAAAATATTGCTGAATAATGTATCTCCTAACGTATATTCGTTTATAAGGGAGGCAAAAGAATATGTGAAAGCTTTGAACATATTAGATAAAATTTATCTGAAATCCAAAAACGAAGTCCATGCCAGATACTTGCTGACATCAACCAAGCAAAACCCTGGAGAGACAGTGAATGATTATTTACGCACGCTACAACAATTGGCATTTGAGTGTAACTTCAAAGCTGTCAGTTCAGAAGAACACAGAAATGAATATGTCCGTGATGCATTCATTGCTGGAATACATTCCCAAAAAATTCGACAAAGACTACTAGAAAACTTAGAAATAAGTCTAGAAGAAGCAGCTAATCAAGCAATATCACTCGAAATGGCTGAAAGGAATTCGAATGATTTCAAAACTATCCATCAACACTCTTCGATAGAAATTAATCAAATCGAAAATGCCATTCAAGCAGAAAACAGCTGCAATCTGGCTGCCACTTCGACTCGTAAGCGTTGCTTTTTCTGTGGTGGAAATATTCACCAGCGAATAAAATGCCCCGCATTTCACGCTACTTGCCAAAATTGCGAAAATAAGGGCCATTTTGCCAAAGTCTGCAGAAGTGGAAACGCCCCAATCAAGCCGACAAGTAACGCTGTAGCGCAGCCAAACGAGCAAAAGCTATCAGCGATTTCGGCAGCGTCTCCCGCTAGCTTACGAAAGACTACAGTACCCATCACTGTCAACAACTACAAAGCCGATGCTCTGATCGATAGTGGAAGTTCTACCAGCTTCATAGACAAACGTTTCGCACAAATGCTAAATCTGAAACGCCGTCCTTGGAAAGAAATGGTAACGTTGGCTTCCAAGAAACGAACCTCACTCGTCGATGGATTTTGTTATGCAACAATAAAACTTAACGAGCATACGTACAGTCAAAAGCCTATTTATGTACTGGAAGATCTTTGCGCTGATGTGATTATTGGCCATGATCTTTTGAGCGACCATTCATCCGTAGAAATCAAATTCGGAGGCCCAGAAAAACCACTCGAGATCTGTAACGTTATGGCAGCTGCAGTGCCCCCAGTTTCACTTTTCGCCAATCTGTCAAGAAATGTAAAACCGATCGCTATCAAATCCAGAAAGCATACTGAAGCAGATAATCAATTTATAAGTGAAGAAATCAGTAAACTCTTAAAGGATCGGGTCATTGAACCTTGTAATTCGCCTTGGCGAGCTCAAGTCTTAGTCACTGGAGGTACGACGCACCGCAAACGGTTAGTCATTGACTACTCCTTAACGATAAACAAATATACTGAACTAGATGCATACCCTTTGCCTAACATTGAGTCAATTGTCTCAAAAGTGGCAGAACATAATTTCTTTAGTCAAATTGACTTACGGAGCGCTTATCACCAAGTACCGAACTTGCCAACTGAGAAAAAGTATACAGCTTTTGAAGCTTGTGCGAATTTATACCAATTTACTCGGATACCATTCGGAGTTACAAACGGAGTTGCGGCATTTCAACGAACTCTAAATTATATCATCTCTAGAGAGAAACTAGTAAGTACTTACGCGTATCTCGATGACGTCACAGTATGTGGCAAAACAAAAGCGGAACATGATCATAACTTGACACGTTTTAGAGAGGCGGTAGAAAAATATAGTCTCACACTAAATGAAGACAAATGCGCATACGGGCAAGAGTCAATAAAATTGCTAGGTTACAACATTGAGAAAAACTCCATTCGACCAGATAAAGACCGCCTCAGTCCTCTTATGAACCTGCCCATTCCGACTGACTCACAAACTCTAAAAAGGACTCTTGGCATGTTCGCCCATTATTCCAAATGGATTAGGAATTTCTCTGAAAAAATCAACCCTCTAACTAAAGTCTCTGAATTTCCTTTAAAAGAAGACGCGATTCAAAGTTTTCAAAAACTTAAAGAGGATATAGTGAAATCAGCCCTAACTGCCATCAATCCGAACGAGACATTCACCGTAGAAACAGATGCCTCTGAGCACTCAGTAGCGGCTTCCCTTTCTCAAAATGGCCGCCCAGTGGCTTTCTTCTCTCGCTCCCTGAACGACTCTGAACGACGTCATTCGTCAATAGAGAAAGAAGCGAGTGCTGTGGTCGAATCTTTGAGAAAATGGAGACATTACCTCATCGGAAGACATTTCACGTTGATAACTGACCAACGATCTGTTTCATTTATGTTTAACCAGTCTCATAAGAGTAAGATTAAAAACGAAAAGATAGAAAGATGGCGTCTTGAGTTGTCAAACTATAAGTATGATATAATCTACCGGCCGGGTAAAGATAATGTTACGGCTGATGCTCTTTCCCGTGTTTGCTTAGGTATGACTACAAATAAATTGAAGGAGCTACACAATAACTTGGGACATCCCGGAATCGTGCGCATGGCGCACTGGGTACGGTCTAAGAACTTACCTTATTCTGTAGATGATATTAAGAAGATGACTTCAGAATGTCGTATTTGCGGAGAAATTAAACCTAGATTTGTGAAACAGCAGGGAACCCTTATAAAAGCGACTTTGAAAGGCTCAACGTTGATTTTAAAGGACCCCTTCCTACTAACACCTTGAAAGGCTCAACGTTGATTTTAAAGGACCCCTTCCTACTAACACCCAGAATCGATACATCTTAACAATAATAGATGAATATTCAAGATTCCCATTTGCTTATCCGTGTAAAGATGTATCTGCTGACACTGTCAAAAGATGTTTACAGGATTTAATCTCCACTTACGGAGCTCCGCAGTATATACACTCAGACCGTGGGTCTGCCTTCATGTCTCATGAATTGCGGAACTACTTAGTAACAAATGGAATTGCGTGTAGCAGAACCACGCCATATAATCCACAAGGAAACGGCCAAGTCGAACGGCTTAATGGCACTTTGTGGAAAACAATAAAGCTATGCCTAAAAACTATGGACCTCGAGACAACTTGTTGGGAGCAAGTTTTACCATCAGCTCTCCATTCTATACGTTCTCTTCTTTGTACGGCTACTAATGCCACTCCTCATGAAAGATTTTTCAAACATGTTCGCCGAACAGCGAATGGAGAATCAGTGCCAACTTGGCTTTTGGAGCCAGGCATTATATTAATGCGAAATAACACGAGGCGATCAAAATATGATCCTGAAGTAGAAGAAGTAGAACTTCTGGAAGCAAATCCATCATATTCCCATGTCAGACTACCGGATGGTCGCGAAACTACAATTTCCAACAGGCAACTGGCTCCTCTTCCATCCCAAGAGGGTGATCAATCAGAATCAGAATACCTGGCTCCTCTACCATCCCAAGAGGGTGATCAATCTGATTCAGAAGCAGAACACTTTGAGGATGCCGCAGAGGTATTGCCTACAGGGAATGCTGAGCGGCATGAAACTCCGCTCCGACGCTCCGTAAGAGAGAGGAGGATGCCCGTCCATCTCCGGGACTACGTTCTCTAACGCGCGGGTGAATGTGATAGTTTCGAACTCTTTTCTATAAGTGACTTTTATCAAGTAAATTGGCATGCTGTCATTCTCTCATTCATGTTATAATTTTCATATGAATAAAACCATATATAAATGGTTTTTCTCGTTTTCACTCGTATCAGGATTCAGGGGCATGCCAACGCCACGCTGGAGGATGTCAGGGCGTGGGGTCTCAGGAACAAGCTAAACTTCGCGCCACATAAAACAATGGCAATGGTCGTGACGCAAAAGCTTGTACATGACACCCCATGCCTGACCATAGGAGGCGTTGACGTTGGCATGGTCAAAGAAGTCAAACTGTTGGGTCTTACCATAGACGACAAGCTGACATTTAATGCACATGCCTCAAACGTCTGCAGAAAGGCCCTCAACTTTTATAAGCAACTTTCTAGAGCGGCCAAGGTGACCTGGGGACTTAATCCAGAGATAATTAGGACGATATACACCGCCGTAGTTGAACCCACAATCATGTACGCCGCAAGCGCCTGGGCAACTACAACGCTTAAGTTAGGCATCCAAAAACAATTAAATGCTGTCCAGCGAGGATTCGTGCAAAAAATCATAAAGTCACATTGTACAGTTTCACTGAACTTGGCTCTACTACTCGCTGGGCTGCTTCCCTTGGATGTATGAGTCCGGGAAGCAGCCTCGCTTTTTGAGATAAAGAAAGGTTACTCCCAGCGCGTAGTAGAAGACCGAGAAATAGAGAGACCAGTGCCATTTATAGAGAGCCCACATCCCGCACACAAAGTAGAAATAGAGTTCACGAGCCTGGCGGACGGAACAGCAAACCTGGAAACCGTTACGAACAACTTCTCCCTCCATCCCCTCGCAGTAAAAATAAGAGCAAATATTAAACAAATGAAAGAGCAACAAAAAACAATCAACCTATTTTGGATTAAGGCTCACGCGGGGATGGAGGGAAACGAGAGAGCAGACCAATTAGCCAAGAGCGCTGCTCTATACATTAAGCGTAAGCCGAACTACGACAGATGTCCGGTCTCATTCGTCAAGCGGAAGATCCGAATGGATTCGCTCGACGAATGGGAGCGGCGCTACCGGGAAGGTGAAACAGGGTCGATCACCAAGGTGTTTTTCCCAGACGTAATAAGTGCCTACCCCATTGTGAAAAAGCTCAGGCCACAGGGTACCCTAACACAAGTAATGACAGGGCATGGAGGGTTCTCCCAAAACCTGCACAGGTTTAAGTTGAGGGAGAGCCCATCATGCGTGTGTGAACCCAGGAAAGACGAGACGCCGATTCACATTCTAACTGAATGCCCGATTTATGGTGTGGATAGATACAATATGGAACAAGAAATGGATATTGATATAACGAGGGAAAATATAAAACTAATATTAGGAAATAAATATATAAGAAATAGATTCATAGAATTTTGTATAAGAATATGTAGTAAAGTAATTAAGAAAAATAGTAAACAAACATAGGCTAAATTAATATATTTGTAATATATTAATATTAGTCTAAATTTATGTGTATGGTATAGTATAAGAAAATAATAAGCAATAATGTAGTATAAGTGCAGTAAAGTAAGAACCTAGTTAAGATCATGAGATTGTTCAAATAGTTTAAGAAATAAAGGCGTGTTGTACAATTAATAACTCCTGACCCTGACTTGTTAGGAAACTTAGCTCGCGGGCCCGGCCTATGCGCCGGAACAGGAAAAAAAAAAGGGCAGGCGGGTGGTTATGTGGGAGTCCCGCCACTAGTCGGTATACCCACCAAAACCCCTGGGTGTTCCTCCACTGCGCCTGGTGTCGGGGCTACGGGCACGCTTCCGCACTCATCCGCGGCTCCGACAACGCTGTCCGCACCCGGACCCTCCTCGGGGAGCTCAACCCTCAGGGAGCTCTACCCGGCATTGCGACGATGTGCCGAAACACGGGACACATTGTGCAGTCTCGGGGAACTCTCGAACGGAGGGCGGGCTTCCCCAGCGTAAAAATAAGTGAAAATCTGTTTTAGCTTGTGCTTTAAAAGATCATTCATATGATACCCCACATGATACAATTAATTCACTTTTAAATTATAGCCCACTTTTTTTGCATTGAGGTTTGAGGCCCTATTTCAGATTTATTCCTATATGTGTACTCTAAGACAATGCTCCTTGCCAAATTTTATAGTTCTAGGTCAACGGGAAGTATCCTATAGGTTTTGATTTTTGTGAGAGTCGAAATATGCGGTTTTTTACGACATAAACGGCTCTAACTTTTTTCTAAGTTAACTGAGGAGTATAGTTTTTTCACAACTGCAAGATACCGTGGATATACGTATACAGTTTAAATATCAACTCGTTAACTTTAAGCGCTCTCGAGATAAAAGGTCTTGACAGACACACAGACGGACAACAAAGTGATCCTATAAGGGTTCCGTTTTTTCCTTTTGAGGTACGGAACCCTAAAAATCAATGTCGTTTGTGGATTGAGCAACCCGCGCTTGGTCGGCGTTATGTATATGGCCCAATTACCCTTCGCGGGTAGGCTTATGTTCAGTAGTGCAATATTAATTAAGGCCGGTACAGGTATTCAACATGTTTCATTACGTCATTAGAAATTTAATTTTCCAGGCAAGTGAAAAAATAGCACACAGGTAGGATATCTTATTTTATTTGAGAAACACATAGTTGCGGGGGGAGCGCCCGCGCGCAATATTTGCTCCTGCGTTTATAATTTCTAAAAAATTGTAAAATGGCTCGAAACGACACCGAGCTTAGTCTTCGCGACGTACTGAAGGCCGTTAACGAGCTAACGGCTAAAGTGACGGTGATTGAAGCTTTAATAATTAATCACAAAGCAATTACAAGTGATCAAGCCCGTGATATTGTAATGGTGATTAAATACATTTGTTCGTTTATGGCCAACTTAGTTATGCCCCTACTTTTGTTTGAGGTTCCAGCAGTTGCTGTGGTGGCATTTGCGTTTATTTGCACTATTTCGTCATTGTTGAGGGTTATATCTAGCGCATTGTTGCTGTTTGGTCTTGTTTGTTGTTGGTTGTTTGGCGTCAGAGTGAGGGGCAATGGATGTGATACGTTGGAGTATGTTGTAGTATTGATAAAGTTGAGCGGGATGAGTAGGGGTGTTCTTACGTTAGGGTAAGGGGGGGGGAGAGGTAAGGGTAGGTTGTCATTGTGACGCGTGTTTGTGCCAGAAGGTCCTACTTGTCCTAAATTTTTGTCCTTTATTATATTTTTAAGTTCTTCTATGATATAATTGTACCATATGCAGTCGTTACAACTCATGGGGAGCTGGTTTCTTATTTCTTGTCCGTTGCTGTGTTGTAGTTTCGGTGTTCTTGATATTGGAGGATCTTGGACATTTGGAGAGTGCGTGTGTGGAGGTAGTGGTGCTGGTGCAGTAGGTTTGGTCAATGGCGTCTTTTTGTGTTGCTGAGGTTTTGCTGCATTAGAGTGAGGGGGGAGTTTGATGGTGTAGATTACGAGGAGGATGAAGAGGAACTGGAGGTCGATTGGAGTTTTCTACGCATGTTGTTGCGGTTTCTTGGTTGGTGAACTTCTTGTTGTCTTGAGGTGTTGTGCTCTCAGGTCTGTCTTGTGCTTGTTGGTTACTGTATGACTTTTGATCTGTACCTACTGAGCAAGCGAACCCAGAAGCAAAATTTTGGGTCGAGCGGACTTTCGTTGTCTGAGAGTTTATTCTACAATACAGCCTCTGTGGTAGATTAAGTGAAGTTGATGTGATTGTGATGCAGGTTTGTTGTGATGTTGATGTAATTTTGATTTGATTTTGACGCTAAGGTGATGCAATATTGATGCAGGAGTATAGGTGAAAATGAACTCCGAATGATGTGTTTTTGATGTTGGGTGAAGTAAGTGTTGCGCGAATGTTGTAATAGTGAGGTAGGCTCGACTCCGGGGTCGTTAATGTGTGGCTGCGGTGCCGATCCGCGTTATGCTGATTAATTATCCTGGTGTTTCGTAATTGTTTCGTTGTTTGTGGAGAATGGTTTTTGTTTATACAGTAACAGCGGCGTATTACTCGTATGGTCAAAATACGCTCACTGAGAGACGGGAGATAGATGCAGGTGAGTAAGCGTGCCTTAGTAACTAAGTTTTTATGTACTTATTTATTATGCAGTAGCAATATTATTGTGTTGAAGGTTCTGTATAATTGATGTAAATGTGATATTAGGAGTAAGAGTATGAGTGAGAGTTAGAGTTAATTAGTTATGCTGATTTAGATGAAGTAAGATTGATTGCTTGATTTGTTGCTGCTTTCTATGTTTTATTATTTTTTTTTAAATTTTTAATGATGTTTTTGATATGGGTTGTATATGTGTCTATAGTGGATTCCTTTTTGATTACCTCCATCATGTCGAACGGATTGTTTGCGCGGTTTGCTACTATTGTGTGGTCTATTCTGGTGTTTTCGAACCTGGGACAGTGGATTATTAAGTGTTCGAGGCTCTGCTTATCGGTGTTATTGCATGGGCATATGTAGTCTGAAGTTATCTTGAATTTTTTTAGGTATTCCTTGTGATACCCGTGGTTTGTGAGTAATTGGGTTATTTGAAAGCTTGTTGGTATTGATTTTAGTTAGTTTTTCATATGTGGCAATTATGTTAAGTAGGTAAGGGCTTGAATTTTTGTAGTATAGTTTTGCATTGTTTAGGGTTATTATTTTATTTTGTGTTTTGATGTGGCTTATAGGTATTTTGTTATAGTCCGGGGTTTTGTGTTGTTTTGATGCGGATTTAGCTGCCAGGTCAGCTAGTTCGTTACCACCTATACCTATATGGCTTTTTATCCAGTAAAAGTTTATTTGTATGTTATTGGTTTTTAGTCTTATGATATTTTTATGAATTGTTGTTGCTAGTTGATTTTTTGTGTTGTGGTTTGCAAGTTCCAGTAGTGCTGATTTACAATCTGAGAGTATGTGGCATGCTTTATTTGTTGGATCGATTTTGTTGTCTGTTATACATGCTGTTGCCTCCCGGATTGCCAGCATTTCAGCTTGGAACACAGAGCATAGGTTGTGTAATTTATATTTTTTGGTGATTATTTTTGTGCCAGTCTGACTGATTGCGACGAAGGCTGCTCCAACTTTGTCGTCAAGTTTACTTCCGTCTGTGAATATTTGCCAGTCGTTAATTGAGTTTATGCATAGGTTGTTGTACTCCGGTTGGTCTGGGATTTCTTCAAATGTGATGCCTTGTCGTTCGTTTGGGTGGAGCATCATTGATGGAGGAGTTGGAGTTTCTATGTGTATGTCTGTGGGAGCAAATCTGGTGACGCCTTTTATTTTAGTTATTTCTACATCGGCAATTTCTTTTATTTTGTCTGGGAGTGGGTCTAGTCTGGCAAGAGATATTGCAGTGGCTGTTCGGATAGTTTTGAAGCCTTTGATGATTTTGATGGCGAATAGTCTTTGGAATGTTACGAGTAGTAATTTTTTGT
The DNA here is from genome assembly GCA_949316475.1 of Hypomecis punctinalis. NCBI lineage: Eukaryota > Metazoa > Arthropoda > Insecta > Lepidoptera > Geometridae > Hypomecis > Hypomecis punctinalis. The sequence goes on from OX438817.1 coordinate 96,954, forward strand.
TTATTAGTTTGTAGGTGGTTGCTTTCTGACCCCATATTCCGGCTGCATAACAGGTGATGGGTTGAATTACTTGATTATATATTGTTCTTATGTTTTCTGCTATTAGGTCCCAGGTTGGTCTGACATATTTAGCAAGTTTATTATATATTTGTTGGGCTTTGTTAGTTATGTATTCTACGTGTTTTATAAAGTTAATTTTATTGTCTATGATCAGGCCGAGGTATTTTATTTGTTTATTGTTTGTTAGTTTGTGATTGTTCATATATATTTGACATTGGCTTGAATTTTTATTGAACGAGATTAGTTGTGTTTTTTCCGGTCCAAATACAAGTTTGTTTTCTGTTCCCCATTCGTTAATCATGTGTAGTGCGCTGTTTGCTTTTTCCTCTAGAGTGACAGGGTTCGTTGACTGGACTATTAGTAGTATGAGAGAGACTGATATATGATTTGTCACAAGCTTTGCTTAGTTTGGGGTCAGAGACCGTGTGTAAGATGTCCCTCAATATTTGATTTATATATTTATTTATTTTTGAGTTAATTTCAGAAATTCGGCAATTTATCATCCAAAAATTCACGTACTCTGTAATAAGCTTTAGATACAAATAACCAAATACTGAAACAATGCAGGCCAATCCGTGGGCTATTATCATTTTAGGCAAATACTGATACAATTCAGGCTAAACCGTAGGCATAATCCTTGCAAGTAATACGATAATAGGCTCAATTATGAAGGCGCCATGGTAAATATAATTGCAACATAAAAAGTGTTCTCTATCGAATGCTTAAAGTGAAAAAGAAACAGAAATAGTTATGCTAATTAGCTATTATAATTACGATAGCGCCTTCATAATCGAGCCTAATGCGGGCTTAACCACGAGCTACTATTATTTTAAGTAAGTGCCGAGAAAACGCGGGCCAAACTGTGGGTTATTATCATTTGAAGCAATTACCTAAATAACGCGGGCCAGACCGTGGGCTATTATCATTGCAAATAATACAAAAACGCAGGCTAACGGCATGCTATTATAATTTTAAGGATTTATTAAAACAACGCGGGCCAGACCGCGAATTATTAGATATTATTATAAGCAAATGCCAAGATAACGCGGTTTGAACCGCGGGCTGTTATTTTAATCAAGTAAGTACTAAAATAACGTGGGCCAAACTGTGGGTTATTATCATTTTAAGTACCTAATTATTAACACAACGCGAGCCTAACCGCGAGCTATTATCATTTTGAGCAAGTACTAAGACAACACGGGCCTGAATATGGGCTATTATCATTGTAAGTAATACAATGCAGGCCAAACGGCAAGCTTTTATAAATTTAAGCAAGTATTAAGCCCAAGTCCATGCTGCGTGCTATAAATAACCATCTTAAGCAAGTACTAATAATACGCAGGCCAAACCGTGACCTATTATTATCATTATAGGCAAATACTGTTACAATTTTGCCCAAACCGTGGGCATTATCCTTGCAAGTAATTTTAAGCAAGGATTAAGACAACGCGGACCAAATCGCAGACTATTAGATATTATTATAAGCAAGTACAAAGAGAACGTAGATCAAACTGCGGGCTATTTTCATTTTAAGTAAGTACCTATGTACTAAGACAACGCGGGCGAAGCCGCGGGTTTTAAGCTAGTATTGTATATTTTTCTTTCTTTATCGGGTTTTCGAAAAGGTGCGGGTTACAACACCTAAATCTAAACAAATAAGCCTTCGTTACGACCGCACAAACAATTCCTTGTGGAGTATGGTCATCATTGAATGTGAACCATAGCCCCAACTTGTGTTAGTGCGTGCGTGTTTGCAGATCGAGTGAGCGTGTTGTGATTGAACGTGCGTGTTAGGAAGTGTGGAAGATGTGTGTGGTTCTGTCTGGATGGTCAATGTCTTGTTCTCAACCTGCAAAATTTTCAATGAGTGAAATTTTTTCTGGGGTTTCACTGACCTTGCCACCTACCTTGGAGTACCGAGCTAGCACTACAGGCGCCTCCACCTCAAGCGCCAGAACAACACCACGGGCGTCTTCACGCTAACGCTCAGCTGGCGCTACAGGCGCCTCTATCTCCAGCGCCCTGCTGGCGCTACGACTATCGGCGGGTCCAGCTTGTCCACGCACCAACCTCAGCCAGCCTCCAGTGTGGTTCTTTGTGTGCTACCCCCTCCCCTGTTAGGCTAACATTCCACGGACTCTTTTCTTTTCAAAATGATCTCTCTGTTCGCTTCAACAAAAACATATAGACTATAAGTGCAGTATTATTTATATGGAGAAATGAATAAATGTGTAAACAATATGGTTAGTTTTCTATATTAATCTCTTTTCTCCGAACTGTTAGGAATCCTAACCACTAAGCAGGACTCTTTGGGTAGGTTCTCTGAAGTCTTAGTAACTTGTGGTGTTGCAACCGGCTCCCCCGTTTGCAACATTACCGGTTCTTACTCTGATACTCTTAACCTGTGGTGCTGCAACCGGCTCCCCCGTTTGCCACATTACAGGTTCCTCTCTAATCCTCTTTTAACTTGTGGTGCTGCAAACGGCTATCCCGTTTGTAACATTACAGTATATAATAATAATGTGTTCAAATCGCGAAAGTTTAGAAACCCCAAGGGATGTTTTGAAAATTATGACACAAAGATGTCATAAGCCTAATATAAGTATAAATAAAAAATAAGTAGTAAATGCGAGTGTGCGTGTTTGAAATTGTATTTTACCACATAAATACAACAAATACAAAAGCCTTTATTTCTGATACTTTTAATTAACTATTACATACATTTTCATATTTCAATTATTTATTATTAATAATTTCATTGCATGCATTACATAATTTATAATAAATTAATATTAATAATGATGTGGATAGTGAAAATAATATTTACATATATGTATATTATATACAATTCAAATTGAGACATCAGTCAATTTCAATTTTTTCAATTTCAAAAATTCTTTATTTAACTTAATAAAATTACAATAATATGCACAGTTACTAGTGTACATTTAGATCCTAGCAGTACATATACATTAACTCATATTATGTTTTGGCAGCAATGAAAGCTCATGCAAAACTTAAGAAAGAAAAACTATTAAAAAGAAATAACAGAAATTTACACTTAAAAAGGTCAGTCATTGAATATTTACACTATATAAACTTTAGGTTAAATATTATATTTTTACAAATGTTATTTTAAATCGTGAATACTTCCATTAGGAGGTAAGTAAGCAGATAAAGCGGGTAGCGTAGTCGCTGCCGGTCGGCAGTGGACACGGTAAGAAACAAGAAACTGTTATCACGAACTCGCAACACACATAAGCGCGCGCGGGTCGCCTCCGCGCGCCGCGAACGCCACTATCGCCTTACCAACTAGGAGATAAAAAGGACGAGAATGGCGCGCGCGCCGGCACCGGCAGACAGTCGCGCACGCTCACACACGTAGCACTCAGCCTATTCATCGCGCTCTAAGAATAGGTGATGGGGCAACTTGTATCGATTGTAGTTATCGATAAATGGCAGATCTTTCTTACGAGTTTTACAGATATTTTTTATTAATGTGTTATCGCTACTGGGGTTTGTTTGCATATAAAACTTTTCTGAGAGTTTATATATAAACGCGTCAATTCTCGGTAAACCGATCTCAAGATGTAATTTTTTGAGGTTTGTGCGGAAAGGAGTACTATATGCATATTTGAGCGCTTTATTTTGTATTATTTGTAACTTGTTTAAGTTAGATTGACACGTACTGCTCCATACAGGACTGAGACATCAGTACCACATACCTAAATGATAGTACATACTTTTAGACTGTTAAATAAAGTAATACATACGAAATTATTCCCTAACCATTCTAAAATATTCAAAAATGCAAAACATTAATATTCAAATTTTCAATTCTGCCGGCACTCCCGGAGTGCGACCCGTTGTTTTTATTTGGAATGGTTGAACTGTGAGGGAGTAGGAACGGGAAACTTTGTCACCCAGTCGCAGTTTCCTTATCAGCAGTAGGTACGAGCTGAACGCGCCGCGGCCGCCGCCGCGCCGGGGCGCTTAGTAACGCGTGACTCCTCAGTAGAGGAAAAACGGCACAAAAATATTCACTGTTAGACACTGGTTGAAACCGCCATTTATATGAAATATTGATTAAACAAAATATGGATCATAATACATTACTATGACGTAAACATGAACAGTAAATTAAATATGAACAGATGTGAAATACTTTTAAATAGAATTTATCACAGAATGGCAGTAAATAAGTAAGCACTTAAGTACATAATTATACAGGGTTATCTACTAGCCCTATATTAAGACGAAAGGGGGTGAATCAGGCTATTATTATGAACAACTTTTACTTTGGGGCCAACCCGGAATCCGAGAAAAAACAGCTGTTCCATACATTTTGTTAATTGCGAGTTGCATTTTTGTACGGAACAGCTGATTTTTTGACCTTTCGGCTGAGTACAGGACAAGCAGATAATCCTGGACGTAGTTTAAGCCGCATTTGGCGATATTTCTCAAGATTCTCTCCTCCATCTTGAAAAATATCACTAAATACGGTCGAAACTAAAGTAAACTTGTTGTCTGCCATAAAAAAACACGCGTGAGTTACACCTGCGTTATATTCTAATTAAATGCGTAAAACTACGCTAGTTTCGACCATCAGCAATGAGATAGGAAGCAGGAAGCAGCAATTTATGGCAGGCCCGATGAGCCCAAGGCCGGACGTGTACAGCTGGCGACTTTTCTCAAAGCTTTTAAAATAGGTCGAGGTCGGCATCTGGCTGGAATCTGCGGTTTCACTCTACTAATTATTCCACAAAAAATAGTAAACTCATAGAGGCCCGGTAGCCTGTACCTGGTATCAGAGAGTTCATGCCAGCTGAAGGCCTCTGACAAGACTAGACTGGCATCTTTCCATCATAATTATACTATGGTCGGTAGATTTAAACTGCGCGAATAGTCTCTCGGAAAACGAGACTCTGTTCCCCATAGATAGGTATAATTATACCTACATTATATTTAAGGACAATCGATGTCGCTCTAGTAATAGGTACTTACTATGAATCATTACTTACTACACTTTGCCCGTGTACAGTAAAAACTAGTTATTATTTTGTCGGATATTTTTTGTTTATATTGAGTGAAATGGCGCCATCGGCAAAGTGTTGGTTTTTATTTTTTTTGCTTATATTTTCGTCATGTTGTGTTGTGAGTTTCGCAAAAGGTAAACATTTACAATTTCTATTACAGTATAAGCCGGCGACTAAGCCGAAGGGAGCTCATATAATAATATATTATAGCACATTATTGTCAACAACATAGAACTAAAGTTGTAGTGTTGTAATTAAAGTTATAAGTTATTCAACAACTTTTGCAATGGGCATAATTAGCCAAAATTTTGAGATATGCATTTTGTCAAAAGAGCTCTTCTCTTTGGTATGAAGTCGCTTATTTTTGTAATGTCAAAGTTGATCCCATAGTAAAAGTACTTTGATTTTTGTGCATAGTGACATCTTGACGACTTAACGTATTAGAACATGAGAATAATAGATCTATTCATCATCATCATCATTTCGTGGAAATGGCAAGGATTTTTTTTAGTTCTATTGAAACCAGGTAGGTACTCGTACATAGTCTTTTCAGTTATTTTTGGAATAATCCTTATTTTATGTAGGTATGACATTTGTCGCTGTCTGTGTAGGTCTAGTCAATACACACCATCACAGGTTAGACAGAGACACAGCGACTAATGTCCGTGGCAAAGTAACTGTGAACGGACTTTACATCATTATTCCGCAGTGAAAGAAATTAATTTAAATGTGTACGAGGAAGGAGATGAATTAAAGTGCAGCGGCGCGCCACTAGCGGTGGAACCTGGAGAACATTTTGTGGTCGAGGTCACCGAAAATGTAGATTACCCGAATGGTCAAGTGTGGTACGTACCAATATTATAATAGTTCCCAAAATTGTCTGGGCTACGACCCACCTAATACTAGCTTACACACCCGGGACCCACCCCTAGGAAATTTAACCGTTACCAAAATCAAAAATCGGCCAAGTGGCGATGAGCACGTGACATTGCTGACAAAAAGATCCTATAGAGCTTTTGTAGTACCATTACCTCGCGTCCGTTCCCTGATATGTTAACGTAGCCCTGCGTATTCTTTTTATACACATATAATAGCGTATACAGGTATATTTACATTTTAAAAAGAAGCTATAAGAATGGCAAAGTTTTCTCCACCTCCATCTCATAAGTGCTAAGGAACTTGCTAACAGTTCCTTGTCTGTACATTTATGAAATGGCCAAATTTGTACTGAGCAATCCAATTTTATTTGAGCCATATGACAATATAAATAGGAGAACTGCTCCTCAAGTGCGTCTCAAACTACCACAGCCTAGACTCGAGATGTTTAGGAAAAATTGTGTTCACATGGCTGCTCTAATCTTTAATTCTCTTCCTAGTGAGTTGGTTGAACTCCCGTACGATAGATTTTGTTTCCAGTTGAAGAAGTGGTTGGTGGCAGAGTGCTTTTATAAGCTGGACAATTTCCTTAGCAAAAGTTCATGTCGATTGCATACATACATTAGAGCTTGTAATGATTAATGTACCTTGTAGAATAATACATAAATATATAATAATTGCTTATTAGAACTTCTCGGCGATGATTTTGAATGTTTACATTTTTTAGTTTTGTTGGATTTTTTATTAATTATAATTAATTATTAATTTTAAATTATGATTTATTTTTTTGTACGCCTCATTACGGTTGGTAGTGGATGGATATGTATAATCTGTATAATTTTAAGATCTTTTTTACCTACTATCATGCAAATAAATACTTTGACTTGACTTGAACAGATCAAAGAACATATCGCGGCAGTCAAAAACCGCTAGATACAGAAGTCTGATATAGCTGAGCATTTGTTTGACGGACCGAGGTTTTTTTTTTTTTATTTCAAATAAGTTTGCGTTTGACTACACACTGTCTGATGTAAAGCAGATATCCGGTCTAGGATGTAGCACGCTTACCTAGAAGATACCTATTTACTCGAGATTTGAAGACACCTACTTTGTACTTTAACGGAAAGACAGACTTAGGCAAAGCGTTCCACATTCTGGTACTGGTCATTGGATCGAGCTCCACGACCCAAAAGTCCTCTCCACGGATCGACACTATTTTTCAAGAATAGTTCGTGAAGCGGTGGATATCAAAAAACATATGAATTTCAACCGGGAGGATGGATTTAAGTTATCGGCGTCGTGGAATCCGTTTGTCAACAAATGCAAGTCGCGTAGTGTAGGTAGAAGGACATTGTTAGATACCGTCAGTGTTGTGTGTCGTAGTGAACAATTTTTCAAGTTCAAATTGGATTGGCGGTACCAGACGTTTCACATTCCAGTCTACCCGTAACCACGGTCGATACAACTCGGCCGAAACGTCGGAATGAGGAGGTATTTATGATCTCGTAATTTTAGTGCGCGATTAGTCCCGTAGTATGTAATAATAATGTGTTTAAATCGCGAAAGTTTAAAAACAACCTTATTAATTGCTTGTATGGTAAATAGCCTTCAAACAGGATGATACCCAACCGCTTCTGATTATTTATTTATTTCCGCATACCTTTTTCATTTATTTTTAAAAAATCTACTAATTTGCAATCCAAAATTCATTTGTAATACTTATTTTTTGCAAAAAATAGCATGACCGACTTCACCCGTGTACATAATCATTACAAAGTCGCTTTCCGCTGTCTGTCCCCATGTATGCTTATATCTTTAAAACTACGCAACGGATTTTGATGCAGTTTGTTTTAATAGATAGAGTAATTCAAAAGAAATGTTTATATGTATAATACACCTGTGCGAAGCCGGGGCGCATCGCTAGAACGCAAATGTTATGCACGGATCGATGTAATATTTTTCACATAATGTTGATTTATCAAAATGGCTGTCAATTTCGGTAAAATTTAAATGGGACCAATTTCGAAGTTTACTCTTTCCAATTCAATCCAAAAAAAAGAATTATCGAAATCGGACTACTATAAAAAAAGTTATGCGTGGTTATACATAAAAAAATATATTCGCGTCGAATTGTATACCTCCTCCGGTGGTTCGTCGGCCAAAAATAATGTATATTTTTGTAATCTTTCCGAATTCTGACAACCTTGCACTCGAGCCCCAAGACACAAGCCTTGAGCTTAGTTTGGGGCTCACAGTTCGTCTATTTGGAAATGCATTTTTAATATAAGGCAATGCTGTTATGTATTAGACATAATCGAAATCACGAACTCGCCTTTTTATTAGCAGTGTGTTTGATATGTCTAATTTATTTCGGTATATAGTGTTATTGTGGTGGCTCACTGGTGCAAAGCCCTGCTATAATACTGCTACGAGATGGCTTCTGAAATAATCAGTTAAAACGCCGATTATTCACTCTGCACTTTATTGCACACAATCACTTCACAAAATCACAAAACACACGACACAAAAATTGTTCGCACAGAAACACTTCACACTAGCACTGAAATTCACACGCACTAGTCAGTTAATGCATCGAACACGAGATGTTTTCGCGACAACGACAAAAACGGTAACTGTCGGTCGGTCGGCCTAGTTATATCCGATATCAAAGCCTGGAATCTACTGGATCATTCGCGACCTTACTCGAATTAAATACGCAATAAGGAAGTTTCCCATTTTCTAGTTTTATTTTTATTAAATTACACCAAGTCTGCAATAAATTATGGTGTCTTCATTTTTGGTAATTATCTTCAAAAATGACGGAGATATGAATTTTTAAAAATCACGAACACAGCACGAAATCTAAAAGGCCCGCGACGGATTTATGCGTGTGACGTCACGCGTCTCAGGAGCCGCGCCGTGGGTTGGGCGGGAGTAAGGAAAAATGGAAATAAAGTGCTTCATTTTATACCATGTATTTATCTAAGCCACGAATACGTTCTAGGATATCATCGTACTCATATTTATGTTATGATAAACATTTACTACGGGACTAACCCCCTAATTTTTCGAATTGAAAGTCAGCATTTCCATACAATTTATCGACAGTGAATAAACTTTGTATCTAAATGGAACAAGACTTGGCGTGTGTGTGACTGCGGTTTTCAAGGAAACACCCGTTTTTACATCTGTAACTATTAACTAATATAACCAAATAGTAGACCTCGCACAAGTATACATTTTCTAGAAAAAAATCTAGTAATAAGTTCTCAGAAATACACAACTTTCACAGGTATACTTAACCACAAAAATGGTAAGGTTCTTTCCTAAGATATCATTGTATATTATGACCAACTTTTACTATGGGACTAAGTTCGTATAGGCCGGGTGGCTAGCCCCGGTATTAGAGTTTGGGACTGATCCCCTATACGCGCCCACCCCCGCGTCGTCCGGTCGTGTTAACTGCTCGCGCTAACGTAGTGAAGTGACTCAAATATTTATAAAATGGCAAAATCGACACTAGAAAAAAGAAGAATAGACGAAAGTCTTGGCTAAGTTTGTAACCCCATTAGAGCAGCAACTTAGCATCGTTTTCGAAGAAGTGCGATTCCTACGAGAAGAAGTCAAGAGGTTTGAAAGAAAAGAAGCTACAAAATCTAAAAACAGGTTAGTTTCCGTAGAACATGAAGCGGAACATACTACATTGACTGCTCACACAGCTACGCCGCCACACACACTAGTACCCGGACAACAACTCCAAGCCCAAGAGGGATGGAAGATAGTAAGCAAATTTCGCGATAAAAGGCGACTCTGTAGCTGTCGACAATACCGCACTCCAACAAGTGAACAGCGTGAGGCTGCTGGGGTTCCGTATCGATAGTGCACTCACGTGGGAGGCACACATAGACCAGGTTTGCGGGAAGCTGAGTCGCTCTTGCTTTGCGCTCCGGCGGCTCGCGAGTACTGCCACCCGTAATGTCGTGCGCTCCTGCTACTTTGCCACGGTCCACAGTAGCCTCACGTACGGGTTAGAGTTGTGGGGTCGTGCTGCAGACTATCATAGAGCCTTCGTCATGCAAAAGCGGTCTCTGCGTGCCATATTTGGGGTATTCGACGATGTTTTGTGCGTAGAATTCTTTAAGGAACTACAGATACTCCCATTCTCCCTTGCGAGGCGATTTACCAGCTGGCACTGTTTACACATACACACACACACCTACATATATTTAAAAGGGGCGTTGACCAGACGCGGAACTTACGCAGTGATGTGAGACAGAACCAGCTGGTGACACCTCATAGGCTCGTGAGGTCCGAGAAGTTAGTGTATTTCGGCGACAGGAACCTAAATAATACAAATAGAAACCATTAATTACAATTTATTGATTAAATACTAAAAATGGAACGATTACAACCAAAAATAAGAAGTTATTTTCCAAGCTCAAAACAATGATCTGCCATTCCTCTTTTTTTTTTTAAATTAATTTTACAATCAGCTTATGTTTCAACTTACGCAATATTTTGGCGATGATGAAGCCCCTTGTCTTGTCATTAGCTCATGTAATTATTATTTTCACACAAGTTTCACCTAAAATAAATTAATACTAATGTTTTATTTCAATAAGTTATTTACCACTTCAAAGTTCTATAGGTTTAATTATTATTTTTTAAATGAGATTGTAATTTAAATTGTTTTATGAATGTACGTCGACAGGAACGACAACGCAAAGTTACTTCACTAGCGCCACTTTGAACTAGTTTATAATTTAAATATTTGGCGCTAAAATTCAAACGACCGTCTTATAATAGATTGATTAATTCATTAGATTATGTCTAATAATATATTGATAAAAGTAAGTAAGTAAGTAAGTTCATGTAGGCCGGGAGGCTAGCCCTGGTGTCAGAGTATTTAGGCCGCCTGAAGGCCTCTGACATGGCTAAACGGTTAAAACAACCGGGACCTACAATTTAACGTGTCATCCGAGCTACGGCAGCGCTCAGTTAGAAAATGTCACCCGGTAAAATACAGTAAATCGTCCGTGACGACCACACGGCCATTCTGCTCAAATCGCGACTCTGCGATTTTAACAGAATACGTGAAAATAACATGTCAAATGCATCGACAAGGACCATCAACACCTTACTAAACAATTTAAAACAAAATTAAAACAAATAAATAAAGTCTAAACAAAGAAAGAGCGTAAAACTATTACACCTTACAATGTTACAAACACAGACAGTACTGGAAAGTTCTAATATAATATGGTTATAAATAATGAATTTTTCCATGATTTTTCTATTTGTTTTTCATAATGTTCAATTAATGAATAAATTTACAATGTCTTAGATAACTTCATTTTTATCCTCTTTATAATTAATAATATTCACATGTCATGTTTGGTACCTACGGAATTTATTCGTAAATGAAACGTTACGCCAAAACTGCATTGTGTGAGACACAAATAAATTTCGGAAGAGAATCTGTTTTTTTTTTTGTTTTTTGTTGTTTTGTTTTTTTTTTTATTTTAACATTTTACGACCACACGGTCATATGAATCTGAATTTGTTGTTCAATAAACAATGCAAGAAATAATGTAGCGTTACTGTCTTAACCCATTAATACATTTTACTTTCTAAAGCGTATGCAACCAAATTATTACGTTAACAGCTTGATTGAATAATGAAGAAAAACACAAACATCAGGAAATGTGTCTAAATAACAATATAACTCAGCCCTAATATTAATTAATAAGATTGCATAATAATTATTCACAAATGGGGTAATAGTAATAACAATGTCAGTAAACTATCACTACCATAACGTTACATTATATGTTAAAACATTTCAAAATCACAGTTATTATTTTAACTGTGAAACATCAAGTGTAATAATTAATAGATAGTTCAATGTTAATTTCTCAGTGCGAACAATAGATTAATTAGTTAGTTTTGTTACGAAGAGAATAAGGAAATTTAAGATGCATGGAGTTGTAATAGAAAATCAAATAATGTTCGATACAACAAATGGAAGTAACACTGCCAGTTCTGTTGTCTTGTTGTAAGTTTAAGTAACAAAAAGGAAAAGTAAAACACGGCTAGATATATTCAAAACGCGGATAGATATATTCAAATTCAAATCAGAAAGAATAAAGGAAGTGAACCACCACTCCCAAGCTTACACCATTCCGGTGTCTCGCTCATCAAACCAGTACAAAGGATGAAGGAAAAGGTACCACCGATCAAGTCAACGACTCCAAGCTTACACCATTCCGGTTTCTCGCTCATCAAATCAGTAAAGAGGATGAAGGAAAAGGAACTACTGACCCCAGGCTCATCACATGACATCTTGCCCAGGAAGCCCAAAGTTCAACCATTCCGATCTCTCACTTTGGCGAATCAGTAGGAAGGAATAAGGAAAGAAGACAAGGATAAGGAAGTAGTAGAATCACGTAAAAAAATCATACATATATCAGCGCAAGCGTTGCGAAAATACGTTAAATATTACCGGAAAGACAACAGATATGGCATGTCTATCTTATTCAGCCGGCTGTTCTCGATATATTAAAGATTATAACAAAGACATCCAAAGGCATAAGAGCGGGTTAAGATTAGAACGAGATTTATCTGAACTTTATCTGTTGATCATTTACAAAATATCATCCGTGTTCTACATTTTAGCTCTATAGGTAATCACTCAATAAATTATCTATATGCTTAGTAAAATCATGGTTGCGAAAATTACATCAGTTTCAAAAATAATCTACGTGGAGACTCGATTAACCGGACTAACTAGTGTCGTTGAGCATTCGGATATTCAAAAATCCGGATATTGGAGTTTCCACTGTATATACTGTTCACATAAAATTTAAAATCAGGGTTTACCTAGAATTTTTACCTACTAGGTTGCATTTAACATAACATCAAAAGAGCGGCAATATAAATAAACAAAAATTACACTTGACACATTAACTTAAAGGACAAGAAAAGTTACATTCACAATATTTGCATTACTGAAATGAAACATCATCTTATCCAAGAATCGAATATCTATCCTAAACAGATTATTTCTATATTTATTTTAGTATTTTAATTTAGTACAACTTACATGGTTATAAATTTTTTTTTGAAAATATGAGCAACCTCAAATATTTTGTATTAATCCAACCAAGCCACTAAAACAATTAGAATGTAAAACTGCTCGACCATCCCTGAATGAGTTAAGTCCTTTTAAAATCATTGAAACTTTTGCGACATTTTTTTTTTTATTTCTATTGTTTACATATGTTATAAGGCCAATAATTAAATTCTTACTAAATATAACTGACAGCCAAGAAATGGTTATTAAGTAGATTAAAAGGCAATTATTATCTTAAGGATTTTAGAACGGCGTATCTACAAATAATAATAAAAATAACAACAAAAACAAAATTAATATGTCGCCTTTACGGGAAGGTGACAGATTTCCAACAAACGAACATAGTAATTAAGTCAAAATTATAAAATTCAATAAGTGATGACATAACAATCGCAGATTTATCAGACGGGGTGAGCGAATATAAATATTGATAGAAATTCTGATTTGGATTTGCTTTCCTTAAACTTACAATTCAGGAATCAGTGTCTCATTTTTACTGTAGAGAAGTTAAAAGCAGGTCTAACTCAAATGTCAACTTTAACATTATAATAAGACATAATATGAGCAATAATGGATCTTTGTTGTTGTTGTTCAATGTATATTGCTGAAAATTGCGCAAAGTTATAAGAACGAGCGATTTGAATGTAAAAGAGCAACTTTAAGTTATGTTAAGAATAATAACTTGAACTAGGTAAACAGAAGAACAAAGCTCTGAAAACTAAAATCATTTCAAGTACACACCTATATAATAAATTAAATTCTACTTTGGCGTTCAGCCCTACATTGTTTTATTTCTGAAAAGCAAGGCTATGACAGAACTGAATTACTTATTACAGGCATAAACTTCTTATATTTCGACGAAATTACGTATTCACTAAGTTATCTATTTCTTTTTTTTTACAATATAAAAAAAATCAAAAATATTTTATCAATTGGTTCTATGAATTATATTTAACCAATTATATTTTAGTGAAGTTTAATAATTTCCTTTTAAATTTATTACATGAAAACACACCCGTTATACTAAGACTTAAAATGTGTAAAAGCCCTGTTAATTTCCAGAGCAAAATTCTATAAGGACCCATGAATTTAATTTAAATCTTATTAAGTACATTGTTAAAGCTTGAGAAAAGCCACTGGCTGAAAATTACATAATGTGAAATCAGTTCACAGCCAGTGGATTTATGTATTTGTTATCTAAAAGATAACTCATTTGTGTCAAAAATCTAATGTCTCTACGCCTAATAAGGAAATGACAATCAGTACTGTTTATACGATCACACCTTTAAAATATCAACACAGCTTCGATAAAATCAGTTTTTCTAAAGATCTAAGGTGAAAACCTTGTTACTTTATGTGAAGTCGGCTAAACAGAACTCTTTGGTTTCCATTTTACATTTATTTATGAGCATCATAGATGTAGTGATTAGTATTTGATCTTGAAATATTGTATTACATTGTTTTTACATTCAATTATTTATCAATTATAAGGTCTATAAGTTTTTAATGTTTGGGCATTAATATCACGATTAATGATAATGATAATTATGTGCTAGTAATAGTAGACTGATAATAAACATCTTTTGATATTTTCCTCTATTGCATTACACAGTTACAGCTCTATTTACTGAAAACTAAATATCACGGCAGTCTAGGTACTGCAGTTAGTTGACTAGGGCAGTGGTTCCCAAAGTTGACTGGACTACAACTCATCTTAAATAAGTTTACCGTATGTTATAAATATTCTGTAAATGTATAATTTTAATTTTGTTGTAATGACGTATCTAAGCACATGATAATTGAAATACAAACTCGTTACACCACCTCTAGGAAAATTAACCAATGCCAACATGAAATAACATTCTTTTGCTCGATCGGTTAGTGTATTGTTCTACAGGCAGGGCCCATTCAAATATTTGCCGACGACTCGACAGTGGGTCATGACCCAAAGTTTGAGAAACCCTGGACCAGGACGTTTCCACTAAATTGATACCAATATATTATATATAAGATTAGAAAGATAATATTATAGCAGCATAGACAGATAGTTCAGCCATGACAGGTTGACCCTATTTTATTAGAGGCACTTTATATCAACATAATTAATTTTCAGTTCTTCCATTGCAACAACCAACATAACAGTAAAATTGTAATATTATTCTAGATTAAAAATAATTTTGTAAGATAGTCAGCCAACAGTTACTTTGGCATTATTACAACAATCAAAAATAAACATGAACAAAATAAATTATTTAGCCTTTACCTATTACTTATTCATAACATATAAAATCCACTGTTAAATATCGGCTCTCTGTCCTCGAGGAAAGCGAAGCTGATCATGTTGCATGGGGAATTGAAGACAGTACTCAGCTCAGACAGTACCTATGCTCCGAAGCATTCTTACATTGCTCTAGTGTAGTACTGCAGCATCACTTCCGAGCCTTCAGCGTAGAACTGCATTCATTTTTATTCTCTGCCAGAAAAACAACTCGCATTAGTTCTATAACAATATCACAACATATTATAAAGCAGTCTATATTTCTGTGTCCCTTTATTTTCTCTTATATGGCCTAAACTATACAACAGATAGCAATGCAGGTTCCACTATCTTATAAATTATTTATTTCAAAAGGTTTATACCAATAATTTATTCATAGCTGAGTGGAGCCGGGCCAAGTAGCTAGTTAATTATAACTCTAAATTAGCCGAAAAGAAAATTAGGTCTTCTAGGTTTCATTGTGACTTATTGTCTGTTTGTGAGTGTTATACAAATTGATCAGAGAATGCTTATGAAGGAAAACAAAGATAAATTATATTGTCATAATGTAAAGACCACAGAAGTAAACCTTATGGATTGTCAACAGCATCAACTGGCATTATTATGCCAGTGACTGTGTTCTCAGCTAAAGACCGGCAGAAAACTCTGTAACAAGACTATTGCAATTTTCATACTTTACCTATATCAAAAACATTTCCTCGATGCAACACGAGAGTGTAGCACTTTAAAAGTATTTACAGGCAGCCACAGCGGCATGTAATATTTAGTTTATTCGTTTCTAAATCACAAATCAGATAAAGGACAAAGTTGAGGTTAGAAGTGAAATATTACGATCTCGTCACATTACGTTGCCAATTAACAAACAAAACACATCACCTGGCTTGTTTTCTTGTGAAATAGCTCTGCATTAATATCTTCAAAGGTTTCTCAGTTTTTCCTTAAGTTTTCTCCATGAGAAGTTGCAGTGCAGTAGAAGTACAGCCCTTCAGAGGTCATGATGGATATCCCACCGCTGCTTTCGGCGACAGGAACCTAAATAATACAAATAGAAACCATTAATTACAATTTATTGATTAAATACTAAAAATGGAACGATTACAACCAAAAATAAGAAGTTATTTTCCAAGCTCAAAACAATGATCTGCCATTCCTCTTTTTTTTTTAAAATTAATTTTACAATCAGCTTATGTTTCAACTTACGCAATATTTTGGCGATGATGAAGCCCCTTGTCTTGTCATTAGCTCATGTAATTATTATTTTCACACAAGTTTCACCTAAAATAAATTAATACTAATGTTTTATTTCAATAAGTTATTTACCACTTCAAAGTTCTATAGGTTTAATTATTATTTTTTAAATGAGATTGTAATTTAAATTGTTTTATGAATGTACGTCGACAGGAACGACAACGCAAAGTTACTTCACTAGCGCCACTTTGAACTAGTTTATAATTTAAATATTTGGCGCTAAAATTCAAACGACCGTCTTATAATAGATTGATTAATTCATTAGATTATGTCTAATAATATATTGATAAAAGTAAGTAAGTAAGTAAGTTCATGTAGGCCGGGAGGCTAGCCCTGGTGTCAGAGTATTTAGGCCGCCTGAAGGCCTCTGACATGGCTAAACGGTTAAAACAACCGGGACCTACAATTTAACGTGTCATCCGAGCTACGGCAGCGCTCAGTTAGAAAATGTCACCCGGTAAAATACAGTAAATCGTCCGTGACGACCACATGTACATCTCGGGCCCTGCTTTCTACAACAGACTTCCTGAGCAAGTACGCAATACACCTTCCGTCATGTCGTTTAAAATGAAATTAAAAGCATGGTTATTGACTGAACAGTTTTACGACGTAAACGACTTTTTCAAACTTAAAGAAGTATTAATATGAGTTTTCGTTGCAAAATGGACCTGACAACGAAGACCAATTTTATTATTTTTAATAATAAAAATAATTGATCGTACCTAAACAATTTGTTTTTAATTATTATTATTATTTTATATAACATGTAGTTAAATTCAATGTATATTTAATGAGTTAATAATCAACTGGAATTAATTGTCAATTATTATCTACTATTATTATGACATGTACTCGTAACTGAAGTTATAATTAAATAAATTGTATTGTGTTGTATACAGGGTTATCCAGAACTGGTGTTCCTAATATTTTGTTCTTTTAACATACTTGAGATAGGTTTTTTTAGGGCTTTTATTTTCTAGTAATAGTAATATAAGTTGTCAAATGCGTGTCGTGACACGCGTATGATAGGCTTTTGTAGATGGTGACGATGATTATGATGATGATGACAGGTATGTCATTAGATGGTTGATTACTAGGAAAACGTAATACAGTATGAAATATACTTGTGAGGTCAATAACCTCTGAACTATATGCATGTGTAAAAATTTCAATGTTCCTTTATAGCTCAAATTTATGATTCCACAGTGCTCACAATATATGGTCTATAAATAGACGGACACAGCTAGGTTTTAAGGATTCCTCGTTTTACTACGGAACCCTAGAAATAACAAATCAAATTGGCAGCTGTCATGTTCTAGAATCCATACTAGGATGACATGACAGGTCTGTCAAACTTAAAAGTGGTTTATTTCTGTAACTGACGATTTTAGCCATTGCTGTCTTCATAAAAGTGATAGAACTCAACAATTTGTATTTCGGATGACAGGTCTTCAAAGTAATTTATCTCCGACTGTGTCTCTCTCCCTCTCTCCCCCTCTCTCTCTCTCTCTCTCTCTCTCTCTCTCTCTCTCTCTCTCTCTCTCTGTCGTTTCTAGACCGTTACTTTAGGCACAAAATTGACAGAGCTCAACGAGATCTACATTTCGGATGACATCTGTCAAAATCAAAAGTGTTATCCGAAACGTAGATCTTTTGCAGCAATAGTCTAGAATCAATAGACACCTAGGCTGCCATGCCACTCTTGTATGAATTCTATAATAATATGCCATATTATGGCAGCTGTCATTTTAAGAAGTGTGATTTTCGGAACTAAAAAATAAATCCTGAAAACTAGAACTTTATATAAAACAAATATTAGGCTGAGAAGTTTTGGATAACCCTGTAGAGGGGATTAGTTCCATAGTAAAAGTGAATATATTTGCCTGTGCAAGCGGTGCATTTTTGAAAACTGATTACTTACTAGAAAATTTTCACCAAAATGTATACTTGTGAGGTCTACTACTTGGAAAACTACTAGTCAATAGTTGTAGATGTAAAAACCGCAGTGTACTAGGTACACACGCTAAGTCTTGTTCCATTTAGATAAAAAGTTTATTCACTCTTGATAAAATGTATGAAAATGCTGACTTTCAATTCGCAAAATTAGGGGGTTAGTCGCATAGAAAATGTTTATCATAACATAAATATGAATACAATGATATCCTAGAACGTATTCGTGGCTTAGAAAAATAATGAAGCACTTTATTTCCATTTTTCCTTACTCCCGGCAAAGAAGATGTAATATGTTAGAACAGGAGTATTAGGGTGGTACATGTATATCCTGGCAATTCCCTATATGATGACCTAGCTACAGTAGTAATCTCTCTCATGAGGTGAAATCTAAGAAGAGTACCTACTCCAAGCCTAGTAATTTCCTTTATGATAGAGTGGTAGTAGATTAAATGATACTGAGCGACAGTCTACTGATCCCTGTTAGTTTAGAGATTAAACCTATGACTAGAACCCAACACTACAAAGAAAACCTAGGTTATGATGATGTTTTAGGAGGCTAGACTTACTAAATTCGTTAGGAAAAACACAATTGTAAACACAGATATAAGTCATTAGATACAGCATTTATTATGTTACCTTCAACATACATTTTAACACAATAGGCAACCTGAAACTAACAGGTTACATTTTATACATATTAACAAGTACAGTAACATCATTATTACAAGTCATATGTATTCTACAGAATAACATTAGTGACGGAATGACTTTTTACTTGATCTGAGGATGGAGTAACATAATCAATCGTCGAGTATGTACATTCAAAATACCTATTACTTAGCGTCCTAAGGCCTCACAGGTTTCTCTCAACATTTAACCCTTAATATGAACCCCTATTTGTAAAGTAATTAACGCATACTTAACTTTGTGACTTCCCTCACGTTTTCAACTACCTTTCCTGTATTTTTATGTCCTTTTCGTCTATTTCCTTAATACTTTTGTTTTTCTAACCCCGACACCCTTCCATGTTGTTTTTCTCCCGTTCGTTTTTATGTGTTGCTAGTGCGTGAAGTCTCAAGTTCCTAACTTACATTTTCAATTTTTGTGTAAATTAATATGGAATAATCTTATAATCTAACATCTTCGGCCATCCTGACCACGAATTTGGTCCTCCAAATTCCACAGAAAGGCCTACCCTCAATAATAGCCAAAATAATAATGGTAATAAAGGCTTCGTACCTAGGTCATGGTTGCTTAAATCAATAAGGCTACTGTGAACCGCGAACTTAGCCATAAAGAAACAATAAGCTGTTATCTACCTCTAAACATTATGTGGCAGTGTCTTTTCATGTACCTAATTCAATACTTCAATTGTTTGTGACCGAGTTTTTACAGTTATATATTTTTGAATTTACAAGTCATATTTTACGCGAAAAGTATAAAGGTATACGAAACAAAAATGAGATGTATAAGCGTACACTACATTCCTCTTAAGTACCTAGTGGTAATAACAAATCGTTATTGATAGTTAAATATACAATCAAATAACTGTACTATTTGACGCAGCTGTGTACTTACCAGCCATATTTACTTAAAATGTAGAACTTAATTTATAGATACATAATAGTTTCATAGCAGTCACATTGTTGCAATGCATTGTTGTATATAATTTCTCTTAAGTATTTTGTAAAAATTAGTTAACATTATTTGCTAAGCACTGTAAGCAATAATAATATCTAATCAGTCCCAGTAAAGTTTCAAGTATTTATATATATTAATTTGTATCACAAGTAAATATAGTGAAATATGTTTATCTAATTATTATAATATTCAGTATTCTGGCCAATTTGCCACTCTTCAATCAATTTATCTTTTTTTTTTTCCACATTATTTATTGTTTATATCCGAAATGGTGGAAATTCATGAAAAACACCACAGTATTTTATCACCCTTTCAAATTTAATACCAATAAGGTAGACCTATTATTATATAAATATTCTACGGTATCTCAACATTTCATTGAACACATAATTGTAGATTATGTTTATTTCATCGTCCAGTGGACGGCCTTCAACACCATATAGTGGCCTTACCAAACCAAACAATACTTTATAAAACTTGAAATGATGTCCCTGAATCTATTTATATATTTGAAATATACAAATTAGTCAAAAGGCACCCTGAGTATTTTAACAAAGCGTCAGATAAGACGCACAAAATCGTAAACTCGTGGAACCAAAGTCTAACTTAGCAATGCACAGTTTAGCCCAAATCGAAAGTGAAGACTGTTTCATAAAACAAGTCAAAATTATCCTATTATCGAAATGCTATGATGCATTAGACGATTTCCTTATGATAATCTAGAAAACATAATAATAAATCGTTCCAATACAAATAATAAAATTGCCATATTATCATTATAAGGTCAAATGTATAACTATACAAAACATGTTAACTAAGAACTGCATGTAAATTTCATGTTGCAATAAATGGTTAGAGTTTGGCTGTTTTTTTCATCATCCATTGGACGGTCTTCAACAGCTTACAATGGCTTGTTTTTTTTTTTTTTTTTTTCAACGTCTAGTAGACGGCATTCAACACCTTACGGTGGCCTTTGTTTTTTCAACGTCCAGTGGACGGCCTTCAACACCTTACGGTGGCCTTTGTTTTTTCAACGTCCAGTGGACGGCCTTCAACACCTTGCGGTGGCCTTTGTTTTTTTCAACGTCCAGCGGACGGCCTTCAACACCTTACGGTGGCCTTTGTTTTTTCAACGTCCAGTGGACGGCCTTCAACACCTTACGGTGGCCTTTGTTTTTTTTTTCAACGTCCAGTGGACGGCCTTCAACACCTTACGGTGGCCTTTGTTTTTTCAACGTCCAGTGGACGGCCTTCAACACCTTGCGGTGGCCTTTGTTTTTTCAACGTCCAGTGGACGGCCTTCAACACCTTACGGTGGCCTTTGTTTTTTCAACGTCCAGTGGACGGCCTTCAACACCTTACGGTGGCCTTTGTTTTTTCAACGTCCAGTGGACGGCCTTCAACACCTTACGGTGGCCTTTGTTTTTTTCAACGTCCAGTGGACGGCCTTCAACACCTTACGGTGGCCTTTGTTTTTTCAACGTCCAGTGGACGGCCTTCAACACCTTACGGTGGCCTTTGTTTTTTCAACGTCCAGTGGACGGCCTTCAACACCTTACGGTGGCCTTTGTTTTTTTCAACGTCCAGTGGACGGCCTTCAACACCTTGCGGTGGCCTTTGTTTTTTCAACGTCCAGTGGACGGCCTTCAACACCTTGCGGTGGCCTTTGTTTTTTCAACGTCCAGTGGACGGCCTTCAACACCTTGCGGTGGCCTTTGTTTTTTCAACGTCCAGTGGACGGCCTTCAACACCTTACGGTGGCCTTTGTTTTTTCAACGTCCAGTGGACGGCCTTCAACACCTTACGGTGGCCTATGTTTTTTCAACGTCCAGTGGACGGCCTTCGACACGAAATGATAATGATTCATTGTCGCTTGGACTTTAGCTGATTATGAATTCTTAGAGAATCTGAAGTGATTTTTGTAGTGTTTAACTTGCCTGATTAGTTTGCTGATTATGAATTCTTAGAAAATCTGAAGTAATTTTGTAGTATATTTCTTGTAACCTTTTATTTCTAAAATATAAATATTTCCTTATTTTGTATGATCCACTATATTTGCGTATAGTTTTTGTTGCGACTTTGCGCTTCTATCCATAGAACAAGGTTTGATTTAGTTGATTATTATTATTTTTTTATTTTTAATTTATATAATTTCTTGTGGTTTGTTTTGGAATGCTTTTTCTGGGTTTTGTTTTCATATTTTCTTGGGTGGCATCTTGATTATGTGCTTTGCCTTATAGTAAATCGTAAGATCATTTTAACATTAGTCCGAATTGTGTAAAACCCGTTGACAAATTGAGGATGTTATTGATGTCCCACTACCTTGTTTGCTTATTGGTGCTTTTATTTATGGTCTCTATCATTCCAACTAGCAAAAAAAACCTTGTCTCTAGCCTATAATTTTTCGCTCTTATATTGATTCCAAATCATCGTATAAGCCTGGATTTGGGCACAAATTATAAGAATATTTATTTTAAAATATTGTTCTAATATCTGTCTTATTGAATACTACTTTTGCATTTACAGTAATTCTGCTTAAACAATTTAAGCTGTCTTAGGCTAATATCGCTTGCATTAAAGTATTTTGCATGCTTACATAGGTTTATCAATATAAACCTATTGTTAAAATTTTGTAAGCTCAAACAAGCTGATATTTATTTTTTTACAGCACAGTGTTTGAACACAGCGTTCTGATGTCAGCTGCATGAGTGAACTGCAGTTTGACTAATAATTGATTACCCAGACTGAAAAACTGTTTATGCATTTTATAACTCTTTTAAGCTCCTTATTTGTAAATATATTATGGAAATATGTTAAAATTAATTATATTATGTTGTAAATAGTATTAGCCACTAATTATATCATAGTTTAGTGTATTATGTTGTTTTGAGTTCATCTTATGTGTTTATAGATTATACTGTGTTTGTTTCGGTGGTGAATGGTATAAAATTCAGAGCTGTTGTCTATCCAAAACAGTATACGTAAGTACAAATATAATCAAACAAACTCAATAAATAAATAATGACAAAACCAAACAAACATATCAAACACCATACAAATTCTCTACGTTTGATAGCAGTACTTCACAAGACATTGGCGAAATTATGAAACATCTTCGCAAAAGCCACAAAACAAGAATTTCATTAGACAACTAGCTGACCCGGTAAACTTCATCTTACCATCTGTCAACTGTCAAAATTGGTTGCATCAGCCTCAGAAGAATTACAAGTTATGGAAGTTTGCTAAATTTTACTCATATAAAAACTACGTTAGGTACAGCTAAGGTCTTATTCATATCTGGTTTTACAGCAAACGCGAGAGTGAGTGGAACAAAGTGATGTATATCACTTGCTATTTTAATACTGTTTCTATTACTTTAGTTCTTATTCTATGGAACCAACTCAGAGACCTTCTTTGACTCATGCAAGTCATGCACAACAACTTTGTTACAGATCATCACATGATCAAATGCATAGTTTACACAGAACACAATACGGACAAACATTCATTTTTATGTATAATGATAAATGGTAGTATAATAATGTTTGCTTCTATTTTTTTTTTTTTTTTTACAACGTGAGTATACACACCACGAAAAACAAAAATTCGACGAGGCAGCACGAGACAGTTATGGTGATATATATTATTATATCGTATTTTAGATAATTAGTGCTGAGTAAGTGAATATCTTTTTGCATTGGATTCATTGCATTTTGAGTTGGACCCATGTAGCTGGCTAGGTGATTAATTTATTTAATTTTAAGTTGTATAGTTTCAACTCAAAGTAGTAAAACCAAAATACATGCATTTTTAAGCAATAAGGAAATAACTCCGAAACTCTATTTTCATTTTGTCCCATTAAACGATTAAAATGCAAAGTATTCTTTAAAATGTTTGATCTGACTGCATGTAAATAGCTTAGGTCTATACAGAGTTGCAGTTGAAAATAGTGTTTTTTGAGTTATACTTTTTTTGATCTAGATGTGCAATGTCTCAAATTTTTTTTTTTTTTTTTTAACTCCCTGACAAAACTCCGTTCGTGCTTTTTTGCTAAGCTAGCCGGTATCTGTTTTATTTTGGTAAGTAGACCCTGATTTAAGCTTCAAAGTTCATGCGCCTAATCAATTAGTCAAATCACTGATAGTAATCACTATTGTTGTTGTATGTAGTTGCATTTTCCAGTGCAGTAATAAACTATGGTGAGAACATTTAACACAAACATTAGCATTCTGAATACAAGTGGTATGGCCATTTGAATTATTTTTATACATTATTATATGGCTTTATGGTATTTAACTAACTATATTTTTAACTTTTAGCTCAGAGGTCCCTTGATTTTAGAATCAGACTTTTTTTTTTTTTTTTTTTTATTATCAACCAGCTAGTACCATAAAGATGGGTGTTATCAGAATAACATACGCCCCTATCATACTCTTGTCTCGACGCTCTCTTGACAACTTATTATTTAGTGATAGCATTGGTGGTGTGACATATTTACAAGAGCATTTATCATGGACATTATAAAATTTTGAATGACCTTAGATAAGGAACTATAACAACAAGAAATATTCTCAAGTGCAACAAGTTTTCATAAATGTTCTTGTAGGAGGCTTATAATAGTATTATACAATGTGCTTATGTAGATATGACACTAGGTTATAAGGCAGAGGTTCTTGAGTCCGTAATAGTTAATCTAAAGTAATATAAGATAACACATTCTACAACAGTTATAAGAGCACTAGAAACCCACCATTTTTATGAGGTGTGCAAAATTCTTCGAATCTCTTGCTGGTCTTGATAGTCTCTTGCTTGGCTGCGCCTCTATCTGTTACTTCTATGGATTTGGTGGTTTTACTTCATTCATTATAATGTGATGTTCATCTTGTAACCACCTTATTTTATAAGTATCCGTCATGAACTCATGACATACCTAATAAATTAAAATAATAATTTTCCAGGTTTCTTGTAATTTAATTTTAATTTTTTTCAGCATTTCCCTTAGTCCTTCTAAAACGTCTAGCTTCTGAGGAAATGCTTCTGTCATAATCTCTTTCCATTCTATTGCATGTTATAGTTTCCATTTTCTTTTTTTTTTAATCCATACATTTTCCATTCCAGCTAGTCTTGCCTGCATAAAGTAGACTTTCTTCTGTTCTGATGTTAACATAACAGCGAGGTGGTAAATTTTGTCCAATTATTGATCACATGATATTTCATTGTTTTTGGGGCGAAAATAGGTGTGATGTCAGCTTATGCACCATCATTGCTAATAACACAAGTCTGTGCCTATTGTTATTGTGATTCTTATAATTTCATCATTTTTGTACGAGTACAAATCCTGTACCTCCCGTTGAGTCATCTAACTGTACCAGGATTTTTTTCTTTTTAGCTTTTGAATGTTGTCTTGAGGCGGGCATATTGGGCATCGTGAGCACTTCTGAAATTGTTAGAACAGGAGTATTAGGGTGGTACATGTATATCCTGGCAATTCCCTATATGATGACCTAGCTACAGTAGTAATCTCTCTCATGAGGTGAAATCTAAGAAGAGTACCTACTCCAAGCCTAGTAATTTCCTTTATGATAGAGTGGTAGTAGATTAAATGATACTGAGCGACAGTCTACTGATCCCTGTTAGTTTAGAGATTAAACCTATGACTAGAACCCAACACTACAAAGAAAACCTAGGTTATGATGATGTTTTAGGAGGCTAGACTTACTAAATTCGTTAGGAAAAACACAATTGTAAACACAGATATAAGTCATTAGATACAGCATTTATTATGTTACCTTCAACATACATTTTAACACAATAGGCAACCTGAAACTAACAGGTTACATTTTATACATATTAACAAGTACAGTAACATCATTATTACAAGTCATATGTATTCTACAGAATAACATTAGTGACGGAATGACTTTTTACTTGATCTGAGGATGGAGTAACATAATCAATCGTCGAGTATGTACATTCAAAATACCTATTACTTAGCGTCCTAAGGCCTCACAGGTTTCTCTCAACATTTAACCCTTAATATGAACCCCTATTTGTAAAGTAATTAACGCATACTTAACTTTGTGACTTCCCTCACGTTTTCAACTACCTTTCCTGTATTTTTATGTCCTTTTCGTCTATTTCCTTAATACTTTTGTTTTTCTAACCCCGACACCCTTCCATGTTGTTTTTCTCCCGTTCGTTTTTATGTGTTGCTAGTGCGTGAAGTCTCAAGTTCCTAACTTACATTTTCAATTTTTGTGTAAATTAATATGGAATAATCTTATAATCTAACAAATAATACTACCTCCCGGTCCCGCCTAACCCACAGCGCGGCTCCTGAGTCGCGTGACGTCACACGCATAAATCCGTCGCGGCGCCGGGTTTTAGATTTCGAGCGGTCATGTTTTAAAAATCCATAGCTCCGTCATTATATCCGTCATAGATATTCGAGTAATTTTTTCACTGTATCTAATATATTTTAACGTCTTTAAATCTATATAATTATTTTTAACTTCCTTATTGTGTTAACAAAATAAACAAGATAAAAAGATCTGGAAGTTATATTGTTATTCGATACAAAAGCACTAAAAAAATGAGGGCAATAGACGTAAACAAAGACCGACCCGCGACCACAGCTTGTCATAGTTGCCCCTTCCTTACCTACACGTAAACAACGTGCGCGCGCGCTTACCGCGGACAATAGATAGTACAATAGATTGTACACCATTACTTGGAAACAAAGAAGTAAGACATCCGAGACTATTTTTCCACCGACTTCAAAAGAGGAGGTTCTCAATTCGACTGTATGTTTTTTTAACGTAGATATGATACACCATTATTCGACTTCGATTATGGTTTTATTTTTCTGCATAAATAAAGTAGCGTAAGATGCTCTAAAGTAACAAACAATAATCAAGTCAATCTGACGCTTCATTGCTGCGTGAAAGTAACAGACAAACCAACAAACACACTTTTGGATTTATAATATTCGCCACCATTGTTTCTCATAATAGGTAATGTCGGTGTCGAATTTTCAGGTGTCAGAAATTCTCTAAGAAAGAGTTTGGATATAATGCATTATCAAAAATCGGAGGTGAAGGAAAGTTTTTTTCCGTGAGTATTGTACCTATTATTCCACTAGGTTAAGTATCTACCTATGAAATATGAATCCTGCTGAAGGTGTATTCATACGAACGTTATGCGCTACCGGCATGCGCCAGCGGTGTTAATGTAATACTAATCCAACAAAAACATTTTCATGTGAAATGGAACCAAGACTAAATCACAGTTCACAATCAAAAAGTTGCTAGATTTCACGTAAAGTCAAGCGTCTAACTCTACACGCCCTACTCTACAAGTCCTTACTCCACAAACTCTACAGCTTAGTCAATATAATTATGTGACTTGGCCGTTTTGTTGTTTTTAGGGTCCCGTACCACAAATGGAAAAAACGGAACCCTTATAGGATCACTTTGTTGTCCGTCTGTCCGTCTGTGTGTATGTCAAGACTCTTTATCTCGGGAACGCGTAAAGATATCGAGCTGAAATTTAAACTGTATACGTATATCTATGGTGTCTTGCAGTTGTGTAAAAGAAAACCTTCTCACTCATCGTTTAAAAAAGTTAGAGATGTCGTAAAAAACCGCATTTTTTGACACTCACAAAAATCATAACTTACAGGGTACTTCTCGTTGACATAGAAGTACGAAATTTGGCGAGAACATTGTCTCAGAGTACACATAGGAATAAATCTGAAAACTGTACATTTTTATTTAAATAAATAAAAAATAGAGCCTCAAAATTTCAAAATATGGGTTCAAAATTCAAAGTGAGTAAATCGTATCATATAAGGTATCATATAATATAACTTGATTAGCAAATGCTAAAACAGGTTTTTAATTATTTTAACAATGTATAATTTTCGATACATGTCGAGAAAAGTGAAAACAAAAAAAACTTTTTTGTCGATGGTAGATTTCAACAACTTATATTCTTATAATTTTCTGTATTTGTACGGAACCCTCGGTGTGCGAGCCTGACTCGCACTTGTCCGGTTTTTTGTTGCAACAAGAACTGTTTGTATGACAGAATTAATAAACAGTTAATAATTAATCTTCACTTTACGCCCATGCGCAGTTAGCGAAACAGCCAAGCCTCATATATTGACTATGGTGTAGAGTTGGTAAAGTAAGGACTTGTAGAGTAAGGCGTGTAGAGTTAGAAGCTTGGCTTTACGTGAGATCTGACAAATATTTGATAGTGTGAACTATGATTTAGACTTTGCTCCATTTCACATGAAAATGTTTTTGTTATATTATGTCATATGATTACTTCTTCATGATTTCAGCAACAATTTAAAGTGCCCATGAATAATGCAAGCAGTTGGGACTTCAAGTGTATTTATGCCATTGATCTGTGTCGTCTCCGCCGCGATGATATAATATGCTACAATGACGATGACTTCGTGGTCGAGAGCGTGGAATGTATAGCGAGGCTGCAGCTCCGGCTTCCGAAGAACACAAGTGAGAATAAACTTGGTTTATTATCTAGTTAGCCAAAAACAAACTATAATAATCGTGATGAGGTAGGTATAGGCGACACTGACGGTGCGTCTGAACGGAAGACGTTCCATTGGATGTAGTCAATGTTGCCAAATTAGTCAGGTTATGGCTTCTAGACACGCGGAAGCGTGTCCAGCCAAGACAAAGAAAAAGCTGAAGACGCGACGTGTGTACACGAACCATTTCGAGCCACTTTTGACCACTTCATCACTTGAATTTAACCTAAATATATGAAATTTAGCCTATTTATTAAAGTAATAGTAATAGTAATTATTTATTGACCTTATAACATTCCGTCACATTAGGCAAGTCATTTTACAATAATTATTCTTAACAATAGTACTTATCCAAAACATTCAAAATTATCATTATATTAAAATCATTACCTACAAAAATGAGAATTTGAATACACTATAAAATACAAAATATATCTACCAACTGATTAATAAATATCACTGGATAATAATAATTAAACACAATCAATAGAATCATTTTTCATTCGTATTGTAGAATGAATACTTTGTCAGGCGCAGTCGCATAAACTCATTTAATGAATAAAAAGGGTTGGATTGGAAAAAATCTTTAATCTTCTTGCTGAATTCATTTGTTTGTAAGGCGGTTATGCTACACGGTAATTCATTATAAATGCATATTTTAGTATAAATGCCTTGTTTTTGAACCTTAGTTAATCTAGTGAAAGGTTTTTGCAATTCATCATATATTAGACATTTAGGAGGGTGTTGGTTTTTATTTTTAAGTAGGTTTGATTTCTCTTCACGTATCTCTAAAAGGCTTTTGTAGATGTACGAGTATAAAGATACCGCTGTCATTATTTTATTATTTTTGAAGTGCTGCCTTACTGAAGCACGTTTTTTTAATCCTAACATTAATCTTATTGCTCTTTTTTGAGCTCTTAATACCTTAATCATGTCTTTCCCATTTCCCCATACAGTAATAGTATACATTATTCTAGATTGCACTTGTGCATAGTATATTGATAGAATAGCTTTCTTATCTAACAATGGTCTCAATTTCAATAGCGTATAGTTTGCACTGGCTAATCGCTTGCATAGTTTCCCAATGTGAGCCGAATGACTAATATTACTGTCTATTGTATAGCCGAGAAACACATTCTTATTTACACCTTCTTCTTTGTTAATTCCTTTTCGAAATTGGTAATGCATCACTACAGTTTTATCATTAAACCAATTTTTAAAAGTTTGTATGGCATTATTAATTTTTAAAGTTATTTGGCTAGCCTAGAATACTACCCTATGAACTAGGGGATGAAAGTTGGTATGAGACTTTCACTAATGTTCATGCTAGAAGTCTAAAAATTGATTCAAAGACTCTTTGTTATAAATAATAAAACACGTGTTTCAGGGTTTTTAATAAATCACCCCCCAACCCCTAAAACTAGGGGATGAAAGTTTATATCTCATCAAAAACATAAATGTGAAATATAAGCCATGCGTTCAATATAAGAATTATAATATGCGCCGTTGCCAACTTCCCAACAAAAGAATTAAGATCTACATAGGGGCCATGTGCTCTGTAGGAAATCCTAAATTGTTAGCTACAAGAACACACAACGTTCTAAAGGGATGTAAGTACATAATTCAAGCTCAAGATTTAACTTGGCTAGTTTTGTACTGTACAAACACTTTATACAAACATAATTTAGCCTGTAAGCCTGTGATATCATTACTTTTTGTTCAGAAAAAAATATTAGTATCAATCATCACAAATGGCATTGATAAATCTATCGAAAATCTTGTTACCGTGATCTAGACATAGCGCTTCTCGACACTAACGCCATCTAGTGGAGTATTGGTTACCTACATTTTACAATTAATAATAAATAAATCTTCTATTAAATAAAAGGCTTCCCTGAGTGACTGACTGACAGACAGCCTACAGCCTAAACCACTTGAGATATAAACTTGAAATTTGGAACATAGCTACAATGTAAGACGTGATGGAGCACTAAGGAAGAAAATTTTGAAAAATCAGTCTCTAAGGGGGTAAAACAGGCCCTTTTCTACTCCCGACCCGCACCGCGCCCGACCCGCGCCCGCTGTATGTGTGTTTTGGCCTTAAGAGAAAAGAGGATGAGGGCAGACGTATGAGCAAAGCATTGTTTCTAAATAGTTCCATGCAATCTAATCATTGTCATAACAAATTACCTACCCTGCCATTACCCTCATTCTCTGGGGAATCCACCGAGTGGACCTCATAGCTGGGCTCAGGCGCACAATGTCCCTTTCTTAAATTTTTTAGAGATATAAAAAGTAGCCTATTATCTTTCTCAGGCTCTAGACTATCTGTGTACCAAATATCATTTAAATCAGTTTAATAGTTTTGGCGTGAAAGCGCGACAGACAGACAGACAGAGTTACTTTCGCATTTATAATATTACATATTATAATATGTTAATGACGAAGGATAGTAAGGATTATTTTCCTCGCTAGATAGCTCCGATAAACACGTCCGATCGCTGCTAATCATAAAGTGCTATAGGGAGAATAGGCACGCGCCGCCGGCCGGGCCGGTACCGCCGTACAGCTATGTCCCTGTATTTTAAATCTGTAATATCTTCGAAAATATTCATTTAAATTACATGCTGTATAGGACCATATTGATCTATATTGAACGGACAATGTATTTAAGGTACTTAATTGGATAAGGATTAATGCTGTATTGCTTAAAACAACTTTCTAAATATGCCATTTTTACCCGTAAAATGTAAAGGATAAAAAATGGTTACTGTGGGTTATCCTTAAGCGATAGACATATACCATCGCGGACTTTTTTGTTGACCTTTTTAAGGTGTACAATACCGTAGTACATTATTTTGATTTTTCTCGGAAGGTTCAGTCAGCGTTTGCAATGTAAGCGCAAAAAAATGTGTTTATTTACGACATCACTTTAGAAATCTGTAAATTTATCAGTGTACTCTACAATATTATGCATGTATTATACATATAAACCTTTTTCTTGAATCACTTTATCTATTACAAAATAGTTCTTCAAAATCCGTCGCGTAGTTTTGAAGATTTAAGCATACATAGGGACGGACAGACAGCGACAGCGACTTTGTTTTATAATATGTAGTGATAGTGATAGTAATGATAGTGATAGTGATACAGCATTTTATGTTGACGAAGATAATTTTTTAGTTGTTTTTATGCATATTGTTTAAGTTAATTATGTAATAATAATACATAACTGTATATATTTATCAATATTTTTTTTATTGACTGTTATTTGTAAATCAGGTAATATAAAATAATAACATTTTTTAGTAATCATGAATAAAAATAAATTTAAGTTTGACATACGAAAATCATACGATTTTCTCAATGTCTGCACATCATTTAATACAAAAGCACCGTATACATCCCAATCATCCAAAAGATTTCATGTATGTGTGTGTGTGTGTGTGTGTGTGCCAACCCCTTCGAGCTCGATTTTGACCTACTTTGAGCTATCAGATTTTTTTCAAACTTTGTACAACTATTAAAGACCGATGACAATGCATTTATTAAAAAAAAAAGCTGACAAAAATGGCTCCTAAGCTAGTTTTTTAAATCTATATTCATATTATTTCTTCATCACATGCATATGCACTAACAACACGTGTAAACAGAGTCACTGAGGCTCCAAGGGACATTGTGAGAAAGGGACATTTTTCGAAAGGGATATTGGAAAAGGATATTTAATGTTTATTTCGTTTGAAAAGCACGTGTACAAAGTTTCAAGTCAATCGGTACAGGGAATAAAAAGTTACATACAAACGAAAAGAGTCCGTTTTACCCCGTTAGAAATCGATTTTTCAAAATTTTTTCGTTAGTGCTCCATTACGTCGTACAATGTACCTATGTTCCAAATTTTAAGGTTATTACAGCCTAAGCGGCTTGGGCTGTAGGCTGTCTGTCAGTCAGTCACTCAGGGAAGCCTTTTATATAATAGATAGATATCGGCCTTTCGTTTGACTCCAACCTAACCGCAACATTTATAAAGGCTTCTAAAGATGGTCTAGAAACAGTCAATCGAATGGAGCAGCCGGAGGGGTTCCTGTCCATGAACGGGCGGCGAGCATGGCCAACGATGCGTTTCTACGACGGAGTGAGCTCTAACTTCACGTGCCACCCGCCGGCCGGCGCGCGCGTCACGGTCACCTACACTCCTCGAGGTAACTGCCACTTGCCCGAGCGAAATCTGACAGCACGGGTATTCCTACTGACCTATACAATACACAAAGTTCCGCTCTAGTCGTGACCGTCATACTATATTCTTCACGGGTCTAGAGCGAACTACCACTAAATTACCACTACGCCGAATGCCGTTTACGTGGTCAAAGGTATTTTTGGCTTTGAAGGCCTGAAGACACCTATAAACGGCTCGGCCAATGGTCACCTTTCGTGATTGACGGAGGGCTCTGGCATAAAATTTGTTTCTGCGGCAATTCTGAGATATTATTTATTTTGGGTTGTATTAGATTTTTTGCTAATGTTTTTAAGATAATCCTCACGCCGTAGGGTGCCGGCAGAGTAGAATAGCACCTCCCTCTAGTACCAGGTGTCGTAAGAGCCGACTGAGGCACAGCGGAACCGACTAATGGCGGTATAACCATTCAAATAAAAAAGTAGCTAAAATGGAACAGGGCAGAGATGAGGAGCAGCATCTCTGTCGCGAAGCTACGATTCTGCGATCGCCACCACGCCTGCCCAGCGCGGCGATTACGAGCAAATACCCAATATGGAATGACAAAAAAGACCAGGCCCCCAGTCCCCAGCAGCTCCGCTAGCCCGGGGCTACAGTAGCGGCCCCGGTAAAGGCGGAGAAGGGGGTGCTAAGAATCGCTGGCAGACGCCCGGCTACCACTTCTGCAAACGACGACTGGCCCTGGTAACACACAACGTAGGTACACGCACGTTGAGGACTGACGAGAAGATTGCTGAGTTGGAAAAAAAATTGAGTAGGTTGCGTTGGGATATTTTGGGATTGTCTGAAGTCCGTAGAGAGGGGGAGGACACGATAACCTTAAGATCCGGCAACCTACTTTACTACCGGAAAGGTGACCAACGGTCCCAAGGTGGTGTTAGCTTTATCGTTCACAAGTCCCTCGCCAACAACATTATTACCATCGAAAGTGTGTCGAACAGGGTGGTATACCTAATACTTAGAATATCCAAGAGGTATTCGTTGAAGGTCATTCAGGTATACACAACCTTGGCCCGCCCAGATGATGAAGTGGAGACTATGTATGAGGACGAAGTCGGGCCATTCATATGTCTAAGACCCACTTCACTGTTGTTATGGGGGATTTTAACGCAAAATTGGGCAGAAAAAACGATGATGTGCTGAGGGTGGGGCAATTTGGATATGGGCAACGGAAACCTAGGGGCCAGAGGTTGGCTGAGTTTCTGGAGAGAGAGGAACTCTTCATGATGAACTCTTTCTTCCAGAAGCCGCCTCACAGGAAATGGACCTGGATGAGCCCTGATGGTTCCACGAGAAACGAGATAGATTTCATAATGACCACCGAGAGACGTATATTTAATGATGTCTCCGTGATCCACAGGGTGAAAACCGGCAGCGATCACAGAATTGTACGAGGCACATTAGGTATTAATGTTGAGCTCGAAAGGTTTCGCCTGATGAAGTCCACGCTCCGATCCACTCTTGAACATATCCAAAACCCTGAGGACTTTTAGCTCGAGCTCTCAAATCGTTTTGCTTGCCTAGAGAACCTTGCGTCGGCGGACGAGATCAACAACGGGCTCGTAGAAGCTGTCCAAACGGTGGGTGCTAAGTTCTTTAGACCCCGCCGTTCAAAAAAACCTCGGAAATTCTCCGATCATACTCTAAATCTCATGGCCGAACGACGCTCGCTAAGACTGCAGTCTTCCGATGATGCAAAGTCATACAGGCGGCTTAATAGACAAATTTAAAAATCCTTGCGACACGATATCCGTCCTTTTAATATTAAACATACTAAAAAAACAATAGAGCGGAACAAAGGCTCCAAAGTGTTCGCAAGAAATTTATCTATTGGACAAAGCCAATTGACAAAGCTGAAGAGAGAAGACGGCAGTGTAGCGTCGACCAAGGCAGAGGTATTAGAAGAGATCGAAAGGTTCTATGGACAGCTATATGCTTCGGTCGCTAAGCATGTTAGCAGCGCCGCCAAAGATCCAAGAGCCAAGCTGACCCGACACTTCACCGAAGATATCCCGGACTTCAGCCTGTTCGAGATTAAAATGGCCCTGAATCCCTGAATCAGCTTAAGAACAACAAGGCGCCGGGTGATGACGGTATCACATCAGAGCTGCTGAGAGCGGGTGGAACACCGGTACTAAAAGTCCTATAGAAGATTTTCAACAACGTCGTCCTCGAGGGCATCACGCCAGAAGCATGGAACAGAAGTGTGGTGGCGTTGTTTTTCAAGAAAGGTGACAACACCTTATTGGAGAACTACAGATCCATCTCACTTCTGAGCCTTGTTTATAAGCTGTTTTCAAGAGTCATTACGAACAGTCTCGAGCGCAGGCTTGATGACTTCCAGCCTTGCGAACAAGCCGGTTTCCGAAAAGGTTTTAGCACCATGGACCACATCCATACGCTGCGGCAGGTTATACAGAAGACCGAAGAGTATAATCTGCCACTTTGCTTAGCGTTTGTGGACTATGAAAAAGCCTTTGATTCGGTCGAGACATGGGCTGCGCTTGAGTCTCTCCAACGATGCCGTATTGACTATCGGTACATCGAAGTGTTGAAGTGCTTGTATAATAAAGTCACTATGTCGGTCCGACTACAGGAAGAGAGCTCCAAAGCGATCCCTTTAAAAAGAGGCGTAAGACAGGGAGACGTAATTTCTCCGAAACTGTTTACAACTACTTTGGAGAACGCCTTCAAGCTGGAATGGAAAGGATTAGGCATCAATATCAATGGCGAATACCTCACTTACCTTCAGTTTGCCGACGATATAGTAGTCATGGCAAAATCGATGGAAGAGTTCAGCACGATGCTCGAAGGCCTCAATCGGGTTTCTCAGCAGGTGGGTCTTAAGATGAACATGGACAAGACGAATGTCATGTGTAATTCCCATGTTTTACCCACCCCGATTTCTGTTGGAAACTCGGTTCTTGAAGTCGTTGACTCGTACGTCTACCTAGGACAAGTAGTCCAGTTAGGTAGGTCCGACTTCAACAAAGAGGCCAATCGCCGAATCCAACTCGCGATGGGCAGCGTTCGGAAAATTGCGTAGCGTCTTCGCGTCCGACATACCTCAGTGCCTCAATTCGAAAGTTTTCGACCAGTGTGTATTGCCAGTGTATTGTAGTTGTTATGGCACAGAAACGTGGTGTCTCACTATGGGCCTTATTAGTAAGCTTTAAGTAGCCCAACGAGCTATGGAGGTGGCTATGCTCGGAGTCTCTCTGCGAGATCGAATCAGAAATTTGGAATAGACGTGTACTAACATTTATATGTCCTAACCGACATAGCCCAGCGGATTGGCAAGTTGAAATTGTAGTGGGCAGGGCACATAGCTCAGAGGACTGATGATCGGTGGGGTCGAAAAGTTCTCGAGGATTTATTCCAGTCCGGATCTTATGTCCAGCCAGCAGTCGATATCTTATGGCTGATGGATGATGGATGACGATGGGTAGTGTACTAAGCGACGGCTCACTTAAACATCTCATGATGGCTCGATGACATGCCTGATATTGTATTCCACGTGCAGGCGGCAAGGAGCACGTGGTGACGTCGAAACGGCGCGCGGCCGTGAGCGTATACATGAAGCTGCGGCGCGCGCACGACGGCGCGCGGCTCGCCTGCTACTTCACCAACGGTGCGGCGTCGGGCCGGGTCGGCGTGGCTGTGACACACAGTGTGTGCCTGCGCTGCAACAAGGACTGGCGGAGTAATCGTCGTTCTATACTCGAGATCCTCACCTCGAGCCGCTCGGTCACGAGCTCGAGGCTTAGCGTCGCCGCACATGCTACACCCGCATTTGCCGGCACGACTCAAGTCACGAGCGGCGTGCAGTAAACCTATGGCACCATAGAGTTACCAGAGGGATAACGTGGTCAGCCGAGAAACTGTGAATGGGATGCATTGATCTAATAGGGCATGTGTTAGAAAGAATCGTAAAGAAAATTTCGATTTTTATGGTTCCGTACCTCAAACGGAAAAAAAAACGGAACCCTTATAGGATCACTTTGTTGTCCATCTGTCCGTCTGTCCGTCTGTGTGTATGTCAAGACTCTTTATCTCGGGAACGCGTAAATATATCGAGTTGAAATTTAATCTGTATACGTATATCTATGATCTCTTGCGTATGCTTCAGATTTATTCCTATATGTGTACTCTGAGACAATGCTTCTTGCCGAATTTCATAGTTCTGTGTCAACGGGAAGTACCCTATAGGTTTTGATTTTTGTGAGTGCGAAATATGCTGTTTTTTACGACATAAACGGCTCTAACTTTTTTAAACGATAACTGAGAAGCTTTTCTTTTACACAACTGCAAGAGATCATAGATATACGTATACAGATTAAATTTCAACTCGATATCTTTACGCGTTCCCGAGATAAAGAGTCTTGACATACACACAGACGGACAACAAAGTGATTCTATAAGGGTTCCGTTTTTTCCTTTTGAGGTACGGAACCCTGAAAAGTGTCGCGACAGCACATATCTAACTACATATTATATTTTTTATTCTTAAAAATTTATTGAAATGCTGTCGCAACAAAAGGATCTTAAATTGTATCTTGGTATTAATCCTTATCAAAATAAATTATTTCATATTCAAAAGTATTTCAGTAGCATTATGCAACTTTTCAAATTATTTAATTCAGATATTTTATTAGAAAGATATCACGAGTTTAAAAATGTAAGTATTTATAAAATGGTTTGGCTATTCCTGTACTTTGTACAATGTAATAATGATGATAATATTAGGCCATCATCATCATCAGCCTGTGTCGACCCACTGCTGGGTATAGGCCTCCTCTGACCCACTGCTGGGTATAGGCCTCCTCTCCTATGTTAGGACATTAGTACTAAATGCTGAATCTTTAACGTTTCTGTGGTCCGGTCTCTCGCTGTCTCGGCTCGCTCAGCTGCTAACGTACCTAAAGTTGTGTCCGTCGATGTTCCAGACGTGTTGGCGTTCCGCGTGAACGGGCTGATGCTGCCCCGCGCGGGCGCGCGCGGCGCGGCCGCCACGGAACTGCACAACGAAGACCTCCATTTCACGTATTACTTCCGCGCGGGAGAGCGTCTCGCGGTGGAGGTGGTCAAAGACAACCGCAATTACTACAACGTGACGTGCTACTCATCGAATAATCATTTATTGAAACTAAGTAAAAGTAAGTATCTCCTAGGTTTCACAATTAATACGCCACATAGTTACCTATAGGCCAAATCGAATTTCTTGGCGCCTATGAATGAAGCGAGTGGTTGCGTACCTAATAGCACTAATAGCAATATACATATAGTATACCTGCTCATATAAAGGCTCCATCAAACACAGGCGGTACGAGAGGTAGAGCGGTACGAGCGGTAAAGGGCGGTACGGCGGTACCTCAGTACCGCAACCGGACCTGTGTGAGCCCTTCTTATATAACCAGTACAATACAGATGCCCGCCCGTCTGCTATACCGCTCGTACCGCCTGTGTGTAAAGGCAAAGGCTCCTTTAAGGCTCCTTTACACACAGGCGGTACGAGCGGTAAAGCAGACGGGCGGGCATCTGTATTGTACTGGTTATATAAGAAGGGCTCACACAGGTCCGGTCGCGGTACTGCCGTACTGCCCTTTACCGCTCGTACCGCTCTACCGCTCGTACCGCCTGTGTTTGATGGAGCCTTTATGTTAGCGGCGACGGGATATGCGCAGCTCGTAGCTAACTTCACAGAAGCCAATATGTTTGATTCGGCCTATAATACAGGGTGGAACAAAAGTCTGTTTATTTTTCAAGACATGCTTTAAAAAAAGTAGATCAGTGCCTAACTTAGATAAAAACTGTTACCTAAGTTATTTATTATGGCAGTACCTACAAAGATGGGGATTTTATTTTTTTAAGCTACATCATTCCGATGTACCTAACCCTTCATAATTAACATCATCACTTAGATAAATTACAATAAATAATCAAAGCATCATCATTACAAAATAATGAAGGGTTACATCTGAATTATGTAGGTAACTTATAAAATAAATTCTTGTGTTTTTTTTAATATTTTACATTTCTTCGCGAATATGTTCCTTTATTTTCTTAAGATACACTGAATTGCTATTAAGAGCTTTACTTATATCGTATATACGTATTTGACGTATCTCCATGTCAAAATATCCCTTAGGGATAAATCTGGACTACACAATAGTCAGTTAATGCTTTCCTCTTAATGAAACGTGCACTGCACTCATTGAATCGTTTGAGGTGTGACATCTTGCTGAAACCAAGATCGTTGACTAAAACCATCGAAATCGGAAATCGAAAAACGGACAAGTGCAAGTCAGGCTCGCACACCGAGGGTTCCGTACAAATCCAGAAAATTTTACAAAATTGGGAAGTAAGTTGTTAAAATCTCTATACATCATAATCATCGACAAAATCTTTTTTTTTTACTTTTCTCGTTATTCATCGAAAATTGTTAAAAAAATTAAAAACCTGTTTTAGGATGTGCTAATGAAGCTCTTTTATATGATACCTTACGTGATACGATTT
Source organism: Hypomecis punctinalis (assembly GCA_949316475.1). Lineage (NCBI taxonomy): Eukaryota > Metazoa > Arthropoda > Insecta > Lepidoptera > Geometridae > Hypomecis > Hypomecis punctinalis. Next base: position 136,482 of record OX438817.1, read on the forward strand.
ACGCACTTTGAATTTTAAACCCATATTTTGTGAATTTTGAAGCCCTATTTTTTTGTGATTTAAATAAAAATATTCAGTTTTCAGATTTATTCCTATATGTGTACTCTAAGACAATGCTTTTCGCCAAATTTCATAGTTCACATCACTGGCTTTTCCGTGAAAGAAAATGTCGTGTATCAATCCGCATACCTATGTAGCTATGTACGTCCGAAGAAGGAACTCGATGACATATACGAATCCACCAACCCGCACTGGGCCACCGTGATGGATATGGCCCAATCAACCTTCATAAACAGACCTATGTTCTGCAGTGGACGATTAAAAATCAACGACAGCGTTTATTTTTTTTCAATTTCGATGACTTATTAAATTCTTACCGCCTTAATACAAAAGATTTAAATACGCTCTAAACAATGTTTAATCGTGCAATTAGTACTGTTAAATATTGTACAAAGCGTGCGTAAAACTTTTGTGGTAAGACGGTCTATATCTATTGAATGGAAAAGCTGATTTGAACTATTCAAAAAGTAATTTATATGAATTGAAACAGTCTTGAAAACAATAATATGATTTATTTGGAAAAGGATTTAAACAGAAGTATGAATAACATGGTCTAATTTTGGTCGGTATTTCTATTAACTTTTATTATGTAATAAGTGGTTAATGTGACATAACGATAATAGTTGGACATATGACATAGTGAAGTTTTTTGTAGATATTGACATGTTCTTTAATATTGTAGAACATACTTTTGTTCTATCATCAATAGTTTCCGCAGCGCATGCAACGAAAGACGTTTTAGGGCATTTTTTACACCTTGGGTTACGTTACTTAAGTTTTAGTAAGGATCCGTAACCTTTTCCAGCAATAAATATAACCTATGTTTTTTTTTTTTTTTTTTTTTTATTTCGAATAGGTTTGCGTTTGACTACACACTGCCTGATGTTAAGCAGATGTGCGGTCTAGGGTGTAGCACGCTTACCTAGAAGATACCTATTTACTCGGGATTTGAAGACACTCACGTTGTACTTTAACGGAAAGACAGACCCAGGCAAAGCATTCCACATTCCGGCTGTTCGTATGAGGAATGAGGATTCGAAACGCTTGGTTCTAACGCGCGGAATGTCCACCATAAAAGGGTGGCGCTTTGGTCGCGTCCGTCTAGCCGTACGATAGAAAAAAGGGGCAGGGGGGACCAGATTGTGCAACTCCTGGGCGCACTCTCCGAAGTGTATCCGGTAAAAGACCGACAAACACGCTACCTTGCGACGATGCTCAAGACTTTGCAGCTGCGTCTTAGTCAAGGTGTCGTTGTCAATCAGCCTCTTGGCTCGCCTCTCAATCGACTCCAGAGCCTCCAGTTGATATTTGGCAGAGCCATCCCAAAGGTGAGAGCAGTATTCCATGCAAGACCTGACTTGTGCTTTATAAAGACAAAGCAGTTGCTCAGGTGTGAAATACCGTCTCACCTTAGAGAGAACACCAAGTTTTTTGGAGGCTAATTGGGCTTTGGACTCTATGTAAGAGCCAAAGTTAAGAGAAGATGAGAGTGAAACGCCTAATAGTTCCAAGCTGTCAGTTACCGGAACAGAGACATCACGGAAAGCGGGAGACAATTGAAAGGGTCTCTTTTTGGCCGAAAACAGACAGCCCTGAGTCTTTGTGGCATTAAACTTGACCAGGTTAGCATCACCCCAGTCGGATACCGCCTGCAGACTCAAGTTGAGCCGTTCAACCATAGCCTCTCTGTATAACTCGATCTGTGGCCCGCTGGTTCTTGCATCGGACGTGTAGCTCTCCACGACTGTACTGTCATCTGCGTACCCAAAGATCCCGGGCTTAAGCAGATCGTTGATATGCAGTAGGAAGAGTGTCGCAGAGAGCACAGACCCCTGAGGAACACCGGCATTGATAGCCATTTGGTCTGACGAGCAGCCATCAACGACAACTCGTATCGACCGATTCCTCAAGAAATCTGATATCCATGTGCAGAAATCAGCAGGCAGGCCGTAAGATGGAAGCTTGCCAATAAGGCTCTCGTGCCAGACCCTATCAAAAGCCTTGGAAATGTCCAAAGAGACAGCCAACGCCTCCCCGTGCTTCTCCATGACCTCACTCCAGATGTGTGTGGCGTACGCTAGAAGGTCCCCAGTAGACCGGTTTCGGCGAAAGCCGTACTGGCGGTCACTGAGTAAGTCATTCGCTTCCAGGTAGGCCAGGAGTCTGTTATTAAGAACGCGTTCCATACTCTTACAGAGTATAGACGTGATCGAAATTGGTCTGTAGTTGGCAGGGTCGGCACGGCTGCCCTTCTTGGGTACAGGTTGCACGTTAGCAAGCTTCCAAGATTTGGGCACTTGACCTGTCTTCAGAGATAGGCGAAAGAGGCGAGTCAGCACTCACACAGCACCTATGTTACTCAAGGTGAATGTAACTTTCCAATGGTCGAAGAATTTTTGAAATCGGCTCAGTAGTTTTCGAGTTTATTCATTACAAACATACACACACACAAAAATACAAACTTATCCTCATTATAATATTATTATTAGTGTAGATGTAGATGTACACAGTGTACATTATAGTGTAAAGTGTAGATAATAGTGTAGAAGTGTAGATTATTTTCCTCGCTAGAGTTCCGATAAACACGTCCGATCGCTGCTAATCATAAAGTGCTATAGGGAGAAGCGCGGCCTTCGCGCCGCGCGCCGGCCGGGCCGCTACCGCCCGCGCCGCACCATATGTTCCTGTATTTTAAATCTGTAATATCTTCGGAAATATTCATTTAAATTACATGCTGTATAGGGCCATATTGATCTATAATGAATGGACAATGTATTTAGGGTACTTAATTGGATAAGGATTAATTATGTATTCCTTAAAATAACTTTCTAAGTAAGCCATTTTTTCCCGTAAAATGTAAAGGATAAAAAATGGTTATTGTGAGCTATCCTTAAGAGATAGACATGTACCATACCAACTTTTTTGTTGACCTTTTTAAGGTGTACAATACCGTAGTACATTATTTTGATTTATCTCGTGGGGTTCAGTCAGAATGTAAGCGCAAAAAAATGTGTTTATTTACGACATCACATTAGAAACCAATTTAGAAACCTGTGTGTGGCTGCCTCCTCTATTTTCTTAACTCATTGGTTTCAATAAATCTGGATTTCAGACATGTCACGAGTCATTTCGACAAAATAATCATTTTGTCAAAATTTTGGTTAATCAATCAAATACTTACACTAAAAAGTTTAAATTCCGGCGTCGAAATCATTCGTCCCGAAAATAGCTTTCCTTTATAACCCAGATAGGCGATACGATTAAAAAATACAAAACTCGTGTTTAATCAATTTTGTTTAAGAATGTCTATGCCAAATACCAAGTCAGTCGGTCCAAGGAATCGCGCTCTCCCATAAAAACTTTTCCAAGCAATTTCACCCACTTATGGCTTGAATTTCGCAAAATCCGTTCTTAGTAAGCACCTATATCCTAAAAGGATTTCCCATGTAAAATTTTGAGACTCCTAGCACTTGTGCTTTTTGAGATTTCGTGATAGGTGAGTCAGTGAATCACGATTTTATATATAGATAAATATTTCAGATTTTGATGGCAACTTAACGTCGATCTCTGTTGATACGAGCCAAGCGGGGACCGACGGCGACGTGTACTGTGACGTGCTTAGGAAGCACGACGAGTCTTGGTTACGCATCGTACTCGACTTTGTTGAGGAACAACCTTTCTACAGTAAGTTCAAAAATAACCGGCCTACCTTTTTTTTTTATTTCAAATAGGTTTGCGTTTGACTACACACTGCCTGATGTTAAGCAGATATGCGGTCTAGGATGTAGCACGCTTACCTAGAAGATACCTATTTACTCGAGATTTGAAGACACCTACATAACTATAGCTCTAACATAGTAACAAAGTAAATAAATAATATTCTCCGAACAGTAGACATCGTGTCTGTTTGACTGAATCTTCGTAAGCTTATTATGTACTCGTACATCATGACTGATTTTGTTCATCGCAAATCTTGTTTCGGATTTATACACCAAAAGATCTCTCCAAATGTTATCAAAATCGACTAGCCCAGTCTCTCCAAAAATCACTACATATACAAAATAAAGTTACTTGCCTGTCTGTCTGTCCCTATGTATCCTTATGTTATCTTTAAAACTACGCAACGGATTTTGATACGGTTTTTTTAATAGAGGGATTCAAGAAGAAGTTTTATATGTATAATATACCGGTGCTATCGAGCCGGGGCGGGTCGACAGTGTACAATAAATGTTGCCGTTATTATCGTTTCCAGTGCCATTCATTAGAGGGCTGGCGATGTCAAATATCCTGAAGATCTACCCGGGCGCTGGCGCGGACGGCACCGTCATCCGGTACCACGTGGGAAACGACTCGCTGTCCTTACAGTGCGTCACTGAGATGGGACCCGCCGAGTTTGAGTTTGGTAAGTATACTTACCAAACAAGTGGGTACAATATATTGTACCCACTACTCCAACATGTTTTCCGTCATGTTTTTTTGCAAAAAAATCAACTGTTCTTTTGACAACTATAAAATATGTTTTTCAATGTGTTGCTACCCTATCTCAGCGCAGAAACTGCTAGCGCTACGAGTATCTTATATTTATGGGTAGTATCAAATACAATTAAATGAAAATAATTATTTTCCGCTAAAATGGCATAAGTAACTTCAATCGTGTACAAAATTCGAATAGTTCGCACGGATCGATGTAGTAATTTTCACATTGTTGATTTATCAAAAATGGCCCAGCTGATTTCGATAAAATTTAAACGAGGCCACCCGTGAAGCATGATCTTCCAAACAAAAAAAGAATTATTGAAATCGGACTACTCTGAAAAAGTAAAGCTTGATCAAACATAAAAAGTACGCGTCGACTTGAGAACCTCTTCTGTTTCGCCGGTTAAAATTGCAATACTTAACCCGGTATTGCTGAGTTGCAGAAAGATCAGTCGGGACAAACACCGGCGCCCGCGCCGGCCGGACGTTCTGGCTCCAGTCCGGGCAAAATGACGCGAAACTGACGTGTCCCGCCGACGCTGCCCCGGGGGAACCACAAACTGTTCTGAACCTCATTCGGTTCATAAAGCCACGAGATACAGATACTACAGCGCGACATACAGATATTATAACGCAACATACAGGTATTATAACGCAACATACAGGTATTATAACCCAACGTACAGGTATTATAACCCAACGTACAGATATTATAACCCAACATACAGGTATTATAACCCAACATACAGATATTATAACCCAACATACAGGTATTATAACGCAACATTCAGCTCCTACAACATTAAACGGTGACATTTATACTGAATCCAATAAAGGTATAGTTCGAATTAAACAACTTGTCGGCTATGATGCCTACCTAGCGAGCTGCGGATAACCCAATCCGTAGCTGTTAAAGACTGAGGATTGCGTAATCCGCAGCTTCTGGCTAACACCACATCCACTGAGTTATTTAATTCGACCTATATAACAAGGTGCTACAACTTTACTAAACGGAAGGTATGATAATATTTAGGAAAATCGATTAATATCCAAATCCTAACAATTTGACTACCTCGGTGGCTCAGTGGTTAGTAACCCAGACTTCTGGATCAAAGAGGCGTGGGTGCGATCCCCACCCAGGGCAAATATTTATGTGATGAACATAAGTGTGTGCTCTGTGTCTGGGTGTTATTTAGGTACTATCTATATAAGTATGTATTTAAATATATGTGTATGTAGTATACCAGTCTCCCATATCAAAAGATTTGCGCTTAGTTTGGGGTTAGAGACCATGTTTAAGATGTCCCTTAATACTTATTTATTTATTGAAATAAACATTGGTGAGTATGAACCAGAATCGGCCAAGGGAATTAATGGGAGAATCTGTTAAAAAAGATGTGCCGCATAATTGAATCTTATATACCTACCTACCTATATTTGAACCCTTAGTTATGCTTTCGCGTGTGGCTCCATACATTTGGTTAGTTCTTCCTCGTTTCCGCCAGAGGCGCTGTACAAAAATGTATAGATCCATACGGAAACAGCTGTAGTTTCAATTCAATTTACGAGTAAACCTGGACTGACTCATCTGCTGCTATTGAGAATACCTTTTTGCGTATTTTGCGACTACCTATCTCGACAATGTTACAAATGAATAGTCGCAAGTCTACATTTTGGAGAACTAAGTACAACTAATATGAATTATTTGCTTTTTGTTTCAGGCTGGGTGGTCGGGGTCGTCATAGTACTTGCAGTCATCCTGGCGGTTATCTTGTTCATGGCGGTCCGATACAAAAACAAACAAAGGCTTCAAAATGTGGGTATTATATTTATTCTATCATATTGTCATAGCTTCACCGCCTCACTGCAGGGTAAAGGATTTAAGGGTTCCTCTCTTCTTTACATTTCTTGCAAAGTAGGTACTTTTATCTATCCTAATTTACAATAAATACCTCTCCCTTAGAATGATTGCTCTCCCTGGTCAAGCGCTGCGAGATCTCAGACCTGTCTATCGTTTTATCTTTTTCTGGTTTATCCAAGGAGTTGTTGGTCGTCACGTGGCACGGTCGGTGGCCGCTACAACGGTGTTATGATTTAACCGCAGCAGTTTCGAGACTCCAGCTAGGACACGGTTGGCCCTGAGGCCCTGACCTGACTGACGAAATATAGTTATAATAATATAAATAAGTACAATTGTTAATTTACACTCTATTGTAGCGCTCGTAGCGTAGTTTGGCTTGGTGTACATGAGCGATTTTCGAAGTTAAGCAACGTTCAGCACGATCAACATTCGGATAGGTGACCACGAGTGGCATTTACAACTGAGCGCTACCGTGGCTCGGATGACACGTTAAACTGTTGGTCCCGGTTGTTTAACCGTTTAACCATGTCAAAGGCTTTCAGACGGCTAAAACTCTGACACGAGGGCTAGCCACCCGGCCTATACGAATTTACTTTTACTATATCGTTTCAGAATACATTGAATTCCGGCATTCAAACGTCACCCAAGGGTTGCCGAAGACATCATAATACATCTCCACCACGTCTGGAGAATCATCCAGATAACGTGGTATATGCTGAACCGAATACAGTCGACAACCTCTACGCCAAACCTACACCTAAGGCCAAAAGAAGTAAAAAGGAGCCGACCTACGCCGAGCCAACGGATGTGATCAGAGGCGTTAAAGACGTCGGCAGCCCGCGCCATGATGAGCCGACATACGAAGCCGCGCAGTATGCTGAACCGAGCGGCTCCTCGCTGTCGGACCAGCTCCGTGTTGGAGAATATCAGAATGTCGATACAAAACCGCGCGACAAACGCGCTGATGTTACATACGCCGAAATATACCACACTAATAATTGTGGCAATTTTAAAACGATTGAAATGCCGGCTTACTCTGAAATCGTTCCCCAAAGGTCTCAGCTTACGATTAAAAAATAAATACCAACTAAATAAATATTACGAAAAATTTGCCGTTGTCGTTTCAGTAATCCACTTGAACGTCCGAGTACACTTGATGGTGCCGCCACACTCTCCACGAGGCGACACGAGCACTATACCTATAGCTAACTTCACATCGTATACAAGTCGGCGATGTGAAGTTACCTACAGAAGCGGCGCTCGTGTCGCCTCGTGGAGAGTGAAGCCGCACCATGAGTGTCCTAAAACTTTTTACCGGCATGAAGTGGAAGTCTCATACACAGAAAAGAGAAGGATCTGCTGTTCTGTGGTGTCATACAAGCTTTCATCCCCTAGTTCATAGGGTTGGGGGATAAAAGTTCAAAGTTTTAGATTTTTTTCTTTGTATATTTACTTATACTATACTATTTTATTTACCTTGATGCCAAATATGAAGTTTCTAGTGACCTAGAAACTAGTGGGTTAGGTTTATGATTTTCTTTTTCTTTGCCTTGTCTAGACGCACTGCCACGTATCTAGATACATACTTTTACATAATTTTAATTTGTTAATACCTATAAGTTCAATTAGGTCATATTAAAGTACCTGAATAAAATGTATAATAGATATAACACTTAAGTGTTCGGTATAGTTAGTTAATTTGATTATTTTCTAAGTTAATACATTTCACGTAGGTAAGCTTGTGTAATGTAATGTCTAGCCAAGTTACATTTTTTTTTAACATTGCACGCCCGTAATGGGTGGAACTAATATTTATTATAACATCTTTGTACATAGTGTTGCAATAAACGATTTCTGATTTTTTGCGGTGCTTCGGTATTTTTCTAAAACCTGGTCACACTGCTCAGTGCTGACCAAGGTGCTGACAACTTAGCGCTTTCGGCGCCAGATCTAGCGCTTGGCTTGGCCTAAAGCGCGTTTTAGCGCCCAGCGCTAAAGAAGCGTATTTGAAGTAATATTACAGTAGCGTAAAACAGATCGCGTCATCATTTTTTTATAAATAAAAATACTAATCCACCATTAAGTATCGTAGCAACAAAAGTGTGTTAATAACCACAATCTAACGGTTGGTTAATTCTTAGGATTTTTTTTGAGCTTGGACACCATGAATAGCTTTAAGTATGCATTTTTGATAAAGACTAAAGTGAGCGTCGTCCGGATCACGGACGTCCTCACTCACATTACAGAAATAAAATGCAGTCTCGGAGCGTAGAGGTCATTTAATATCCCGTATTTACATTTAGAACATTGTAAATAATAAAATAGTCGAAATATGATTTCGTAGATCTTATTAGACCATCTGACCCACAGAAAAGAGAAGGAAATAGAAAGGAAATGTGGAGGGGGGTTTGTAGCCACTATCATGAGTTATAACTCAAGATACGTGAAATCGTGACATTTACTGTTTCAGTCGTTCAAGTGATTTCAGAGGTGATTTTTGCCAAAAATATGCCGTATTGTGCTATTATAACGTGAAGAATTCTAAGCAAAGACTTTAGTTTACAAAAAGGAGGAATATCATTTCACTGGTAAGTATAAATTGTGGGCATTTTTAATTACGTTATCTTTTACTGCCTAGATTTCCGTTGATAGTGGTTGCAAACATTCTATCGACATCGATAAATTTTTCTACTACGTTAATAATGTGTCGGAATTAAAATTTTATTTATATCAATATATTTTATTTAATATATTTCGTAATTATAGCATACTATAATAAAAAAATATCGATAAATTTTGCTAGTAAATGAATATTTCAAAATTCGAAATTTATTGTTATCTGAATATTTTGATTTAATAAAATATTTGTGATTGTGGTAATTTTTTAGTAATAATTGTATTTGGATCACACTGTAACTGTTATATTCCTGGCTTGGCATGTTGGTGCATTTGCCATTGTGATGTAACATTAATAAAATAAAGTGTATTTAATAACTTAAACATGGCATTTAAATTATGATCAAATTAATGTTATGGGCTTAACGTATCTTGGTGATGTGCAAGGAAGTTTCATACGAGAACTGGAACGCTTACGAAGCAAAATTTAAAAAAGAAAAATGTACTTTATTTCTATACACAAAAGGTTCACATTTGTTTCTTACTTATCAAATGGGAAAAACATTCCGAGCAGGACAGCAATAATTGGTGGGCGTTGTCCCTTTCCCGAAACTTACCAGTATTAATAAAACTATTGGATGGTAGATTATCTCATATATCTGGAAATCATTAAATCGCATTTAATCGTTCATGTTGATAAATAGATTAGCATAAAATGTATTCTAATTAACGTAATAAGTTCGATAATGTTCTGATTTTAATATTGGTACGTAATTATTTTTGCAATACAAAAAACTGTTTTTTCATATTAGTAGAATTAGTAGTAATTTACCAACTACGCACGGCTGCACCTATAGCGCTTCCTAAAACAATATGACTGATAATTTATGCAAAAGTCGTCATTCTGCTTGCTGCTTAATATTTTTATAAGTTGAAAAATGGTGAAAAATTGTTGCGTTAAGGGCTGTAATAGTAAAGCTTATGCTGCTTGTGGAATTTCATTTTTTAGGTAAGTTTCTTGGTTTATTTACAAATTTCTTGTGTAGGGTGACAATAACAACTAAACATTCCGGGAATGTGAGGTTGTAGAGAGAAGTAATTACTACATATAATCTAATACTACGTACGTTAGTAAGTCATTGTAATCAATTAAAAACCTACTTCTATGAACTATGCACTTTTCTTGTATAATAGCAAGATAATGAACTGTGTTGTACTTAGTAACTAGTACAGCTCGGTAACTACAGGTAGATATAATTTGCTGTCGCGCTATTTATCAGCTAATTTTTATAATATTTCTCAAGATGGTTTAGTATAATCTAACAAGATTTGTAAATATGAGCAAAACTGGTCAAAAGCGAGTCGAGATTTTCAATTTGTTTATTTATAGAAAATGTAACTTACAGCACTTAATACTAAGCTTTATATTTTCTGAATATTTTTTGAATATTTTTTTTAGGGTGGGAGGCGCTGAGGGCATTAAGATGATGGTGTAGAGATAATATTATAATGAACTGATGTACTCAGCTGAAAGGAGGTAATAGTTTAAGACTAGACTATAATTTGAGGAAAAAAATCTGCTGTTACATACATTTTGTCGATTCCGAGTTTCAGTTTTGCATGAAACAGCTGCTTTTTTTTTCGAATTTTGGGTTGGTCTCATAGTAAACGTTCGTAATAATGGTTTCAATCAAGCAATCATTTTTACTTAATACAGGGTAAGCAGATAACCCTGTTTATAATAATATTTGAATTTCAGATTTATCCCACCTGAAATACTTTTATATAAATGATTTCCCTCATTCTTTTACTGTTATATAAGTACGTAGTGTTTTGTAGATTGTCCTATTAAATGAAATTACTGTATGGATACACTAGTAGAAAGTGATATATTCCAATGTTGGTGCTTTACTCTTCGGAACGTTTTTGGGATGCTCGTAATCATTCCAGTTCTTGTATGAAACTTCCTTGGTGATGTGACAGAAAGTATACTACGCTCTATTTTAAAATATAAAAAATATTTCCGAAGCTAGTGGAAATTGCACAGTTCTTGTGCAGATATTTTACAGTGGTAATACATACTTGGCTACAGCGGTTTTCATTGGAAATTGTATAGATTTCCTTTCTAATTAGTTTGCTGTTCTGTGATCTGACCCGTTGTTATCTTGTTGACAGCTCTGTTGTCATGGCAACCTCAAAGCTAGATTGGCCTTTTTAACATTTAGGCCAGTCAACCTTAAGTTACCGCAAGGAGGTGGCAGTACCGTGTGCGAGACAAACTTCTTGGTACAATGCTGCCACAAGACTTATCGTTAAAAAAGTCACTTTACTATTTAATTTTATATACCTCCTGATCACGCTTTTGAGGGGAATATACAATATATATATTAACATCACTTTATAATGATTCGAGAATGGTTTTATTTGTCATAACGTGTTCTAGCGAGTTTTTGACGTTCTTGTAGCGCATTTTTGCCAAAAGAAGTTGGCACCACTGGCACTGTGACTGACTGTCACTGTCAACCAAGGACTTTGTATACCATCTGAACTGCGCACAGACGAAATTTGGCTCAAAGTTAGTTTAGGAAAATTCAACCTTAATGCGTTGTAACAAAACATATATTCCTTTGAAATGGTATAAGAGAGACGCTGTGCCGAGTGAGACTTCCCAAAGTGATGAAGTTGTCCCGCTCGCACTATTGCCATTTCGAAACGACACTTATAAATGGTAGAATTATTACCTGTAAAGCCGCGACTGTCTTAACCATTTCTTAGATTTTTTAACAATGTAGTTTGATAAGATTTTAGTTAAAATTGCGAAGAGATGCCAATAAAACAGAGTTTGATATTTATTTTGTATGAATATACCTACGTCTTTATGATTAACGGTTATTTTTTATTTTTGACTAGAGTATCACCGTCGATTGCAAATGGCGTACTATGGTGTATACAAAGAAGTGTAGTAGGGTGACTATGCTGGACATATTTCTTAAACATGCTGGGTGTACAATTGGCGTATAGTCGTGGTTGTCATTTTTAATTTTTTTAGGTTGTAGATTTCAAAATTGGCATCCATATTGGAATTAAAAACGACAGACGTCACTTTTTTGAAAAAATCATGGGTGTAGTTTTCAAGGTTTTTTGGGGTGTAGATTTCAAAATTGGCATCCATTTTGGAATTAAAAACGACAGACGTCACTTTTTGCTAAAAGTCGCGATGGGTGTCGCTTATGAGGTTTTTGGGGGTATAGATTTCAAAAATGGCATCCATTTTGAAATTAAAGATGGCGGACGTCACTATTTTGAAAAGTCGTCATGGGTGTCGTTTAATAGGTTTTTGGGGGTGTAGATTTCAAAACTAGCGTCCATTTTGGAATTAAAGATGGTGGAAGTTACTTATTTGAAAAAATCGTCATGGGTGTAGTTTTCGAGGTTTTTGGGGGTGTAGATTTCAAAAATGACATCTATTTTGGAATTAGAGATAGCAGATGTTGCTTTTTTGAAAAAGTCGTCATAAGTGTTATTTTTTTTGAATTCGGGGGTTTATATTTCAAAATTGGCATTCATTTTGGAATTGAAATAATTTTGAAATATACACCCCCAAAAACCTCTAAAACTACACCCATGACGACTTTTTCAAAAAAGTGAGTCCGCTATTTTTTATTTCAAAATGGATGTCTTGTTTACTACGGAAGCCTTAAAATTCTGTTAACTACGGAAGTCTATTCGTGGACAAGTTTTAGTGATTAAGATTTTTCGTGATAAGGTCTATTTGTGACAAAGTTTTCCGTGAAAAAGTTTTTGTGAAAAAATTTTTCGTGGTTAAGTACTGACACGGGTTGCGTGATATGTGTCAAGATTACATCTATGAAATTTAAACGTTGTTCAACACCGTAAATATGGATTCCAGACCATTACTGTCGTCACAAAAGTGAAGGAACTCATCGAGATCTACATTTCCGATGACAGCTGTCAAACTTAAAAGTGGTTTATCTCCGTCATTATCAATTCTAGACCATTGCTGTCTTAACAAAGGTAAAGAACTCTTCAAGATCTACATTTCCGATAACAGATGTCAAACTTGTATATTAATTCTAGACCATTGTTTTTATGGGGATTGGTTTTATAGAGATCTTCAAGGAAGGCCTATGTCCAGCAGTAGGCGTCTTATTGCTAAAGCGACGACGATGACGAAGGACGACGAGTTAGGGGTAAGATAACTGCGATTCCTGCGTGCAGTAACATTCCAAAGAAAAATTATATCCCAAGATGATCGAGATGTTTTGGTCATCCTACTTGGAAAAGAGACACAATCATCTGATGTGGTATCCTTGTCGGCACGTTTTTCTTTGCCAGTACTCAATCCTGTTTATATGATAAATCCATGCTGTCAACTCTATGCTGTCAGTAAGGCTGTCATTACATTCTCTTTGAGGCTGTCAGCTTCAATAATCTAAGGTCAGCTTAGATTATAGAGGGAGGCTGTCAGTCACTAAGGGGAGCCAATAATGTACGACACAGATAATTCACGACATGATAATGTACAGCATGATATTGTACGGCATGATATTTTGTGTCCCAGGCCATGGAATAACAGGCTGTACAATATCGTGCTGTGAAATACAGGCCGTACAATAACAGCCCGTGTCGATAATGTCCGGCACAATATTGCACAGCCAATAATGTACAGCCTGATATTCCGTGTCCCGGGACACAAAATAACATGCCGTACAATATCAGGCTGTACATTATTGGTCCGGCACGTATTGAACGACACAATATTGTACAGCATGATATTTTGTGGCCTCCATAGATAAAAAAAATCTCAATCTTATGCTTCGTTTAAACTGAATTGTTCTACTGTCGTGCTAGTAGAAAAAGCGAGTAAAGGGTCCCCCACACTGCCGCGAACAGGGTGCAGCTGCGGCTCGGGTTTGTAAGGGTGATTTATATTAGGACGGGGCAGGTGAGGGACGGGCTGGGCGCGGGACGGGCCGGATGGGTCCGCACGGTCCGCACGACGACTTTTAGAAAAATGTATGGATCTTGCGTCGTTTGACTGAAGTTTAACGTAACCAAAGAATTTGGATTGAGGAATAAATAGAGAGAGATAGGGATATACAGTGTCATTTTCAAGCATCTGATATTTTACATAACGTTTATATTTTTATAGACAATTTTGTGTTCGGCAAAGCGAAATAAAATAGCATAACATTTTGCATTATTTGCAATTATCTGTGACTATCATAGTATTAATGAAGTTAAATTAGTGATAAAGCAATATTCGCATTCCATCCATCCATCCATCAGCAATAGAACGTCTACTGTTGGACATAGACATAGGCCTCTCCTAAGTATCTCCAATAAGACCGGCTTATAGCGGCTTGTAGCCAACGTGATCCTGCGGTCTTGATAAGGTCATCCGTACACCTTGCGGGTGGACGTTCTACCCAGCGTCGGTACGTGGTTTCCACTCGAAAACTTTTCGACTCCATCGGTAATCAGTCCTTCGTGCTATGTGTCCTGCCTGTTGCTATTTCAACTTGCCAATCCGCTGGGCTATATCGGTAACTTTGGTTCTTCTACGGATCTCCTCATTGCCTCATGCATGATTAGATCTCGCAAAGAGACTCCGAGCACAGCCCTCTCCATAGCTGGTTGTGCTACGTGGAGCTTAAAATAAAAAAATCGCGCGCCGCGCTCCCATAGCGCGTATCAAAACCATTCTCCAGTTTCTAAAAATCATATACCCAGTTAAACGGTGCAATAGTGAACAAAAAATGAACAAACTGTGAAATTAAAACCCGTAGTGGCCGTGTCACATAACGACTTACTCAATATATGAACTCAATAACAAAATAAACATAATTTTCCCCGCGCATCAAATAATAATATTACGAAAAGTTTTTGACAATTTTTGAAGAATCCCTCCTAGACTCACTGCCAGGAACACGCACGACATCGCCCGAGTCAAGCCGAGTGAACCCGAACTACGAGTGCGGGAATCGCTCGTACATCTAAGTGAGGTACCTACTGAGAAACTCTTTTGCCAATATATTGTGAGACGCGAATATCTACAAAATATAAGTGCTGACCTCATCTTCATCACAAAAATGAGAGACTGTGCGGCTTGTCTAAGTTACATAAAATTAAATGAACTTTTGCGGTGCACGAAATGTAACGGAATCTTCCACTATTCATGCGTAAAAATAAGAAAAGAATATTACCAATCAAAACACCATGAATTAGAATGCACATGGACATGTCCAGAATGCAATATCCGTACACGTCCGATAAGAAATGACGATACGCCAGTACGCTCTTTGCGTTCTCATGGAAAACTAATGCGAGATAGTAAGTCAAAAATGGACGCCACAATTACACTAAAATCATCGCGAACTCTTACTTGCGACGAATCGGACACTTCCATCGATGAACATATTGTTAACGAAGATCGTTCCATCCCTGGTAATACACAAAACCCAAAACAGAAATCTAACGCAAACACAATTATCTCAGCATCAAACCCTGCAAGCCTCGATCAGATAAGTAAACTTCTAGACCAAAAGTTAGAGAAAAATACAGAACGAATGATATCTGAAATAAAACTACATTCAAAAAGAAATAAATGACGCTATGAAAAAAATAGAAAATGATTATTTTGAACTACAGCAAGACTCGAACACCAAATATTTGGAAACAAAGACAGAAATTGAAGGAATACAAATGAAAATAATTGCAATGGAAAAAGAAAACGCAGAACTAAAACTTCAAATATCACACCTAAACACACCGACTTATACCACCAATGAACGCCCTCACTGTGAAGACAGTAAAAAGTTTGTCTTATATGGATTGACCGAATTTCACGAGCACGAAAATGAACTCCATGATCGTATTATAAGAGTATTTCAAGACATACTGAATATTGACCTTAAGGGTTACGTAGAAGACTATGCTAGGATTGGGAAGAAAGGCTTTAAACAACCTTTGATGATAGAACTTATCAGCAAACGAATGACCAAGTACTTATTACGATGCAACCACCTCTTCAAGAACACCGGATTAGCAATATCAGAATTTCTAGGGGAAAAAGACTTACAGATTAGAAGAAAACTTAGAGAAATCCAAATAAAAGAAAGAAATAATGGGAAGCATGCCATCATTAGAAACAACCAATTATTTATTAACGGAAAAATATATGTAGAAACGCAAGAAAACTCTACAATCAAGCTCACCATCCCGCATAGTCTACCTCAGGAAACTCAACCAAAAAACACAGATGTACACTTTGCCTCTCGCAATGCAATAGCCCAAGAATATAACCCTGAAACAACCTCAAAAGTCATCAATACTGAGACTGATAGTACATCTATGCTCAAGAAAATCAATACAAATGATAATACGTTGAGTGCTTCCACAGAGAGTATCAATTCGCAACAAAAAGACAACAGAGGCCATAAAACACAGTTTTGCTGAGGTTGTCCATTCACCCATAGAAAAACCAAATTCAAACGACGACCCAATAAAAAAGATAAAAAGACATCAAATGAAAAACACAAACCAGCCCCATACAAAAAGTACTTTTCGCCCCTAACTTCACAACAATATTTCAAAATGTACAAAGCATTAACAACAAAATCCATATATAAGAAAGTGTTCTAGAAGAATATAAACAGATCCAGGCAATATGCTTATCGGAAACATGGATCAGAGAGATTCGAAAAGGACTGATACAAATACCTCAATTTGTTTTTGCTGCCGGTTATTACCGAAAAATACACAGAGGAGGAGGCGTCGCTATTTTAATTCGTGATAACATTAAGTTCATTGAAAGATTAGATATAGAACAACTTTCTATTGAATGTGTTGTAGAATGCTGCGCTATTGAGATACCCGCAGAAAATATATTGTTAATCAACGTTTACCGGAACCAACATGACATTGAAACCTTTTTTACCTTTCTAGACACATTGCTTAAGAAAATTAAACCTAAAATATCAAAAAAACGCGTAGTAATTGGCGGAGACTTCAATATTAATAGATATGAAAACTCAATCCACTATAAAAGACTAATAAACATAATGCTAGAATCTAACCTACACCAAAAAATATCTGACACTACTAGAAAAACAGATAAGACAGCAACATGTATAGATCTTTTATTCACCAATTATTCAAACAAACAATGTATATCAACAGTAAATGACTACGGAATATCAGACCATAAAGCCCTTTACCATGAAATTGATTCTTTACAAATAACTTCTCGAAAAACTACGTATACATCATATAAAAGATGTTTTAGTACAAAAAAATTACATCTTTTCCAAGATTCTCTTAAAAACATAGACAGGACTCCAGTAATAACATCGAGTAAAAATGTTAATGAAAATTACAATGATTTTGACTCAAAACTGAAAGAGTTACTAAACAAATGCATACCCTACAAAAAAATTAAATCCAGACAAAAAAACGCTAATGATTGGATGACCAAAGGCCTAAAATATTCCTGCAAAAATAAAAGAATATTAAAAACATTATCTAATGAATCAAAGAGCAATGTCCTAAAATCTTACTACAAAAAATATGAAAAACAATTAAAAAAATGTGTAAAGATTTCAAAAAAACTAAGCAATGCTAACAAAATGAAACATTCAAAGAATAAAGTAAAAACTATGTGGCAAATTATAAAAGACAACACTAATAAAAATTCAAGTAAGCGGGCAAACAACATTGAATTAAAAGACAATAAATGTTTAGTAAAACAGCCTCTAGAAGTTGCAAACTTATTCAACGACCACTTCACATCTACAGCAAAAATATCAAGTAATGCAAAAAAATCAGCCTCACAGACCCAACACAACTTTAACAGTTCCTCCGAATTTACTTCAACTAACTCTATGTTCTTATCACTCACAACAGAAAAGGAAGTTTTGAACACAATCAAAAAAATACCTAATAAAATTAGTTGCGGCCCAGACGATATACCATCTGCCTTAATCAAATTATGCGCTCAAGAGCTGAGTCCAATTATAACCAAATTGATTAATCAGTCTATCGAAGAGGAATGCTTCCCAGACCTTCTAAAGATTGCAAAAATAAAACCAATTCTTAAGAAAAGTTGTAAAGTGGATAACATTAACAACTACAGACCCATCGCACTACTCCCTGCCATCTCAAAAATATTTGAGCGTGCAATATCCGATCGCATTTACAGCTTTTTAGAAAAATACGAGCTACTTGACAAAAACCAATTTGGTTTCCGTAAAAAATCATCAACAGCACTAGCAATATTCCATTATGTTCAAGAAATCCTTGACAATATGCGAAATAAATATTATTCCGTTGGACTTTTGCTTGACATGTCAAAGGCCTACGAAAAAGTGTCACATACTATTCTTATAAAAGCCCTGTCCGACATAGGGATACGAGGTAAACCACTCAAGTGGATTATATCTTACCTGTCAAACAGAAAACAATTCGTGCAAATTGATTACCACCGAACAGACATAGGTATCATAGAAACTATACAATCTAAAATACTGACAGTCAATAGCTCTATCCCCCAAGGGAGTGTATTAGGATGCATCCTTTTTCTAATATACATAAATAAACTACCGAAAATCACAAAATCCCCATGTGTATTATTCGCTGATGACATATCTCTGTTATTTAAATGCACAGCCAATCTTGAATCATTAAATCTCATAAAAAATACATTTAACGACGTCAAAGCATGGTTAGCCGCAAACAATCTGGAAATTAACACTAATAAAACTAAACTCATCCAATTCGTTCCCTACCAAAAAGATACATTACAGTTAAGATCAGTTGCAGAGAGCCTTAATATTAAGGAAGTTCATGACTGCACACTATTAGGCCTTGATCTTGATACAAATCTTACATGGAAAAAACATATTGAAAAAGTTAAATCTAAGATGTCACAATTTACCTATGCTCTAGCGACTTTAAAAAGTAACAGTAATATAAATACAGCTCTCACTGCGTATTATGCTTATGCATATGCTTGGCTCCGTTACGGGATATTACTGTGGGGAAATAGCACTAACGCTGATCAACTCTTCGTAATGCAAAAAAAGTGCATACGTATAATAGCCAACATCCGCATACCGACTAGTTGCAAACCATATTTCAAACATCATAAGATACTGACACTCCCGTGTATCTAGTTATGTTCGCTCATCGAACAGAACCACCTTTAGTACTCTAAGCAATATGTTCTCTCCCACGTAACTTGATACTAGCGATAAGCGGCCCGTTCGCAGTAGCGAACCGGGGATCGGTCTTATCGGTAGAGCTGAGTAAGCTTCTGCGAATAAGACCACCTAGATTAGTAAGTTAGCCTGTAAGATTTCTCAGTGTATTTTATTCATTAATTATAGTGCCTTTGCATCGGCAACACCTTTGTTTAATTTCTAGTTTTTAAAAACATTATCTCGCGCTCCAGGAAGTTAACTGGCGCAGCCGGTAGGATAGTCGGCTGCTGCCAGCGCGAAAAGTTCGCTCGTAAATTCGGTGAATTTCCCCCGCGTTGTGCAGTATTAAGTAAACGGTGTTAATACTCAAGTCAGTGATATCCGTTCCGGCTATCCATACGAACCAAACAAATAAGTTATCTACGGGCGCAGAAAATGCAGGTCGGTTGGTGAGTAAGCCTTTTTCGCCATCCTTAACCTCACACCCCCATTTTCCTCGAATATTGTAAATCTAGACCTTGGTCATCGGTCAGATTTGCTTGTGTTAATTGTAGTATTGGAAAATTTGGTCTTAAATTGATTGGATTGTGTTAATTAAGGATATTTAGTAATAATATAGTGTCGGAAAATTTAATCTCAAATCGGTTAAATTGTGTTAATTAAGAATAATTAATATTAAGTAATAGTATCGGTATTGACTCTACCCAGACTTTAAATTAGGTGTGAATTATTTTAGTGTAGTTGTGTTAAAATAAAATTAATTAAAAATGGCGCAAGAACATAGAGTTGGCGCTCTTGCACAAACGGAAATCCCGAAGGAAATGCTAGGGCTAATCCCTGTCTTCAATGGGGAGACTAAATTATTAAATTTGTTCATGAGAAAGTGTGAATATGTCCTCCGACAACTACAGGGCACACCCACACGTAATGAGTTTCTTATGCAATGCATTACGAGCAAACTAATTGGGAAGGCCGCCGCCGTTATTAGCGAGCGAAGCGACTTCACGACTTACAACGAATTAAAAGAAGTTCTAGTGCAACATTTTGGTGACCCTCGGAGTGAGGAGTGTGTTGCCATAGAATTAGAAACACTTAAAATGAAAAACCATGAATCTTATTTAGACTTCTGCAGTAGAATACAAGATGTTAAGGCCATTCTAATATCCAAAGTTTTTCAATCCAACTCAGAAGAAATGAGAGTCGCGAAGAAGATCATTTATGATCATACAGCATTAAACGTCTTTCTTTATAATTTGCCCGAGCAAATGGTTCGGTTGGTTAGGTTAAAAAACCCAACCTCACTGGAAGTCGCTCTAAAAATTGTACTTGAAGAAGTAAACTTCCAGGAACAATACAATTTGAAGTCGAAATTACTAAGATCTCAGTTTTCGATGCCTAGTAGCCAGAACACCATGAGACCCGCGATTCCCGCGCCTCAATTCCAGTTCGGTATACCTGGAAACCAAAATTTAAATGGGCCACCGGTTCCAAGGTTCGCACAGCCTCAATTTGGCTATCGCCCGCAGCTAGGCTCCGCGCCCCAATTTGGCTATCGCCCGCAGCTAAGCTCCGCGCCCCAATTTGGCTACCGCCCTCAGCTAGGCTCCGCGCCTCAGTTCGGTTATCGCCCGCAATTAGGCCAGCAATCAACACCGCAGCAAGGGTTCAGACCCCAATTAGGGACGACCCCTCAGCTAGGTTATAGGCCACCCCAATTCGGATACAAACCACCCCATTTTTGTGCAAGTGCATTTTTGAGAACTTATTACAAGAAAATGTATACTTGCGAGGTCTACTGTTTGGAGAGCTACTAGTTAATAGTTACAGATGTAAAAACCGCAGTACACTAGACACATACACCAAGTCTTGTTCCATATAAATATAAAGTTCATTTACTCACGACAAAATTATGGGAATGCTGACTTTTTATTCGTTATATTGTGGGGTTAGTCCCATAGTAAATGTTGATCATAACATAAAGATAAGCACAATGATATTCTAGAACGTATTCGTGGCTTAGAAAAATACCCGGCATAGAATGAAGCACTTTATTTCCTTTTTTCCTTACTCCCGCCTAAACCACGGCGCGGCTCTGGAGCCGGATGACGTCACACGCGTAAATCCGTCGCGAGGTTTTTTGATTTCGTGCGGTCATGTTTAAAAATTCATAACTCCGTCATTTTTGAAGATAATTGAAAAATAAAAACACCATAATTTATTGCAGACTTAGTGTAATTTAATAAAAATAAAACTAGACAACGGGAAACTTCCTTATTCTTACTTATCATGGGCTAGAATCCTATAGGAAAAAAAATCGCCCTTATTTTCCACCATAGACAAATGGTAACTTTCATTTAAACTTTCCAAATTACATTCTCTATGCCCATTCAAAGCTGCTCGAGTTGCAAATGTCAAAGTCAATCAAAGGGATGTCGATCCACTCGATCCGCTTGTTTCGATACGATACCGGATCGATCCAAAATGTTAATTCTAGTAATATTATAAACGCGAAAGTTTGTGAGGATGGATGGATGGATGGATGTATGGATGTTTGTTACTCTTTCACGCAAAAACTACTAAGTGGATTGAGGTAAAAGTTTGCAATAATATAGCTTATATATCAGAATATATATCAGAATAACACATAGGCCATAAATTATAATGATATTGCGTCAAAAATCAAAATATCATGCGGGCGAAGCCGCGGGTAAAAACTAGTACTACATATTAATTTTAATACTACATGTAGTCTTTTAGGAACTGAATGGAGACTGGTATAATAATAATCAAAAATTCTAACCACAACACTCGTTACATTTCGAGAGATTTCATATATTTCTGAGTCTATTACAATAGTTAAAAACAAAAAAGAGCCCTCCGATTTTTTTAAAATTAATTTTGAATTTTCAGGAAAAATAAATATATATGGCTCAATAAGTAGTTTATCTCTATCAATCAACCCTGATTAAGTGACCTTCACATTGTTAAATAAAAGCATTTTTACCAATTAGACACACTTTTGAAGTGTTTGTTTGTCACATTGTAACTACTAACTGGTCAGACTGGTAGGTTATAATTTTTAATTTTAGCAAATCAAGCGATGAATGTGGAAGAATCAGCTACAAATGCAAGTAAAATAACGATAGAACCACTTTATCATTGCTAAACTAGAAAAAATAATAAGCTGTATTGTTATTTTTCATACAATTTATTTTTCGCATTTTAAAAAAAATGGAGGGGTGAATAAATCTAAATGAAATATTTTTGAAAAGCCCATATAACAAGCTTTCAAATGATGTATATATCATCTTGGTTCGATTTTTCTCTGAATAATATACCACTTGTGGACGTCACCTTTGCAACGACCAAACAGTTATTTTTTTTGCCGAATCCATTGCCACATCACAATTATTAATAGTATTAGTTATTTTCGTTTCAAGCGAGCAAAATTAATACACAACAATTAAATTAACTGTCATCACAAGATAACCGAGCTGAAATTAAGGTATATTGAAATATAAGGCAGATTTAAAATAAAATAGAAAAATCAAGGCCCATCGATTTATTTAAATTACATGAACTTGTTCGTTATAACAGTAGTTGCTATGCTCTGTAGTTGATAAATACAGTATTAATATTGTGGTTAGGTTCGTTAATAGTTTTTAGAATTAAATATTTAATTGATTCGATTTTTCGATACGATCCACATATACACTCCCTAGCCAAATTATTAGACGCACTGTATTTTTTCAAATATATAACTCTTAAGAAACATACAATGTTTCTTAAGAGTTTTTATGCAGTAATTGTATATTTAAACGACAATATTAGTGTTTTTTTTTTTAAATTGTTGTAGACAACTTATTTGTATTTATTTTTAACATATGGCAACACTGTGTTGACAAAGTGAACGTAAACAAGTACAAACCTGTATCAGTTGCGATCGGGTACGGACGTGTTTCTGTGGCTTTATGGACTGTGATTGTTTGTGTAACAGTTTTATACTACTCAGTTATTAGTTTATTTTGTATGCAGTGTTTAAAAAAAATATTGGACTATTTTCATTATGGGTAGAAAAGGCTTTTACCACGTAAAAAAGCTGAAGTGAAGGCCCTTATGAATGCGTAAACATTTTCAAACCGGGAAATATCATAAAGATTGAAGGTTTCTAAAGCTAGTGTACGACGCATAAAAAAGAAAATTGAAACAGGGGAGGAACTAAGCCCGAAAAGAAAGAAAAGATGCGGTAGAAAAACAATTTTCACTCCACTCCACGGTCTGAGAGATGTTTGAAGAAAAATTGTTTAGAAAACAGATTTGCTACCACAAAGGAGATAAAATCACAACTCTAGGATGCTAGCGTAAATGCTTCTGAGCGCAATGTTCGAAGAAAATTGAAAGAATTAGATTTTAAGCCCCGTCGCCCCGCCAGGAAGCCCAAGTTAACAGCTAAATACAGTGCGTCTAATAATTTGGCCAGGGACTGTAGTTTGAATAGATTCACTACCGGATCGAATCCCATTGTATCTATACAAAAATCGTGTGGATAGTATCCTTTTGTTTCGATCCATACAAGTATCGGATCGGAACGAACATCCCTAAATCAATCTCTTGCGTTAAAATTTTCAGCAGTTTTTGTGTTGTGCTAGCTTCTTTTCAAGTTTTATTACAGACTAAGACTATAGTCAAAGAAGATATAATAATACTTAGTTATTGTGTTAGTTATGTAAAGTGTTAGTGCTTATCTTCTCCACTGAACTGTTACAAAACTACCAATCAATTGTGTTATATGCGTTGGTGTTCATACGTTGGTCTTTGAGTGTATTTTTGCATCTTGTAAAATATTGTTTTGTGCCGAACTACAACTGCCTGCGAAGCATAATTAGGATACAACGTATTCCAAAATAGTTAAATAGGACTCAAGTGTGTGTCTACTATCAATCATAACTGTGAAAAACTGAAAAACCTTATCTTACGAAAGTTAAACTAAAAATGTCCAAATGAAATCGATGTGAATAATGAATAAACATGAAGTAGCACAATGTTTAGTTTTATTTATTAATCAACTTAGGTAGGTTTCAAAAGTATATATAAGTAGATTCCTGTCAGATATGTACAATGATGTTTAATGTCTAATGTGTATTATACTTCAATGGATATGTAGTATCTATCTATAGTAGTCTGTGTTACATAGTTTTGTATCCTCTTTGGTAATAATGTTCTGTGCATTTTATGCTGTAAGTTTAAAAGTTAAACTTATACATGGATACTTTGTTGATGAAAATATTATCTAGCTAAGTAGGTATTAGGCTTATCCCAAGGTATAAAACATAAAGCTTTGTCAGTTTTACCTACATCCTCCAATAGCGTCATCGTTTCAGTGACAGAGAGCTTCAATATTATGGTTTCAATGAAGTTTGTAATCAACTATTTTATTACTGTTGTTGTTTAAAATGTCCATAAAACTTCATGGTGCATGATCGAAATCAGGAATAAGGCGACCACAAATGATCCTATGTTACCGACATACCCCAGTAAATGAACAAATGTAAACGGCAGTGTGCAGCATACATAGTTCGCCAGAAGGAATGGCTGATGAAGCTGTAAAGTTCTCGAATGGAGACCATGCACCAGCAATTGCAGCGTATGCCGTCCACCGACTAACTGGACTGATGAATAATTAAGGATGCAGGCCGCTTCCAACCAGGCTTATTATAAATCCATCAGGGAGGCCCATTTCCAGCAGTGGATAAGGGTGGCTAAGTTTTCAACACTTGATATAAAGTTAGATCTGTACAATGTACACATACACTAGGTATGTGGCTAATAAATTGAATCCTATGGCTGATACCTAATGACATTAAGTAGGTACCTACTAATGATGATGAATCTTGTGATGTCGCTACTTAAATCCAAATCTATTTTTTTAAACTATCCATGATACCTATGTACTTATAGGCTTAGGATTAGATTATCAGACCTCACTTTTTAAATTTCCTGACTATATTCATATGAATGAAAAATGTAAAACATATTTCATCATCATCTTGCTCTTATGCCACTAGGTGTGGTCGGCACAGCACATTTCCTTACACCACTTCACTCTATCATTAGTCATCTCATCATCAACTCCTTTCTCTGGCATGTCATAACTAAATAATAATTGTTTGTTATTGTCGCACCCTTTCATACCTACCTGTCTATAGTTATATTAGTATAGTCTTAAGGTATGAGTTAGGGGGACAAAGTGTATTATACGTACGAGTATCATGAAAGCTTCGCATGTTAAGTTATAATGGGGAATCGATGTGGGTATTCCAATATATTCTCTTTCGGCTTTGCCTGCGTGATTTATTTATGGGACCCTTATGGGGTCCCTACTGGCTCTCCATTGGCTCGGTCGATTGCTCCGGTCATGAACACAGTCTGTCTGTGTCCTGGTGCCACCTGGTACGCCATTCTGACTATGTCAGTAGGCTTCTAGGCACCAGCCGGACAAGGGGGCTTTGCCCCCAAGGGATCCTCCATACCACCCCTTTAGATCCGCCCTTAGACTCCAACTTAATCGACCGCTGCCAGTGTGCTCACAGGTCACACTTCTCAATGCTTGCCGTTTATGACGGTCACCATCCGTAGCGTTTATTGGATCTACAATCAGAGCCGAGACCACGCTCATTTCCTTGCTATTGCTATTGCTAATGCTATTGGAATACCCACATAGAGTGCAAGATCAAAATACACTCACCACTGTATGCCTGGCGCAGAACCAGCTCCGGAGGCGGTCACTCTACCTGTGTCACCAGCCAAGGGGTAGCTCCACAACCTTCCAGTGCAGCGTTCGCGTTCCGACTGACTGCACGACTGAGTCCCACATGAGGGTTGCCATATCAAGAATCGAGTTTTCACTCTAC
Organism: Hypomecis punctinalis; assembly: GCA_949316475.1. NCBI lineage: Eukaryota > Metazoa > Arthropoda > Insecta > Lepidoptera > Geometridae > Hypomecis > Hypomecis punctinalis. The sequence continues at coordinate 162,626 of OX438817.1, forward strand.
AGCTCAATGTTGCTATATCAGGGAAATAGATACAAATAACTTACCCATTTTTATATGGCAACTCGCGTAACGCGCGACATTCCCCACGGAAAGGGATTGCGTTATTCGGGTACTGTAAAGAGATATCTCGTCCAATTTGTTATCTTTTCCCTTGCGCGTATTGCGGCTACCCGTTGCCCCCTCCCTTGGCTGGCTTCGTCCGTATCAGGCAGCGTCTCTTGTTTGTCCAGCGAGAGTAGTGTGTCCGTACTCTCTTGCGGTTGCCCGCTGGAGCTCGAGCTAAGTTGCTCCCCCGAGTTAGACTCGTCTGGCGCCTCTACCGTCGCCTCTAGTTGCTCGTGAGTGACCACCTCCTCTGCGCCGTACGCATCCGGCGCGCCTGATGCTGTCAGCCGCGCCTCTCACCCCCATGACTCTCCCCTGTTGCCGGACCCCCCCTTCTCCCCCCCGCCGAGTGAAACCGATCCTTCTGGTTTATCAGAGACTGTATGTCCTAATAGGTGATAGCGCAGGCTCTGTGTCAAGTGTAGTGTGTTCTATGGGGTTAGTTGCATTTACTTGAGCATTGTATACCACGTCCTTTTTCTAGTGGACACAAGTGTCTTATAGACCGTGTGTTTAAGGAGGTACCTTAAGCGAGAGGATAGCGAAACAGCCTTGGTGTCTTTTAACAACCGTTTATTAAAAAACTTACAAAACATTGTCGTGTGCATCGCAACCCAAACGCCACCGCGAGCCAACTCACCGCACACGCCATCTAGTTCGAATATGTAGAACTAATTTATAAACATAAAATATTCTATTTGGAACGGTTTAGACGCCGTGTGAAAACAGTGTCTCCCGTCCTGACCTTAGCGACCCTACATTGGTCGTCCGTTCCGTTGACCAATTCTATTACTTTTCCTACTTTCCAATTGCTCCTGTTCTGATTATCGGACTTAATCTGAACCAGACAGCCTAGTTGCGGCTGGTTAGCTGCTCTGGTTTTGGGCTGCTTTGGAGCATGTCAAAATCTATCCCTTAAGCCGGCAAGATGTTGTCGAATGAACATAATTCGTAATTCATCTACAATCTTTAATCCTTTTCCAACTCCGTACCAAGTCCACTTTTATTTCTGTGCCAGACTCCGCATCTGGTGCTGGCTCTATCTTAAGGCATTGTCCTAAACTAAGGAAGTCAGCTGGTCTTAGCACATGTTCTATCTCAGTCCCCACTGTTGTTAAGGGTCTAGAGTTGACTACTGCCTCAACTTCTTTTATGACAGTCAGTAGTTGGCTGTCGTTCAGCAAGTGCTCTTCCAGAGTTCGTTTTAAGCAATGTTTTACTAGTGCCACCATGCGCTCGTAGAAGCCTACATGCCATGAAGCCAACTGGGGTATGAATTTCCATTGGATGCCTTTCTCCATGCATGACGAGTTGATATAACTTCAGAGAGAAGTTTAAAGTATTTTGCATTATCTGAGTACATCCTAATTGGTGTATTTATCTTTGCAGAGAAACGTCTTAGCGCCAGTAAACATTCCTGTGCTGTTAGGGATTTCACTACTTCCATGTCTTCCTGATGTGACGGGTTATGTGCTTCCTCTCAATCAATCAATCTTCGTCATAGTGTCTTTCTCTGGATTCTGATCCAGAGCCTCCTCCCAGAAAAACAAAAAAAAGAGTTCTATGAGGATCATAGTACCTATCTTCTGGCCCACTAGCTTCAGTTTGTTTAAGAAATTTTGGCCCTTCAAACCAGAGTTCTTGATTTTGTTTCCATAGACCGGGTTTTGTCGCGATATCCGCTGGATTATTCTTTGTGTTTATGAAGTGCATTTGCGTCTGTCGGTGGTTTCCTTTGATTTCTTCTACTCTATTTGCTACGAAGATTTATTTATTTATTTATTTATTTACAGGCCAACAGCACAAAAAATTACATTAAACTTAATTATACAGATAAGTATATATAGCCAATAACAGGCCTATTCCTAAAATAAGATACATAAAGGAAAGAAAAAACAAGCCGGTTCAACCACTAAATACGTACTTAAAGTTTACAAATATGTATGCAGGTATAATAACAGCAATATAAATTTTATAAATTACACTAAACAACTTAAATCGGCTTTGATAGTTAATATTTATACAAACAGAGTGCAAAAAAGAAGAACAATGCGTATGAGAAGAAAAAAAAAAATATACATAGATGAAAATATGTGTACCTACTGGATATAAAAATCAGTTAAAAATTAATTATAGTACTTACTTAAAAATAATCTATCAGTATGTTGTACCCTTTTACAATACCTAGTTTAATTCTAACTTTATTTTATTAATATATTAAAACATTACGATAAAAACTTACAATCAACTGACCTATACTTAGATAAAAGATTACAATGCCCAAAAATCAAATCGTGTTTACCCACTGGCAAAATAAAACTTACAGATTGATACCCTCGTTAAATTCTATTAACATCTCTAACGTATATAAAAAATAGTGGAAAGTATTAGCATGCGAGCCATTACCCACCCAAACAGTTATGCGAAGACGTATGCCTGAAGTATAAATAGATAGGTGCTGATAAGATGCAAGTAGGCACATCGTGCACATGTGTGCGTGCCGCGAGGATTTGTTATGATTCTCTGATGGACGCATTCAAGCACCAATGCGCAATTTAGTCATAATACTATATTACTAAATTTGTAAGAGCTTATCAGAGTTCATCCACCCCAGGGCTCCCATGCTATCTATTTATATTTAAACTTAATTGTACAGATACATATAAACATCCAATAACAGACCTAATCCTATAAATTATTTATAAACAGAAAAGAAAAATCAAGTCGATTCTACCACATCTAAGTATGAATATACAAAAAAAAGAAATATACAAACTAAATAAACTATCAGCTATCCATGGATAATGTTTCCTTTTTGATTGGAAGATCAATGTTTTAAAACGTGACTTGGCCGTAACAAAGGAAACATTTGTCTTGACTGGGCTTAGGTATAGTACAACTGCGGCATAGGCATATTTATCCGACGCATCGGAAAAGCTGTGCAGCTCGTAGTGCGCCTTCTTTTGTTTCTATAAGAGGGTTTGGTGTGAAGTGGGTCTCATCTACCTTCAGTTCCAAAGTATCCTTGCATATGTCCCAAGATAACCCAAGAATATTAGTTTTTTTCCGTTTTCTTTCCCGGTACTCCGGTGGGACAGACTTTACAAAGTCTTCGTCGTTTGACGTCCAGTCTCTTATGTTCATGGCAAGTTGCTCAAAAGTTTCTCGAATTTTCTTGTATACTTGTTTAGCCTCTTCTGTTGAGTTTGCCCCGGTAACAAGATTATCCACATAGCATTTGTTAGCTATTGTACTTAAAAGCTCTTCATTTGATCGAGACATGTGGTGTCTGATTGTCGCTGTCAGTAGAAAAGGACTTGAAATTATCCCGAAAGGGACTCTTCAAAATCTGAACATTAAGAGGTTGTCTTCTGACGGTTCCTTGCTTACATCCTTAACCCATAGGAATCGAGTCACATCTCGGTCTTCTTCCTGTAGCCCCACTTGCAGGAAGGCCTTCTCCACGTCAGCTACCAGTCCCACCTCCTTGGTCCGAAACTGTAGCAGGAGTGCGGTTAGGTCTTCCAGCTTCGACGGCCCATTATATAGACATTCATTTAAGCTTTTCTGTCCGGCCGTCTTAGCTGATGCATCGTAAACAATCCTGCCGCGTTTACCTGCTTGTTTCACCATGTGGTGGGGGAGGTAGTGAACCGGATTCGTGACTTCGGTACCTGTGGCCTGTTCTATGATACCAGCTTCCAGTAGCTCATTGAGAGTAATTTCATATTCAGACAAAGTTGATACCTTGTCTGCATTAGAACGTTTGATCATGTTCCTCAGTCTTCCTATTACTTAGCCAAATACTGGAAAAAAAATTATTTAAAAACTGAGGATCATCGACACGACGAAGAAGAAGAAGAAGTCTTCCTATAGCTAGTCCGAAGTTGCTCGGTATCTGAGGTGGGTACTCTATCCATGGCCACTTTACTTCATAACGCCTTTCCTTGTAACGTACTGTATCATTGAAGTGATTTACTGCTTCATCTTGTCTTGTAGTCTTAGATGAATCTGTAATTACAATGCATTCAAGAGACCATAGGAAGCGTATGTCAATATTCCGCAGTGGCAGATCAGGTTCAGTGAAGTATGGGCAGCTTGAATTGTGGCACTGGCAATATGTGGTCACAGCAAGGGTACTGTGATTGTTATGTAAATTATCGTCTTAATCCGATCCTGACAGGACCCAGCCAAAGTCTGTAGTAATGGCAAATAGATCTTCCTTTAGCTTCAATTTTCCATCACGCATGAAACTGGCATAGTAGTCGTTACCGATCAAAAGATCGATAAACTCCTCGACAGAATCATCGTCACCCGGTAGATCTACTTGTTCATGTAAAAAATCTGCTCTGGGTAATCTGTCTGTTATGTGCGGTACAACGTTAGCTCATAGATCACGAAAGATTCTACGCTCCGTCTCTATACGCACTTCAACAGATCGCATTTCATTAGGTAAAGACGCTCCAAATGTATACACTAACATAAAATCGTCTTCTTCTGAATTAAGCTCAAGTGATTTGATCATCTTTTGTGTTATGTAGGTCCTTTGACTACCGCTATCCAGTATGAGCCGGCATGTAAGTTTCCTATTTCAGAGGAGGTTTTGGATTTGAGTTACTGCCGTTATTGGGTTCTGGGCACAGAAGTTTTCGTATTCATATTCATTTATTTGCGGATACGGGTACATTAGGTTGACATCGATACACTATAAATAGAGCTCCATATTCTGCCTTTCGGCATGCGAATGTTGTAATATTCTTGAATCTAATTTCAATGAAACATTATGAAAATGAAACTTACACGTATGCGACCAACATTTAAAACTTTAACACACTCTATTTGAATATTGATCGACACTGAACAATTTCCATTTTTACACAGCCAATTAAGAAATTAACATGTAATCCTTTTTAAACAAATTACAAAATCATAAACACAACCATCATAAACAAAACAAAATAATCTCCCTATGATTAAATGACAGCTGTGAATGACAGTAGTTTACATTGAGTCGTCACTAATTGTCACTGTCATTAAACATATAAAGCCATTCACGGATTTAAATCAAAATCTCAGAAGCTGTGAAAAAGATATCTTTTTATCAATTTCAATAATATTGCAATGGTTATATGTAAAATAGATAAATAACTAAAAATAAAATGTCAAAGTTAGTTGAGGACGTTGCCTCTCCTCCATCCTAATATGCAGTGTCTCTCCGTAGAACCGATAGCCTCTGCCTATGGTACCGGTATGAATTCTTGAGAATTTTCCATAGCCGTGACGATCCTCTGTAGGGATTTTCTGATAGTTCGCATATTGTTCTCTGAGTCGAGGCGAGTGAGATGATATTTGTTTACTACCTTTTCAAGGAATTTAGACAGTACCAATGGTCTGAAATGGTTTCCGTCCGATGATTCCCTTAGCTATTCCAATACCCTGTAATGTGGCGTTCCACTTCATTCAGTGCGGCCAGCTGAGTTATATTCTGCACGAGGAAGCTTATTCAGTAACGAATAGTGAGCATCGATAAGTTCATCCGTTGAGCCAAAACATTCCTTCAGCATATCCAACGCTATCTTCTAAGGCTACTCCCTCAAGACAACTCATAAGGTAGGGTAAGTCCCGGATAGATGCCGCACTGGGATAGACGCCACGTTTTCAAAAACTCCAATATACGTAATTACCTATCACTTCTAATGCATGTCATAACCTTGCTCTTACCCTGCCCCCCGCCGGTCAGTCGCTCGGCAGCGTGTACGACGACCGTGTGCAACTCTGTGTGACACGAAAAAATTTTACGCGCGGAAATATCCTTCATATTTATAAAGACGTGTTTTCAAAAGGTGAGTATTTTTTTTCTAATCAATGTTTTGCTTTAATTGTTAATATATGATAAAGTTAAACTATTATATTAGCTTTTAATGAGCATTTTATAAAAAAAATCTGCTTAATATTTAAGTATTTTTAAAAGGCATCTATCCTTCACTTATCGGATAGATGCCTCGTTTTTAGTTGGGATAGATGCCTTTAGAGGCGCATAACCTTCCACCAAGGCATCTATACTTGACTTGTAAATAGTAAATACCCACATGAGAATTAATGTGTTGCGGTATATAAATGCCCAGAAAATATATAGGTACAAAAACCAGAAGCCATAAGCAACGTGTCAGAAAATAGAATGAAAATGATTTGGAAGCTGCCTTAGCAGATTTTTATTTAGATTTTTTTAAGAATCTCTTGAGAATAAATATAAATTATTAATAAAAAATATTAAGCCGTTTAATTTTGGTACCTACTCGTAAACATAAAAATGTGTTTTACTGTCGCTATCTCATTCATTTTTATATATTTTTAGATTATTTATAAAAAGGGCATCTATCCTTTGGTTTTATAACATAATATGGTTTTTCAAGTAACAACATAAAGGATAGATGCCCCAACACAAACGTTTAAATATACTTAAATTATAATAAAAAAGTAAAGTAAAGGCGTTGCGAACGAATTTATTGCGCTAAGCTTTTACTTGATATGAGTATTTACAACGAATATTAGGTGGAATGTGTTTTTTCGTTGGAGCATCTATCCTTAACCTTGATCCATAGTAAATGATTCTTTCAATATTTATCTATGTACTTTAGGTGTATCATAAATCCATTATAGATCATATTTACGCATAACTAACTTTAATTATAAATGTATTTCTCTAAGTGGCATCTATCCTCTGGTCTAATTTATAAGGCGGGGCGACTATCCGGGGTGGGGCATGTATCCGTGAAATTTTAGAGGTCGACAAAAATGGTTTTAGTTCATATTATTCGTGGCTTTGACTGCTGACCTTGTATATTAGACTGTAGTCTTAAGACCGTACTTTGCGACGTCCTAACCAGTTTTTAAATATTGTGATTATTATTGAAGCAGTGGGACTTTTTCAAAAAGTGCGGCATCTATCCGGGACTTACCCTATGCCAAGTTATCCGCATCTGCCATGTTCCTCTCGTGGATATTGGTGCTAAATCGGTCCCAGAACTCACTCCATCGCAGACGGTTGCCAGAATACTTCGATAGTTCTAGCTTTGGAAGCTTCGCTGTGCCCGGAGTAGATGCGCTGTTACCTACTGGGGCCGTTCCCTACTTAGCCTCAATCAAGTTTGTTAGTAGATATTCCGCCTCAATCTGAATATTCATAGCGTCGCTGACCGCGGACGGTAGCGGATTTGTGGATTTCTCTGTATGGTACTTAATTTCCTCCTTTAAATTAAAAGTAGTTGCTTTAGATTGGTCATAGCTGATGTCGCTCGCTCAATTGATAGCCCATTCGCGTCTATTTCCCCATTGATAAGAACAACACATTGACAGAGCCTATCTTGTCGTAACCGGAACCGATTCGTAAGGATTTCTTCCATTTCTTTTGATTTTGGATAAAATTTACACGAATTAAGTACGTTGTATCACCTTTGACTTTGACACATGTCCGCTGCTAGGCGGCGGACGCGTCTACGTACTGGTTTTATCGCCAAAAAACCTGATGCTTATTCGCTATCCGCAATGTACGCCTTTCGACGCGAAACACTAGGTATTGTTATTATTGCGTATCGGTTTTCCTTTTAATTTCCGGATTATATTTCTGATTTTGCTGGCGGGGGAGTTATAACAAAGGGGTCGATAAGAAAACCCTGCCGGCTTCTGTAAGGTCGCGGGGAGAGTCAACGAGAATGGGAGAGTGATTGATTTTTCAATCTGATCCGTCAAATTGACATGTATAACCGAAATTTAGATGACTATAGATTCAACTAGACTATAGACTACGTTGACAAAGCCGCATGCGTTTGCGCATGTTCCCGTTTGCGGGGCGGTTTATGTGTCGGATCCGGAGGCCGCGCGGTCCGATGCTGCAATCATCGTATATTTGGCCTCTGCTATAACTATATACCTCTTAGCATTTAAAAGGACTAACCGTCGTTCCGGTAGCCTTCGCTCTCACTTTCAGAAATGCGTCTAGAATGCGTGTCCCTCACTTTAAAGAATAGTTAACCGTACTTTAAAGGAAGTTTCTTCATGCACACAAATAAAAAATCACATCTTGTAGCCTATGTAGATGTACCTACTGGATGTTCCGAAACTGTCTATTTTTGAACAAAAAGGTTCAATGTTATCAGTTTTCGATCCATTCTTTAATACTAAAAATAATTATTACATTTTTCTGTTTTCCGACTCGAAAAATGTCGGTACTAAGACGTTACTACCGCCTTGTTGTGGTGATTATTTATATCCTTAGGCATCCCGACCTCTTTCACAACCAATGTACGAAAGTGTTTCTGATGCCTCAGAAATGAGATCAATATGTTCAATATTATCCCAGCATCTCCACCATTTTGTCGCACCCTTTCATACCTACCTGTCTATAGTTATATTAGTATAGTCTTAAGGTATGAGTTAGGGGGACAAAGTGTATTATACGTACGAGTATCATGAAAGCTTCGCATGTTAAGTTATAATGGGGAATCGATGTGGGTATTCCAATGTATTCTCTTTCGGCTTTGCCTGCGTGATTTATTTATGGGACCCTTATGGGGTCCCTACTGGCTCTCCATTGGCTCGGTCGATTGCTCCGGTCATGAACACAGTCTGTCTGTGTCCTGGTGCCACCTGGTACGCCATTCTGACTATGTCAGTAGGCTTCTAGGCACCAGCCGGACAAGGGGGCTTTGCCCCCAAGGGATCCTCCATACCACCCCTTTAGATCCGCCCTTAGACTCCAACTTAATCGACCGCTGCCAGTGTGCTCACAGGTCACACTTCTCAATGCTTGCCGTTTATGACGGTCACCATCCGTAGCGTTTATTGGATCTACAATCAGAGCCGAGACCACGCTCATTTCCTTGCTATTGCTATTGCTAATGCTATTGGAATACCCACATAGAGTGCAAGATCAAAATACACTCACCACTGTATGCCTGGCGCAGAACCAGCTCCGGAGGCGGTCACTCTACCTGTGTCACCAGCCAAGGGGTAGCTCCACAACCTTCCAGTGCAGCGTTCGCGTTCCGACTGACTGCACGACTGAGTCCCACATGAGGGTTGCCATATCAAGAATCGAGTTTTCACTCTACAGCTCAATGTTGCTATATCAGGGAAATAGATACAAATAACTTACCCATTTTTATATGGCAACTCGCGTAACGCGCGACAGTTATTTTCAGCTGCGAAGATAATGTATGATGTACAAACAAACTAATCAGCTCTATCCTATGGTACCTACTGCGAGTTAACAACAGCAAGCTAAGAGCACACCACAGAAAACACTAGAAGCTTATCTGCTTGAATATGAAAGAAAAAATATATGTTCTGTAAACTGAAGGTTTATCCACCTGATTTATAATAGTTGCTGCTTGCCACTATCTCCATCCATCTTTAGCTTAAAGGCCTCTCGAGTAAAATCAATCAAAATGTATTCATGGTTTTAACGATACCATAAGTACTACTAAACTAATTGACATAAAAAAAATATGACAAAAACAACAAAGAATCAGTTTACCGTTTCTATGTAACAGAAATAAAAAATGGTGTTTCACTTTATTTTAAAAAAATCGTAAACTTACACCAAACAGCCTAAAATGGCATACTTGCGTTAAACTGAATTTGTAGAGGATAATTTTGGAATATCATTGTCTTATGGCAGTAAATTATTTTTAGCAAACATATCTGTATTAAGTAGTTTTCTAAAGCCATTTATTGTAAACTTAGACAAAAAACTGATAAAAAGGAACCTTTCTATAGCATTTAGACATAACTATCATAATATCAGCTGCATTATCGATTGTCTAGAAATTGACATACAAAAACCATCAAAGGCTCTTCATCAGGCGATGACCTGGTCCGAGTACAAAAAGGGTAATACTGTTAAGTATCTAATATCCTGCACTCCTAATGGATTAGATACTTAATTATATTTCTGAAGGGTTTGGGGGTAGAACAAGTGATATTACCATAGTAGAAAATTGTGACTTTATTGATATATTACAACAAGGAACTTGCATCTTAGCTGACAGAGGCTTCAAGCACCTTGAACAAATACTCCACGAAAAGGGCATAAAACTTTTAAGGCCACCTAGTGTAAATGCTGGTGCAAAATTATCAAAAATTGAAGTCCAACAAACTAAAATAATCGCTAGTTTGCAGATTTATATTGAAAGGTTAATAAGGCGATTGAGGGAATTCATATGCTAAAGCAACATTCAGTGATAAATTACCAATATACTTCGTGTACTCAACCATGTCATTATTATTGCATGTGCTCTAATAAATTTGCAGGATTCTCTAATTAAATAAAGTTCAACCTAAAAACATGTACAGCTGATTTTGAATACAAAATATGTATGTGTTAATTTTTTTACCCATTAAATTAATAATAGAAATAAATCAATATTGATTGATATGAGTGAAAAACCCTGTAAATCATATATATATTTTATTGTACTAGTTTTTATCCGCAGCTTCACCCGCATGATATTTTGATTTTTGACACAATATCATTATAATTTATAGCCTATGTGTTATTCTGATATATAAGCTATATTATTGCAAAGTTTCAACTCAATCCGTTCAGTAGTTTTTGCATGTAAGAGTAACAAACATCCATCCATCCTCACAAACTATAAACTTTCACATTTATAATATTAGTAGGATAGTACACCGAAGGACAAAATTAAAAAAATTAGGAGTCATAGGTGGAATTCATACTGAATGTTTATGAAGAAAACAGGATGACTGATCCCATGATCGTGATGGTTTCAACACCATTGAAATATCGGGCACTAAGAATGTTTAAATTATCTCAGTAAGAACGTTGTTTAAAATAATAATTGAAATAAGATTGTACAAAAGGTGGCCTTATGACTGCCTATAAATCTGATGAAATACATATTGTATCAGGTTACTTACTACTAAATTTTCTTTCTCAAAGGTAGGATTTATGTAACAATCTCTTTCAGGTAACCTTTAGTAGAAAAAAGTAAGTACCTGAGACAATATCACATATTAATTACTTAGAGACCAATAAACTTAAGAACAACTTTATTATTTAATATTGTAAATCACAATAAAAAAACCTTTTTTATTTAATAAGTTTCACAGACTGGTGCTACGATACAAAATAGGGTATATATTATGTTCCCAAAAAATAGTTAACTTTTTTAATAAGTTATTAACATAGTCACTTTCATGTCACTAAAATAATGTCAACATCTTTAGTTTCTTTAAAGTTGCAATCGGCAACACAGAAAAAGCACTTTTTTAATCCAGTCGCATACATTTGCAATTGCACCTGGGCCTTGCATTATTTTCTCTGTAATACAACCATTCTTTAAATATGAGTCCTTAGTTTTTGCCTTGGTGGGGCATTTTATTTTGATAATGGCATCCTTTATCAATCTATCGGAAGAAGCTGCAATAATAGGATTCTCTTGGCAAACTTAAAGCTCACATGACGATATTCGTTTTTTTAATTTTGTGCCAACTATCTTTCGTACAGATAGTTCTAAATTCCGACCTCTTTTCATTGCTGCTGTATCAGGTTTTTTTGCACCCATTATAGTAGCAACCAATGAACCTTCTGGTGTTTCACAAACACTTACTTCATGTGCCTTTGATGCTGTGATACGACCATAATGCATCTCGTACCACAAGCTGCTTTTATGCTGCCTCCTTGTAGCTACTTCTATAGCGCTTATTACAGCTGAAGTATAAGTTGTTCTCATTACATCTATAACTTTATCAACATTTACTTTAATTTCTGGAGATTGGTCCATTATAAAATGATGTAATGAGTAATTCTTCACATCTGTATTTTTAAAAGAATCCTGATATTTCAACAATTCACATTTGTCAACTTTCCTCTTTTTTGCTTCTGAAATAAATTCAGTATAAAGTGCTGAAGTAGTCGGTCTGTGAGGTACTTCTTTTTTAGACATCTGCTGCACCGTGATGTACTTTAAAGAAGTCCCAACTTTGGATAAGGTGGGCTTTTTCCAATAGCATTCCATGAATGTGCATGCAGGTTCCTCAGACCGATGATGGATCCACATTAAAAAAGCAACAGCATGCTTGCATCCTCCAGCTGAAGCAGCACAGTCATGGCACTGACAGGTAATAATTTCGTAACATGCTCATTAACTACTATTGTCACATTATACCCTTTACTTCTCACTTTATGCTCTGGGCACATTTTACATTTCACAGTGCTAATTCCATCCATCCGGCTTAGTTGGACATAGCCGATCGCATCGTCTCCATAAGATTGTCTTGCAGACCTGTGAAACAAAGCAGATACTATGAAAAAGACAATCGACACGAAATATTTTGACATAACCTAAAATGAGGCTAGAAAATTAATAATTAATGAACATACGCAAAGGTTTGTAAATAAATAAGTCTACGTGGTACTTACACTGCTGTTTTTACGTTTTTTAGTTCCGCAGAATAGTAATCAACATTATTCTTAAAGAAAAGTGCAACCATAAAAGCGTCTATCTCGTCAATGTTGTCAAATAGCCTGGCTTACCTGGCTACTTTATTCTGAGCTTTATTCCAGTTTAATATTTTATCTGTGACGATCGTCTACTATTCTCGTTTAAAGGAAGCATTGGGAACGAACAGAAGTCAAAGACAAATCGACCAATAGGAGCATATATATCTCAGCCAATAAGGGCGGTGAAGCTTTTTATCATGCCGTTCAATACGTGCCGGACATTATCACCCCGTGCAAATAATGTACGCCCCGTATTTTGCGACACAATAATGTACAGCATGATATTTTGTGTCCTTTTCTTCGTGACACGTTTTATCATGCCGTACATTATTGGGTCACAAAATACGGGCTGTACATTATTTGCACGAGGTGATAATGACCGGCCAGTATTGTACGACATGTATTGTACAGCCTGATAATTGGTGGCATGGGACATGAAATACGTGCCGTGCTTTCCTGGCCGTACAATATCGTGTCATCAAATACGTGCCGTACATTATAGGGACTCTCACTAAGCAAAACAAAACGCCGGGTTTCTTCTTTTAGCTCATTTTATTCGATTGTTTAAATTGTTTGTCGAATAATTTCATAATGAGTCGCAAGGAAGCTTTATCTTCATTTATTCAACAAATTCACGGTCGACCTGTCGTGGTGAAACTAAATAGTGGCGTAGATTACAGAGGTTAGTATTTTGTGTAATTTCTTTATTTTTTGTGTAGTTACAGTACTTACCTACATATTTACACGTTATCCCAATATTCCGTAAATACCCAATCTTCATTTGTGATGCTCGTTATAAATACCTATCTAAGGTACCTAATATATTTTACTAAATTAATTTTAGAGGTTAAGTGTCTGTCCTAGAAGGTAAAGGAATACCTGCTTGTTAAATAAAGATAAGTATCCTCATACATATGCCTGCTATAAAATAAACCAATACTACATATTTCGGAATAACAGTTGTCTGCGCCTTGTTCCAGACACACTCCATCAAAATATGATAGGTGTCTTTTATTCTCAAGCAGTCGCAACAAAGCGGTCAATCGGTCTTGCGCATGAGGTGGGCAATCATATTCAATGGAATGTATCCGGAACGAAGCCGTGACAATAAGACTAGGTGCTGCCTTCAAAGTGTTCAGCCGGCTTAGCATGCGACCCGAAGCAATTATTTCGTCCGAAATACCAATTCGTGTGAAGTAAATTCTGTCATAGAATCGTGATCTATGGTCACGAAAAACTAGTGTCGCCCTGTGATTACATTATTTGAATATTTAATTTTGCAATATAGTAACACTGATTTAGTTCATTCAAAACACAGTGATTCCAAATGGATAATGTGGACTATCGAGATAATCTGAAAGAGATCCATTGATTTAATTTTAATACAACATGAGTTAAAAAGGTAAATAAACTCTTGTCAGATATGTCATTGAAGAGCTTTATATTTCAATAGAAATTTGACAACAGAAATACAACAGATAACAATAAAGAAGGAAAACCATTAAAATCAGAGAGTTACCTCTGTCTGTGATTATCATAAAGGTACCTCTTCGATTATCAGTTATCATCATAGTTTATATTATGACTGAAACAGGTAACTTTAAGCATATTTAACGTAAGTTTTGCTTTTCGTGACGTTGAAAGGAACTGCTACAAACCACAAATTAATTGTGTTTTATGCGTTGGTTGGTATTTTTGCATCCTGTAAAATATTGTATCGTACAACAACTGCAGGCGAAGCATAAGTAGGGTACAACGTATTCCAAAATAGTTAAATATGACTCAAGTGTCAGTAATAACTGTGCAAAACTGAAAAGCCTTATTTTACGAAAATTAACCTAAAATGTCCAAAGAAATTGATGTGAACGATTAAAAAACATGAAGTAGCACAGTATTATAACTATTTTTAAAAACTACCTATAGACGTAGGTTTTAAAAAAAGTAAAATAATATATAATCTTTTTGGAGGATTGAATATTATGCATAAGCACAAGAATTATTAAATATGAAGCAAAAAAAGTAATACCGCTATTTTGGTAGCCATGTTTTAAAAAATAAATAAATGTCAAACTCTAAAATACCAGCCCGCTATTGGTTGTTCGAAGATTCCTGTCTGATACGTAGGGGTGCGTTTACGCACTTCAAACTAAGATAAAAATTAAACTGTTAATGTCACCCGTATCTTGTCTGATTGGTCAGCTAGTATTCATCGAATCAAATTTGACAGATGGTTCCAGAAATTGATAAATGTGATTGGTTTGTAATAAATTTGAGGGCTATGATTGGTCTAGAGCAATGACTCCGTTCACGGACGCCACACAGAATAATTTTTATCCAGCATAAAGTCTAGAGTGCGTAAACGCACCATGCTATCTTTAGTAGTCTGTGACAGTATCACTCAAGAGCTCGGTGTACTCTTAGATTTTAGATGGGTGCACTGTTGTAAGTTTGATATGTTGTACTAGCTCTGTGTTTGATATTTACAGCGTTGCCAATACCGATTTTCCTAATTCCCGAAAACCCAAAGTAAAATTCTCTAGTTATATCGGGGAGAAAAATTATCCCGATTTCCAATATAAACTGATACCTCGCCAAATTGCAATCGTCAAGGAGTTTCAGCACGGAGCCTGTTTTCAAAAACTACCTGGCTGTGGGTGATTTATATTAGGATGGGGCGGGCGCGGGACGGGGCGGGCGCGGGACGGGCCGACGATGGTTCGGACGGGGCCCGTACGACGCACGTTCCGTACATTTTTGTTGTGGCCCGTACGACGCCCAGACGGTGCCCGTCGGAGCTTTCACACAAAATGTATGGAATGTGCGTCGTACGGCCCTGTCCGGCCCGTCCCCGGCCCGTCCCGTGCCCACCCCGTCCTAATATAAATCATCCCTAAATCGATACAATAAAATATCTATCCCCACAACAATCTCTATTGGAGATAATTTCCCGTCATTTGACAAATCCTTCGCAATTCAGCAGAGTTTTTTTTTATTTTAGTTCCTTTTACCTATCTCGTAGTATTTCGTCCTCAAAAAGTTTGACGAAAAGATTTTCGCGGTGAAATGTCAAAATACGGCTGAATTCGCGTGCACATGTTAGAGTATGTCGACAAAAGTGCCACAGGTACATAAATCATTCGCGAGAATTCTACACCACAGAGTAAAAATAGACGAAATAAGTGTGTTGTCATGTTAGAGGAGGTAGAAGTATCGGAATATTTCTATTGTACTAGAAATAAGATCGTTCTCGTGGGTCGCATCCTAGAGGGCCAGGAGTATTCATGTTGAGCTCAATGGCATTTTTGACATTTACAAAATTACGTCCAATTCGCTAATAATGCAACTTTTGCTGATGAAATGAACACTAAATGTCGAATGCTTAATGTAGTAAACAATCACAAAGAACCCAGTCTGTAGTCAGAAAGTCTGCAGGTGGTTCACAAAGACATTTTCAGCTATTTTTGAGCTTTCTGAAGGGTGAATGAAAACAATTAAAAATGCAACTCTTGGTCACAAATCCTCAAAAAAAACTGAATGTGATCATTATTGTCATTTTGTGAGTTTTGCCATCAGCAGGCTACCCAAACACACCTTTACCTGAGATTGGGTACATCCTCAGGCAATTTTATTTTGGCTCGTTAGTAAAAGTTGCTCATAATGATGGTCTGAATCACCCCCTTTCGGCTTCATATACCAGTTCTGGATAACCCTTATTCTTATTCGATTTGGGGGCAATAAGTCTTGCACTGAAGTCCCGCATGGGGTGTTTGGTGCATTTCCCCCTCCAGCGTCTACCCGAGCCAGCCCAGCTCCTTCTGGATAACCCTGTTTAATTACAATTTCAGTTTATGAATTTGTCGTAACTGTAAAAAGCTCCCTTTATTCTCAAAAAGACAGATTCTCAAAACCCCAGAAATGGTATTGCTAAAAACATAGTAATCATAAACACAGTAATCATTTCAAATAAAAAACTCAATGAGCCATTGATTGAGTTGTGATTTGAAGCTGCCTATTGAAGGCGCTGTGGTATTCCCCGGCAGTTTGTTGTACATGGTTGGACCATGAGTCAATTTTGCCTCTCTCTGATGTGTGTGTGTATTTTTTTTTTATTTTGTTTATGTTTGTGTGGTAGTACTCGGCAGGCCCAAGCAGTGGATGGGACACCAAAGCTCTCGACAGAGAAAAGAAGAAAGAAAGGAAAGAGGGAAGGGAGTCCTTTGTCCTGCAGTGGGACAATAATGGCTAAAAATAAAATTATGTTTGCATTTGACTACACATTGCCTAGAAGAAGATACCTATTTAGTTGGTATTAGAAGACACCTATGTTGAACTTTAGTGGGAAGGCAAAGTGTTCCACATTTTGGCTTTTTGCATTAGGAATGTGGATTTGAAATGTGTAAAATAAAGTGATGTGGTGGTTGCAGGCGTGCTGGCGTGCCTGGACGGGTACATGAACATCGCGCTGGAGCAGACGGAGGAGTACGTGAACGGGCAGCTCAAGAACAAGTTCGGGGACGCCTTCCTCCGCGGGAACAACGTGCTCTACATCTCCACGCACAAGCGACGGGTCTGAGCCTGCTCCGTACTTGACCCATCACTCCAATGTATCAATTCCATATTACTTATGTTATTTCAACTTAGTTACTCGCTACATGTCTGTGCACTGTAACATACCATACTATGGCTGTATAGGAAACGTATTAGGCACGGAAAACAACACGAAATACTACTATACCCACTACAATGTACCATCAACATATGTCGATAAATAATAGTAGAGAATATGTTGTTGGTGCCTGTTCGCTCCGTGCATGGCACATGACGGTGCTGCGAGGTGACGGAAAGGTCTAGTGGGCAGTCTCATACGACTCAATAAAAAGAATATTTTTTTGCCTGACATGTTCCATAGTCATGGTACGGTAAGATGTCCCCTAATATTTATATTTAATATGGCATTTGTATCATAAATTACATAGGTGTTTCAACGCCCGGCCAGCTCTGCTCAGGCGGAGTCGCGCCCGCAGCCTGCAGTCTCAGTCGAGGCGGTGCTGCCAAGGGAATAAATGCATCAACTGTACTTGGATTTTTAGTTAGATGAAGTTTATTCACAGATTGAAATGTCACTTATTTTCATTTTTTTATCGACTTTACCGACTTCAAAAAAGGAGGTCCTCAATTCGTAATTTTAGTTTATTGTATGTTTCGCGATTACTGCGCCAATTATCGCTTTGAATATTTTTTGTTTGGTAGATCATCCTTTAGAAATGATCCATTCATCGAAATCGGCTGAGCTGTTTTTAAAAAAATAACTAGTCAATATGCAAACTATTCGTATTATGTACACAATTGAAGTCAATTGTTACAATTTTTGGTGAAAAATAATTTATTATTAATAATGTAGTTATAAGAGTACAGGATAAGCTCACCACTGTTTATATAGTTAACCAACTTGGAGCCTGGAAAGGAAAAGCCTATGTATTGATGAGTGATGACAGACGAATAGGCCCCCAATTTAAAGTGACATCCAAACCATGATATTATTTTATTACATTAAGTCAAAAAATTGGCCAAGTACGAGTTGGAGTCAGGCACGACGAGTTCTGTACCGTATGGAAAACTGAAAACCCTTTAGACCCATTTCATAATTTGCGTCTAATTGTAGCCGTTAAGCTTGTTGTATGGGAGTTCCCCCTTAAATATTTGTTTTATTTTGTTTTTAGTATTTGTTGCTATAGCAGCAACAGAAATATATTATCTGTAGAATTTACAACTGTCTAGCTGTCACGGTTCCTGAGATACAACTTGGTGACAGACAGAAGTTGGACAAACAAGTCTTATGTAATAGAGTCCCGTTTTCATCATTTCACTTCATCTAAGTAAAAATCCAATTGTAGTAATGATAATCTTTTGAAGAATTAATGTGTAAACTACTTAGGATAAGTTACAAGGTAAGGTGTCAAATAAAACATAAGTATTATGTAACATTGTAGTTTATTTAGTATTGTGCGCTCCGGGGTATGTATAGTAGAACCTCACATCGCTGTACTCCTGAAACCAGATTATTTCATGAACGTTCGAGTAAACAGGGTTGTCCAGAACTCAAGTATAGACCGCGCCTCACAAGTTAGCGGAAATGAAGTTGTCTTAGCTACAACCAAAGAAGATATAATAATACTACGTATAGAACGGTCACACGTTACCCCCCACCTGTTTGAGTCTTCCTCACTTCCACCCCGCGCTTCACGGACCGATCGCGTACTCTGCGCACGGGCTGCACTGGCCGGTAGATTTTCTAATAAAAAATACCTAGACTGTGACAATAGGGAAGACATGTACTGTGTATGGTTGAATACGTAACACAACAAGAAATTTTAATGTTTCATTGAGAATAAATAAAAGGAACTTATTTTACATTATTTGGTAACTTTCTCTTGATATTTTCTTTCAAATGAAATAAGAATAATTTATTTCGTGACCATAATGTTGTTCCTTAATAATAATAAAATAGATCGGTTACTTTTTGTTAAAATGATTTCAAATTAAGTAATAATTGTTATACTTTTTAAGCACTAGATTTATATTCATTTTTGAAAATTGTAAAACGCAACTGTCTCACTCATGCGGCATGCCGTCACGTCGTGGTGATCGCTGACAGCCAATATACGTTCCGCACACAAATGCGCGTGTAGCGACCGTGCGTATGTGTGTTGTCTGTGAGTAAGTACTGTGTAGTGTGCGTAAGACAGCAGATTTTGTATGAAAAATCGCGGAGTGTCCGGGCTGTGCTACAACTTACAAGTAGCGTAATATGAAATATCCAATCAACGCCCGGCTTTGTGTGAGCTTCCGTCAGTATTGGATACTGCGCAGCTTGTGCTAACTTCATTTCCGCCAACTTGTGTGACGCAGCCTAAGCTAGGCCGAAACAAGATGATCAGAGCATTGTTAAGAACAACCGTTACTACGGCGCCAAACCAGAATTCGAGAAAAGAATCATCTGTTTCATACACTACATTTTGTCGATTCCAAGTTGCAATTTTCTATGGAAGAGCTGTTTTTTTCTCGAATGCCGGGTTGGCGTCGTAGTAAAAGGTGGTCTTAACCGCCCCCTTTCAGCTTAGTAGCCTGAACTGAAACATACAAGTCGGCGTATGTGAAATTAGCTACAAGCTGCGCAATATGAGCAATATCCAATCCTGATCGAAGCTTCCATAAAACTGCGCGTTGATTGGATATTACGCAGCTTGTAGTTGACTTCACATCCGCCCACTTGTGTGATTCGGTCCATACTCTCTTTTACAATATTATAGAATCGTACCTATGTGGCTTAGAGGTATTGACACTCGCCTTGCAATCGTGAGGTCGTGGGTTCAAATCCCGGTCCCGTACCAATGAGTTCTTTGGAATTTATGTACGGAATTTTACACCACTGGCTTTTCGGTGAAGGAAAACATCGTGAAGCAACCTGCATGCGTCCGTAGAAGAAATTCGATGGCGTAATGTGAATCCACCAAACCGCACTGGGCCAGCGTGGTGGATATGGACCAATCACCTCTTCGTGGGTAGGCCTACGTCCTGCAGTGGACTATTAAAAAGGCTGGTACAGTACAGTACCTGTGTGTTCCGGGGCACGGCGGGCGGTCCCCGACCATTGCCCAGGTCCTGTATGAGGTTCTGTCCGCGGAAGCCGTACCGTCGCTCGTAGGCCTCCCGCGCGCGCCGCCCCGACTCCGCGTCGAACCTGTGTTATTGAACAGTTCAAAATATGGAGTTAAAAAGATGTGTCGTGAAATAGCACTTTTTTATTATTATTTTTTATTGAATTGTTACACTCCACAGACACCGGGGCCTGTGCTCTTTAAGATGATTTTATTGATTTGAACAATATTTCTAAAACGAAGGCTTTACTAGAGGACTCTACACTAAAATAAATCTAAACCTAATTAAATTTCTAAAATTACGATTTTTAACTTTTTTTAAAAAAGACTTCTTATACCACTCAGGGCCTCCACCACCGCCGCGTCTCGCTCTCTAATGGCCATGTTTAAATTATAGTCTACGATGACCTTAGGTGACGCAGTCGTCGCACGCCGAAATTGCACTTTACAACTAAGTACATATGTATAGACTGAATCAAGCTCCTCGGCGGCTGCCATGCTAGCTGCAGCTGCGGACAACCCAATCCTGAGTGAAGCTCGCTCATCAGCTGCGCGAGGATCGGGCTTCGTGCGGCTTGTGGCTAACTTCAAAGCCGTCAACTGCCATTGAGATTTTTTTTTCATGTGCAAATTCTACGTTTTTGAAAACATTATCTAAAATACAGGATGACTGGTAATCATTGCAACCGTTTAGGGGCTTATTCTGTACATCAAAACTAACAACTTTTGTTGTGCTACTTTTGTCAAAACTCTGTTCCATAGAAAAATATCGTTCACCCGCGACCAAATGTATGGAACAGCTGATTTTTAGGGTTCCGTACCTCAAAAGGAAAAAACGGAACCCTTATAGGATCACTTTGTTGTCCGTCTGTCCGCCTGTGTGTATGTCAAGACTCTTTATCTCGAGAACGCGGAAAGATATCGAGTTGAAATTAAAAAAAAAAAATTGTAAAAGAAAAACTTCTCAGTTATCGTTTAAAAAAGTTAGTCGTTTATGTCGTAAAAAACCGCATATTTTGCACTCACAAAAATTAAAACCTACAGGGTACCTACTTCCCGTTGACATAGAACTATGACGAGAAGCATTGTCTTAGAGTACACATATGGAAATAAATCTGAAAACTGTACATTTTTTTTTACATCACCAAAAAATAGGACCTCAAAATTAAAAAAAAATGCTAAAACAGGTTTTTAATTATTTTAACAATGTGTTTGTACGGAACCCTCGATGTGCGAGCCGATGTGCGAACCTGACTCGCATTGTCCGGTTTTTTTTTACTTTTGGCAAAAGTAGCAGAACATAAAATATTAGTTTTGATGTACAGAATAAGCCCATAAAAGGTTGCTCAATATTTACCAGTCATCCTGTATATAAAAGATATATTATACATAAATATAAGTATCCAAAAATACTACAATTTTGTGTTCTGAGTGAATGTTCTGTGTTCGAGGTCTGCTGTTCGGAAAACTATTATTTTATTTTTAATTGACTTCCAAACACTAGTATTCTGTTTCGTCCTTACCTACTTATGTGTTGTTGTGTATGTCCATCGATATGTTTGTCGAGGGTGAACCGATATACAACATATTTAGTACTCCGGAGGACTATTTAAATTGTATCGATATCGCCTGAGCCGTTTTTGAAAAATCAACAATAATGTGAAAATTACTACATCGATCCGTACAAAGTTTCCGAATTCTGTTTTATGAATTTAGCAGTTTCATGATCATGTTCTCAGATGATATGTTTAACTTCCGTACCCGGCGTCGACCCGGTAGCCCAGGATGCTCGGGTCGGCGAGCGGCGCGTAGAAGCTGGAGTACACGGACACTGCCTCGCACCACGCCACTGCTAGCGCCAGGAGCAGGAACAGACGCATTGTTGTTGTCTCGGTGCTACGGTCAGACGCCTAGCCTGACAAATTGAAATACAGTGTAGTGTAGCTTACGTATAGAATCGCAATGTTCTCCAATGGGCACTACGTATAAGATACACCGGCAAACGCAAGCAGTCAGGCTAGCATACGGATCGCGGAATAATTCTATCGACATATGAAAACGACACAGATTTATGGTGTAGTACACAGAAAGTATATATCTATATGTCACTTGCACACGTTGACACAACTCTTTTCGTGGTCGTAAGCTAAGCCAGCAGGTGACAGGCTGACAGGACAATTAGTTAGACAGGGTTTAGTTGAAAATCTCATTAGTCAAAAATGAAAGCTCTCAATTAAAGTTGACATAGCTGTGGACACAACACGAAAAAGTGGAACCGGTCTTATTTGAAATCTATAGAGGAGGCCTACGTCTAGCAATGGACCTCCTATACCTAGCTGAAACGACGAGGTAAAATGATATTTCTCACATCACAGCTATTTATTTGTAACACGTACAGGAATGTAATGATCGCAGTTATTATTATATAATTATAGTAGAATGATTGTGATGTGAAGGAAGAAAAGGATCGTCCATGTTTCCACTCACCAATTAATATCGATTTAAATGATAAATCGCGTTTCAATATTATTTTGTAGTGAGTTATAGTTTACTGTACACGAGAATCTTCGACAGCAGTAGGAAGCAAATTAAAGCTATAAACAAAATGTATGACGATGGACATAATCGTACACAATGCAGACAAACTTACCGATGGAGTTGAGTGGCGGCGCCACCGTCGCTGTTTCAACGAAGCTGACGGCCGGTTGTTTTAGTTGGTTCATTTGGTCGCTGGTGTTGTTGGTCGCCTGTAGCGTCCGCAGTACGGTTTGTGAACAAATAGATCTGTTTGCGGAGCGCAGTGCTAACAACTCAAGGATTATGACGCGCCCGTGATCTTAAAGGCTTGCTCAGATGTACCTACTCGTCATTGGTAAGTATGTACTCGATTACTATAACCTATTGATAATTTAAATGTTGAGATTATCATACATTAACCATGAAAATAACTGCTGGACATATCTAAGTCTCCCATTTTCGTTAAGATTAGTTGGAAGCGGCTTGCACCCAGTATTTTCTTACGGCTTAAATATAAAAAATATCAAACTTAAAATAAAAATCGGGGGCGAAATACAAAAACCGGACAAGTGCGAGTCAGGCTCGCACACCGAGGGTTCTGTACAAATCCAGAAAATTTCACATAGGTAATTGGGAAGTAAGTTGTTAAAATCTCTATACCATCGACAAAAAAGGTTTATTTTTTTACTTTTCTCGTCATAGGTACATCGAAAATGACACATTGTTAAAATAATTGAAAACCTGTTTTAGCATGTGCTAATGAACCTCTTTTATATGATACCTTAAATGATACTATTTACCTACTCACTTTGAATTTTGAACCCATATTTTGTGAATTTTGAGGCCCTATTTTTTTGGGATTTAAATAAAAATGTACAGTTTTCAGATTTATTCCTATATGTGTACTCTGAGACAATGCTTCTCGCCAAATTTCATAGTTCTATGTCAACGGGAAGTATCCTGTAGGTTTTGATTTTTGTGAGTGTCGAAATATGCGGTTTTTTACGACATAAACGGCTCTAACTTTTTTAAACGATAACTGAAAAGTTTTTCTTTTACACAACTGCAAGAGACCATAGATATACGTATACAGTTTTCAACTCGATATCTTTACGCGTTCCCGAGATAAAAGAGTCTTGACATACACACAGACGGACAACAAAGTGATCCTGTAAGGGTTCCGTTTTTTCCGTTTGAGGTACGGAACCCTAAAAATAGGTACCAACATACTACCTATCGGAAGCTGTTATGCAATTTTAGGCTTTTAGTTTAGTTTTAAGCCGTGGTGGTCTAGTGGTAAAGACACCCGTCTTACAATCGTAAGGTCGTGGGTTCAAATCCCGGTCCCGTACCAATGAATTCTTTGGAATTTATGTACGGAATTTCACACCACTAGCTTTTCGGTGAAGGAAAACATCGTGAGGTAACCTGCATACGTCCGTATAAGTTCGATGGCGTATGTGAATCCACCAACCCGCTCTGGGCCAGCGTGGTGGATTTGGCCCGATCGCCCTTCGTGGGTAGGCCTACGTTCTGCAGTGGACTATTAAAATGGCTGATACAGTACAGTACAGTTTTAACCAACTTGAATAAAGGAGGAGCTTCTAAATAAGATCACATGCCGTTAGATGGCTATATCCACATTTGGACATAGGCCTTTCACAAGGATTTTCAATAAAAACAGTTGGCAACGGCTCATATAAAGCTCGATTCTCAGGTCATCTGTCCTCCTCGTTGGTGGACGTCCTACGAGTACGTTGAGCAAGACTGGGTGAATGCGTTTTATCGAACTAACATAACGGTGTGCACACGGCCTTAGCTGTAAGTATCCATTGAATATCTGCTGTAATGTCGGTGGGTCGTAAACTGTGGAGGATGCTAAGACAACTGCAAATATAACTAACTATACGTTCGTATTACCACGCGTGTAGTCATTCGGTGCTAAGTTTAGAACAAAGGAGCTTGTTTCAATGCTAGTTTGTGCAAAACGAGAAGCGTCGTAAGTGAGGTCGCTCGTGTGCCATTTTACTAATTTTGTTACCTCTTACCTACAAATACAAATGTTTGATACTTGGTAGACACCAATTTACCGACGGTTCTTTTTTTGCACATACTCTAGTGCAGTTTTTATTGGTAAGTCCCTTTGGTAGTGCAACCTAAGTAAGGTTAATTATTTTAGATTCATTATTTGACTACCATCACAAAATCCTACAACTAGTGTCTTAACTATTGAAGTTTACATACACCGCTTGCGTAACATCTTGGTACTTTGATAACTTGGTAAAACATTTAATATTTTTGTCAACATTGAAGAAATGTGCTAGTACAAAAGTTAAGTTAAAATACCTGTACAGAGCCCCAGTTAAACTGACTTTTCTACAATACACAATATTCTCAAAACTTAAGTAAGGTTGCACTACAGAATGAGTACTAAGCTTAACAAAGGGTTTGCATACTCAAACTTGCGTGTTACTCCATACATTCTTGTTAGTTCTTTCTCGTTTCCGCCAGGGGCGCTGTACAAAAATGCATGGAGTCATACAGAAACTACTGTACGTACGTAGTACAGTACTACCTTCGTACAGTAGACAAGAAGTTTCTGATAAGTACAAGACTATTCAGAACCAAAAGGGTGTAGATATCTAATTACAAGCCGATAGAGCAAAATTCTAAACATCATTATGTACCACGTTTACTATGGGGTCAACCCGGAGTCCCTGAATTCGAGATAAAAATAAGGTCTTACAAAATTTCATTTCGAAATTGTATATTTAATGATTTAAAAAATACTCTGAGCGAAAAATGTCTGAATGAATGAAAAAAGCTGTTAATACAAGATTATGCTAAATGTCAAGTCAGGATCAATCAGGAAGTCATTTATAGCCGTCAACAAGTTGATTCGGCTATACATAAATACCAAACTCGTGTTTCGGGAACGGATGTGACGCTCGCTCGTCAGGTACTGGAAAACTAAACGAAAAAGGTCCAAATAGTCTAAAAATATTTATTTTACAAATAAAATACAAATATATAAAAATACTCACTAGAAATCACACTAAGATTAATTATTTTACTACCATCACAAAATCTTACAACTAATTTCTTAACTATTGAAATTTACGAGTACATACACCGCTTGCGTAACATCTTGGTACTTTGATAACTTGGTAAAACATTTAATATTTTTGTCAACATTCAAGAAATGTGCTGGTACGAAAGTTAAGCCGCCATCCAATTTCAAAATACCTGTACAGAGCCCCAGTTAAACTGACTTTTCTACAATACACAACATTCTCAAAACTATACGGTAGGGAATTCAATACCTCGAAACAGTCGAAACACGATTCAAAAAACTTCGCTCGATAGAAATTAAATGCGCTGCAAAGATACCGCTTTTTAGAACGAATTCATGATTTCTAAGAAAGTTTTACTGCATTTTTGGGCATTTTTCTAAATGCTTACAATTTTTTTTGAGTCTGTTATTTATGCACATGAATTGAACTATAAAATTTTCATCCATAAAATTTAGGAAAAAGTGGTAGGTAATATCAATTTTATGTTGATTTTTGAATGCAAAAATCGGGCGAAACCGGGGGCGTATTGGTCTTCACCAGCTCATATGAAAAATT
Organism: Hypomecis punctinalis; assembly: GCA_949316475.1. Classification (NCBI taxonomy): domain Eukaryota; kingdom Metazoa; phylum Arthropoda; class Insecta; order Lepidoptera; family Geometridae; genus Hypomecis; species Hypomecis punctinalis. The sequence continues at coordinate 189,061 of OX438817.1, forward strand.
ACGCTAATAGGTACTATGGCGCCTTAAGTAGAAAGCTGCGTTGATCTACTATAATATAAGCTGAATCAAATTTCTTGGCGGGTGGGCAAAATAGCTAGGAACACGCTGCGTGTAACTCAATCCTGACTGACGGATTATTCCAGGTTGTCCCCCGGATCTGTCCCCTGTCCCCCCATCTCACTTAGGTACAACTGCGGATTAGGTTTCGCGTAACTTAGCTAACTTCACAGCACAGCCGCTAAAAAGTTAGATTCGGCCTATACTAGTAACTTCATTCAAATGTAATCATGAATGGAAGACGCTCTGTTCCGTTGGCGCATGGTTTGCTGTAAAGACCACTGCATCTAGCCCTCGCCTGGCGCTGCTGCATGGGCGCGGTTTCTTTCACTTTAGATCGACTCAAACTTAATGACGTCTGTGAAATTAATTAGCTACAAGTTGCGCACACCCCACCCCTCACCCCCCTGACCAATAAATCTACCGCGCAACGACTCGCGTCGTATTCACATAGCCGCCATTAAGTTTGCATAGTACTAGGTACACTGCAATTTTTGTATTTGTCATCTGCCGCTAAATAGTTTCTACATAATTATATAAGCTGGATGTAGAGAGAGGAGAGTAGGAGCGGTACTGGTAGAGCTCGGCCCTTGTACTCGTACAGCAGTTTGTGTAGTGTCGCTAGTCGATGCCTTCCAGATGAGAGTAGGAGCGGTACTGGTAGAGCTCGGGTCCGCCGTACCCGTACAGCAGCTTGTGTAGTGTCGCTAGTGGATGCCTTCTAGAGGAGAGTAGGAGCGGTACTGGTAGAGCTCGACCCTTGTACTCGTACAGCAGCTTGTGCAGTGTCGCTAGTGTATGGCTTCCAGAGGAGAGTAGGAGCGGTACTGGTAGAGCTCGGCCCTTGTACTCGTACAGCAGTTTGTGTAGTGTCGCTAATCGATGCCTTCCAGATGAGAGTAGGAGCGGTACTGGTAGAGCTCGGCCCTTGTACCCGTAGAGCAGCTTGTGCAGTGTCGCTAGTGGATGGCTTCCAGAGGAGAGTAGGAGCGGTACTGGTAGAGCTCGACCCTTGTACTCGTACAGCAGCTTGTGCAGTGTCGCTAGTGTATGGCTTCCAGAGGAGAGTAGGAGCGGTACTGGTAGAGCTCGGCCCTTGTACCCGTACAGCAGCTTGTGTAGTGTCGCTAGTGGATGCCTTCCAGGGGAGAGTAGGAGCGGTACTGGTAGAGCTCGGGTCCGCCGTACCCATACAGCAGCTTGTGTAGTGTCGCTAGTGGATGCCTTCTAGAGGAGAGTAGGAGCGGTACTGGTAGAGCTCGGGCCCTCCGTACCCGTACAACAGCTTCCCCTTGCCGCTGCCGTCGTAATACGGGTACCGGTAGTTGGGCCTGCGACAAAACACCAGCATTATTAGTAAACTTCCAACGATATCATACAACGTCATATGAAAACAAAGGAAAACAAGAACCACGCTGAGGATTGCAAGAGATCATGGCAGCATAGCCAGAAATCCTGACGCTTAAAGTAAAGTGTGTAGAAATAAACATTTTAATCTGAAGGAGTTAAATTGCCATGGCCGCTACCGTACTCGCTGCATTATTTTAATAAAGTGTATGAAAAACTTCACTGGAGGCATTTGTCGATGAGACGACATAATTGTACTCGTACATATCTACAATACAATACAACAACACTTTATTGACACTAACAAAAGAAACAAAGACAGAAAAGGCACAAAAGGCCTATCGCTAAAAGTATATCGCTAAAAGCGATTTCTTTCAGACAACATCTGATTTGTAATGATACTAAGTGAAGAGTGTAACTTGGGGATTACTTGGTTAATTTTTCTAGGTAGATACGCATTTTTTATCAACTTCGAGTAGATGAGTTTGAAATAAACCGGTATCAATTCCATTGCATGGCAATTGTCTCCTCCAGTTTTTTTTATTCATTAACATTTTAGACAATTCAGTAGATTTTCCTCATTTCAGACAATTCAGTAGATTTTCCTCACCACTCATAGCGTACTTTGACTAGGTGTTCGTCTGCGATCATCGAAGTTAAACAAAGTTCAGCACGGTCAGTCTTTAGGTCCTAACTAGGTGACCGCATGGCATTTACAACTGAGCTCTATACCGTGGCCCGGATGATACGTTAGATTGTAGGTCCTGGTTGTTTTGACCGTTTGTAACTCTCGTCGCGTTTCCACGTAGGTTTTGGGATCACTTGGTGACCGCGTGGCGCACCCGCGGTGCAGGAATTTTGTACTTTGATTGGTGTAGTTATTTTGGTGCGGTGTTTTGTATGGTTTGTATGGCCTCCTCCGCGACTACGGAACAGTGCGTGATTGTGATTTGTGTGGTGTCATCACCCAGGACTCATCAGACTTGACTTGACCTTACTGACTTGACGGCTCTGACGAAGGACAACACGACACGCCACACGGTACGTGGATCATCACCGCCGCCCAGGTAAAACTTTGGAATTATTTTAATTTACTTATTGTGGTTAGTCTCCGCGCAATCGCGGACAATTGACAACATTTCAAATTTTTAACATAGTATTATTTATTTATTATCTGAAAGAATATTGCAAAATAATATATACGTATTTTTTATTTTTCCAATACGACTTATATTTTCCGTAAAATTAAGTTTTGAAAAGTAGCTTATTCTAAAAGGCGGTAACTGCAAAACTTAGGACTCGTAAACCTTTTTACTGAAGCCACATTAGAAAAAAATCGGTGCTAGCGTTACTGTCACTGTCAATGCCAATCAATCCGTCACAATTCACAACAAATAGGCCGGGAGGTCAGTGCAAAAAGTCCACTATGTACCGCGGTATACTATGGGAAGAAAAATATAAAACAAGTTTAACAACTGCCAATCACCTGAAATATGTAACAGGGTCTGCCATACAGTCTTTAAATTAGCACCACTTTAAAGAAGAAGAATAAGTAGTAAAAGTTCCAAGATACTTTTAAAATTCAAACGGATTTTTCCACCAAATGCTAGGGAACCCAGCTGACTGACTCCAGGATATTGATGTACACCATTTTGATGACTATGTACCAATAATTCAGCTTTTGACAAGTATTTGCATTTTTTGCGTTTACCTCTCGGGCTAAAGCAAAATAAGTAATTTGAAAATGACACTGACATTTTATTTTTAAACTACATTTTATGTGTCAACACTGTCAGTGTTAAATGTCATTTTATATTGCTAGTATTTTTTTATCATAGGCAACTGAACTTTTAGTATGAGTCCCGAAACGGCTTGGGTGAGACTTTTTATCTAATATCTTAGCAATTACTGCAATAAAAATTTTGGAAAAATAAGCATTATGATCAGCATCCCGATATCTCGAAATGGTTTTGGAATTTCATAGACTTGTGAAATATGAAAACTTGTCAATTGTTCGAGCCTCGGAGTTCGAACAATACCTACCTCTCGAAATACTGGAAGTTAGGAGCGCGCGGCTGCACCGTGCTGGCCGCTGGCTGGAGGACGCACAGCACCAGCGCCGCCTGGAACCAACCAATCATGACCATCAACATCAAGTGGATCAATATGTATCTTCTGGGTATAAACGTATTACACCCTAGAGTAGACCTATCAGCTTCCCATCAAGCAACATGTGGTCAAACAAAAAATAATCGTTCAAGTGCGAGTCGGACTCACGCACGAAGGGTTCCGTACCGGATGGGAGCGAAAATCGGCTAAAAATCTGTTTGTTGTATGTGAGCCACAATTAAATATTTATTTTATTCTACTTTTAGCATTTGTTGTTATAGCGGCATCAGAAATACATCATCTGTGAAAAATTCAACTTTATAGCTATCACGGTTCGTGAGATACACAGCCTGGTGACAGACGGACAGCGGAGTCTTAATAATAGGATCCCGTTTTTACCATTTGGGTACGGAACCCTAAAAAAGAGTAAACCAAGTGCCTGCCGACACCGACGAGCAAGGTTTTCAAGCTTATTGCAACATTGCTATGATACGATGCACAAAACATTAATATCTTTAGATGTCAAAACTTCCAAAAAAAATGATATAGTTGTAATACCTACTTAATTCTGTCACTGAAATCATTACTTTAATAAGGCAGTCAGTAGAGTTTGGATCATTGTTATCTTGATCAATTAGGGACATAATACATTATGTAAATGCATTTAGACCATTTAGATCAGTAAGTACCTAGTTATAATGGATGAACGAATATAATAAAGCTATTCTCAAATAATTTAAATAATAATAAAGCCAAGCTAAATTTTTAGATAGCGTTTCGATTGAACTCCGTGTGTTATGTCACGTACTCCTCGGACCCAAACTACTTAAACTTTCGCAACACGCACACACTACACACAACACTAAAATATTCACAAACTACATACCACAAGAACAAAATATTTCAGCAACGACATCTTGAATATTTTTCCTTCAACTGGCTCACTTATTCCGTTTTGTCGAAGCAAAGTTTTGAAAAGAGAACCGTCCGCGAGCGAAAGGCTCCAGTCCCAACGCAACACTACTGAGTGACTACTGGCGGTACTTGCGCCGTCCTCGCGTGGTGGAAGCGAAAGCCTTGTAGAATGTTAACGATGCCACCGTAATGCGACCATTACTTCTAGAGCCAATAAACGACGCCACTATCACAAATTCGTCACAACTCTAAGCATTTTCTTAGCTTATTTTTAGTTCCACAATTTGACCAACTCAAGGAACAAGTCTGTTTTTTATGTGACAGAGTGGTTAACGCAATCCTATGGATTGTTCATTAGTTCAAAGGTGTCGTTAAACAACATTACATTTTTGTTTTAGTCATAAAGGCGCCCTCACGACCTCGTCATGTTAGTATTTTAGGATGACAGCTGATAGTAGCGCGACCGATTAATCTTGGTCTTGAATATTTTTTTATATGGCCGATGTTACGTTACGGCATTGAGTAGACATGTGAATACGGCGAGATACTTGAAGGACATAGTATTAGCTGTGACAAAGTAAGTCGGTATAGGACGGGTGGCTAGCCCCGGCCCTGGGGTCATGAAGCTCCCTCTGAAATGCTCAACAGTTAAAACCTACACCTAGCTACGACATTTTATACAAAATCGTATTTTATATACTACTTAGCTACCTAAGTATATCAATTGAGGTTTCTAATAAAAATGATCCAATAAACCTTTTCCCAAAGGGCCATGGCGAAGGGCAGCTTGTGCTGTACCTACTGTACCAGTCTTGTTAATAGTTCACTGCTGGATGTAGGACTGGGTGATGATTGGGCCAAAACCACCACTCTGGCCCAGCTAGTCCAGCCTGCGACCACCAAAGGTTAAGAAAAGAACTCTTTTCGACGTGTGAAAAAGTGACAGACTAAATATAGGTACTTTGCCATATCGCTATCTCGTTCTCCCGGCGCGGCCGTGCTGGTTGGTGGATTCAGGTTCACATACGCCATCGAATTTATTCTTCAGACATGATATGCAGGTTGTGTTGTTGCCAGTGGTGTGAAAATCCGTACATATACTTAATATATTACAAAGAACTCATTGGTACGGAACCGGGATTGGAACCCACGACCTTACGATTGGGCGGGTGTTACTACCACCAGACCACCGCGGCTTGTAATAATATGTTATTACAAGCCGCGGTGCATTCCTTGAACCCTTCGAACAACATCGGACCCTTGAACCAATCAGAAACTGTAGAAGTACTACGGTACTTCTACAGTTTCTGATTGGTTCAAGGGTTCGATTATGCTGGGTATCAGTATTCAAAGTGTAATGTGCAGCTCAAAGTCAGGTGTATGATGTCCATAATTTATTTATTTATATTTAGTTATTAAATCACTTATCAAAACATGAACAAAAATCACCACCATAATAGTTACTAGTCAATATAAATGATAGCCCAAGTATCAAGACCGCGCGGCGCGTCAGCGGGCTCAGAGTGAAAGTATGTTACCGCAACGTTACGGCAACACGCCTGGCCGACTGTGGCCTCTATTCTTGCCGCTCACAAGCACACACCCTGTCTGGACTAACGCGGGTATAGGAAGCAAACTTTACGGCGTTTGTGAACTTAGCTACGAGCTGCGATAATCCCCACCCACTTATATTTTGACTACCTCGGTCGCTGTGGTTAGTGACCCTAACTTCTGGGTCAAAGAGGCGTGGGTTCGATCCCCAACCAGGGCAAATATTAATGTGACGAAAATAAGTGTTAGCTCTGTGTCTGGGTGTTATTTAGTTACTATCTATATATGCATGTATTTAAAAAATAAGTATAATATGTATCAGCCTCTGGCAGCCATATCACAAGCTTTGCTTAGTTTGGGGTCAGAGGCCGTGTGTAAGATGTCCCAAAATATTTGTTTATTACTGCGCTGAGAAATAAATTTGAGATTGCGCAACGAATCAGGTATCAGCACGGGAAGCATGGCAAAGGGACAAATAGTCTTTCCACCAATTTATCCCCTCGAAGAGGAAATAAAGTATGGATTGACAATGACAGCTGACATTAAAAGTGGATAAAATAGTTTTCTCCCCTTGCCGTGCTACCCGGGCTGGTATACTCAGCTCGGTAACGAGCAGGGATTTGCAGCTCGTAGCTAAGTTCACAGACGCAGATTGAGTTTGATTAGTTCGATACCTGCTGTAGGCCGAATCATTCAAGTTGGCGGATGCGAAGTTAGTTGATTGGATATTACACAGCTTTTCAGTAGCTAACTTCACATTTTGCGATAGCGCAACGCCTCGAGGGTTTTAGGTTTATACGTCACAGCCGCCAAATTGTATGATTCGGCCTTGAGTATAACTTATTATACTAGTGAAAGTAATAAAATAAAACGAACCATTACATTCAGTAATTAATTTATTTCCTTAAGTATAATATATCACATTTGAGGTTAATAAACGATGTAAAAGCTATCAAATTACAAAATGTGCTTAAGTCAGCTATCACATAGCCACGACTAGTCTAATTACAGTACTCCGAGCCCCCAGCAGAACTTAATGTTACGAATAAACTTACGCAAGTTCGTACAGGCCGGGTGGCTAGCCCTGGTGTCAGTTTTTAGCCGCCTGAAGGCCTCTGACATGGCTAAACGGTTAAAACAACCGGGACCTACAATCTAACGAGTGATCCGAGCCACGGAAGTGCTCATTTGTAAAATTTGATTAATCATACTATGAATAATCCATTTCTCATTTACGGTCGAAACGATACTCGATTTTTTTATTACACAAATGAAAGCTTTTCTGGATAAAAGTTATGCTAGGAGTATTTTATTTATAATTATCTACATTAAACTTAATATCAGCATTAATATTCCGTGCAAACTTTATGACCGTTCCGGTGTCCACTCATAGATTTACTTCATATAATTACTTTGCCTCACCCATGGGATATCTAGGATTAAGAGCAAACGTCTCAGTCAGTTTACGTCTCTTTCTTGCTTGGATCACGCTCGATAACTGATTTCCTGACAGCAAATAAGTTTGTACTAAATAAAATTAGGTAAAGTACAATTAAGCACTTAGTACACACATGTATTACGCAAAATCAGTTTTGATAAAAATGAATATACTTACTTAAGGCAATAATGGAGATGTTATATCGTAACAATTAAGTATTCAATAATTTTATACGCCATAACATTTTTTCCAGTGGGTATACAATTAAGGTGTGATATACCCATCAATATAAGTAGGTACTCAATAAAATATACAGGGTTATCTCGAATTGGTGTACTGAGCTGAATGTCATTTGATTAAGACCATCATTGCAAACATGAACTATGTGGCTAATTTAAAACTCGAGAAAAAAAAATAGCTGTTTTATTTTGTCAATTCCGAGTTACAATTTTGTATGGAATAATGGAACAGATTAAGTTTGAGTTGGCCCCATATTAAAAATTTATGGTAATGATAAGTAAGCACATGACCCTGCATACAATCAGGTATAAAATATAAGCAAGTCTTCGCGCCCAAAGAAACAATTTTCGAGAAGTTTCCATTTACTATGCAAACTCTACGCAGAACTCGGGCCTCGGAGCGGTCATTAAGTTTGTCGCGAACTGTAACACTTCACAACATAATTATATTATCAAGCTCGGAGCTTTCGCCTACGTTATTCTAACGTTTTTTTTTACTAAATTATCTAAAATTATTTATCAACAAGACATTTATTGCGAAATCACAAGCAAAATCTCTTGCAACTTATTGCTTTTAAATATCTTTTGCAAGTGGTAACAATTACCAAGCTTCACAGAAGTTATCTTGCATATTTATAATAACATAAATATTTTTTCGGATTTTCTACAAGTTTTACGAAATATTTTTATTTCTAAAATAGGAAGGTACAATCTAGTAAATTAAACCAATCTGACCAAACTAAAACGTTCATTTTTCGTTAAACAAGATTTTGCTTTGCTAGGTGCGGAGGCTTTTATGTGTATAATATAATTATGTACATTATTATGGAAAAAAATTACTATGGGCCCAAATGAAAAAGAAAAAACAGTTGTTCATATAAAATCGCAACAAGGAATCGACGAAATGTATGGAACAGCTGATTTTTTTGTTCCGAATTTAGTGTTGGCCCCACAGTAAAAGTTGATCATATTGATGTTCTCAACCTCCTTTCGGCTTACACCAATTCGGGATAACCCTGTAGACATCTTTAAATGTCGCTCGCTACAATTTGCATAACAAAATGTTGTATGGAAAGCGAATAGACAATATCTTAGTTCAGTCAAATTAATTTAGTGAAAACAATAGAACAACTTATTTATATTTATAAATGAACAAGCTACTTGAATGACTAGAATTAACAAAACGTAATATTTTTACAACAAATATACACAACTACTAATTCTATGAGTTTTCTACAACTAAGTCTCTACTTTACTAAACTATGTAACATATTTATAATATTTAATAAGTAACAATTTAATATCAATGAAATGCGACACTACGGATATTAATAATATTTCAACTATACAAACATAAACATATTTATAATATTTTTTTAAGTAGAATGTATGCAGCATTTTCATGATTAAGCATTCTCTAAATTAAAATTTGATTTTAATTCATAATTTGACTACCTATATTATTTATCGTAAAACTTTGTTGCACATACACAGCTAGATGTGTATGTCGACCGCTGCCCGCGGAGCAGGCCGCGCGGTCTATTCGACTTAGTCATTGGATCTAGTATCGAGGTAATAAGATGCAAACCAATGGAAATAATTCAAAGGATTTTTAAAATAATCACTCATTTATCATCAAAGGATTGCAGACTAAGCGCCACACAAATCGGCGGATGAGATGTTAGCCGCAGATGACACTTCGCCATGATTGGCTAATTATTGAGCATGCGGGCACTATTCCGACGCCGCGTGTCGTAGTGCGTAGGGAGCGCGCGGGAGGCATGAGGTAGACGAGCGGGTGCTGGAGATAGGGAGCGCCCCGGCGTCTCGCGTCTCTCTGGCTCCCGTGTTTACCTATATTTCGGCTTTTGCGTAGCGTTCTGCGCATAACTTCCCATCCGCCGATTTGTATGGCGCTTAGGGTACCAGGACAACAGAAGTCTGAAGGAGTTCTTAAGTCATCAACATTTCGGTTGCTCAGTAATGGCGGGGTCCCACTGTTGACGTACAATATAAGTCGTGGTTTTGGGATTGGAGAATCTGTATCGTAGTATTATCTAATGATTATATTAAATTCTAATTTGTTCTTTTGTTTAGATATACTCGAGGTTATAATAATTATAAATACAACGTCAATTGCCGTATTAGCCTGCAGTAATTCTGCCGTATTTTAGACAATAGACAATAGAGTAATTCTGCCGTATTTTACGTAATTACAACGTGAATTGTGGTATATTAAGGCAATTGTAGTATCAATAATAACACTGGTTAGGTATCATAGTGTGGATAGCCTTTAAGGCTACAATGAGTGAGTCCCGCGGCCGTCGCGGGCGGAGAGTCGTCAGTTGTGCGTGGTTAAGCCCAACAATAAAGCTCGGTGGTGGATGTTGTCCGCGGCCCGCTGCAGCAGGCCGCGCGGCCGCACCAGCCGCGCCGCGGCCTGCTCGAACTTGTGCTGGTTGCGTCTGGAGATACGAAATATAATTTTATACTAGCTGCCCGGTAAATCAAATCACCTCCACTACATATTATAAAGCAAAGCCATCTTTTTTGTGTATTTCTCTGCGCATTTCTTTAGATATAAACTAAAGAATATATTGTAATGCGGTTTTTAATACCTTCCAGAATGTATCTCCCGGAAGGTTTATAGAGCTATATTCTATTCGTAACCGGCCGTCATCAAATTTATCTATAATACTAATTAAATCGATTTTTACTACGATGTCTTCTGGCTGAATGGATGACGACTATACATCAATTTTTTTAAGGCATTTCAGATTCGGTCGAGGAATGGAACAGTTTGCCAATTTTCTTGTTTCCTGAGAGACAATTAAAATGTTTCAGAATAAATCGTCGGAGTATATATCGTTTAGGTTTGCGTGTTTTATCTTCGACCACAGCGTCGTTTACCTTTAGACGGATATACGGTCAAACGCGGATTTGTTCGAATTTTAAAACAAAGAAAAGTCTCGTCCATATTGCAGGGCTCCATCAGCGGCGGGTTGGACCGGTAGTAAATATACCACATATAGGAAGTATACCTGATGTAGGCGTGTGTGTCAGTGAGCATGTTCTGCAGCTTGGCGGGGTCTATCTCGTCCATGTTGCAGGGCTCCATCAGCGGCGGGTTGAACCGGTAGTAGCTGGCCGGAGGGAGCAGGTCGTTGAGCAACAGATGCACGCCCTCCGTGTCCGTCGCCGAGTCCAGGATCTGGGGACAACAGAAAGGAAAAGTTAAACAAAGCTCTAGCAATCGTAGTACGTATAGGCCAGATCGGACTTTTTGGCGGCTGTGAAGCAAGCTGCGTAAAACCCGATCTCCGCACAGCTGTTATGTGAGCTTCAGTCAGGGTTGGATTTCGAGCAGCTTGTGACTGACTTCACAGTCGCCAGCAAAATTGATTCAGCCTATAGCAGTGAACGTCCTACGGCAGAAATGATGATGATCCTTTAGTTCCCTAGACATCAGGGCACACAGCTCAGAGTTGATGTCAACTTGTTTGAAATATGACTCTTTTTACGCAGACGTATCAGGGCGCCATACCTTGTAGAACTTGTCCCGCCAGCGGCTGCCGGTCCCACTGAGATGACCCCGTCTGTATGATATGAAGTACCAGGGCAACATACCTTGTAGAACTTGTCCCGCCAGCGGCTGCCGGTCCCACTGAGATGACCCCGTCTGTATGATATGAAGTACCAGGGCAACATACCTTGTAGAACTTGTCCCGCCAGCGGCTGCCGGTCCCACTGAGATGACCCCGTCTGTATGATATGAAGTACCAGGGCAACATACCTTGTAGAACTTGTCCCGCCAGCGGCTGCCGGTCCCACTGAGATGACCCCGTCTGTATGATATGAAGTACCAGGGCAACATACCTTGTAGAACTTGTCCCGCCAGCGGCTGCCGGTCCCACTGAGATGACCCCGTCTGTATGATATGAAGTACCAGGGCAACATACCTTGTAGAACTTGTCCCGCCAGCGGCTGCCGGTCCCACTGAGATGACCCCGTCTGTATGATATGAAGTACCAGGGCAACATACCTTGTAGAACTTGTCCCGCCAGCGGCTGCCGGTCCCACTGAGATGACCCCGTCTGTATGATATGAAGTACCAGGGCAACATACCTTGTAGAACTTGTCCCGCCAGCGGCTGCCGGTCCCACTGAGATGACCCCGTCTGTATGATATGAAGTACCAGGGCAACATACCTTGTAGAACTTGTCCCGCCAGCGGCTGCCGGTCCCACTGAGATGACCCCGTCTGTATGATATGAAGTACCAGGGCAACATACCTTGTAGAACTTGTCCCGCCAGCGGCTGCCGGTCCCACTGAGATGACCCCGTCTGTATGATATGAAGTACCAGGGCAACATACCTTGTAGAACTTGTCCCGCCAGCGGCTGCCGGTCCCACTGAGATGACCCCGTCTGTATGATATGAAGTACCAGGGCAACATACCTTGTAGAACTTGTCCCGCCAGCGGCTGCCGGTCCCACTGAGATGACCCCGTCTGTATGATATGAAGTACCAGGGCAACATACCTTGTAGAACTTGTCCCGCCAGCGGCTGCCGGTCCCACTGAGATGACCCCGTCTGTATGATATGAAGTACCAGGGCAACATACCTTGTAGAACTTGTCCCGCCAGCGGCTGCCGGTCCCACTGAGATGACCCCGTCTGTATGATATGAAGTACCAGGGCAACATACCTTGTAGAACTTGTCCCGCCAGCGGCTGCCGGTCCCACTGAGATGACCCCGTCTGTATGATATGAAGTACCAGGGCAACATACCTTGTAGAACTTGTCCCGCCAGCGGCTGCCGGTCCCACTGAGATGACCCCGTCTGTATGATATGAAGTACCAGGGCAACATACCTTGTAGAACTTGTCCCGCCAGCGGCTGCCGGTCCCACTGAGATGACCCCGTCTGTATGATATGAAGTACCAGGGCAACATACCTTGTAGAACTTGTCCCGCCAGCGGCTGCCGGTCCCACTGAGATGACCCCGTCTGTATGATATGAAGTACCAGGGCAACATACCTTGTAGAACTTGTCCCGCCAGCGGCTGCCGGTCCCACTGAGATGACCCCGTCTGTATGATATGAAGTACCAGGGCAACATACCTTGTAGAACTTGTCCCGCCAGCGGCTGCCGGTCCCACTGAGATGACCCCGTCTGTATGATATGAAGTACCAGGGCAACATACCTTGTAGAACTTGTCCCGCCAGCGGCTGCCGGTCCCACTGAGATGACCCCGTCTGTATGATATGAAGTACCAGGGCAACATACCTTGTAGAACTTGTCCCGCCAGCGGCTGCCGGTCCCACTGAGATGACCCCGTCTGTATGATATGAAGTACCAGGGCAACATACCTTGTAGAACTTGTCCCGCCAGCGGCTGCCGGTCCCACTGAGATGACCCCGTCTGTATGATATGAAGTACCAGGGCAACATACCTTGTAGAACTTGTCGCGCCACGAGGTGCCGTCCTGCGGAGTCTCGGTCCGGGGCGCCGCCAGCGGCTGGCCGGTGCCCACGGAGATGACGGTGCCTCGCGCCAGCGCGTCGGCTCCGAACACCAGGCGGGCTTCGTGGACTCCCACCCCGCACGGGTTGTTCACCATTATGCCGCCGTCCTGATGTCACAAAGTATCAGAATTAGGAGACAAATCATACGAAGGTTAACTTGGGGGTCGCAGTGGTAATGTAGCAGAATAAAATTTCAATTTTATTTTATATCAAAATAGTTCAAAAACTGTTTGATATATAATATGTCATTATCAGAAAGAAGACTGGCATACATTTACTACGATAGCATCATATCTTAGGTCACAAAATATGATATAAAATGCGATTAAGCACGACATCTGAATGAGAGGTGCCGAGGAGCAAAATGACGACTTCATGAAGCATCAAGGAGTTAAGGCGCTGAAACTCAAAGTACCAAGACCACTAAATATTAATATGTGAGATATAATGTAAAGTACCAGAGTCATGTCCTGATTGAGTACATTTAAAGCAGTATTGTACAGTGCGACATAAAAGAGATGAAATTAATTATTCGGGAACTAAATTATCACTTTTGCTTGAACCACAATGAGCTGCCAATCGATGTTAACATCCTAGCATTTTTCTCGTTTTACGTTTTGTGGATTTTAAACAGGGAAACAGCATCATTATGCGAAAAATAATGCAAAATATGCAAACAAAGCGATAGTGGCGACCTCATTTATTTTAAAGTATTTTATGTCGCACTGTAATTATGGCAGCTAGGGTTAATGTGAGAAGTATATGGCACCAGGGGGTGACAGCGTCGCGGCGTCAGAGTACCAGGCTGCCATGAGCTGTGAGGAAGTTAGCACATAGTTGATGCAACGTAACCATCTAATTTAAACTTAGCAAAGTATATGTGAGCCGCAGCCGGCGTGTGCACGCGCCAACCACGAACAACTACCGGGGTATACAATGTGTTTGTCTACCGGTGTCGGTTCCATACGATTTTTTATAGACTTTCGACAAAAAGTATGGAATACCTAGCTGTTTTTTTTTCGTTTTCAGAGTTGGTCCCACAGTAAAGGTTATTCAAAATTTGCCATACATATCACCGCTTAAGGCTCCGACACTGGTAGACAAACACATTGTATAAGATGTATCTATATGAAATGCGAGGCAATAAAGTGTGTGTCAAAAGCTGTGAGGAGGTGTAAGATAATGTGAATGTGGAATAGTAGGGCTCAAGGTCTCAGGGCACCAAGGGGTGGCAGCACCGCTAAAGTACCAGGCTGCTATGAGCTGTCAGGAGTATACACACCTGATGGACATCACCATTTAACTTGAACTCTGCGAAGTACGTGGGAGCCGCGGCCGAAGCCCTAACGGCGTGCCACACGCGCGCGTCGCACGAGCCGCGCACGGCGCCGCGCCGCCGGAACCCGATCCCGTACGTCCGGAACAGGTACGGACTTAGACGAGAGCCGGAGTTCACCACGCACGATACTAGCGCCATCTGGAACGGAAAAAACAACGGTATTAAATATTTAAAAAAAAAAACATTCTTCAACAAAAACAATTTTTAAGAAACCGACTATGCTATTGCACATATTTTTTATTTCTATTTCTGACATTATATTTTGATAATAATTTTATAATATTGTATTTTTATTTGTAATGTAATATAACGAATTAAAAAAAAAATATTGCCTAAATTATAAAGTTTTGTTTTCGTGTGTTTCGTCTTTCATAAGTGTGCATTATTGTACTTATTTGAGAAATGAATGAACTTGAATCGATTTTAAAATCCCAAATGTCAGGTATCTGTGAATTCCCACACCTTGTATTCAAAATCATCTCTTGCAAATTCTATCGCCCTAGTACCGCCGTGTCGTAATAAGTTCCATCTACCGACGTGTTTCCGAACATTTCCTGCAAATTCTGTCGCCCTGGTACCTCTAGATAGACTGGCTTACCTTTGGATGGTCACCCTTCGTAGGTAGGCCTACGTCCTGCAGTGGACTGTTAAAAGGCTGATACAGTACAGTACAGTACCTTTGGATTATCCTTCCTATTGCTCTATATATCTCTGAGATTATCCTTCAGCATGAATTAATTTAAGTTTGATTTATTTTGACGTTCGTATTTTCCTTTTATTATTAATTTTTATTAAATTGGAATTTTGTTTACATTTTGTGCATTACTATTATTTAATTTTCAATTATTATTGAAGTTTTATGAATGTTTTTTCGTAATTCTAAATGTATTACGTCATTGTATTGAATGTTTATTATGTTACTTAAAATTGGACGTGTACTGGTACCTCAAGATGGTCTCACCTTAGGATTATCCTGCCTGTTGCACTGCGACAAGGTGATGTCTCCGAGGTTGTCCCGCAGCATGCGCTCCCACTGCGCCGTGTCGTAGTACGAGTGCGTCCACACGAGGCGCGAGGTTCCGCCGATCAGAGAGGTATTCCCGAACATTTCCTTCGACAGCGTGTGGTACATTCTGCTCGCTGTTTCCAGAGTGCCCACGCCGCTACCTGTAATATTATAATGGTTAAAAACTCATTCAAATAAAATTCAAAACTCAACTGGATTGAAAACATATATCTTAATATCTTAGGATTGTGAACGAAGTAAGACATAGAAAGAGGATTAAACTATTTATCGACTCTTTACAGGATTAAAGCCGCGGTGGCCTCGCCATAATATCTTAAAGTCATGGGTTCAAATCCCGGTCCCGTGAGTGAGTAAACCAATGAGTTGTTTGATTGGCTTATCGGTAAAGGAAAACATCGTGAGGCATGCTGCGTACGCCCGTAGAAGACATTCGATGACGTATGTAAATCCACCAATCCGCACTGGGCAAGCGTGGTGATCATAGCCCAACCACCCTTCGTGGGTAAGCCTATGTTCAGCAGTGGACTGTTAAAAAAACCATTAACCATAGAGTCAGTATCAGGGAAGCAGCAGTGTATAAGAGATAGGTTACCTAATACAGCAGCTATGATGGCGCCGGTAGACACCCTGATTAGTACCTAATCAAAGAGTAGATCCACAGTTCTTCCAGTCAACCGTTCCGGTGCCCGAGGAGCTCGACGGCGATAAGGCAGCAGATGTAAAAGTACCAGGGTATCATCAAATGCAGGAGGCCACTCACCCAGTACAGCTGCTATGATAGCTCCAGTAGAAACGCCAATAATATAGTCGAAGAGCTGATTCACAGGTCTTCCGGTCAGTCGCTCCAGGTGCCTGAGGATCTCGATGGCGATAAGACCGCGGATGCCGCCGCCGTCCAGCGAGAGGATGTTGGGCCCGGGCCCACGCGTGGGACCCGTGTATCCCATCAACGCTAGCGCCTGTGGACAAATAAGCTTGATATAGACCCAATCATACTGGGCGCGGATGTGAAGTTGAGCGAAACCCAATCAACGCGCAGCTTTATCTTAGCTTCAGTCAGGATTGGATATTTGGCAGCTTGTAGCTATCTCCATATCCGCCGAATTATATGATTCAGCCTACAAGTGTATTTTCATCACATCTATTCGAAAAGGACTATTACTTGGTTCGCCTTTAAGTGCGCCGAAAGGTGGTGTTTTCTATAAGGAACTTCATAATTGCGCCGGAATTATCTTTGCCGTGCACTTTTTGAATTTGGAACAAATAAGTGCGACGGAAGAAGACACTGGCGGAAGACCGCAAGACGTAAAAGTTGCTCCACCGACAAGAGCAGTGCTCTTAAATCCGAATGAATGAAGTGCGACGGAATGATCTTCGTCGCGCACTTTTTGAATTTGGAAGTATTTGTAATGTTAGTGTTCAGCGCCAAGAAAATGAATGAAAATAATGTAAATATAAGTTTTCATTTGTTTTATTATTAGATACCATTTAATTTCGGGCATTGCGGCGTTCAATTTAGTTGTTACTCTACGTTTTATTAAATAATAATATTACAATAAAATATGAGGCGCCTTTTATTTTCTTATAGAGGTGATGAAAAGTAGAGTGTACCACTCGGGCGCAAAATATATTTTTGGCTCGGGTGACATACTTTGAATCCCTCGCTACGTTCAGGATTCTACTAAAGAATCGCTCGCTACGTTCAGGATTCTACTAAAGAATCGCTCGCTACGTTCAGGATTCTACTAAAGAATCGCTCGCTACGTTCAGGATTCTACTAAAGAATCGCTCGCTACGTTCAGGATTCTACTAAAGAATCGCTCGCTACGCTCGGGATTCTACTCTAGGATCCCTCACTTCGCTCTGGATTCAAAAAAGCGCCCTCGCCGTAAAAATATTATTTTGCTCCCATATGATACAATCTAGTATTCTTCAATAAATTATACGTAGTGACACAAGTTATAAAAGTTTGGAGGCGATATTTTTTTGCCTATTTCTCTGTAGTAGCAGCTTTAAATATCTAAAAATTCTCAAAAAAATTTCGTTCTGGTTTACTAGATAGTAAACTAGAACATTCAAGTGTACTTGCTACTATCAGTAACTGTTTCGCAAGTGTGGATGACATCAGTACTAAACTAGAAAAATATTATTTATTTACGTAGAAAGTCGTCTCGCACTACTCCAGTTGGCGCGCCGCCATGTTGGAGTCATTAGCACGACATCGCGCCACCTTCCCATTGCAATATTTATACTAGACTGAGAACTAAATATAGGGCGGGTAGTACTTCCGCAATGCGTACTCATAAGTCGTAGTATCTAGTAGAAAACATTGAAGAAAGCGTACTTGTTTTGATGCTGATTTCTATTAATATCAAATCGTAAGGTGTTGTAGAAATATATGGTAGTAAGTTCGTAAAGGTTTAATAACATATCAACTAGTTAATAATTAAATACCTTCCCGTTAATAAATTCACCGGATTCCAATAATTTTCCAAATATTTAGGGAACAGCCCAAAAAATACTTCCCACAACTTTTACCCTAAAGTGCATAGTTTCCGAGATATCGGCCAGAAACTTTTTCCAAGATGGCGCTTGAAGCTCCATCTGGATCTGTCTGCATTTTGTGATTTTATGTTCAGTAAAGCAACTAGATCTAATAAAATAAAAAAAACGACTGGTTGCACTCCGGGAGTGCCGTGAGTAAAAACTTGAACATATAAAGTACTATCATTTATGTGGTTAAATACAATAGCTTTTTTTTAAATTCGTCCTGAATATTAAACATAATATAGGTCCAATTAAAACTACTTTAACTTAGTACTGTACTGTACCAGCCTTTTTAATAGTCCACTGCAGGACGTAGGCTTACCCACGAAGGGTGATTGGGCCATATCCACCACGCTGGCCCAGTGCGGGTTGGTGGATTCACATACGCCATCGAATTTCTTCTACGGACGTATGCAGGTTGCCTCACGATGTTTTCCTTCACCGAAAAGCCAGTGGTGTGAAATTCCGTACATAAACTCCAAAGAACTCATTGGTACGGGTCCGGGGATTTGAACCCACGATTGTAAAGCGGGTGTCACTACCTCTTGACCACCACGGCTATACTAACTTAGTAACTATGTATTATTATTATTGCTTATTAGCAGGTACCGTGGGTTTTGGCCGCCCACCTCATCACTTGATTTTCCCAAGGGCGAGAGCAGCGAGCGCAACTTTTTTGGGATGGTTTTTCGAGGAGTTGGAAATAGGACACGTCCCGTCCACTATTGCTACTGTCGGAGCGACCCATTAGACGAAGACTCCAGAGGGTCACATGATGGGGCTAGGAGAGTGGAGTTTGTAAGTGTACTGACCTCATTGACGATGCCTCTGACTTCGTCCGCCGTGACGTCTCCGGAGGGCGCCGCCTGCCGCACGCGCAGCAACGCTCGGACCGCGCCCTCCTAAGGAAATAAAATATTCATAAGTCATAAGTCATTTATTGGTAAAATGTCAATTTACACGTCAACTGATATACATTCATTACAATTATGTAATCTTTGGATGTAATAGATTAACAATATAAAATTATTCAATTTCAATAATAATTAATAAATTAAATAATACAATGTCAGCAAAATTCAATCCAAAAACAAAGTAATAATAAAAATACAAATGTCATAAATAAAGAAATACGAATTAAAACAAATATTGAGTTATGTCAAACGTTTATAAAATTCGTCGTACCTATTGAAAGATTGCTCGATAAGCCAATCTTTCAATTTATTTTTTTATTAATTACTGCAGCCTGAACAGCGAGATAATACGACCCTGCCCTACGGTCAACAATACGCTAAATAATCGGCCAAGTGCGACCCGGACCCGCGCACGACGGGTTCCGTAACATAAGACAACAAGCCCCCTTGATAATTATATTTTATTTCAATTTGGTTATTTATTTTTGAAGGGAATTTACAATTAGTATTCTGTGAATATTTCAAGCTGTTGCCGTTATTAATATCAAAAAAAACAAAAAACGGCTAAAATTTTAAAATTTATTGTATGAGAGCCTTTTAGTATATTATGTTATAGCGGCAACAGAAATACGTCATCTGTGAAATTTTCACCGTTCTAGCTATCACTGTTCGTGAGATACAGCCTGATGACAGACAGACGGACGAACAGCGGAGTCTTAGCAATAGGGTCCCGTTTTTAGCCTTTGGGTACGGAACCCTAAAAACTACCAGAATATTATAGTGTTATTTATAAAACAATCCTATTAGGTATATATTCGTCAAAGATCAACGCGATCCTAGTTCTCAGTGGTTATGGGACGGACCTATACAGAGCCTGAACACTTGAGCAGGAGCGCGATCCTGGCCTACGGTCAACAACAGGCTAAAAAAGGAAAAGCTGGCCACATACCTTGATAGCATAGTCCCGGGCCTCGGGATACTGATTAATATGGTGTATGAAGTCCGCGGCCCGCTTGGCTCGGCAAGTCGGAGACTGCGCCGCCACGAGCGCGCTGATCACGTACGCTGTTCGCGAGTGGATCGACGACTGAAATCAATCAAAACATGACAATAAAGCTTCTTTTCAATCCAACAATTCTTGGTTGTTAGGGTTCCGCACCTCAAACGTAAAAAACAGAACCCTTATAGGATCACTTTGTTGTCCGTCTGTGTGTATGTCAAGACTCTTTATCTCGGGAACGCGTAAAGATATCAAGTTGAAATTTAAACTGTATACGTATATCTATGGTATCTTGCAGTTGTGTACAAGAAAAACTTCTCAGTTATCGTTTAAAAAAGTTAGAGCCGTTTATGTCGTAAAAAACCGCATATTTTGCACTCTCACAAATCAAAACCTACAGGGTACTTCCTGTTGACATAGAACTATGAAATTTGGCGAGAAGCATTGTCTCAGAGGACTCATACAGGAATAAATCTGAAAACTGTACATTTTTAATTAAATCACAAAAAATAGGGCCTCAAAATCCACAAAATATGGGTTCAAAATTCAAAGTGAGTAAATCGTATCATGTAAGGTATCATTTAAAAGAACTTGATTAGCACATGCTAAAACAGGTTTTTAATTGTTTTAACAACGTGTTTGTACGGAACCCTCAATGTGCGAGCCTGACTCGCACTTGTCCGGTTTTTCTAGATATATACGTGTTTATTTTCGACCATAACAACACTTTCAAGTAAATGGTTGCTTTTAACACCACACGTATACAACCTTCATAATAAACGTAGTTTCTTTGCAGTTGTTGATCTGTTTTAACTGGAGCATCGCCGTAGGGCTGCGTGTCTGTCCATTTTCTATAGGATTCATTTCGGAGAGTGCATCTGAGCTACACGAACTTATCCTACCATCCTCTTTTTACTACAGAACAAGTAGAAAGACGCCACATTACCACCCCTACACTGTTGATTTTCCTTCGATACGTACGAAGCGGTTTGACTCTTTTTGCTTTCCTGTTTCCTAAGAGATATAATCTAAAGTTTTCAAGATCAGATTCAATAGGTATCTTCTAGGTCTGCGTGCTTCATCTTCGACCACAACGTCGCTTACCATCAGGCGAGTTGGTGGTCAAGCGCGGACTTATTCGCGATAAAAAATAATCTTTTAGAAGTTAATTAAAATTGTCAAAGGTTCAAAGAAATAAGTTGTCTGCATGTTTCCGTTTGGGTATATAAAGTTCTCAAATGGAGACGTACCGGCAAGCGCAGCGTAGAACCAACAAGGTAGACTAACGATCTTATTTCATCTGATCAAGACAACACAAGGGCGCTGCAGGTGTGCAAGCCATCTATAGAGGAAGTATATGTCAAGCAGAGGATGCCTTACATCTGATAATGGTGATTATTTTTATTACCTATCGCTACTTCCTGCCTTAATATAACAATTAAGTACAAATAAGTTACGCGCCAAAATCGTACGATCAACCAAAACATAACATGTTGTTTTGTTTACTACATAGATGGTGATCTATGATTAGCTGAGATAGTACCTACCTAGGTATATTAATTATTTTTCACAAAAACAAAACGGAATAACCGACTTCAACTGTGTACAGAATACGAATAGCTCGCACGGAACGATGAAGTAATTTTCACATTATTGTAAATTTGTCAAAAACGACTGTGCCCTTTTCGATATAATTTAAATGGGACCACTTTTGAAGTATGATCAAACAAAAAAAAGAATTATTGAAATCTGACTACTCTGTAAAAAGTTATAAGTGGTAATACATCAAAAAATATGCATCGACTTGATAACCTCCTCCCGCCGCCTCATCCGTTTCGTCGGTTAAAACAAGGTGTTAAAGCCATATATTCGCGTAACATCGAACAGTTGGTCCAAGTGTCATAGTCTCGTGTCATCGATAATATTAAATTTGTTCTAAGTCGTTATGTAACACTTGGCACGCGTGGAATCCGACAACATTCTCCATCTCAAACAAACTGATTAGGTACATATTTTTATATAAACGGTGACCTTGTTGTTGTAACAAGCGTAACAATTAAAGCATTACTGGGAATTAATCAGACTGGATGTTTAATCTTAAGTCACTGGTTAGTTAAAATAATTATAAAAATTGGAAATAAACACTTCACTATCTTCATTATTTTATCAAACAAACCTTGTTACACTGGCAAGTGAAATAAGTAAACAGAATATTACTGGTAAATGTGTAATTTTTAGTAACTTATGTTTATGTATATGTTTCTCGTATCATTTGGCCGCAGTAAATCATGTACATTATTTTAACTTGAACAACTTACTTCACATATTTACTAAGGAACTCTACATTTCCCTAAGCGTTTAAAGGATTAGGCTGTAGTGTACTATACATATAAGCATTTTTAATAGTCCACTGCAGGACGTAGGCCTACCCACGAAGGGTGAGCACTATACAATAATAATATGCTTGAAATAAAACTTATTTTCGGAGAGACTAACTCAAGGGTTCGAGCCTAGTACTTCCGGAATAGAAATACCATGCTCTATCTAGAGTTTGTGTAAAAAGTGAACCGTCGTGGCGTAACGGTGAACTACCAATAAGATTTTAATCAGCAGCCAAGGTACCGACTACTCGGTAGACAAAAGTAGGTACTGATGAAAACCGAATTGGTGTCTCCCAAACTCCCAAGTATCATACACTTTTAGCTGTACTAGCAATGACAGAGCAGTGTTGTCTACCTAACAAAATTAGTAAATTGGAACACGGGCGAACTCACCTACGACGTTTTTCTTTTTGCACTCTACCAGATAAGAGTTGTGCAACGTTTATAATTATGTACTGCATTTTTGCATAACTAGAAGAATCGGTTCGTCCCAGAATAAGTAGGCACGGATGCGTTCATTTACTAGCCTAGAAAAACTTACTTCAGCCATGACATTAGTCCACACTTGCTAAGCGTGATTGTCAAATCAGCACTGAATATCTCACGAAACATACCCACTGTACAGTACGTGCCAGATGTAGTATGCCACACAATCAGGCGATGACTTGTGAATCCAGCGCGAATGATAATCATGCTTATTTCACGTACTTATCTGTTTCTCTTAACATGTATTTAGGTCGCTACCTAAGTACATCAAGGCGTAGTTTGATTAGGAGCTTTAGCGATCATCGACGTTCGGTCAGTCTTCGGATGGGTGACCGAGGCTTTCAGGCGACAAAAACTGACACCAGGGCTAGCCACCTGGCCTATTCGACTTAGTTTTAATAGAACACGAATGATAATCATGCACACCTACTACATTGTTATCTATTCTCTCGATAGGTAACGCGTTTCTTTAAGTATTTCTTGTTATTGTCGCATTGCTCGATTAGATCGCATATAATTTATATTGACGACATTGTTACGAGTATGACCTATTCTTTATCACCTGATGTTCTGTAACAATGATATAGCACACATCTGGTCTAGATTTGGAATTAGCTCTTAACTGAAGCTGGTTCTTTCCAGTTTGAAGAAGACGTCCGCCCACCAGCCATCTTGTATATCAATCAATCAAAACGTCAATCAATTTTACGTTTTCACTGTTGGTCCCATAGTAAAAGTTGTTCAAATTTTGCCATAGATGTCACCGCTTAAGGCTCCGACACCGGTAGACAAACACATTGTATAATATAGTGACCGAAATACGAGTACGAATACGACCGCAGTATCGCGCTGCAGCCTATATTATGATCGGTTCAGTTTATTTATACTTCTTTTATCCTCGGCTTCGCCTGTGTGATTTTTGGTTTGGGTGCCATCCCACAGGGACACAAAAAAACAAGTCGATTCGCCTCAGCTGCCTCAAAAAATAACAAACCAACAAACACATTTTCGAATTTATGATATATATATTATAATATGGACAACTTTATATATTTTCTACAAATTCCTGCTTGACTATTTACCGAAGACTATTTTACGCATTGTTCCACAAGGTGGATGGACGACCACATCGAGACCGCAGGATAGCGTTGGATGCAAGCCGGCCAAGCCGCTTCCAATCGTACTTATTGGAGATCTATAGGAGAGGCCTATGTCCAACAGTGGACGTCTTATGACTGATACCAAAGAATATATATGTAATAATACTACGTATGTACTGAAACGACGAACGATTATACGCGTTAGATGCAAGAGTAATCATGAATCATCTCTAACAGTACACACTAAGTATTTTTTAAGCGCAACAGGGTGTGTAGTAAACATGTTTGTTTACATTTTGTTTAGCCGACGGTTTTGTTTACATGTTATATTGTTTAGTAAAGTTTTTGGCTCGCAAGTTATTTTACCTAATTTCTACGATGTAGTTGAAGTACTAGGAAGTGGTAACTGTAAATAACAAGTGCGCTGCGTGAGGCGCCCGGCCCAAGGTCCCAGATAACGTCTCGCGAAAATATTGCGCATTTCGGTTCCGTAACGCGTTTATAAATATGACGCGCGGTGGGTGTGTCGCGTGTCCGTTAACTGGTCCGTTTAGAATATACCGGATTACGTGGACGAGAAATGGCGAGGTTTGTTATTATAAAGTGGTAAACAGGGTGATAGGTCTCGTAGATAGGCCGAATTATACAACTTGGTGGCTGTGGCGTTGGCGACAAGCTGCGGATAACCCAATCCTGACTGAAGTGTTGGAATATGATACAAAAACTAATCTATCTCACTCTAACATGTAATGTATGTGAGTGTTTCTCTTTCCTTCACGACATTTACATTATGGAAAAATACCCCTTTGTTCTACAGCTTTAATGCTTAGCCTACTTATTATGAATTCCTTACCACTGCTCTCATAGAGCTGTGCTAAACCGCACTCGCACCTATCCTACCAAATATCGGTAAATAAATGATTTATATTTTAAACCGATTAACTAAATATTTTATTTCTGGCATCCAAACCCTTTTTGAAGCTCATGAACACCTGCGCGAGGATTGGGTTTCGCGAAAAGTGTAGCAATTTCACAGCAAAGTTTCGTTTCGTTTCGCCGGTATGTAAAGTTCTCGAATGGAGACCACGCACCGGCAAGCGCAGCGTAGGACGTCCACCGACCAGGTGGACCAACGATATTATATTAAGACCGCAAGAACGCGATGGATGCCGGCCGTTTCCAACCGGTCTTATTGGAAATCCATGGCTTATGTCCAGCAGCGGACGTCTTACGGCTGATAATTATGATGATGATGGAAGAAGTTTCATTTGGTTTTTCTCCTGATGGTAGGTACTTAATTATCAGTTGCCAATCTTATGGGCTACCGCTCATCTCATAGACCTCCAATATGGATCTCTAATAAGACCGGTAGGAAGCAGCTTGCATCCAGCATGATCCTGCGGTCTAGATGAGGTGATCTGTCCACCTCGCGGGTGGACGTCCTACGCCTACGGATCTTCTCATTCCCGATTCGATCTCGCAAAGAGTTCGAGCATAGGCTTCTCCGTAGTTTGCACGCATTTTTTTCCAAAAAATACCTACTTTATAACGTTCAATTAAAAAGCCATAAATTATGCTTAAAAAGTTAATATACAGTGAAGCCGCAGAGCACATCTATAGTTACAAATTGACTGTTGTCTTACTGATAACGCGTGTATTGGGGGCGTAAATACCATCACAATATCTTAACGAGTGACGCGATAACTGCGCGCTAGAAAGTTACCTTATCACTACGATTGGCCTTATTGACATACTTACTTGAGATTTTCACAATTATGTTTCTTTTATGATAAATAATTTAAATACCTATTTAGGTATATAGGTGGCGAAAAATGGATGACTGCATCTTGATTAATAACATGACAGACAGATTTAATCTGCAGTCATCTGCATCTTGCTGATTAGCAAGTTGACGTGGCAGTGGGTAGGACACAAGAAAGTATAGACAATGTGGTCGAAAGTTCTCGAATGGAATCAAGTACCGACAAACGTGACAAGACCGCAAGAACAAGCTGCATGCACGTCGCTTCCAACCGAACTTATGTATGGGAAACCCATAGGGCAGATCTATGTCTAGCAGTGAGTATCCTACGGCTGATAATGATGATGATTTTTATTATTTACTGGTACTTCCTGCAACCCTAATATAGAAAAATAAGCACTTATAAGTAAAGCGCCAAAAACGTGCGCCCAACTAACATAACATGTTGTTTTGTTTACCTACTATGAGCGTGATTCATGTTCAGACATTCCATCACGTTGTTGTGATGGTTTTCACCAGAACCCAGCAGGAATCATAGATGTTTTGATAATAAAATATCTAATCTATTTATATATGAATCAATAAAAATAAGTTATTGTACTTTCATAAGATTTCCAATCAAACTATACTTTTTGATGTAATTTGTAAAGTAATAATTAAATCTTTTACATTTATATTTATGAGACAATAGATCTCAAGCTGCATCGTTTTTAGGGTTCCGTACCTCAAACGAAAAAAACGGAACCCTTATAGAATCACTCTGTTGTCCGTCTGTGTGTATGTCAAGACTCTTTATCTCGGGAACGGAAGATATCGAGTTGATATTTAAACTGTATATGTATATCTATGGTCTCTTGCAGTTGTGTAAAAGAAAAACTTCTCAGTTATTGTTTAAAAAAGTTAGAGCCATTTATGTCGTAAAAAACCGCATATTTCACAGTCTCAAAAAACAAAACCTACAGGATACTTCCCGTTGACATAGAACTATGAAATTTGGTGAGAAGCATTGTCTCAGAGTACACATATAAGAATTAATCTGAAAACTGTACATTTTTATTTAAATCACAAAAAATAGGGCCTCAAAATTCACAAAATACGGGTTTTAAAATTCAAACTGAGTAAATCGTATCATGTAAGGTATCATATATGTATAAGAACTTCATTAGCACATGCTAAAACATGTTTTTAATTATTTTAAGAATGTGTTTGTACGGAACCCTCGATGTGCGAGCCTGAGTCGCACTTGTCCGGTTTTTTGACTTGCCTCTCTATATTGAAATTTTGAAGAGGTATTCACATCAAAAATTATGATTAGTATGATAAAAATATAAAGTTGACATAGCAAAAAACTTAGGAGCATGCGACCACGGCCTGAACTATAAGACTTGTTGTAAGAACCGGCACACAACAGATAAGCATGACTCCTTCATTTATGCAATATTTGCTCTATTTATACTCTCTTGCAGTTAGATAACGTTGTTTGTAAGCTTTATCATATCAGTTACAGTAATAATGTTGCTGTTAAATTGTAATAAATTAACACTTTGGCTACAGCTTTCTCAGAGTTTTTTTTGTGATAAGGGTTTCAAAAATTTACCTGCATCTTCGGATCACTGACATAATACATTGCTTATAAATTAATTAATAAAAATATCCAAGGAAATCTGTTCATTAATACCTTGTTAACAATAGGTTTATTGCTCTTCCATCCAGGTTGTGAGATATTCCCAAAATGCAAGTCCTTTTTCCTTCTCAGGCCTTGCAGGAGGCCTTGCATTGTGATGTCTTTAGCCTCGGAGCCTACACTGAGCTCTTGCTTGGTGTCCTCTGCCAGGGCGGCTTCCTCGGCCCTCTTCTCTTCTTTCTTGTCAACTCGTGCGGGAACGGTGGTGGGCTGGGTTGTGGAGGGCTCCACTGTGGCCGAGCTGAGCGCTGGCTTGTTGACCTCCAGCTCCTTGCCATCCTGCATCAGCCGAATGGATATGGCCTTCTCGAATTTCTGGATCAGATCTAGAATGTTGACAATACATAATGTTCACAGTAAGTAAGTTCGTATAGGCCAGGTGCTAGTCCTGGTGTCTGCATGCTTATTCACTTTTCAATAAATAAAAAGTGTGTAGAGAAGACTTTACTACAATATTAATGTAATAATAGCAGAAACATGATAAAAAACTAGGCTCATCAAAACCTATAAGAACACTTAGCAGTGAGGTCAGAAAACAATTAAAGTCTTGCGGTAACAAACAATAAACTTTAATTTAGTCATTTATCAATTTGTACTAAAAAGGACAAAATAGCCCACTAATAATGAATAGACTTGAACATGATACTTCTTTATGCATATTGAACTGCTAGTACCTACCTATCTGACCAAGTACTTAAAACTTGGAGAAAAGCATCCAAGCCATAATAACAACGATTTATGTCACAGATTTTCTGACAATAAATTAAAAGTTCAACTTTCGAGGAAACAACAAAAGCAAGGCCAATAAGAATCTTTCTAGAAAGTGCTGTTTTATACTGTCTCACTGGAGATACAAGTTTTATAGGCCAATCTCATTCAAGTCACTTGAACCTCTTTGACCCACATTGTGAGCAGCTAATTTTGTCAAACAGGACAAGTATGAGCTAACCTGGTTCCTGACTTAACTTTAAACTTTTAACCCTTTGTTAAGTGACAAAACAAAGATTGTGTAAATACGCACTGTCCCATTGCTGAGGCGAGGCGGCTGGTTTCACTCGTTGCAGTAACTTCTCAACTTCGGCATGTAAGTTGCTCAAAGATAGGTAATGCCGCAAAAGACGCCACTGCCCGCCCGCAGACATCGCCGCACAATTACTACACTATTCGTACAACAAATAACAATCACAAACGACACTGGCGAATAATAAACACCAAGGCCCTTGAACGTTAATCACGTAATTATTAACCGATATTAAAGCGCGAGTGGCCGTCGCGATTTCACGCCCGCGACTGTGTCGGATATCGGCCGAGCCGAGCCCCTTCACCGCATCATACGATCGCGCCACTTGACTCGCACGTTTTTGCGCAAAACCTTGGCAAAATATTGTTTTCGTGAATAAAAATAAATCAATGACAATAATGTTTATTTACGTAGTCGTTCGTGAGCACCGTGAGCGTGACGTCAAATCGTACGATCAGCTGTGTTACTAACAACAAGATAAATTGTGTAGAATGGTACTTTTACCAAAACAGATAGTTGTTGACTCGTGATTAACTCATAATAATATTATTATTATTATTTTTATTTATTTATTTATTGCACAAGGCACAGTTATAACAAAAGTTATTACAAACTAGAGCCTTAACTTAGTGACATTGACCCCGTAAGGGCGTCGCAGTTTAAGGAGGAACATTAGCTCTACTCGATATATTAATAATAAACAATCTATCAAATATTTAGTTTCCTGACTATGCTAGGCTGTGTAGACATAAAATATAAAAAATATATATATTATACACTGTCAAATATTCTATTATTCTAAACTGTATATAAACTATAATGGTATTTATGTAACTATCACAAGTAGGTAATATCATAACAACACTATCAAATTATATTATTATTATATTTATCAGCTTTGGACTTGAACACGCTAATTAATAATTATGGCTAAATTAAATCACATAATAACTTAACGATATTGAATCTTTTAAAAATTTGTCAGTTAGCTACCATTCATCGTCCATAAAATCCTGAATCGTGTAATAGGCTTTCTCAATTAGTATTGTTTTGATTTTGTTTTTGAAAATATGGTCTTTATTTATATTTTTAAAGCTATCGGGTATTTTGTTATATATTTTAGCAAATCGGTATTCCGGGCTACTTTGAAATATTTCCAAATTGGGTATGGGAAGAGCTAATTTTGTGTTACGTCGTGGGTTTTGGTCTAAAGGAAATAGATGTAAATGTTTCCTAACGAACATGGTAACTTCTAGGATATACATTGATGGCAGAGTCAGCATTTTTTCTTTTGTAAAATGGGGTTTGCATGTTTTCCTTTGTTTGATATTAACTAATATTCTTAGGCATTTCTTTTGCGCAATAAATAGGTTTTTGGCGTCTGTGCTGTCACCCCACATGATAATGCCGTACCGCAGCCACGCATAGGCATAGGCGTAGTAGGCAGACATCGCACATTCTTTTTTGGTGTTTGTTTTTAACACGCCCAACGCGTAAGTGAACTGCGATATTTTTGAACTTATTTTCTCGATATGCGGCTTCCAGTTTAGGTGTGTATCAAGAGTTAAGCCTAATAAGTTACATTCATTGACTTCTTTTATTTTGATGGAGCTAGTTGTTGGTTTAAGGTTCATGTAATTTTTTTGGTACGGTTTAAATTGTATTATTTTTGTTTTTTTTGTTGTTTATTTGCAAATTATGATCCAGAAGCCAGAGTTTTAATGTGTCATGGGTTTCAATTATTTTCGGGTTTATGTTTACAGAGTTATTTGGACATTTGAACAAAAGGGAAATGTCGTCGGCGAAAAGGATACAGAGAGGTTTACAAACTTTGGCAATGTTGTTTATATAAAGTAGGAATGAAATGCATCCTATTACGCTGCCTTGTGGTATGGACCAGTTAGTGATTATGGGATTGGATAGGGCAGTTTGAATTTCATGGGTGGTTGCATTTAGATGCTCTATTTGAACATGCTGAGGTCTATCCAAGAAGTAGGATTTTAACCAATCGTAAGCGTTTCCTCTGATTCCAGCATCATGTAATGTTGCTAGGAGAATTGGGTGCGATACTTTATCATAGGCTTTGGTTAGGTCCAACAAGAGCCCTATTGGGTAGTTTTTGTCTCTTAAGTAATCGTAAATAGCTTGGGTGAATTTATAAAGTGCTAGAGTTGTTGATCTTTTTTTACGGAATCCAAACTGATTAAGGTCAAGAATATTATATTTGTCTAAAAAAATACATAAACGGTTTGACATTGCCTTTTCAAAAACTTTGGAAAATGAAGGGAGTACTGCAATGGGTCTGTATTGGCTGGGGTCTTTGGATTTTCCGCCTTTCTTTAGGATGGGTTTAATTTTAGCTGTCTTTAGTAGGAATGGAAATTTGCCTTCCGCAAAAGATTGATTAATGAGGAAGGTCAAAGGACTCAAGGTTATGAGTTAATCACGATCTAATCATATCATTAGAGGATATTATCCTCTTATGATATGATTGGATCTTGCTTGGCTTCACAATCCGTATTTACCACCACAAAGTATTTTAAATCTACTTGCTGAAAAGAGAGGGTTCTCATTCAGCTGTAGTATTTTTTATTCTAATATTTCCGAACTTGATTTCTTTGCTGATTGATTCGCACGTTTATTTTTACAATCTACCTAAGAAACATCACGTCGAGGTACCTAAAACATTTACTATAATTTGGCGCAGTAGCTTTGAAGCAATTTTGAAGTTGGTAATTTCGGCGCCTACAGTGTGACATAAAAGACTTCAGTCGCCACCATCGCTTTGTTAGCATATTTTGCATTATTTTTTGCATAATGATACTGTTTTCCTGTTCACAATCCACAAAATAACATAAAACGAGAAAAATGCTAGGATGTTAACAATGACTGACATTGTGATTCCAGCAAAAGTGATTTTTTATTTTGTGTCGAACTGTACAGAAATTGAATAAAAAAAATTGTTATTTTTATTTTGAAGTTTGCAGATAAAGTCTATTGTAAAAAGTTGGTGGCCTTTCGTTTTTTGTCAAACAACAATAATTGTAAGTTATCCGTTTTATGTTATTTGTAGCAAACATTAAATAAATGACCTGTCCAGCGCTAATCAATGATTAAAATAGTTCAACTTTTCAATATAAGTGTTGGGATATGCCCAAGTATAGTATCTATGTACATTAAAGATGTTACTCCATTTTAGTTATGTTTTATTTTGTTTTCGCGCTAAAAAACAAAGAATTTTCTCTCACATATTTTTTAACCGCAAGCTAAAAATCAATTTGTCAAATGACTACTAGCAACATTGAATCGCTGTCACTACTGTCAGTAAACGAAAACGTCAAATTGGCAGCTGATTTTCTTTTTTCACTTTCGTAGTTCTGATTTGGCGTCACTATCTCATTCATTTGCCAACATGAAAAACTATTCACATTTTTACTGAGACTGTTTATCCTCTAATGCTAAAGCCTTAAAAAACAAAGAATTTTCTCTCACATATTTTTTAACCGCAAGCTAAAAATTAATTTGTCAAATGACTACTATCAACATTGAACATCTAAGATTGAACAAATCCAATCTAAGATCTATAATCTAAGAACAAATCTAAGACATTGAATCGCTGTCACTACTGTCAGTAAACGAAAACGTCAAATTGGCAGCTGATTTTCTTTTTTCACTTTCGTAGTTCTGATTTAGCGTCACTATCTCATTAATTTGCCAACATGAAAAAGTATTCACATTTTTACTCAGACTGTTTATCCTCTAATGCTAAAGCCTATAAAGCACAGAGCAAACACTTATGTTCATCACATAAATATTTACCCTGGGTGGGGATCGAACCCACGCCTCATTGATCCAGAAGTTAGGGTCACTAACCACTAAGCCACCGAGGCATAGATTAATTAGATGCTCTAGTAAAGCAATTGCTTATTTCAGTTTTCATACATCTATGTTACGAGGTAATAATTTGAGTATGTATACTAAAAAACAAGCCAAAAGTTAGCTTGAGGAAAGTGGCACTTAAGCACTAAGTGAGCAATCCTGCCAAGCAAGCCGCTCTAGGTGTGACACATTAGTATGACCACGAGGAAACACCCCAAAGTTTCATAATAAAACACAGCGTGCGATCAAAATCTTTTTATTCTAATACGAAATCAAACAATGCTATTATTTACAATAGTTACTTATTTACTAATTTCGACTTTACTCATAAACAACCAATAATCCTGCTAAAGTTAAATCGCTATAATTAAGGGTAATATTTTAGTCAGATAATAGTCCTACTGAATGTTCATGAATAAGGTCGAAAGACTACAATATTACATTCACATACATACAGGCTGAATAATACAAGTAGGCGGATGCGAAGTTAGTTACAAGCTGCGCAATATCCAATGGAGCTCACATAAAGCTGTGCATTGATTGGGTTTCGGGCAGCTTGCATCTAACTTCACATCCGCCGTCTTGTATGATTCGGCCTATAGATAAAATAATGGTCTCTAAAGATGTTATAACACAGAAAAATCTTGAGAGTCCCATCTGCTGCACTGGGATACTTAATACTTTTAGCGTCTTTTTGACAAAAACTTAACTGACTTCAAACAATCACAACATTAATGTTTATAACGCGGTCACATTAACTCGACGCATCGCATTAATTTTTAAGCAATTTTTACTCGATCTTAATAAACAGAAACTTATCTTTAATAGATGATGGTTCGGAACCTTTCGTGCGGGAGTCCGACTCGCACTTGGCCGGTTTTTTTGCACATCGTACTTGAGCGCCAAAATAACGCCACATGGTCAAGCGTCTAGTTAATGTGACCGCGTTGTACTTACATTTTATTATTTGCTAAAGCATTTTACAGTACATACAGTTATATTCTAAAAAAAATAAGACCTCATTATGGAACCAATTTATGGGACCATTTAGCGTCAATTTTCTACAGGTTGGTCAAACTAATAAGTCTCATTCCGCCTTAAACACAAGACGCTTAAGATTTAAACACGTATTAAACACTGTTTTTTACGCACGCTTAAACAATGTAGGTATACCTACATTGTTTAACCGTTCAATTCGTACTGCTAAACAATGTACGTAGGTGCGTGCGTAAAACTTTTGTGGTAAGACGGATTATGTTTTAGCTCAGTATTGTTCCATGTTATTTGTCATCAGTTGAAGCTTGAAAGTTTTATGACGGCTTTGAATCAGTAGAGAAACCAGAGAGGTTCACAAGCAAACCATCTCTGTAGCGCAAAGCTTGAAACCGGTTTAAAATTAACCAGCATTAAAACGGTAAAAAACGGTTTCTCTAATTTGTTTTCGTTCGGAGCTAGAGTAAACGTAAAAAGAGTGTCTTAAAAACCTTTATTAACCGGTTTATTCCGTGAGAGACCCGCGTAACGTGCGCGAATTTGCTCACTGCCCCAGCGTCACTTGGCTCGTTGAAGGCGTGGAGGAAGGAAGGGGCGCGCGGGTGGAAACAACTGTTTTAACCAGGTTTATTCCGTTCAACCGATATGCGAACTTTATTGTACAAAAACCTTTAAAATTAAACTCAATTAGAACGAAACTGAAAAATAAATTACTCTAGGCGAAAACTAAGGTACCGGTTCGAAAATTAACCGGGTTTTCAAGCCTTGTTGTACCGAGAATGGTTAACTATATCGCCCATAATAAAGGCACCGATACCAAGCTGGTCCCAAACTAAAGTTGGTCATAAATTACGCCCCATATAGTGGACAAAGTTGTCAGTTTCAAAACTCACAGGTTTACAAAAAAAGTCTTTTCCATTTCCTTCATGGAGGTTTACATCAATGGTTCACAAAGTTACAACTCACAAAAGAGGTGCCCACCTTCCTAAGGTCTACACACACGAGGCCCATTCCCTGAGTTCCATGGAGAGTAACAATCCACAAAGCTCACACGAGGTCCATTCCCGGGCTCAATGAAGTTCACAAAGCAATAACCTACAAGAGGTCTACACAGGTCCGTTCTTTAGCTTTCATGGAGTTTTAGATCTATATAGTTTGATGTTACAATACAGGAGGTTGTTCGGTTGTTCCGCGAAGGTCCAAATGAAGCCACCATCAAGGGTGGGTTCGGTTCTGGGGAAGGGTTCGCGCGATCTCTTTGTAGTAATCAATCAGAGCGCGCACCACGAACTCCATCATCCGTGTAGTTTATTTAAAAAGGTTTACACACAGGTCCGTTCCTTAGGTTCCATGGAGGTCCAAATGAACCCGTTGTCCAGAGCGGGCTCGGTTCTGGGGAAGGGTTCGCGCGAGCTTTTGTAGTAGTCGGCCGGCGCGTGCATCACAAACTCCATGTAGTCCAGCTTACGAGGGAGCTCCTCTTCTGGACCTGAAAAGAGTAAGAATTACATAATTATTGCTCAGCAAAAATGAATACATAAATCAATATTTTGAGGACATCTTACACACGGCCTCTGACCCTAAACTAAGCAAAGCTATGTGATATGACTGATATCCTACATATACATATTTTTAAATACATACTTAATAGATAGTAACTAAATAACATCCAGACACAGAGCAAACATCTATGTTCTTCACATAAATACTTGCCCTGAGTGGGGATCAAACCCTCGCCTCTTTGACCCAGAAGTTAGGGTCACTAACCACTGAGCCACAGAGGCAGTCAGATAACTTCAAAACAACTTAATTAAGATTTCAGGAACATGTTTAATGCAAGCTGCTTCGGACAGTTATTATTCTGTTCTAAGAAAT
Source organism: Hypomecis punctinalis (assembly GCA_949316475.1). Classification (NCBI taxonomy): domain Eukaryota; kingdom Metazoa; phylum Arthropoda; class Insecta; order Lepidoptera; family Geometridae; genus Hypomecis; species Hypomecis punctinalis. The sequence continues at coordinate 224,251 of OX438817.1, forward strand.
GTATCAACCATAGAATGTCCAGTTGGATTGCCTCCTATGGATTTCCAATATGCCTGATTGGATGTAGCTTGTAGCGCTCCTGCGGTCTTCGTAATATTGTTGATTCACCTGCTCAGTAGCCGTGGTGGTTTAGAGTGACACCCGCCTTACAATCGTGAGGTCGTGGGTTCAAATCCCGGTCCCGTACCAATGAGTTCTTTGGAATTTATGTACGGAGTTTCACACCACTGGCTTTTCGGTAAAGGAAAACATCGTGAGGCAACCTGCATACGTCCGTAGAAGAAATTAGATAGCGTATGTGAATCCACCAACCCGCACTGGGCCAGCGTGGTGGATATGGCCCAAACACTCTTCGTGGGTAGGCCTACGTCCTGCAGTGGACTATTAAAAAAGGCTGGTATAGTACAGAACCTGCTCAGTGGACATTCTACGCTGCGCTTGCCGGCGCGTGGTCGCGATTCGTGAACTTCAAGGCATCATCGGCTATTCGTTTTATGATCTATGTAGGTACCCTGGCCGTTTTCTGGATATAATAGTCAGAGATCCCACCGCAAGAACTTGCTAATCAGTTGGGCTTTGTCAGTAACTTTGGTTTGCAGTGGCGGATTTACCAGCAGGCTGAGTAGGCTGAAGCCTAGGGCGGCCAATTTCGGACCATTAATTTTATAATTGACAAAAGATTAATCTGTATTCCAAAACGTTATAAAGTCTACAGAGAAAATAACAACATATACGATTAGTTTTACAGATTAGTATCAAAGTCGGGGGTTAGCAACATTCAACAGCCTACTGGCGGCAAATACGTAAATCCGCCTGACTGTTGGTTTGTCTGTGTAGCTCCTTGTTATTGATTCAACTACACAGAGACTCCAAACATGGACTGTTCCCTACGACACATTGGGCTGTTTCAAGCCTATTCATAACGCTTACAGTAAAATACCATGCATCATAAATATCTAAGTCTGTCTTTATTTCAAACTAATGTACTAATTCAAAAGGAGGTGATATGGACTATCATATGAACCACTTTTAAGGTGGCTAACTCAGAATTCGGAAAAAATATCAGCTGTTTCATACATTTATCGATTCTGAGTAGCAACATGGTATGGAACAGCTGATATTTTTTCTCGAATTCTGGGGTTGGGTCCTTAAAAAAATATGATGATGGTTAATCACCCCTTTATAGTTTAGTACCTACAGGGTAAACAGATTACTCTGTGTAAGAAATATGTTAGTACTGTACCAGCGTTTTTAATAGTCCACTACAGAACGTAAGCCTACCCACAATAACCCTGTTGTGGGCAATATTCACCACAATGGCTGAATGCGGGTTGGTGGATTCACATACGCCATCGAATTTCGGACATATGCAGGTTTCCTCACGATGTTTTCCTTTCCCGAAAAGCCAGTGGTGTAAAAATCAGTACATATATTACAAAGATCTCATTGGTAAGGGACCGAGATTTGAACCCACGACCTCGCGATTGTTAGGCGGGTGTCACTGGGCCACCACGGCACCACGGTAAATGTGTTAGTAATGGTTACCAATGATATAGGTGGCAGGATCGAAGCTCTGCTCCGGAGGCGGGCTGGCCTTGGTGGGCAGCAGCCACGTCACCACGGCGCTCTTCTCGCAGTACTGGTCCGTCAGGAACCCGCGGATCTGCAGACATTTACTGCATAACTAGCTGGCCCGGCAGCTTGAGCTGGGAGCCACTGACAGCCCACCTTGTCGTGGCTGTTTGCAGGAAACGAAACTGTAGCAAAGCCACAGAAGACACTAGAATAGCTAACGGATTGCATGGTGGTTCTGCACTATCATGAAGCCTTGTCATCCACATAGCCATCATCTCATTCACCATCTAAGCCACTGGAGCAGTTATGCCAGCGGCCCAGAGCCACGCTCCATTATTTGAAGGAGCTGGGCTGGCTCGGGTAGACGCTGGAGGAGGAAATGAACAAAACACCCCATGCGGGATGTCAGTGCAGGACTTATCGCCCCCACTTTGAATTATCTGACCCAGTAAACTTCATAACTTCCAGTAATCATTCATTTAATCTGCTTCCATACAATAGATACACAGTGGTAAAGATAATTTTGGGTACAAAGTGGAGTGGCATATGTCTGAGGTATGCCACTGTGTACCCAATATCCCACATGACACGATAAACTCACTTTAAAATGTGGACACGTCTTTCTTGCATTTATGCCCTATTTTCTGTGATTAAATTAAAAATGAACAGTTTTTAGATTTATATGTGAACTAAGGCAATGCTCCTTGCCAAATTTTATAGTTCTATGTCAACGAGAAATACCCTATAGGTTTTGATTAACTTATGAGTATCAATAAAAATAAAAAACTGAAGTGAATAAGTGTCAATATATGCAGTTTTTTACCACAAAAATGGCTCCTAATATTTTTCTACCATAACCGAGAAGTTAAATTTTTTCACAACTGCTAGAGCAGTGGTCGTCACACTTTTCTGGTCAAGGGCCACATAGGACAGTGTGATGTATCACGGCGGGCCGCACCCTAATGAACTTAATTATAATATAACCTATATTAGGTTAGGCTAGCCCGCGTTGTTTTAGGTCACCGCGCTGCCCACGGAACAAGCGAAGGTTATGAAAAGTTTTTTCAGTATTTTCAAAACAGACATGAGCAAAGCAGCCTATTATGCGCGAGCGCAGCGAGCGCCAAATCTTTTTGGCTTCTTTAAGTAATTTCAAAACAGACCAATGTTTTACTATTATTCGCGAGCACCAAAACTTTTCGGCTTTTTTCAGTAATTTCAAAACAGATATAAGCAAAGCAGACGAACCCCTTTCCTATTATGCGCCGCCAAATTTTTTTGGCTTTTTTCATTAATTTCAAAACAGATATGAATAAAGCAGACTAACCAAATCACTATCAATCACAAAAACACTGCTATCATGCGCAACCGTAGCTAACCTGAATAGTTTTATTCGGTACCTATTTTTAGTAATTTGAAAGCAAGATATAGTACACATGACCTCCACATGTACCACAGGCTGCAGTTTGACGACCACTGAGCAACTATAGATATACATATATATTTTAAAATTCAACTCATTAGCTTTATTCATGAGATAAAAGGTCTTAATACACAGATGGACAGCCAGACAACTGAGTGATCCTATAAGGGTACCTTTTTTCCCTTTGAGATACCATCTCATCAATTAAAAATAACTTGTTTACCTGTGCATAGTATGTGCCACCGTCCATGTCAAGCATTGACACAATGTCACCAACTTGCATGTATGTTCCCTGGAAATGTCATCACAATAAAATTGTCATTAGGATAATAATTTGGACTAATAAATGTAAGGTCCCTAGTTTATACTACGAAATAAGCACTTTGATCAGGATCAAGTAAAGTTTGATCCTTGTGGAAGAACAAAACAATGCAAATTGTTTTTTTTGGTTTATGGAAATAGAACTAAAAAATTGAAATTTATGAAAAATAAATTTCTCCATTTTTCAGATTGGTTAAAACCAATCAAAAATGCACACAGTCAAAATAAACTGTAAGTATGTATCAGACAAGCAACCATAAACAAAACCCATTTATATAAATATGCAAAGGTTGCCTGGTAGCAATTGTCAAAGGTCATAAGGCTGCCCTTGTACTACATTTGACAACAGCTACTTTAATGCATTTATATTATTTGGTGTACAACTTTACTTACTATTATAAAGTGAGTATTATTTATTTTAATGCATTTATATTATTTGGTGTACAATAAAGATATTGTTATAAGGAGATAGCAATCATGGTAGCATATAAATGTAGCACTCAAAGCGTAGTTTGACTATGTGTTTGGCAGCAAATACCGAAGTTAATCTATGTTCAGCAAGGTCTATCTTCTTGATGGGTGACCATGGGTGGCATTTGTGACAGTGACTGAGTGCTACTGTGGCTGACATGTTAAATTGTGGTTGTTTAAATTGTTTAGCCATGTCAGAGACCTTTAGACTTACAACTTTGACACCAGGGCTAGCCACCCAGTTTATACTAACTTAGGTACTTGCTATATGAGTGTGATAAACAATGCAACTAGTTATCAATGGCATCACAATCTGTCTTCAAAAGGAAAAGTTAGGAAACAGTTTATATCAAAGATTGTGAGATAAATGTAAGTATGACATAATCTCATATTTGTGTCAATAAAATAATTTAAATCTAGTTGCTATTGTGTGAGAACAGCTTAAATGTGCACTCTACTTATGTAATGAAAGTGCAAAAATAAACAAAGCGATGAGAACTAAATACTCTATAATCTCTACCAAGTTCCTACAATGCATAGAATTGGTATTTGTAAATCATGTTAAGGACATAAAAGGAGAGACCTGTTTTAGTCATTTCTCTCTCTAATAATTTGTAGTGCATGCTTCACACTACTAAATATTAAAATATTACTACATAGAGAGGTGAAGAAGCAAAACTTATCAAAATATCTATACCACTTACTTGATGTGATTTCTCCTATGTTAAACATGCCATCTTATCCTAATAGACATTTACACAGTCTATTCATATAATATTGCATTGTCAAGTAAGTAAATTCTATATTTTATTTAATTATAAGTACGGTAAACAACAGCTGGCATGTTAGAATATCTTGTAGCGAGTGGTGTCGACTTTATCTACCTTATAAAATATAGAATCACTCGAGACAACGGTGGCGGTCGCGGTGGGGGCTTTGAGAGGAGGCCGCTTGAAGATGGAGCGCCGACCGCGGCCGCGGGGAGCCGCCGGGCGCGGCGGGACTGCCGTCGCAGGGGTCTTGGGTTTGTAGCGCGTGGCGCGCGTGCTTTTTCTCGTTCCCTTGCCCGTAGCTTTCGCTGGAGTCGCGTCAGCTCCGTTTCTACTGTCTTCGTCGTCTTTCACCTCACTTTCGCTCTTGACTTCGGCCTTCGCCTCTTTGCTGACTGTGTTAGCGAGGTAGCATTCGTTGCATATTTGCCCGCTTTCCTGGTTCCGCCAGAGTAGCGAGTCGTTGGTGCTGCATTGGATGCAGATCGGTTTTGGCATTGTTGTGGATGTTTTTGAGGAGAACGTAAGATAAGAATTACAAATTCATTTGTAAACACTAAATAGAAATAATGAAGCGAAATGACGATAAGGGATACCAAGCCTATAATTCAAAACTCCCCATAAATCACTCCGAATTAAAATAACAATTTCCTATTCCCTAATTTCTTATTTTCTCCAGATAAGGATTTGACATTCTGATAAAACTTTGTCAAAAATAACGTATTTTGAACTGCGACTTATTTTTTAATAGTTTTATCTATTTTTGAAATAGTTGTCTTTGCTTGCCTTAGGTAACAGAGTTTCAATAGGTTTCAGTTTCCCTTATTTTAGGAAAATTTATAAACTGGTAGCACTCACAAACAGACGGCGTTTGACGTTTAAGTTCCATTTTACGTGTACTTGTATCCATGATTGTAAATATTTATTTAGACAAAACGGACAAAAATGTACCAAAAAAGTTAGTAATAAAAATATAATCTGAGTTGTTTTATAATGTAAGCATACATACCAAATTACGCCTGAAAAAGTCAGTAAATTCTTAGATAACTTCTTCGTTCTATGACATTTTTTCTTACATTTCTTGGAACGAAACGTTACCTACTATTTTAGTTTTTCACTTCACCGATTGAGGCGTTAAAATCAAATATTTAGTACCGCCATCTATGGCAGAGTAGATAATACATTTCGTTCATAAACCACCCTCTAGGTAGCGCAGAGCGACTCCAAAATCCTTGAAGCATCCACTATGCCAAAATTAGAAAAATAATGTCGTTCTCTGCAAGCAAGCTTTATCGAAATCGACTGAGCCGTTTTTGATAAATCAACAAAAATATACATGATTCGTGCAAATTATTTGAATTCTGTATACGGTTGAAGTCGGTGTTGCGATTTTTAGCGAAAAATAATTACATTCTCAATTTATTCAAATATCTTTATTTGTTCACTCTGATCAGGCAATCAGTGAAATATCAAAATTCCAAATCATAAAGATAATGCCTTTAATTAATAAATTAACTACCAACTGGCAGTGGGCTCGAGCATTTGGATTATCTTTAGACCTTCAAGCTGTACCTTCAAGGGTCTGTGAAAGATCCTATTGCTTGTTACGTAGTAGTAGTAAGTAGTTATTTGTAGTAAGTAGTTATGTATTTTTCTAAAGATAATACGTTATGAAAACTTTTTAAAAATACTTATTATCTATTTGATATCAAAAGGCCTCCATTCCTTTGTTGCCTTGAGGCCTCTACACCTCTAAATCAGAGAGCCTGATCTTATTCTACCATCCCCTTTTTGCTACATGACAAACGATTCGTTACCACCCCTGCTGTAGGTATGTCGAGTTTCCTTCGATACGTACGAAGCAGTTTAACTCAACATTTCTGATTCGTAAGGTCAGGCAATGGAACAGTCTGCCAGCTTTCCTATTTCCCGAGAAAGGTGACGTCCACAAGTGGTATATTATTCAGAGAAAAATCGAACCAAAATGATATATTATATACATCATTTGAAAGCTTGATTTATGGACTTCTCAAAAATATTTAATTTTGTTTTTTTTTATCCCTCCATTTTTTTGAAATGTGAAAAATAAATTATATGAAAAATAATTTTCTAGTTTTCTTTTCTAGTTTAGCAATAATGAAGTGCTTCTATCGTTATTTTACTTACATTCGTTGCTGATTCTTCCACATTCATCTCTTAATTTGCTAAAATTAAAAATTATAACCTACCAGTGTGAGTTAGTAGGTACAATGTGACAAAAAGAGACACTTAAAACTGTGTCTAATTGGTAAAAATGCTTCTATTTAACAATAATGAAGGTTACTTAACCAGGGTTGCTAGAGATAAACTACCTATCGAGCCAAATATATTAATATATCCTAATAGATTCAAAATTAATTTAAAAAAAAAACGGAGGGCTCTTTTTTGGTTTTAACTGATGTAATAGACTCAGAAAAATATGAACTCTCTCGAAATGTAACGAGTGTTGTGGTTCAAATTTTTGATTATTATTATACCAGCCTCCATACATTTTGTGGACATGTCCTTTATAACTATAACAGAATACGGCTAAAACTCACGTTATAATTATACGGTCGATCCGCTGTTATAGTTATGATGAATACTAACGGTAGTTTTAATGAAGTGATGTCCTTTATAATCTGAATCTTTTCAAAGCTAACTTTGAAAACGAATGTAAACGAATGAAAACATTAATAGGCGTATTCACCATCTTTCGTCGCGTTTTAAAGTGCGTGCTTCGACGCATCGTTTGTCATCAGATGAGTTGGTAGCTAAGCGCGGAATTATTCGCACTATAAAAAAGGTAGCGTCGCGTATCATCAAAGCCATATTTCAGCAGCACATTTGCACCTGTAAGCCGCTGCAGCGCTTGCCGCGAGAATTAGCATGCGTCGGCCGTTGCAGTGAGTTACGCGCTGAGAGCGCTATCGCGTGTAACGCGCACGTTACGCGGATCAACACGATTTATGTACCGCGACCTTTTCAACTGCTCAGCTGGATAAACCCAGGAACTAAAAAAATAAGTCTTTTTATTTCACAATTATAAACCTAAACATACCCACTTACAATTTTAACAATGACCGTCTTACCAAAAAAATTTTACATAGGTACGCTATAAACAATGTTTAACAGTTTAAGTACCTAAATTGCCCGTTAAACTTTGTTTAAAGCGTGTTGAAATATTTTGTGTTAATGCTTTTACTGACCTAAGTAATATTATTAGAATTAAATTAAACCTAGTGTTAGTCTTGTGTTAGTAGGTATATGTATATAGTATATACACTAATTATGTTTTTATAGGAATCTCTGGCTGTGTATAAGTAGGCCTGTATAACCGCGGAACTAATATTATTTTATGGATATTTTCTTTATCATTTGAGCCATATCCACTGCTAAACACAAGCCTCCCGGAGTTATCAAGCTTGTAGTGTGGAGTCCTGAAGCTACAACGACATTGTCGAAAGGATTAAAAAAATCCATCCAAATCTGGATGTCAAGATTCGTTGAAAAAAATGCGATCTGTGGAAGAAAATCAACATCCGGACTAATGAAACCAAAGCCATCATGTCGAAATTAAGACGCTTCACTTACTTCGTTCCATCCATCAGCCATAGGATGTCCACTGCTGGACATAGGCCTCCCCTATGGATCTTCATAAGAACGCTTGGAAGCAGCCTGCATCCAGCAACCTTGTGGGTGGACGTCCTACGCTTGCTGGTACGTGGTCTCCACTCGAGAACTTTTAGACTCCATCGGTAATCAGTCCTTCGGGATATGTGCCCTGCCCACTGCTATTTCAACTTGCCCATCCGTTGGGCTATATTGGTAACTTTGGTTCTTCTACGGATATCCTCATTTCTTATTCGATGTCGCAAATAGAATCCGAGTATAGGCCTCTCCATTGCTCGTTGGGTTACTTGTAGTTTATGAATAAGGCCCATAGTAAGAGACCACGTTTCAGAGCCATTAGTCATCACTGTTAATACAACACTTTCGACTTGAGGCATTGAGGTATGTCGGACGAGAAGACGCTACGCAATTTTCCGAACGCTGCCCAGCCGAGTTGGATTCGGCGATTGACCTCTTTCTTGAAGTCTGACCTACCTAACTGGACTACTTGTCTTGGGTAGACGTACGAGTCAACGACTTCAAGAACCGAGTTTTCAACAGATATTGATTCAGTTCATTCGCTCAGCCAATAAACCGCCAGTGGCTCCCTCCTCGCTAAACAAGTGGTCGTGTTGGTGGCGCGACATAATCCGTGGATTATCCTGTCGGCGTGTGGTCGTTTGTTACACCAATTGATGACTTTGCTGTTAGATTGCGCGGGAACAAATAGGTACAATTCAATCTAAAAAAAAAAACAATCTCTGCCAAAATGTCGATTCGAAATGAAATTGAAACGCTATTTGAATTTTTGTAGTGAAAACTTCATTAGCGGCTTTGCACTTTTTGGGATGGGTGAAAATCTGTGGTGAAAATGTACTCGCGTCAGATCGTGACCTGAACGAAAATTCGATGGAATTGGATGACGTTATGTTCAAGTTTTCACTACTGCAGGCACTCCCGGAGTGCAACTCGTTGCTTTTTTACATTTGCTATGAAATTAAAGAATGAAATACCTACTTACTTACTCTCACACACTCACACACACACACACACACACACACACACACACACACACACACACACACACACACACACACACACACACACACACACACACACACACACACACACACACACACACACACTCTCACACACACTCACACACACTCACACACACTCACTCACACACTAACATACAAATTGACATAATTTATTTCAAATTAATAGTTTAATATCATGTTTTGACATTTTAGTTGACATTTTGTGAGCTTATAAATTATTCGTAGGATTTAATTAATTACTTTAATTTATTTTTTTAACCAAATGTTTATTTTAATAAATTCTGTTGTTGCACATATCGAGAATGCCTAGGCCCCAAGATACGGGTGCTTTGTTGTACCCAGTTTGGGGAATAGTGTATAAATGTAGAAGTTGTATAATTTGTATAATTTGTATCTTGTGACAATAAATTATTTTGAATTTGAACTTATTCACAGATAAACTAAGTTCGTATAGGCCGTAGGCTAGAATTTTTAAGCCACCTGAGGGCCTCTGACATGGCTGAACGATTAGGACAACCGGGACCTACAATTTAAAATGTCATCTGAGCCACGGTAGCGCTCAGTTCTAAATGCCGCCACTCCACACTAAACCGCACTAGCATGAGCGTCATGAGGTGAACTAGCTTAGTTGGTAGAGCGTCGGATCGGTGATAAGAAAGACGCAGGGTCAGATCCTGCGACCGCGACATTTTTTGGAAATGCTTATCACAAAACACCTTGTTTGTCTTAGGCTTCATTGGTAAACTGTATAACGTGACATATTAGGCCCAATTTTAAAGGCGCATACATAATTTAATAACAACGTAAAATAGTGTTCTCTCTATCAAATGTATACAGTGAAAGAGACACGGCTACTCTAAATTGCTATTATAATTACGATAGCGCCTCTAAAATAGGGCCTATTGTTAAGATTGGATTTGGCAGCTATGACTAATATCTTCGCCTACTCAAACATCAAAACACAAAATTAAAAATAATTTTAAATAGATAACGGCTCATTAAAATATCCGCGAAATGCTCCTTCCAATTAGACGGCCATTAAAAGTTGTTCGCGGACGGAAGGCATCGTTAAAACTTCTAATATCCCAACATGGCGCCTTCAGCCAAATATAGAGAAATGTTAGACGCAGTGTAAAAGTTTTACAGTATTCTAACTATCCTGGTAAGTAATACTTTGATTTATGTCATCTTCCATAGCAGTAATTGCTTTCTTCGCAACGTTGCTGCGCGAAAGAGTTGCTTTACAAATCGCTTCACCAAAACGCATCGTTAGCTTATAGAAACTAAACTGGTCGAAATGCCATTTAAACAGTTGCGTTTTTATCGCGCGGCAATATCGTGCGGTATAAGTAACACCGTGAAAGATTCACGTAACAATCAAATCAAAAAACATGCTTTCGGTTCGAAAGATGGGTTTTCATTTGATCACATCCTAATGCAGTAAAGTGTACAACGATTGTACAAGGCATTAGATACGAGATGTTTTTCGTCGGAATTATTTGTGAATATTGTGATCGACCTTTACTATGAAATCAAAACTGAAATCGTAAAACATAAATAATAACAGCTGGGCTATACCCTTTGTCAAACTGATGTGTCGAAAAAACCGACACTTGAGCTATGCCTTAAAACGTTGCCCACATACATGTACGTAACGGCGGCGTAATGGTAATGAGACATGCTAATTTACAACGCGGTCACATTAACTAGACGCTTGACCATGTGTCGAGTTAATGTGACCGCGTTGTACGCGTTCAGACGCCGGTCTCGCGATAGCATTAAAGTTGAATCACTGCATGATTCGGTTTATTGTGGCGCAGTATTCAATCGTTACTTCAGCATCAGAATGTGTGGGCCGCGGCGCCTGCGACGGCGGAACTTTTAATTGGCATTGCTGCATAACTCCAGCCTGTTAGCGGAAGCGGCATCTGATACTGTAGCTACGCTTAGGACTCAGATATTATAGCTAGACTTAGGTTGTCTCGTTATCAACTTATTGGCTTGGTATGCAAAGAGAAGCGTAAAAGCGGAGGCCAGTTTCTGAGATATAAAATATCCTGAAGGAGCATATGAAGTGATGCGGAATTAAGCCCTCATTATGGAAATCCTACAATTTATTTATTTATTGCAAATATATACATAATTCAGTTAAAATCTAGATTAACTAAACATATGGCATATATACCCTGTATTGAGGGCGCAGCAATAGCTAGTACAAACTTAAATAGGTATTATTAAAACACGTGACATAAGAAAAGATTCGAATGGAGACGACGCACCGACAAGCGCAGCAAGAGGTCGGATGACTTTATTAAGACCGCAGGATCGCACTGGATGCAAGCCGCTACCAACCGGTCTTTTGAAGATCAATAGAAGAGGCTTATGTCCAGCAGTGGACGTCATATGGCTGATGGATGGATGATGATGATATGGAAATCCCAGGCTGTCGATTGAACGTTTTGGAGACAATAATTGCATAATAATATATATCGACGTGTATGTATACTTTTTCATTGAACTATTGATTTTTATATCTATCTATCTATTCAGCCTGTTCGGTCCACTGGTGAGTATAGGCTTCCTCTCATTCTCGCCATTCTGTCCAGCCCTAAGCAATACATTTTTATTTTTTACATTTAAATTTAAACTAAACTACAGAAAGTAGCAGTAGGTAAATTAATGTGTACTGTACTGAATCAGCCTTCTTAATAGTCCTCTGCAGGACGTAGGCCTCCCACAAAGGGTGATTGGGCTATATCCACCACGTTGGCTCAGTGTGGATTGGTGGATTCACATCTATCTATCTTTGTTGGCACAGCGACCCAAAGTGGGTCTTGGCCTCCGATACCAAGGTCCGCCATCTGTCCCTATTCTGCGCGAGTAGGTGCCAGTCTTGCACTCCAATCTCCAGCAGGTCTTCGGCCACTTTATCTTTCCATCTGTATTTGGGACGCCCAACAGGTCTTCGCCCTTCCGGTATGCCCAAATAAGCCTTCTTTACGGCACGATCCTCTCCCATCCGTTCCAGGTGTCCAAGCCAGCGGAGTCTGTGGGATTTAATTTCACCAATAATGTTGGGCTCCGCCACCAGCTCTTCAATTTCACGGTTTTTTCGGATCCTCCAACTTCCATCTTCCCCATTTTTCGGAATATTTTGCGTTCCGTCACCAGCAGTTTGGATTCACATACGCCATCGAATTTCTTCTATGGACGTTTGCCTTACGATGTTTTCTTTCACCGAAAAGCCGAACATCATTGGCTTTTCGGTTAAGGAAAACATCGACAAACATCAATTCCGTAGGTAAATTCCGAAGAACTCATTGGTACGGGACTGGGATTTGAACCAATGACTTAATGATTGTAAGACTCTACCACTAGACCACCATGGCTTACAATAAATATGTAACTTTGTGTTATGTAATTTTTTTAACGTGTAGTGTAGAGTATGTGCAAAAAAAGAATCGTCGTGGCGTTACGATGAACTAACTTGGTAGACGCGAGTACTGATGAAAACCGAATTGGTGTCTACCAAGTATCAAACACTTTTATTAGTGTTGTCAACGTAACAAAATTAGTAAAATGGCACACGGGCGACCTCACCTACGACGCTTCTAGTTTCGCACATACTCTACATATTTGAGGTTTTTATTACTTAGTTATTATTCTGAGAGTTTTTATGAGTAAATTAATAACTATTACACATTTAAGAGGTTTGATCCTGGCGTACCACGGACGGTGACACAAGGTAGGTAGGTAGGTACCATTATAGTACCTATTTTCTTTCGATTGCAGATTCCCAGTTTATATTGAGTACTTAGAGAGACAGACATGGAAAGAGTTTCACATCCTTGTAGTTCACACTAGAAATATAGAGACGAAACGCTCTTGGTTAGACAACAGAGATCATTCAAGACGTTTTAACAGTTCCTAGGTTTTAATAACTTACGATTTTTTTCTCCATTTCCTTGGTCTCGTATACTCAAAGATTATTATAATAGGGGTATAAATAAAAGAAATGTTTGCATCGTGAAAAATGTATTCGAAAACAGCGCTCATGTAACGTGAATAAGTTAAATTAGTACAATACTCGGAATGTCGGCACGTCGGTCTTAAACTAGGACTTGCTAATATAGAGCCACATTCTCAACAAGTATAAAATTAAATGTCTTGGAACCTTTCGACTTTAAAAAAAGTCAAAAATTTTTTTACTTATCTGTATAGCAAAAATTGATTAATTTTTTTTTTTTTTTATAGTTCCGTACTTATAGGATTACTTTGTTGTCCGTCTGTCCGTCTGTGTATATGTCAAATTTCGGGAACGCGTAAAGATATCGAGTTGAAATTTAAACTATATACGTATATCTATGGTATCTTGCAGTTGTGTAAAAGAAAACTTCTCAGTTATCGTTTAAAAAAGTTAGAGCCGTATGTCGTAAAAAACCGCATATTTCGCACTCACAAAAATCTAAACCTACAGGGTACTTCCCATTGATATAGAACTATGAAAAAATGAAACTGTACATTTTTATTTAAATCACAAAAAAATAGGGGCTCAAAATTCGGAAAATATGGGTTCAAAATTCAAAGTGAGTAAATAGTATCATGTAAGGTATCATATAAAATAACTTCATAAACACATGCGTAAACAGATGTTTAGTTATTTTAACAATGTGTAATTTTCGATGTATGACGAGAAACGTGAAAAAAAAACTTTTATGTCGATGGTTATAGTATAGAGATCTTAACAACTTAATTCCCAATTTTGCGAAATTTTATGGATTTGTACGGAACCCTCGATGTGCGAGCCTAACTCGCACTTGTCCGGTTTTTTTGTAGTGTCGATCAACAACATTTCAATATCCTGAAGAAATTCATATACAGGTTTTCTTTTCGATTTAAGTTTCTGTTTTGTCAAATTCAAAACATGAAAAACTCCCATAAAATTATATAGATTTTCTAGAATGTAGAGGCTAAATGAAGCGACTGCCTCGGTGGCTCAGTGGTTAGAGATCCTGACTTCTGGATCAAAGAAGCGTGGGTTCGATCCCCACCAGGGCAAACATCTATGTGATAAACATAGGTGTATAAATAAATAAATATTTAGGGACATCTTGCACACGGCCTCTGACCCCAAACTAAGCAAAGCTTGTGATATGGCTGCCAGACACTGATATACTACATATACTTATTTTTAAGTACATACTAATATAGATAGTAACTAAATAACACCCAAACACAGAGCAAACATTTATGTTCATCACATAAATATTTGTCCTGGGTGGGGATCGAACCCACGCCTCTTTGATCCAAAAATTAGGGTCACTAACCACCGAGCCACCGAGGCAGTCAATGCTCTGTGTCTGGATGTTTTTTAAAAATATGTATACGTAGTATATCAGTCTCTGGCAGCCATATCACAAGCTTTGCTTAGTTTGAGGTCAGAAACTGTCACAAACCGACCAAATGTTTATTTATTTATTTATCTTGTCTTGCCAACTTCCAATACATAAGAAGAGGCATGTGTGCATAGGGGTAGGGGTAGCAAGGGGACAAGTACAGTTTTTTTCCCGATGGATACCGCCTTGGAAGAGTTAGCATCTCCCAAGGGTACTGCTGATACAAATCTTACACTTAGATAGATACATATTTTAAATAAAACAGGCAACACTTTTTAAGTTTTTCTGATGGCAACTCTACTTTAGCAAGCCCCAGCTTCAGTAAGTACTTACACTAACATTAATACTTTTAAAGCCTTGTCCTTACATTAAATGCGTCTTAAATCTACCTATTAGTATAATTATTTAAGTTTACAAAGATATTATATTTACAGAAATTGAAAACAAGCGTGTAGTGCATGTGAATCTCGTGACTAACCCATAAAAACCAGATAAAGTCATGTCAAAGTTTTCCGGTATTTTATAAGGTTTCTGTGAATTCAAATCTTTAAATTTGATGTACTCGTAACAAAATCACTTTAATGAAAAAGTGCCTAACAGACAAAATTCTAAAAATTTTAAAAGGTAAGTTATAAAAAGATTGTTAGGTTGAAAATTTCTTATGAAATCCGAAATGAAACCGCTGAATACACACTTTATCGATAATTGAGGAGTTAGTATGAGTTTATACGTAAACTGAGACTATAGTAGTTTTCGTGTGACTTTTTGGTAGTCTAAAAACTTTAGGTCTAAAACCGCACGTCTCACTAAACGCGATAGTTTTATTTCGAAAAACTAATGAAATGAAACTAATATTGAAATTTCTCCTTGTGAACGTGTAATGAAACATTGATCTTCAGAGCTTGCTGCTATGTACACATTGCACATACTGAAATAAATAAAATAAATATCGTTCTTGCTAACTAAAGGAATCGTGGTAGTGGAGTGCCGTTTTAGACTGAAAAGACTCTACGACGCCCCTGGCGGAAACAAGAACCAACAAAAATGTATGGAACCACACGAAAACGACATTAGTTTTCGTGTACTATACAAACACACATACTAAGGCCTCTTACATACAACATTACACCTAATGGAAGATCATTTAAATAGTAATATACAAAAGTACAACAAAATTAAGTACAACATCGTGCAACAGGAATGTGAGAGTAATTATTTTAGTGCATAGTTTAGAACGCCACAAACACAGTAAACAGAGAGGACATTTGTTGAGATTATCCACATTTTTTGACTACAAGAAGTGTTATTGTGATGTAGAAAGTAAAGTAAAGATACCATACAATAGCTTGATATTTTTTTAAATAAATAGTGATATTTAATCGATGGGATGGCCAAGCATCAATAATTACTCGTATTAGAACAATCTGTCTTTCAATAGGCCCGATTTTGGAGGCGCCATCGTAATTGTATTATTAATTTAGAGTAGGTATTCCTGTTATTATTTTATACTACGGGATTAATCGCGCACTAAAATTACGAGATAAATAAATACCTCCTCATCCCGACGTTTCGGCCGAGTTGCGTCGACCGTGGTCACGGGTAGACGGGTAGGTATTCCTGTTTCTTTTTTGACAGACGAAACGGAGGAGGTAGGTACATAATTCGACGAGCGCCTACAATTTTTTTTCATGTATAAACACGCATAATTTTTTTCATAGGGGTCCGCTTTCGATAATTATTTTTTTGTATTGGTAATAATATCCTCCGGAATTGATCCCATTTGAATTTTGTTGAAATCGGCAGAGCCATTTTTGATAAATCAACAATAATGTGATAATTGCCACGTCGATCCGTGCGAAATATTCGCGAATTCTGTACACGGTTGAAGTCCGTCATGCCTTTTTTTGCGGAAAATAATAATAACTCTATGCATTTGATAGAGGACACTATTAAATTTTACGTTGCTATTAAATTTACGAAGGCGCCTTTAAATTTGGGTTGTAAAATAAATGAATAGATAAATCATACAAAACAATTGTTCATATTTAGTTTTTAGGTTTACTTAATCTTTTAAATCATTTGAACAATTGTTTTATTTGATTGGAGGAGTGGATTGTATTTTGCCAGAGTGGAAAACTCTCAGAAAGATTGTGATCTTTAACATAAAACATTCACGTTTTCAGCTTACACCGGTTCAGTAGCAAACGTGCAACACGATCTGTGTAAGGCCGTAGTGACTCCGGTTCAGTAGTAGACGTGCAACTCGCTTCGTGTAAGGCCGGGGCTACACCGGTCAGTTGCAGACGTGCAGCTCGGTGCGGGTAAGGCAGGTGTCACACCGCACGCGGCAGCACCACTGGAAGCTGCAGCGGCACTGCACGCGCTCGGCGCGCCGCACCGTGCTGTACCCGCGCCCGCAGCACAGGCTCTCGCACCCCTCATCACCTATTGGATATATTGTAAATTATTATCATTCAATTTCAGTTTAGATAAATGAATTAGATGATACACGAATCGACCGAACAAAAATTCACCGCTCCAAGCACCGTATTGCTATTGGATCCATTCAGAAAGACTCTTGGGTGATTTGCACCGCGGTCTGGGGTATGTTTTTTGAACTTCAAACGCCTAGGAACGTATTCGTAACTTTGACAGATTGCATGGAGAATCTCTATGTTGTTTTTGGAAGTTGCGGTGCGAGTACTCCATAGGTACAAGATCCGTATACGACCAAACCGTGCGAAGTTCAAAAACGCTCCCCTGAACTACTCGTGGCGCGAAACGTCCAAAGACCCACAAAATATAACATCACAGACTATCGAAATGTATCGTTGAAGAGTCAAGCTAAGACGATTGAAAAAAGAGTAGCTAATCATGAAAAACTTGGATTGGGTGACGTTTGTAGCTATAAATCACTTGCTTAAGTACTTCTGTTAGTATGGATACCTCGGAAGGTATTTTAGCAAGTTGGGCCATGCGTACCAAAGAAGCCGATAGCTGCATCAAATTCGCAGTAGTTTGATAAGGTTGCCAATAAAACTAACTCTCTCGGAGAGGCTATGGTTGCCGGCGGAGATACGAGATTGATGTAGAGGGTGAGTACCTCGAAAGGCGGAGATTGAGGGAACTGTGTAATGTACGTACCTTTAGAAGTATTGTTGCAAGTTCGGCCGTGGGTGCCGAAGGAGCCGGCGGCTGCGTCAGGTTCACAGTAGGAAGGTGAAGCCGTCAGGAACACCAGTTCGTTTTTGCGCGCCGCTCGCCCCGCTCCGCCGCGCGGCCTGGCATAAATATCAGGGATATCAATAGCTGCAATACTGCAACGTTAGCTTCTCAAGCTGTAAATTTCATAGTAGACTGCTATACTACATATTCATCAGTATGATCATTAGTTTTTGCAGTTGCCGTAACTAATACTAAGTGATTCTTAAGCTTTTGCAATTGAACACAGTCATAATGATTTTTCAATCGCCAGAAAGATCAGCTTCAAGAGTTGGTCATATTCATGAGGGAATATATGTAGCTTCAGTAGGTATACAAGCTTATGAATGGTCATAAGCTTGTATACCTAACGTAGGATTCGGCCTATACATGGGTATAGGCCGAATCATACAAGTAGGTGGATGTAAAGTTACCTACAAGCTGCGCAATATCCAATCAATGCGCATGCAGCTTTATGTGAACTTCAGTCAGGATTGGATATTGCGATAATTGGAGCTAACTTCACATCCGCCGACTTGTATGATTCCGCCTTTATGTATATTGTTAAATTCCAAAATAAAAATTCGTTACCTTTTTACAACTAACTGTATATTGACTCGTCCATCGTCCGTCGTGCCGCGCTCAACAGAGGTCACCTGTAAATACATAATATTTGTATCGTAAGCAGCATTATTTCATTTCATAGACAGATTCAGGTCCGAACCCAAGTGGGACGTTGCAGGTTGCAGGGTATGACGAGCCGAATTTGGATACTTAGGACATTGCAAAGGAACAGTGCGATTGCGAAGCTTCTGAGCAGCGCGTGGATTACGAATGTGCCCTCTGTCTCCGAATTAATGCACACTAGAAGATATCGTACAAACCTACACCGTACAAGGCTACTGTAATAATCGAGTATTAAATAATGGGAGAGTAAAATTTAATATGAACCATTGGCAAGTCAAAGAAGATCGACAGAAATGTAGTGGTTACCATCTTGGCGCGGTGATATTTGTCGGTGAGCGCGGCAGCGAGCGCGCGGAAGGGCGGCAGCGCGCGCCAGCACGTGCGGACGGCGCACGAGCCCGACACGCCGTGGCACTTGCACTCGCGCCGAACCAGCTCCTTCACCATCTGTCGACAACCATCATGGAATTAACATAAAAACTACGCTCGTTTACAAATGAACCGTACAATGCAACTACAAAATGCTATTGTTACTGAGCTGCGAACTACGGAGTCAGCGTTCACGGCAGAAATCTGTCTCAATTTGTTTCACATCATTGGACACCATGTGGCATTTTCTGACTGTAGCATGATATGTAGCTAGCATCAATGGTTAGTTATATCCCAGGTAAGTATATACATATTCTTGAATATCTAGACAAGGTTAAGAAGATACATGGAAAAGTCAATGCTGAATTCAGCAAAGCCTTTGATTGAGTAGACGACTATCTTTTGCAGGCCAAGTTATGGGAGTCATATAAGTAGGTATACATATTTTTAAACGGAAGCTGTGTTCATAAATTAATCAATCTGTGTTCATAAATTAGTCAAAGTTGATGATAATATTAATAATAGAGAATTTAAAATTTCTCAAACATTAGATTTCAAATGTAGTAGGTACTCCAGGGGTCATTTTCTGGAACTACATTATTCACTGATGTTGCCACTGATGTTTCTGGAACTATATTATTCACTGATGTTGTATGCCTGAATTATTTGTATTTTTGACGTGATAACGTCTCATAAATCGAAGAAAGCCGGCTGCACGCACAGAAAAATGTCACATTTCGTTTGAGCCAAGCGTGCAAGCGAGAGCGTGGAACAAGCGATGGCGAGGCACGATCAGCCTAAGCGTTCGGTTTGTTTTAGTTGTTAATTCAAGAAAGTTTTCTCATGACGTTATCAGTTATCACGAAAATTATCCGTAAACCGATATTACAAACAACCAAATTTTTTTTGTTTATTATAATACCCACTTACTTTTCTCTTAGCGAATATTATTTTAATAGAACATCGACCTGTTTACTCAAAGAACATGTTTCTGCACTTGAAGTAGTTATGATTATGTTCGATGGACAGACGGACGGACAAGTCGCCCGGCGACTGCTTTCTCCCGTCACTTGTCAAACTGTCAACCATCCGTCAACGGAGCCTTTACAAGGCTGATACGTATTTCAATCGACAGAGAGGTATTAAGTAAGTTCGTATAGGTGGCTAGCCCTGGTGTCAGAGTTTTTAGGCCACCTGAAGGCTTCTGATATGGTTAAACGGTTAAAATAGTGGGACCTACAATTTAACGTGACATCCGAGCCACGGTAGCGCTAAGTTGTAAATGCCACCCGCGGTCACACATCCGAAGACTAATTATAGACCATATTGAATGTTGCTTGACTTTGATGATCGCTATCGAAAAGATAGTTAAACTACGCTATGAGCGGAATCTTAAATACAAAGTCTTTATAGATCTTTATAGAAGCGGTTGCAGGCACATTTTACTGTATTAAATTAAAATAATAATGTCTGGTTTGTTTATAAATTTTGTTTGTAAAAATACAATTAATTTAAGCCAATTGCTTTAATTTGAAACCATTAACAATGCCGACAACATAATCAACGCGAAATAAAACTATCAAAATAAGCAACTTAATTTCATTCTCGGGCGCTCCATTAATGGAAGTGAAGAAACATTAATAACAACGAAACACGAATTTATCTCTGTCTTGCTCTACGGGGTTTCATGCGTAATGTTTAAAAGAAGAAAAAAAAGTCGTAGTAACTAAAAGTAACATTTTAATTACTCACAACTTATTAAAAGGCCAATTTTAGATTCAATTTCACAAAGGAGATAATGTAAAAATATATCGAGCTTGGGCCATTACCTTGTTCAATTTCTCCTTAATTTGTTTTGGAAAATGATTTAGCTATCACTATTTTCTTTAATAACAATCTTTATTTAAAGCAATTTTATTAAAACACACATTGGTTATAAAATATGGCAGCGTCATGGCGGCCCTGAACAGTAATCAAATTAGAAAATATGAAAATCCGTTCAAATTAAGCATTCAATGCGGTTGTTTTACTCTGAGCATTTATTTACTATATTTTAGTGCATTATTTAAGCTATTGTACTAGTGTACACAGCCTGGTCCCACTTTTCAAGATCATTATTAAATCATGCATTTCTGGAAGCCTATTTTATTTACAATTCTTATAAAATACATCAATTTTCATTTTTTGTAGATTTACATTTGTTTTTAAATCCAAATTTAGTTAAATTAAATGTCTTATCTTAAAACTTTGATTATTTACTCGTACTTGTCTAGATATATAGTAACGCACCAAAAGCGCCCAAAAAATAGCATGTAACTGCTACACGCTAACCTATCAGCGACGCCACAGACACCGTGCGGATAACACGTCTTATTATTCTCGGTTTTACGGCGAAAATATGGCGTGCTGTGCTATAAATCTGAGCCGCAACTACAAGAGACGTTTGAAAACACCTGAAATCACTGGTAATTACATTTCAAACAACTATTATCTTGTATAATTAGAGAGAGTTAGTGATAGAACTATCGCTAAACATACTACTGTGTATCTGTGTCATTAGTTGCCAGCTTTCAAATTGAATTTTACCCGAATTTTGTAAACATATTTTTAAGAAGATTTAGAGGTGTGAAATGTATGTGTATTTTTTCGATATATTTTTAGGGTTCTGTGAAAAATCCGTATCGTATATTTGTATATAATTATGCCCTGGACCATTGTGTCCCTGTGCCCGAGGTGGTGGCAGAACGAACTCGAATGAAGAATGAACTCGCAGAATACGTTTCGCAGTCGGGTTTTTTGTTTAATTTTAACCAACTTCAAAAAAACGAGGTTATCAGTTCTTCTGACAGATTTTTTGTGGGTATTTTAAACTATTTATGAACCGATTTTAATATTTTTTTTACTAGATAGGTCATGTTTCAAGGTTGGTCCCATATATATAGATGAATATGAGACATTAAGTAGTAACTTTATATTATATTTTGTTTGCAGAATATCCACAGATCCCATTTTAAGGAGTAAGTTGCTAAATATAATAAGAAAAAGCCGTGGCGAAGATCTCTGGCAACCGGTTGCATCTACTGTGATCTGTTCGGATCATTTTCGTTCTAAGGATAGATTTGTATTTAGCTGACAACCAAGGTCGTTGTAGATTAAAAAAAGGATCGATTCCATGCAAGGTGCGTGATTTTTTTATCGAATTTCACACAACTTTACTGACAAAAAAGGAGCAGTTTATCAGGTCCAATTTCGTTGGTTATAAATACCGTAGTGTCATAATATTTGTGTCGTCAATATTGTATAAATATGTACCTGTTACATGAAACTAAATAATTTGTAAAAAATATGTAAATAAATAAATTGTGGCAAAATATGTTTTATTTTAAACATTATATACCCTATAACCAGTATAAATCTATTTATAACCAATCAAAGCGCGGATAAAGCGCTTTTCGGTACGGAAGTTTACGGAACTCTTCATGCGCGAGTCTGTCTCGCACTTGGCCGGTTATTCAAATTATTTCACATCACAGCATATTTTGTCAACTTTGTGGAAATTCTTTAAACGCTGGCAACATTACGCACACAAACATGGGACTCAGCGCGCTAGTAATTACAGTGTAAGGCAATTCTCTGTGTGCGTGAACACTCCTACATGCATGCCCAGCCTGGCCACCTATTTTTATTACCGTTGCAGCGCCACATTCTATCTAGACAAGTAAATAATCTAAGTCTTAAAATTATCGTACTGCTCCACCGACAAGAGACACGCTCTTAAATCCTGAATAAATCTTA
Source organism: Hypomecis punctinalis (assembly GCA_949316475.1). Lineage (NCBI taxonomy): Eukaryota > Metazoa > Arthropoda > Insecta > Lepidoptera > Geometridae > Hypomecis > Hypomecis punctinalis. The sequence continues at coordinate 246,950 of OX438817.1, forward strand.
AAATACTTCAATCACACTAGTTTAGTACCATAGCTAGGTACATTTTTTTTTCAAACAGGTATCAGTTCCAAGATTATGCTGGGTACCTACAAGCCACTTACAATTGGTCCTATTAAAATTTTATTGGAAAATGAACAAATAATGATGACAGTACTGATACGGCCTGAATAGAAAATACTTTTTGCCTAATGTTAAGCAGAGATGCAGCCTAGAATGTAAATCAAAGTGTACTACAATAGGTACATTCTAGAACTAAATTACCTAATTATTATAAACCTAGAATGTACCTATTTACTCGACATTTGAAGATTCCTAAATAGCACTATGTAACCTGTATTATACCACTGCTCGGCAAAAAATGTATCCCAATTCGTAAAGTTTTCTTATTAAGTAGCATTAAGCAGAAAAAAATCAAAGCAAAGAGTACTATTTTAAAGAAGGAAAAAAGAATTCAAAAACCGAACCTGATTACACATGACGTTGCGTGCAAGTGATGATTACTACAAAGTACAAATAAACGAACAGACGCGAAACAGAATGTTAATGTGGCGCGTAATAAGACAGTAGGCCTGCAGCTGCCAGCGAGAGCAATCAAAATATAACGTGGGACTTTGGTTAAATATGGTTCTGTAGGAAAATACATGTATATCCTGGCAATTCCCTATATGATGACCCAGCTACAATAGTGATCTCCTTCACGAGGTGAAATCTGAGAAGAGTACCTACTTCAAGCCTAGTAATTTCCTTTACGATAGTGGTAAGTGATGAAATGATACTGAGCGATAGTCTACTGATCCCTGTTAGTTTAGAGATTAGACCTATGACTAGAAACCAACACTCCAAAGATAACCTAGGTTATGATGATGTTTTAGGAGGCTAGACTTACTAAATTCGCTAGGGAAAACACAATTGTAAACAAAGATATAAGTCTTTAGATACAGCATTTATTACATGTTACCTTCAACATACATTTTAGATAGGCAACCTGAAACTTTAACAGGTTAAATTTTATACAGATTAACAAGTACAGTAATAACAGTTACTACAAGTCATATGTATTCTAACATTAGACAGAATAACATTAGTGACGGAGTAACATAAATCAATCGCCGAGTATGTACTTTCAAGATAGGTACCTGTTACTTAGCGTCCTAAGGCCTCATAGGTTTCTCTCGACATTAAACCCTTATTATGAACCCCTATTCGTAAAGTAATTAATGCATACTTAATTTTGTGACTTCCCTCACGTTTTCAACTGTCCTGTATTTTTATGTCCATTTTGTACTTTTGTTTTTCTAACCGCGACACCCTTCCATGTTGTTTTTTTCCCGTTAGTTTTGTGGTGTTGCTAGTCCGTGAAGTGTCAAGTTCCTAACTTACATTTTCAATTGTTGTGTAAATTAATATGGAATAATCATATAATCTAACAATAAAAGTCAGTCAGTCTGTTTCAAAAAGGCAAGACGAAATTTAAACATAATACCCATTAAGTATGGTTCTGGTATGGTTCGGGTGAGCCCGTTACAATAATTTAACCTTCCCGAATGACAAGGGTAGAGATAGGCGCCTACACATGCAGTACAAGCGAAACAAGTACAAAGTGAGTCCACTAGACCGTCTTCTGGATCCAGTTGAATAGAGCCAGATGTTGCGACTGACTCACTCGTCTTCCCATTTTCGAAACTGACAATGGCTTGGTGTCAGAATTTTAAGCAATAGAAATGACTTAATGGTTAGAGCAACCGGGATTCCCAATGTATCGTGTCATCCGCGCTACGTTAACGTTTAGTTCAGTGCCACCCGCGGTCACCCATCCAAAGTAAGACACTGTCGAACGTTGCTTAGCTTCGATGATGGCTGATACGCCACCAGCGAACGGAAATCCCATTACAACCTGGGACTTTGGTTGCTTATAGTTTAGTGGGAAAGTTTCAGCCACCAATACAACATTCTGGATTATGCTTAGATTATTAAGTAGCAGCAAAGACACTATGATGCCGCTTTAGCCCATCAAAGTTGTTCAAATAATATTTTTTCGCAAAAATGGTAAAACCGACTTCCATTCCATCGCGTATAAAATTCGAATACATAGTTCCCTTGAATTGATGTAAACATTTTTTCACTATTGTTGATTTTTCAAAAACGGCTCCACCGATTTTGTTAAAATTTAAATGATACCACTTCGGCAGTATACCCTTTTGAATAAAAAAATATTTATTTGATTTGGTTCACAATTGGTGAAAATATCGACGAACATACACAAAAAACATACATACAGACGAACATAAAACCTCCTCCCTTTTGGAAGTCGGTTAAAAATGAAGTTGATCCATTGCTCCGTTGCTGCGGGAAAAAGTGACAAACCAACAAACCCGCTTTCGCATTTACAAAATTAACTTTAACGAACTAAAATTTACGCTGCTTAAATTTTGTTATTTTCTACAATTTTACAACCATTATCCGGTAATAATAAATCTAATTTGTTATATTATTATGAAAACATCATAACATTGGCCATTATTGCAAAAACTGCTCCAAACGAGTCCGCTTCTGCGATAAATGGCCAAATTGGCCAAATCTGTCCATCATAATAAGCAAAAAGCTGCACATTAAGCTGAGGTTTTTCCTTCGTCCCATAATTACGATAAAAATCTAATTTCCATGCATAAAACATCGTATGAGGCAAAGAAGTAAAGAATGATTCACATTGCGCAGGGCCCGTAAAGCTGGCGATTTAAAATTAATCATTATAAAAATATAACTTTTTAAAAATACAAGCTTTTGAAATCCTAGATATCATGTAGCAGCAGAGTGCTAGCCAAGACAAGTAAAACGAGCTCAAACACGACGGGTCTATCTTGTTTAGTACAGGAGTTCCTATGGCCACCTTCCGACTCCATCATCAGATCAACTCTATGGTACCATATTATTGCGTTGTCACGCGATATAAGCTCAATCGAAATCCGGGAAATTGTCCAATTTAATTTGCAAGATTCCACCCGAACTTACATACATACATTGCAAGTGAAAAAAAACTTGTAATAATCAGGTATGTCATTAGGTATTTACGGTGAGATGGCATTACAAGTCAAAGTAGTGGCAATAGGCAGTTTAAATTAATTATTTATTGAAGTAAGATTTTCTCTTTGGATTTACTTTGTATCGAAACGTTAAATAATTAACTTCATTACAAAAAAAAGTATAGTTATCGAATGCGTGCCAATGCTGCCAGCATGCTGGGAACGCTGCCAACTGGCAGTGGGCTTGAGCATTTGGATTATCTTTAGACCTTAAAGGGTCTGTGGATGATCCAATAACTTTTTATGTAGTTGTAGTTTTAGATCATAATATAGGTCTTGTATTTAGTGGTAATTATCGAAGTTCTGACGCCATAATTTTTTAAACAGAGCCACTCTTAATCCCAAATTAAAGTGAAATTCATACCAGAGCATAGTATTTGAGGTAACTATAACAATATCACAAAAGAAGAGGAAAATTAGGGTAGCAGCGGTACTTATACTGTTTCAGCTATGTGGAAAATGTAGAAATTAATTAGTCAAAGCATTTGACGAAACATTAAAAACTTATAAAAGCTTTTTTCTAATTAAGTTTCAAAAGGTATTTTTTGAGCTCTACGGCTTTAAGAGCCTTCATACTCATCTACAGAACTCTAAAATTTCAAAAACCTCTCGAGTCACGTAGTGCCTCAGGGTGTCTTCAACGCATCTCCCATAACCACACATTACAGACAAAAATCATCCCTATTTCTTCACAATAAAATCTAAAACAGAACCTTTAAGTTAAGATACAAAAACTGGTAATTTTTACGCCAAGTTTCGTTCAAAAATTTGCTCTATCTTGTCAAGAATAGAGTGCAATGTTGAAGGAGAGAGTTTATCTGTAATTTAGTACAATAGTAATGAGCCGGGCCGCGGGCAGGAGACGACGGAAATATTAGCCGATGATTGCTGATCTCTGATTGCCGACGATCGACGACCGACACAGAGTAGACAGTCTAGAGAGAGTCTACTCTGTACATGTAGAGTCATACCAAACTAGGCTGTAATGTTAGGCTACCCAAAAACAAAGAGAATAGAGCTTCTGAAGCTACTAAAGCGGTTTTTCAAGCTGCTGCTACAGTAGGACCATCTGTCGAGGTCAAGTTGTTGAACTAGAACTGAAGATTGCTATCGGCCAAACCATAGTATTCATTCGCTGCTTGGGGCTAAATATTTTCTACTATAGTAAAAAATTATAATAAGAATTTATGATGAAGATGACCTCTACATTTGCAAGCTCAGTTTCGGTATTCAGTTTTTTGACAGATGGATGCAAGCTACGCATAATTATGTATAAGTATTTTTCTGCGAGAAAAATTAAACAGTGCTATGCCAGATCATCCTGCGTGCTTTAGTCCGACCGCTTAACTCAGTCCTCGCCTGCGCGGGTACAGGGGCGCGGGGATAGACGACAAAGCCGCCGCCTGCACCCGTCTCAGTACCCCTTTGTTGTCTACACTCGCGCCCCTGTACCAGCGCAGGCGAGGACTGAGTTAAACGGTCTGATTATTAGTACTCTTCTTGCACCCTTGAAAGAAATCACCAAATCTGCTAAAACTATAGTACACTTACTGTCTGCCATAAAAACTTGAGTCTTTGAGAGTGATTTGACTAACACCTGTGATAAATTTCAATTAAAAATGTGCACAAACTATGCTAGTTTCCATTTCAATTTATCTATTAACTTTTTTTCTAATTAACACGTCAATAACACCAATTACGTTAATGATTAGAATTAAAATCTTCATATTCGAATTGATTTCTTTGATCATTTGCTGCTCCGTGCAATTAGTCCTAAGTAACTGGTGTCCAGGGCTGCAGTACGGTTGCATTAACTGTCCGTTTCAACTGTAATCGGTTCCAATGCTAAACGTTCAAGTTCTTTGCCATCTGTAATTCTACGACTCCAACTAATTATTATGGGCTATTTGCGACTTGCCTCAGCTTAAACGGGACGAGAATATCTATTTTTATATTTTTTATGTATTTATTAGTAGTTTGATTAGAATGTATATAGTTGAATTCATTAGAATGTATTTGCATGAGTGGGTGTTATACCATAGATAGACTAATTATAATTTTTAACATGATTAAGAAAACGGCATGAAGTTTTATCAGTAGCATTAGTCTGTAGAGCCTAACGTAAATTGTATACTTAGTTATAGAGATATCCTCTAAAACTATATTATATTTCTCTAGTGGATCCTACATTGAACTATTCATAATAATTTATTATAGGTACTGATTAAATCATACTGTGACCCCTTCTCTTCCCGAATTTCGGTTATGACCAAGATAAGCGTGACGTCTCATCTCTACTTTTACTGCTCAACTTATACTAGGAGTAGAAGTAGAGTTAAGACCTTATACTGAGCAGTTCTGGACTATTTTCTTCTCTAGTCAATTGCTGTACAGGTTCATGAATTTTAGGTTTTGTGCGTCTTGCTCTAGCTCGAGCGTCAAGTAAATGGAGACCGAGACGCTGCTACCGCTCCACTCCCGTTGCCCGCCTGGTACTGATCACCATCTGGACTAACCTTCCTCCCTAGTCGGTTGTTGTGCAGATTCATGACTGCTCGTGCGTCTCGCTCCAACTCCCGCGCGTCGAGGAAGCGGCGAGCGAGACGGGCGCCGTACGCTGCTTCTCCGCACCGCGACGCGCCGCCACCGCTCCATTCCCACTGCTCGCCCGGTACCACGCGCCGTCTGTGGGTAACATTTTATAATACACTCAAAAAGAGTACTTTTTTCCTGTTTGATAGTCGGACAGATAAATACTGACGGACGTAATGTGAGAACTTGAGAAGAGATGTAAGAGATATGAAGGAAAATGATCGAGACATCTTCCTTTGCATTTGTTTTGAAAATGAAAAAGGAATACATGACGTTTGTCTTGTCTAACGATGTGATCTGGGTGCCGGTAGTTAGTAGGTAGTTAAAACAGCAGCTTAACAGCTAAATCTGCGCTTGACGCCTCCGATATTTAGGTACGCACGAGGGTAGAACGAATGAAAAATGAAAAATACGAATGAAGAGGAGTCGGTAAGAAAGCTAGACGAGACCTGTTCGCGCAGTCGCAAGCAAGCAGCTCGATGCGCTAAGTTCGTGCTTAACACTTGCCGATATGTACGTGTATGGGAAAGACGAGAGTATGATATTAGGGATGATGGAAAGGGAGAGACCTGTGCGCGCAATCGCAGGCGGGTAGCTTGCTGCGCTAAGCCCGTGCTTAACGCCTGTCAATGTGTACGTGTGTGAGAAAGACGAGAGTCTAATATAAGAAATAAAAAGAGAAACCTGTGCGCGCAGCCACAGGCGGGAAGTTCTCCGCGCGCGCACGCTGCGCTCAGCGCGTGCGTCACTCCAGCCGATGTGATGGCGTACGTGTACGCGGCCTCGCGCGTCGCTGTAACAATACAACGCAATGGTTACAATAGGCAATTGACTAAAAATATAATTAATTCGTCAGATAGACCATCAAAAAATATTAGACACGTGTTTTTTCTTTGGTCAATTAAAAAAAAATTGATAAAGATATAGCCCGTCAAAGTTAAAAAAAAAGTCACGTTAAAGATAATCAATATCATGCGTATTATTTACTCCGCTCTCCGTTGTTCACTGTTATATCTCAAAAACGATGGCATTTACCTCAGCAACAAGTATGCCTCACGCAAAGTCCACATAAAAACTGAGATTACCTAAAAGCTTGGAGGCAGATTTGCAAAAATAAGAAAATGGGATCTATATTAAGATTTCGGATGCGTATTTTTTAAACAGATTATCTTTCCAGGGTTAAATGTCACCAGCGATCACCTATTCAAAGACACCCTGCTGATTACTTTATATCGGTGGAAATATGCTAAACAATAAAAAAACAACCAAACATAAACTCTAGAAACGCTACGCAAGCTATGTTATGAACTCTGCTATGAAAGTAGTATCTGATGAATTTACAGGCTACCTAAATCATATATACAAAAATAGATAAAAAGATAAAACCCAAATTGGCGTGCTAAATATTTTTTTGTCTTAACCTAAATCATAAAAAAAATAATTCAAACTGCCAATAGCTTTTAAACTCAATTAGGTAAGCTGTAACATAGAATCTGTAATCAGGCAAGTCCATAGAGTAACTGCAGAGGCGGCATCTCATAGGTTCCAAGTAGATCTTTAGAATTAGAATCATTTATCGAAATAAATATACAATACAACAATTTGTATAATAACATATAGTACCGCAAAATAAATCTCGTCATTTCACAATACATAGTTAAATTATAAAAATTAATTACAATATTATAACCTCAAAATAAATCACATAATTCCACAACAATTACGAAAATAAAAAAATATTACAATGATAAAAAATAAATTGCTAAAAAGGTCCCATCGGATACATTTTCAAGTATATTACCAAGATATTTTTGTCTCACTCATTATAACTACCGAACTATGTGTAATATTTAAAAGTTATTATGTTAGTGTTTTTATCCATGTAATCATCCACTTTAATTTTTTTAAAAATACAAAAGATAGTACTTAATGCGGATTTTTCGATCTTTCACGAATTTTTTTCGTCATCTTTATATAATGCAGTTTTTGCGATTTTTTACGCATATTTTTGAAATGTTTATGATTATAATTAATTGCAATCGAAAACACAAAGACTAGATAGCGAAATTATCGGGTAGGAAAAATGGATCGTTTATTTTTCAAGCTAAATATTAGGAAGGTATATATTTTTCCTAAATCTACGCAAAACTCCACTATTTCTATTTTCTGAGATTATTTCAGCTGCTTGTTCCTTGTTTAATGACGACAAGACCGCAGGATCGCGCTGGATGCAAGCTGCTTCCAACCTTATTATGTCTTATTATAGATCTATACGGAAAATTATGTCCAGCAGACATCCAATAGCAGATAGATGGATAGATAGAATAGGTTCATGCCATTTTTGTTTATATCTACGAGTAGCCCCATATGGTTTAGCATATCACAAGTTAGAGATCAATTAACAAGTTAATTGGTTCCCACCAAATTAATTAAAATTCAACGTTAATGGCCTCTTCCGGTCGGATTTCTCGTCGTAATACTCACGTTAGTCGTTGAACAACTGTTTACATGTCTTCGATACGGATGTGACATGTTACACAGATTGATACAAAATGAATCATACAACGTCTACGGTAAAAGGTTATATAGAAAGGGTGTACTATGCCAAAAAGAGGTAATTCAGTCCATCCTTATCTATAACTTTTACTACGAGGCTAACCTCGAATTCGAGAAAAATATCTGTCCATTGAGCTACCTTAACGTGCTTGCTAGCATTATTATTATATACTACGGGACTAATCGCGCACTAAAATTACGAGATAAATAAATACCTCCTCATCCCAACGTTTCGGCCGAGTTGCATCGTCCAGTCTACCCGTGACCACGGTCGATGCAACTCAGCCGAAACGTTGGGATGAGGAGGATTTATTTATCTCGTAATTTTAGTGTGCGATTAGTCCCAAAGTATATAATAATGTGCTTGCTAGGTGACTTCAGACTATGAAAATCTCTAGAAATGCAGTTTTTCTCACGACGTTTTCCTTCATTATTTGTAGCTAGAGTTAAATTTTAAATAAATCCTACGAATCCAGGTCCCGTACGAGTTCTTTGGAACTTTTGTTCAGAATTTCACAAAAAATGTTTTTATGAATTAGTAAAAAACCTGTAGTAGGCTACGTTTGTAAAAGAAATTCGATGAAAAATGTGAACTGCTCTGCCATCACTCTACGTGGGTAGGCCTATGTTCAGCAGATGACTGTTCAAATGACCAGTATAGAACAAATACATCTAAAGAATTAAAGTTTTGGATTTGCTATAATATCTCAAAGCTACTTTGTATTTCTTTTTACCGATATTATACGCTATATTAAAATACTGCTACCAGCTACCAGTTTAACCGTAACAACCAAGTAGGCAACAAACTTTCCATTTCTTTTTATTAAGCAGAAAATCTTAAGTCAGCTTAAGTAATATTGAATTAAAAAGCAATAAAAGTCTTCATTTATGATACTTAAGTTGACTTTAATGAATAATTTATTTATCAGTGAATTAAAGCAAAGTGGCGCGCGCCCTTGTAGCCTCGAAGTGGTAAAGTGGCGCCATTTTGATGTCACTTTGCTAGATATTATGCAAATAACTTCATGTTTTACATACATTATAATGATGATACGTTTTAGAATTATTTGGCAGGCGTCATCTTAAAACACACACAATTAAGTTTTTGTTTACAAGAATGTTACAGTAAAATAAACTTAAGAACTAAAGACTTAATTCATTTAATAGTATGTTACTTGCAGGTACATTATTACCTTTTTTGAAGCTGCACTGATATAATGGTATAGCATCACGAAGAAAATTGAATCAATCTGGATGTGTATAAGCTTAACAAATAGATTTATTTAAAAATAAATAAAAGAAAACAGATATACTAGCTTTTCGGTGAAGGAAAACATCGTGAGACAACCTGCATAATGTCCGAGGAAGAAATTCTATGGCGTATGTAAATCCGCCAATCCTCACTGGGCCAGCGTGGTGGATATGGCCCAATCACCCTTCGTGGGTAGGCGTACTTCTACGTCATGAGGTACTGCAAGTACTGCAAGGCCTACTGCAGGCAGTGGACTATTAAAAAGGCTGGTTTATACTGTAATAAGGCGGAATTCAGAGGTTACAAACATTTTATCAATAAACAGGAACTGAAATGAAAGTCTTTTTGATTCTTTTCAAAAACCAATCTATTGTAATTAAAAAATATCGACATGACTGCGTCACTTCAAAATTTGTTTCAATTTAATTTCAATTCAATTGCGTTTCGTCAGTCCAACACCCGTGACCATAACAGTAAAACCACAAAAAATATGGCCGTGCCAAGAGTTCTATAATAAACTGACATGCCTTTGTTTAATTTACGATCTGTCAAAATGGAAGAATGCACCAACAGTGTTATAAAACACGTCTAATCAGCGCTGTATAAAGAAAAACCAACTTATCAGTGCGGTTGGACAAACTTTTAGAGGAGTTAGAGAAGTACAGAGCCTTTAGTCCAGGTTTTGCGTAGCTTACTGACAGGGGCGCTGTACAAAAATGTATAGGAAACAGCTGTAGTTTCAATTTACGTTTTGGTTTACACGTAATTTGAAACTATAGAAGTTTTCGTATGGCTTTCCACATTTTTGTACAGCGCCTCTGTCGGAAACAAGGAAGAACTAACAGAAAAGTATGGAGCAGAAAGGTACACTCGCAAACGCGCAAGCTTATATGAACTATGCCAAACCTGTACTAAAAGCTCAGTTTCGGAAATGTATCTGCTTTCGGTGAAAGAAAAGACAAGTTTTTTTCCTTTGTCCGTGTCCTTGTTTCGCCGTCACCCGGCGGGGGAGATCAGACTTGCCCGAGCACCCCAGAAGGGGTGTGTTCTGTGGCCCTAATGGAGAGAATGAGAGAATCTAACCGATCTTCTAACAGATCCAGAGGGTAAAGATAATAGGGAAACCTGCGTACCTGCCGGGGCGCGGTGATATGGCGTTCAAAACGTTCCAACGTTCTTTGAAAGTTTTCAGTGTTTTAACTAGGCTGTAGTTGTTTTCCAGTTAATGTGTGTTTAAAATTATGTTTCATTGGAATTAGTAGCGCTCACAGCGTAGTTTGACGAGGTGTTCGTTAGCGATCATGGAAGTTAAGCAACGTTCAGCACGGCCAGGTTTCGGATGGGTGACCGCGAGTGGCACTTACAACTGAGCGCTACCGTAGCTCGGGTGTCGCGCTAAATTGTAGGCCCCGGTTGTTTTAACCGTTTAGCCATGTCAGAGGCCTTCAGGCGTAGCCAGGGGTAGCCACCCGGCCTATACGAACTTTCTTATTGGAATTGGTTCTTACTAACGTAGACCGCGCAAAACTACGCTGTCGCAAAAAATAATAATGTGCGATAACGAAGATCTTTGTTTTAACAAGGCGATTTTGATTTCGTCTGTCCGAGTGTTGGTTTGCTTCTACAGGTCGCATTTTTAAACGAATTTCGACGTATCTTGATACACAGGTTATATTTAAATTAATAGCTTTTTTGTCATCGGCGATTTTTGATAGGGATATTTCCCTCAAAAAGGAGGGAAATTTGCTGTCGCGCCATTTATCAGCTGATTTTGATAATATTTGGTAAGATTGTCTAAATTCTAACAAGGTTTGCGAGTATGAACCAAATCTGTCAAAATCGAGTCGAGATATATGCTTATACATAGATTACGTTAAAGAGATGCGTCGCGAGGTTCACTGTTTACTAGTTTTGTTTCTTCAACTTCTTCTTCTTCTTTTGTTTGGCGTCGCATTATTGTGCATTTGCCAGTGTCAAGTAGTAAGTTTTAATTATTTTTGATATTTTGTCAAAAAAGTCGCTGTCGTAGTCACGTCATAGTCCAATAAAGTCGCGGTCAAGTCCAAACGTAGTCCAAGTCATACCTCAGTAAAGCAGTGGAGACTTTACTAGAGGCGTATATGGAGTTTTGGTAGCAACACGCAACGACATGATTCGTCATATTATATCACTTGCCTACACTCATGCACGTAAATCAGCTCATAATCATCGAAATACCACAATTTTTCACTAATTATCACTAATGCAAACACAAGTTTAACAAAATAATACAATGAGGCGACATGACTGTTCCGCGTTCCCGCCCAAACTCCGTTTCTTCAACTACAAAGTAAAGTTGGTCTAGGGTCTAGCAGTTGCCATGGCGGTGAGCGTGGAAGTGACATTGACATTGACAGGTGACAGCTGATTGTCAGATTAACACGCGCGCGGCGTCGGATTTCCACACTTCTCCTCTCAAGCTACCGAGACGAGAGCAGGGCTGTTGAACCAACGCTGTCAATTAATGTTTTGAATAAAAAGGGTTTGGATGCCAGAAATAAAATATTTAGTTAATCGGTTTAAAATATAAATCATTTATTTACCGATATTTGGTAGGATAGGTGCGAGTGCGGTCTAGCACAGCTCTATAAGAACAGTGGTAAGGAATTCATAATAAGTAGTCTAAGCATTAAAGCTGTAGAACAAAGGGGTATTTTACTATAATGTAAACGTCGTGAAGGAAAGGGAAACACTCACATACATTACATGTTAGAGTGAGATAGATTAGTTTTTGTATCATATTCCAACACGCCCCCTCAAAAATTAATCTATTTAAAAATAAATTCCTATTTCGATAACGGAATTTTATACAATTAAAATAACACAACACACCTTCCTACCTTGTCTGGGGATACATTCAAATTGGTTCAACATTCGTTGCGCAGGATTGGGGAAAACCCAGAAAAACCCAATCAAACCAATTATTCATCTTAAATATACTGTTTCAGTAACTCTAAAATTTAAATATCAAAATGTCATTTATTTATTCATACAGTGAGTTACATAATAGGCTTCAGTAATTGAAACTACCATCTTCAATATGATGGTACAGTATTGTGCTCTGACTCATATTGTTCAAAGAATTCATACAAATACATAGTGTGCTTTGATGATTGTTCTGGTATACTACCACTATAAATATCATAACAACATAGCTGCTCGTGACATAAACATTTGGATCAGTTCTCAAATGTACTCTTTAAATTGAATCTATTGTCCCTTTCAACTCTCTCAAGTATCGTAGGTACCTTTTTAAAATATGTAGGTATATCAAATAATTGTTATTGTTACCAAATCTGCTGGATGTTTACAACATAGCTTATGTCGGGTTGATTCTACAACGGGCTTTTGTATTATCGTTAGAACTTAAACCCATTAAATTAACTTTGACATATCGATATCAACACCGACGGCACCGACGCTCATTTATGTAGGTTTGTGTATTCATGGTTGAAATTTTCAAATAGTGTAATAAATATTTTAATTTAAATATGTATTCTGGTCTAATTTGATTTGATTATTAGACCATTCAACCTTCAAATCTAAGAAAAATAGATTAATGTTGTTTAATGCATTATTTGAGTCTAGTATTTATTTTTACTAGTGAAAAAAAATTCTGAATTTAATCTTTTATTACTTGTGTTTAAAGCAGCTTTTGATACCGAACTAATATCAATGTAAAGAACAACAAAAATATATTTGTAATCGTAATCAATTATATCTGAAAGCCTTTATCAATTCAGCATATACAGCACTTTCGACCATTAGGAATCAAAAACAAGCTTCGTGCGAATTATTTCATAATATATCTTACTTTGTTTCGCAAACAGATGAATGTGTAGTTTGCTTCATAATTCGCTATAAAAATTTAATTTCTTATTTAGTTTTTATGTCCTTGAAGATGACAAGGGAAATCAGGTCGATTTATAAAGTTATTATCAAAAGATAATACAATTACAAAATATCAGTTTTAGCAACTGAGGCTCGACATACTTTTTGCATAAATTCTTGTTTTCGTTTAAAGAAAATACAATTCTAAAACATATCTATATTCGGTGGAAAATAGGAAAAATATTTTTTCTGATGCTGATTGTATCGTAATTAACTTTGTATCAGTAATTTAGATGTGCTATAATACTGCACATATCAATATGATCATCGTATAGAATTTATTGTTATATATTCTTGATCACATCTAGCAGCAATAAATATAAATATAGTTTTCCGAACTCATCATTGTAACGGAAAATACACCATAAAGATGCCATTGCACATTTTAATTACGTACATGTTAATTTTTATCGAAGGAATTATACAATTTCCTTTTATATAATTTACCCACATATTACACAGCAGCGAAATACATGTATTATAACAACAATTGTGCATTCAACAGTCCAAATAAAGACATTATGTGTTTCAATATATTTGTAAAACACAGAGGACACATTTTAATCCTCTCAGTCCTTTCCTTTAATCATTTTAACTCTATAATTTTATTTATTATATCAAGCTCTTGTCAATTATGTCCAATGTATTTATTTATTATTCAAATGAATATTCTGTTGCTCATCTGTTTTAAGTTTTACAGATTTATTAGGTGGTGAACCTAATCTAGCGGAAATATATCTGGAATTTTCAGCAAAAATTCCTACAGATCATAACGATCTACCAGATAAGAGCTAATTGTCTCTCATCCATTTCCTGGTTCTATAGAGTTCACTCTATTGACCACTGGCTTTATAAACCTTTCGTTTACCACATCTCACACCTTGTATTCATTCGGTTCATACTAATTTAGTGTACTTACTTACAATATCTCTTGACTTTAATAAATTAATAAAAATAAATTCATTAAACTTAATAAATTGGTCATTTAAACAAAAAAATTTAGTCTTCAATAGAATAGAAGTCAAGATTTAAGTACATTATTTTTAGATTACATTTTTTTTTTTTGTGTATACCTGGTTACATATACCAATAAAGTCATTGTATCATTGCACCACTAATAAAATTAGCATCAACAATAACAACAACGCAATCGATACCAATAAACCATAGAATAACACCAATAAAGTCTATGTACCATTGCACCACTAATAAAATTAGCATCAACAGTAACGACAATATTGTTAACAATAAATCAAAGTAATCGGCCAAGATAACTTTTACTGATTTTTCATCAAACTTGGTTCCATAAATTTTTATTTTGAACCGAATAATACTGCCGCTAGATGCGACTAAATTTATAATTTATTGGTGTGTTAGCGACGCACAAAATGCGTAATACAGTGCTTTGTAGGGCTCATAACATCTTAGGTTTCAGAAGCAGTTGTCACTGACTTCACCTAGTTATTTTTCCGAGACCTTACCTCTGAACGTTTCATACAATACGTTCTTTATTCTCTGTACGTAATACGTACTATTTATCATACCATTTACTTGACAGTATGATGCACTGTTTAGTGGTAGCCAAATACCGCTATAATATTGCAAACAGAACTCATTATCATTTTTAAATTATTCATTTGACAAACTCAACACCATTATTTACACCATTGACAATTTTTAACATTATATTTAGCTTGAGCTTGGCAAAATAATTTCAAATATCGGAAGGACTATGGATCACATAACTCAAATATGCACGTCAAATAGAGGGTGTTTAATATTAAACCTCTTTGATCGGTTACATTATTAATTCACCATTAATACGTACGAGTATATACTTTGCAAAGTTTATCATTCCGTCGAATTTAACGTATTCGCTCTCAATCAGACTTTGCTTTTTAACATATAATTTGCTTTGCCAATGTGGATTAATATCCAACAATTTGGGCATTTTTATAATTTACGCCTCTATTTAATGAGCTATCAAAGTATAAAAGCAAATATCTCAACTGAGTTATGCCCGATCAAAATACGTGTTCAAAAACTCACCCATTTCCATCGCTTTACCTTTTGCGTTTTATGTACCTGTTCCTCGCCAGGTTTGCCAAAATGACTGTCATTGTCATACCGGTCTGCTGCTGCCTATTTCATCTAAGTGGGATTTCTGGACGAAACAGAACGTCCTGTAGCATTCTCTTAGCACGATCTTTGGCGTCATCACTTGAAGTGTATAACTTGAAGTGTTACTTTCATTATCGCCTTTTTAGTGTTGTAAAAGTCTATTTTTAGCGATAGAACCATATGTTCGGGTTTTTTTGTCAACATTCCGTGAATATTTATAATTTTCACTTTCGATCATCAACCCTGATACAAAAAGTTTATTTATACTTATAAGCTTGCGCATTCAATTGCTTTAGAAAACTTCATTGGCTCGTTTTCTTTTTGACTCTTCCGTCGCAAATAATAGCAAGCTAGACACTTTTTCCTTTTATTTTGTACTCCATCAATATTCCAAGTTCGCAAATTAGAATTTACAGGTTTAAGTTTCTGCGTCGTATGTATAATTTGTTTACAGCTTATCCTGGAGAATATCGTCGAATCATCGAGATTTTCAGAAAACTCTGGTCATCGTCTTTTCCGCATTCGTTTTATATCATTCATTTTCCATCTAGAAGTGACGATTTTATTGAAGTCGAGGATGTCTCCTCAAGCTAGCTTCTCAATGACTATTGCCATTTGTCATATATCTCAGCATCATAATTTACTCTCCGGTAGCCTCATAGATAGTGAACTTATCTGCTTCATCTAGTTTGCAGTCGCTGCAGCAGTATTCGAAACTAGTTCATTAAACATTTCGAAATGTTTGATGAAGGGGCTCATCTTCTTGTAGATCATCTCCCAATTAATCGCTTTGATTAGCACGTTTACTTCTTACACAGAATTAGCTCAAATATATATGGACTGTGAGTGATGTCCTTTTCTTAGAGCCATCAATACTTCTTCCAACATAAATTGTGTCCAATTTTGAGAAAACATTCGCAATTATTACTTCACTTGCGAATCCACGCAGAGAGTCAGCCACGATAAAGTCCTTTATGGCTCTCTGTTTTCTGTGCGTCTCTTGATCACATGAAGCACATAGTTCTTTCACTGCACTGTATTTTGTCCACATATTAAACAGTTTGATGTGATACTTTAATTGTGAATTTTCTATGAATATCAATTCACTAAAAGTTACTTTACAAACACAGAACGTTCATATTAGTAAAGTCCGCACCGATTTTAGTTTTATTATTTTTATGGCACATCAAGTCACTTTATTAAAACTTTAAGTATTTTTATAGTGACTGGGCCCATAACCAAAAGGGTTTGGATGCCAGAAATAAAATATTTAGTTAATCGGTTTAAAATATAAATCATTTATTTACCGATATTTGGTAGGATAGGTGCGAGTGCGGTCTAGCACAGCTCTATAAGAACAGTGGTAAGGAATTCATAATAAGTAGTCTAAGCATTAAAGCTGTAGAACAAAGGGGTATTTTACTATAATGTAAACGTCGTGAAGGAAAGGGAAACACTCACATACATTACATGTTAGAGTGAGATAGATTAGTTTTTGTATCATATTCCAACAGAATAGTGAATGAATTTTATGGGATGACTTTCGTAGATACATAATTATTTCGGATGTAAAATATTTACAATAAATATCGTTTGTAATATCAATGCAAAAGCAAAAATATCAAAATCCAGATGTTATCACCGCTATTTTGATGGCTATGACTATATTTTTAATGTATTGAACAGAAAACAATAAAATATTAGTTGAAGTGAAAACTACTTCAGCGGCGTTGTGCACCTTTTGGGATGGGTAAAAAACGTTAAACTCGCTTCAGGACGTAACTTGATTAAAAATTCTAAAGACGCAGGAAGAGTAGACAGCCCCGGCACGGCGTAGGAGACGAAATAATATTCTCCTTTCTTTCTACAGCGCGGCGAAAATTATGCTTGTTCCTGCTGTTTCGTTTAAGGGCAATTCGTGCGAAGTTATTTCCTAACTATTCCAAATTCTTAAGAAATGTACGACGTTAATGTTCAAGTTTTCACTTCTGCCAGCACTCCCGGAGTGCAAACCGTTCTTTTTTATTTTCTTTTCAAAATAAAATTAATATGTATATTTTTTTGGGACATCTTACACACGGCCTCTGACCCCAGACTAAACAAAGCTTGTGATACGGCTTCCAGAGACTGATATACTACATATACTTATTTTTAAATACATACTTATATAGATAGTAACTAAATAACACCCAGACACAGAGCAAACATTTATTTTCATCACATAAATATTTGCCCTGGGTGGGGATCGAACCCACGCCTCTTTGATCCTGAAGTTAGGGTCACTAACCACTGAGCCACCGAGGCAGTCGAGGCGAGTATGATTGAATAAGGTGCTACTTTGTGATATGATTCAAAATGCAGCTTTGTAAGGAAATCTACGCTACTGGAAATATATTCTGACGCTATTTTAGTGACCTAGATTTGTTACTCAATACTTACTACTTAATTAAGAATAACTACATAATTTGAGACTTCTAAAAACATAAATTTTATTATTTCTGTAGAGGGAGCAAAGTTTACCGGTTCAGATATTATTGAATAAATTAGCAGTGGTCGTGACATGTAACCTAGCCAGCAGAGGGCGCTTGACAGCGGCTCTTGAAGTGCAGCCGATCTGTTTATCGTTTTTATGGAGAACCGTGAAGAAGGGATCTTTTTCTTTTTAAATGCCTCTACAATTACGAGACGACTTGCAGAGTCCTGCGCTGGAACACCGCGAAGAAAGAAGTATTTATACTAGCAGACGTTTCAAGTAAAATTAATTACAAAATGAAATTGTAGAATATGAGGTCTATTAATGTTGTTTTTAAACTATCGCGATTTGAACACATTATTATTATATACTACGGGACTAATCGCGTACTAAAATTACGAGATATACCCGTGACCACGATCGTTGTAACTCAGTCGAACCGTCGCGATGAAGAGGTAAATATCTCATTATCTCGTAATTTTAGTGCGCGGTTAGTCCCGTAGTATATAATAATAATACTAATTTCTTTTTTTAATCGAATGATGCATAATTATCTTCTTGATTAAGATTTTTCTCTGAATAATATACCAATTATGGATGTCTCTTTCAAGTTGTGTTTTCAGCAATTTTTCAGCAATCAGTGTTATTTTAAATCCATAGAAAAAGCCATACTCAGCAGTAGACGCTCTATGCCTGATATGATGAAGATAGCCTGTAAGTAAATGACACTTTTAGTAACGTTTTGCCTGGGGATATTGACGTATCTCCATCTATCTACGGTCAGTTGAATGAAGAAATGAACAAACAAACGATTAATCTATACTAGAGTCGTATAATTATTTGCTTTCGAATATTGAAATGAGCTTCGCGCGGGCACGAGCTCGTTATTGATGTACGACCGCCCGGGCTTGTGCTGGCTGTTATTAATGTATGACCGTCGAGACTCGCAGTCATAGAATACTAGAGGTTTACTAGGCGTGCAAGATACTGTAACGCAGTAGACGCCCGTTGTAGGTATGGATCCGGTTCTGGGAAGCTCTATTGTTCTGTGAAGCTTTATTGTATTTTTATTGGTGCCTTTTGTATTCAGTTTTATGGCTTTATGACTCGAGTTTATTTGTTTGGTGTTTACGTATTTGAAAAACAATAGGGATTCTCGAACTTTCAAGTTGTTTACTTGTTAACACAATGGCGTTTATTGAGATCGAGTAATGTTGCGAAATATCTCGTAGGTTCGAGACTGTAGGAAATAACGGATATAAATACGCCGGCCGACCCTTGGGGATCAGTGTTTATTCGTTTACCGTCGAAGCGATAACTACTCGGGTTAGTGTGCGATACCAGTGGTTGTGAAGTGACTAGCTTGTGTGAATATCAGTGCCAGTGTAAAGTGTTTGTGCGAACCAGTTGTGTCGTGTGTTTTTGTGATTTTTGTGAAGTGATTGTGTGCAATAAAGTGCAAAGTGAATAATCGGCGTTTTAACTGACTATCCAAGAACCCATCTCGTAACAATACTTATACAACGAGTAACGGAAAGACTGTATACATACTGAAAGTACCAAATCAGATAACGGTAACAAACTAGATGGGGGCATGTTTAGCCGTGTAAGTTCGTTTGCTGATTTTTAATCTTTTTTTGAAAAACTAGTTATTTTTATGACTAATTCACATTTACACAGCACTATCACACTAAACAGCTGTGAGGTCAATAACACGACCTTGCCCATCAAAATCAGACCACACATCCTTGTTGTGACATATTTGTTTACGTGCAAAAGATTTTTCTAGTCAGTCATATTTTTTTTTTTTTTAAAGTGAATGTTGTTATTTTGTCTCGGAATTTCGAATACAGCATCTATATAAGGTATAGTATCAACCCACTTTTTATGTATACAGCCTTTCCGTTACACGTTGTATGAAGCAAATACTCATGTAACTCTTTAACTACAGGACTACTTTTTCACACTTATAAATGGGATCGGCCAGTCTCCTGCGATACAGACTAGCCCTAGTGCGGAGACTATTATTAATCTGTTATTTGTAAAAAAATAAGGCAAATAAATAATTCTCTATTTTAAATAAACACTTCACTATCCCGACGTTTCGATCGAGTTGCAGCGACCGCGGTCACGGATAGACTCAAATCCCGAAAGTTTAAAAATAACACAAGCACTCATAATTATTTCATAATTCGTGTTCACGAAATATACATTGTCAAATGCAGTGCAAGTCCCTAATATATTAAATAATTTGTAAACAACAACAAAATACAATACTACTATATGCTAATACTACATAATTATATGCTAATACTACATACACTACTACTACATAAAAAAAGCAATTGGATCATCCACAGACCTTTGAAGGTCTAAAGATAATCCAAATGCCCAAGCCCACTGCCAATTTTTAGCGTGCCCAGCATGCTGGCTGCATTGCTACGTTGAATGGCAAGGCAAGGCTTATGCGTTGAGTCAAATTTTAATTTGTTGTGATTTATGAGTAATCATCATTCATCATCATTTCAGCCATAGGACGTCCACTGCTGGACATAGGCCTCCCCTAATGATTTCCAATAAGGCCGGTTGAAAGCGGTTTGCATCCAGCGCGATCCTGCGGTCCTAACAAGGTCATCCGTCCACCTTGTGGGTGGACGTCCTACGCTGCGCTTGCCGGTACGTGGTCTCCACTCGAGAACTTTTCGACCCCATCGGTCATCAGTTCTCCGCGCTATGTGCCCTGCCCATTGCCACTACAACTTGCCAATCCGCTGGGCTATGTCGGTAACCTTGGTTCTTCTACGGATCTCCTCATTCCTGATTCGATCTCGCAGAGAGACTCCGAGCATAGCCCTCTCCATGGCTCGTTGGGCTACTTGGAGCTTACTAATAAGGCCCATAGTGAGAGACCACGTTTCTGTGCCATAAGTCATCACTGGCAACACACACTGGTCGAAAACTTTCGACTTGAGGCACTGAGGTATGTCGGACGAGAAGACGTTACGCAATTTTCCAAACGCTGCCCAACCGAGTTGGATTCGGCGATTTGCCTCTTTCTTGAAGTCGGACCTACCTAACTGGACTACTTGTCCTAGGTAGACGTACGAGTCAACGACTTCAAGAACCGAGTTCCCAACTGAAATAGGGGTGGGTACAACATGAGAATTACACATGACCTTTGTCTTATCCATGTTCATTTTAAGACCCACCTGTTGAGAGACTCGATTAAGGCCTTCGAGCATCGTGCTGAGTTCTTCCATCGACTTTGCCATGACCACGATATCGTCGGCAAATCGAAGGTGAGTGATGTATTCGCCATTGATGTTGATGCCGAGTCCTTTCCATTCCAGGAGCTTAAAGGCGTTCTCCAGAGAAGTAGTAAACAGTTTCGGAGATATTACGTCTCCCTGTCTTACGCCTCTCTTCAAAGGGATCGCCTTGGAGCTCTCTTCCTGTACTCGAACCGACATAGTGGCGTTATTATACAAACACTTCAGCACTTCAATGTACCGATGGTCAATACGGCATCGTTGAAGAGACTCAAGCACAGCCCATGTCTCAACCGAATCAAAGGCTTTCTCATAGTCCACAAACGCCAAGCAAAGTGGCAGGTTATACTCCTCGGTCTTCTGTATAATCTGCCGCAGCGTATGTATGTGGTCCATGGTGCCAAAGCCCTTCCGGAAACCGGCTTGTTCGGGAGGCTGGAAGTCATCAAGCCTGCGTTCGAGACGATTCGTAATGACCCTTGAAAACAACTTATAAACATGGCTCAGAAGCGAGATGGGTCTGTAGTTTTTCAATAAGGTGTTGTCACCTTTTTTGAAGAACAACACCACCACGCTTCTGTTCCACGCTTCTGGCGTTGTGCCCTCGAGGACGACAGTGTTAAAAAGCTTCTGAAGGACTTTTAGTACCGGCGTTCCACCCGCTTTCAGAAGCTCTGAAGTGATTCCGTCGGCGCCTTATTGTTCTTAAGTTGGTTCAGGGCCATCCTAATCTCGTATAGGCTAATGTCAGGGATGTCTTCGGTGAAATGTCGGGTCAGCTTGGCTCTTGGGTCTTTGGCCGCGCTGTTTACAGGCTTTGCTACCGAGGCGTATAATTGTCCGTAAAACCTTTCGATCTCCTGCAATACCTCTGCCTTGGTTGACGCTATACTGCCATCTTCTCTCTTCAGCTTTGTCAACTGGCTTTGCCCAATAGAAAAATGCCTCGCGAACACTTTGGAGCCTTTATTCCGCTCTATTGTCTCTTTAACATGTTTAGTATTAAAGAGACGAATGTCGCACCGCACCGATTTTGAAATCTGTCTATTGAGCCGCCTGTATGACTTTGCATCATCGGAAGACTGCAGTCTTAGCGAGCGTCGTTCGGCCATGAGATTTAGAGTATGATCGGAGAATTTCTTAGGTCTATCTGAACGGCGGGGTCTAAAGAACTTAGAACCCACTGTTTGGACAGTTTCTACGAGCCCGTTATTGATCTCGTCCACCGACGCAAAGTTCTCCAGGCAAGCAAAGCGATTTGAGAGCTCGAGCTGAAAGTTCTCAGGGTTTTGTATGTGGGCACGAGTAGGTCGGAGCGTAGACTTCATCAGGCGGGACCTTTCGAGTTTAACGTTGATATTCAGTTTGCCTCGCACGATTCTGTGATCACTGCCGGTTTTTACCTTGTGGATCACGGAGACGTCGTTGAATATCCGTTTCTCGCTAGTCATGATGAAGTCTATCTCATTTCTCGTGGTACCGTCGGGACTCATCCAGGTCCATTTCCTGCGAGGTGGCTTCTGGAAGAAAGAGTTCATCATAAAGAGTTCCTCTTTCTCCAGAAAGTCTGCCAGCATGTGGCCCCTAGGGTTCCGTTGCCCACATCCAAATTGCCCCACTCTCAACTCATCATCGCTTTTCTTGCCCAACTTTGCGTTGAAGTCTCCCATAACAACCGTGAAGCGGGTCTTAGACGTATGTATGGCCCGACTTACGTCCTCATACATAGCCTCCACTTCATCATCTGGGTGTGACGAGGTCGGTGCGTATACCTGGATGACCTTCAACGAATATCGTTTGGATATTCTGAGTATCAGGTATACAACCCTGCTCGACACACTTTCGATGGTAATGATGTTGTTAACGAGAGACCTGTGAACGAGAAAGCCGACACCACCTTGGGACCGTTGGTCACCTTCCCGATAGTACAGTAGGTTGCCGGATTTCAGGGTTATCGTGTCCTCGCCCTCTCTACGAACTTCAGATAACCCCATAATACCCCATCGCAACCTACCCAACTCTTCTTCCAGTTCCGCAATCTTCTCATCAGTCCTCATAGTGCGCACGTTATATGTTGCCAGGGCCAGTCGTCGTCTGTTGGGGTGGCAGCCGGATCTCTGCCGGGGATTCTTAGCACCCCTTGCTCCGCCGTTACCGTGGTCGCTGCCGGAACCAGGACTAGCGGAGCTGCCGGGGACTGGGGGCCTGGTTTTATTTTGTGCACTCATAAGGGGGATTTGCCCATAATTGCCGCGCTGGGCAAGCGTGTTGGCAATCGCAGGGCGTAGCTCTCGCGACGGGGATGCTGCTGCCCATCCCCGCCCTGTTGCACTTGAGCTACGCTGTTCTGGATGGGTATACCGCCACCTGTCGGTTCCGTAGTACCTCAGTCGGCTCTTACGACACCTGGTACAAGAGGGGGGTGCTATTCTACTCTGCCGGCACCCCACGGCCAAATATAGTTATGAGTAATAATTGTGTGAAAACGGTGAATATTGGCGTTATGCGTAGCTGCAATTAGAGTATAGAGGGCAACGGGCAAAATAAGATCACTTCTAGATCGAGATGACATATCACATGTCGTGAGATCTGTGGTCGCAGTGGTTGTCATAAGTATAGAGACGTGACTACCGCAGATTACGGAGTAGTTACTATGAAAGCCACCCAGGGAGGTGAAGAGTAGGAATAATTTAGGTATTAGCTGCTTATTTCATAACTAGCTTTTACCCGCGGCTTCGCCCGCATACGCAATATATCATTATAATTTATAGCCTATGTGTTATTCTGATATTTAAGCTATAATTTTGCAAAGTTTCATCTCAATCCGTTCTGTAGTTTTTGCGTGAAAGAGTAACAAACATCCATACATACATACATCCATCCATCCATCCATCCTCACAAACTTTCGCGTTTATAATATTAGTAGGATGTTTACAATTATTTATATAAAAATTAATAAATAATAAATATTCTGGCATTAAAGTATATTAATAAGTATTTGTATTACTTACTACTACTTATTACTGTAGTATGTTTTTAACGAGTAAATTAGGAAAAGATAAGATGTTCTCTATAACAGCGTACATAACATCATTATTATCCGTCTACCCCTATTATTTTATAGAGGATTAAATTAACTCATGTATTTTTTGTAGTAAGAAATAAAAAAAGCTTATTATTTTATTATTTACCCATTTACCCATATTTTTTATACTTGAAAATACGCGATTTCCTAAAAACATTTTTTTAAGTAAAAACTTCTTTAGCGGCGTTGTGCACGGAATGGGTAAGGACAATTTGTAAGCTGATAGAAAATTTGTAAAACAATGAAGTGAAAATTTGCTTGCGCGATTATGCGTGTGTAATATTGTATTATCCTTCTAATATTATAAACGCGAAAGTTTGTGAGGATGGATGGATGGATGGATGGATGTATGGATGTTTGTTACTCTTTCACGCAAAAACTACTGAACGGATTGAGATGAAACTTTGCAATAATATAGCTTATATATCAGAATAACACATAAGCTATAAATAATAATGATATTGCGTCAAAAATCAAAATATCATGCGGGCGAAGCCGCGGGTAAAAACTAGTATAGTATAAAATGTGTGAAAACCACGTTAATTTCCATAGTAAAATGGGTAAGGACACTTTGTCAGCTGATCGAAAATTCGTAAGACAATGAAGTGAAAATTTGCTTGCGCGATTGTGTGTGTAATATTGTATTATACCACATAAATGATAGTACTTTTATACTGATAAATAAAGAGATTCGTGCGAAATTATTCCCTAACCATTCCAAAAATATTAAAAAAGCACTAAGTTAAAAGGACGTTGGCCTACCACCCCTCGTGGGTAGGCCTACGTCCTGCAGTGGACTATTAAAAGGCTGGTACAGTACAGTACAGTACTAAGTTAAAAAAGGCACGAAGCCTTGGTGGCTTAGAGGTGACTTAGTGACACCCGCCTTACAATCGTGAGTTCGTGGGTTCAAATCCCGGTCCCGTGCCAATGAGTTCTTTGGAATTGATGTACGAAATTTCACACCACTGGCTTTTCGGTGTAGGAAAACATCGTGAGGCAACCTGCATATGTCCGTAAAAGAAATTCGATGGCGTATGTGAATCCACCAACCCGCACCGGGCCAGCGTGGTGGATATGGCCCAATCACCCTTCGTGGGTAGGCCTACGTCCTGCAGTGGACTATTAAAAAGGCTGATACAGTACAGTACTAAGTTAATGTTTAAGCTTTCACTTCTGGCGGCACTCCCGGAGTGCAACCAGTGGTTTCGTCGAGTTTTTGATTGTGGGACCGGGATTTGAACCCACGAACTCACGATTGTAAGGCGGGTGGCTTAGAGGTGACTTAGTGACACCCGCCTTACAATCGTGAGTTCGTGGGTTCAAATCCCGGTCCCGTGCCAATGAGTTCTTTGGAATTGATGTACGAAATTTCACACCACTGGCTTTTCGGTGTAGGAAAACATCGTGAGGCAACCTGCATATGTCCGTAAAAGAAATTCGATGGCGTATGTGAATCCACCAACCCGCACCGGGCCAGCGTGGTGGATATGGCCCAATCACCCTTCGTGGGTAGGCCTACGTCCTGCAGTGGACTATTAAAAAGGCTGATACAGTACAGTACTAAGTTAATGTTTAAGCTTTCACTTCTGGCGGCACTCCCGGAGTGCAACCAGTGGTTTCGTCGAGTTTTTGATTGTGCTACGATTTTTACATGTAGTTATATAAAACCAACCAAAATGCCATCTCATGTCAATAATATTAAAACACATTGTGCAAAAAAGATGATACAAAGACATGACGTAGTTGAATACAAACCAACAAACAAAACCGTCGCGTACAACTCAATTATTCTGAACGAATGAATGTATGAATTAAAGCTCAATTTGTTTAGACAGCTCATTAGCATAACAAAGAAGGTAAAAGCAAATATCAATTATGTTAGATGTAAATTTTTATGGAGGCGCTAATTTTCAGCGTTTATGTTTAGTTTGGATTTGGAATTATGTATAGTCGAATAACAGTACAATTCTGTAGCCACTGAGGTGTGCTTTATTTCATACAAAAGACATCAACGCGTGTCTGGGTTTTCGTGGACCATTGACAAAAGAGGGGGTTATTTAATTTAATTTATTTACTTTAGACAGAGGCCATTTTAAAAATCTTGGTATGAATATTTTTTTATATTAAAAATCATTTATATTACACAGAATAGAATAATTTACCACAAAATACCCATAAGGAATAATACCCACAAGGTGGACGGATGACCGTTATAACACCGCAGGATCTCGCTGGATGCTAGCCGCTACTAACCGGTCTTATTGGAGATCTTTAGGGGAGGCCTATGTCCAGCAGTTTTACACCACAGGCTTTTCGGTGAAGGAAAACATCGTGAGGCAACCTGCATACGTCCGTAGAAGAAATTCGATATCGTATGTGTATCCACCAACCCGCACTGGGCCCGCGTGGTGGATATGGCCCAATCACCCTTCGTAGGTAGGCCTACGTCTTGCAATGGACTACTAAAAAAAGGCTGGTACAGCACAGTACAGTATGTCCAGCAATGGACGTTCTATGGCTAAAGCGAACGAAGAATAATTTATATTAGGTTATTAGTATGGGAACCCGAACAATTGGTTTCTAAGACCCTCAGAACAATTTTTAAACACTTTGAACGGAGTTAGTGCATTTGTTCAACATGAAATAGATTGACAAACACTTTTAGACATAGTTTTTTTTACTATCTAGTCATAGCCAAACACTTATATTTTCATGAAATGAAAGAAACACTTTGATACGTCAGGTACGATATAGTAAGTAAGTCACAGTTAAAAAAATTAAATAAATGATCTATAAAGGTGCCTTGTTAAAGGTTCACAATACTTTTTGATAGTTCTTTCTTCAACTTTTATTAGGGTAGACAGTAGCAATGTGTATCTTTATACAATGTGTTTGTCTACCGGTGTCGGAGCCTTAAGCGGTGACATCTATGACAAATTTTGAACAACTTTAACTAAGAGACCAACTCTGAAAACGTAAAAAAAAA
The DNA here is from genome assembly GCA_949316475.1 of Hypomecis punctinalis. Taxonomy (NCBI): domain Eukaryota; kingdom Metazoa; phylum Arthropoda; class Insecta; order Lepidoptera; family Geometridae; genus Hypomecis; species Hypomecis punctinalis. The sequence continues at coordinate 274,297 of OX438817.1, forward strand.
CTGCTGTCGAAATTTTGTCGAAAGTCTATAAAAATCGTATGGAACGATTTTTTATAGACTTTCGACAAAAAGTATGGAAAAACTGTTTTTTTTTGCGTTTTCAGAGTTGACCCCACAGTAAAAGTTGTTCAAAATTTGCCATAGATGTCACCGCTTAAGACTCCAACAACGGTAGAAAAACACATTGTATAGTATTTAAGGGACTCACCGAGGGGCATGACGTGTGAAAAGTGTGAACCGTCGCCAACGCCCGAGCAGTTCCAGCGGCGCCCGCTCAGCTGCGAGCGACACTCTGCGTACGCCATCCTGAGATAACACAATCTAGTTCAGACACTTACCATGTTTAAACTATCGAAACATCTACAGTGTTCACACAGACATTCGGTTCAATGAGGCGTGATTTTACACAAGTAGATCTTCAAAAGCTCAGACCAAATAAAAAAAAACAAGACAGAATGTCGTGAACAGACAAGACCAGTTTTTTATACATGTGATGAGTACGTCGATGTTGCGCCGCCATAGTTCTACTGACCAGCCAAGGCGTAGTTTTGATGTACTTGTTTGTATGTGTAATTGTGCCTGTACACGGCAAGGCGTAGTTTTGTCGGCCTCACGGTTTGTTTCTGAACATTCTGTCTTGATTTTTTATTTGGCCTCAGTTCAAAGGTTGGAGTATTCATCACGAGTAGCGTAGGTTCGCAAAAATATTTTCAACTACAGCCAATTAAGCTCACGATGTTTTTTTTGACTGAAATTTTACAGCTCCTCATCCCGAGACATTTTTGATCACTTTATAATTTGCAAAGATTTTGTTATTCAGCAATGATCTTACCAAATATTACCGAAATCGAATGATTAATGGTACGCATAGTAACTCCTCTCATTTATGATCTTTCTTCTTCCCTATATCGAGAGGGAAGAAGAAGGTCCAGTCCCAAGGAGTACCTCGATATTTTTTCTCCTTCTTGTGAAAAACAATCCTCGAAATAAATTGCCGACGTCTGAATAATCTAAAAATAGAAAAAAAAACATTCTATCTCTTCATTATTGCAACCAATTTTTCTGGAATTTGAGTGCCATACCTGAGTCCCGTGGCGATGGCGGCCATGGCGGCGGGCGAGGCGCGGCACAGCGCGCGTTGCTTCTCCGTGAGCGGCGCGCGCGCACACACCAGCTGCGCGCCCAGCGACGCTGACCCGCTACTGCCCCTGCAAACAATACAATTTTTTATGTTTGAATTAAATATATGTAATATAAATATTTTTGAGACATCTTACACACGGCCTCTGACCCCAAACTAAGCAAAGCTTGTGATATGGCTGCCAGAGACTGTTATACTACATATACTTATTTTTAAATACATACTTATATAAATAGTAACTAAATAACACTCAGACACAGAGCAAACATTTATGTTCATCACATAAATATTTGCCCTGGTGGGGATCGAACACACGCCTCTTTGATCCAGAAGTTAGGGTCACTAACCACTGAGCCACCGAGGCAGTCATACAACAATTAATGTCAACAATTAATGTGTTGACATTATTTTGTGAATCCATCCATCCGTCAGTCATAGGCTCATAGGACGTCCAGACAGACATAAGCCTTCTCTATGGATCTCCAACGAAACCGGCTGGTGGCGACTTGCATTCAGCGCAATTCTGCGATCTTAATGAGGTCCATCCACCTTGCCGGTATATGGTCTCTATTTGTGAAATCTTTGTTTTGAATAAATATTTAGCGTATTTCCGCTCTATTTTTGTGTTGTTGGCAAATAATTTTACGTGGGACAAACTGGAAGGAGTTTGATACCTGTTGCAAAAAACACTTAGCTGCATTTAATTTAAACGGATAAAGGTGACGTCCACAAGTGGTATATTATTCAGAGAAAAATCGAACCAAGATGATATATACATCATTTGAAAGCTTGATTTATGGGCTTCCCAAAAATATTTAATTTAGATTTTTTCAGCCCTCCATTTTTTTTTAAATGTGAAAAATAAATTGTATGAAAAATAACAACACAGCTTATTATTTTTTCTAGTTTAGCGATGATAAAGGGCTTCTATCGTTATTTTACTTGCATTCGTAGCTGATTCTTCCACATTCATCACCTAATTTGCTAAAATTAAAAATTATAACCTACCAGTGTGACCAGTTAGTAGGTACAACGTGACAAAAAAACACTTTAAAAGTGTGTCTAATTGGCAAAAATGCTTTTATTTAACAATTTGGACGTAAATTAATCAGGGTTGCTAGAGAAAACTACCTATTGAGCCAAATATATTTATTTATCCTAATAAATTCAAAATTAATTTTTAAAAAATCGGAGGGCTCTTTTTTATTTTTAACAGTTGTAATAGACTCAGAAAAATATGAACTTTCTCGAAATGTAACGAGTGTTGTGGTTAGAATTTTTGATTATTATTATACCAGCCTCCATACATTTTGTGGACATGTCCTTTCAATTATATTTCTAAATCACTTAGTTTTCAAATACCATATGATATTCATATTAAAAGAAAAAAAAAATTCATGTACTCGTAGTATATCAGTCTCTGGCAGCCATATCACAAGCTTTGCTTAGTTTGGGGTCAGAGGCAGTGTGTAAGATGTCCCAAAATATTTATTTATATTTAAATTGAAATTACTTTGTTATTTACTAGATTTATTTTTGATAATAAATTAATTGAATTGCGGAAATACACTAAATATTTAGTCAAAACAAAGATTTGAAGATGAATTTCCGCAAAGTAAAGCTTGATTCAATCAATCTATCCATATTTATCCATTTGTGAACTTGACAACCCCATCGGCTATCGCTTCTAATTGCCATTAGATGGCACCTACAGGAAGAAAGATCCCAGTAGTTTGATTTAAAAGGTTATACACGATAATGGTGTTGGACAGGAAAGCAGGCAAGTATGTCAATTAAAAGTTAATAATTAAATATAGCATTTAATATCCTAGAGTAAATAAAGCGTTAAACGAGATAGTCTGTATATAAATCAATAAAAGATGTCCCGAGCCATAAACAACCATAGCGGTAAACAGCTAGATACGCCGATAGCCCAATAAATCATATTAATTAAAAGTTTACGGCTCTCGAACAATGTGGCCCCGGTAATGGTCTCCGTGATTTCTCTAATTGCTTATGCAAATAAGAACGTGGGCGCGTATCTACCATTCATTTATATCAGAGGGGAGACTATCCGCTTTACCACAAAAGTTTAACGCACGCTTTAGGCAATGTTTAACAGTACGGATTGCACGGTTAAACAGTTTTTGATTCGTGATTAAATCTTTTGTGGTAAGACGGCTTGTTTGTAATCAATAAATACATGTATAAATACATGTTTGGATAAACTTCTGTAAAAGTATCAGAGTCATAGAAAAATAATCTGTATAACATTATAAGTAATAATTGTTTGTTGACATTGTAATATATAAATTGTAGTTTTATTGTAATTTGAATTTATCTGTGTGGAATTTATTGTGGACATTGACTGGTGAATAAACAATTTCATTTCATTTCATAACATACAAAATGGCATAAAAACTACTGTATCAACTGATGGCCTTCTTGCTTATAGCAATATCTTTCTGACAACTTTAGAATGGAAAGGATTTATGAGGAAATTATGGGGTGACAATGTACAATTACAATATATTGCAGAAAACATTGTATTGAAATAAAAAAGTTATATGAAACTGTTTCTTTTCTTTTTTATAAAAAATAACTTTAAAAACGATTCCTCAGACTGATTCTGATAATTGTATTAAGTGGAATCAAATATGTATTTTCACTGTCATAATTTTAATAGGGAACTAATCATGAAAGTAAAATCCTAAATTTAATTAGAAATAATTTTGACACGTAACTGCTTTTTTAATTCTTAAATATTGAACAATTGATCGAAATATATACATATGATTCAGGTTTTAGATATTGGTATCCAAATAAGAAAACAATACAATATATGTATACAATAAATAGATATAATAGAGAACGATACATTTGTCGAAAAAAATACAAGAAAACCCCTAGAACAGACATACTCGTAGTTGAACAAATCAATCGATATATTTATTTGCTTTGAACAGTTTATGGGCGATATTTCATAACGAACTAGCGGCGGCCCGCGGCGTCGCGCGGCGCCCACTGATCACCGATCAATTAAAACAACTACTTTCTAAACCCATTGGAATACTTGTCATTGTCTGTAGAAGGAAATATTTGTTTTATAAATACCAATGACTAAGATATTAATAGTTTTGTTTGACGTTATTCTTAAGCTGTCGCGATTTAAACACATCATTTGTATTATGGGACTAAGCGCGTACTTATAATACGAGATGAACAGTTAAATCTTCATTAATTAAAGTTTACTGAGCGCGCAATTTGGTGGATTAAGTAGCTTAATCCAGGTTTAGCAAGAGGATGGAGACAAATCAGTGAATGTCAACTGTTATTTAATTTTATAAATCAGTGCCTCAAGTAGCAAGTTTTCGACCAGTGTATGTTGCCAGTGTTGTTTTATGGCACAGAAACGTTTTCTCTCATATATGGGCCTTATTAGAAAACTCCAATTAGCACAATGTGCTATGTGACGGGCTATGCTCGGAGTTTCTCTGCGGGATCGAATCAGAAATGAGGAGATCTGTAAAAGAACCAAAGTTGGCGACATAGCCCAACGAATTGGCAAGTTGAAATGGCAGTGGGCAGGGCACTTAGCACGAAGGACTGATGACCGGTGGGGTCAAATAGTTCTGATAAGAATAGCATGACCGTAGGATTGCGATGGATGCAAGTTGTTAACAACCGACATTACTGGAGATCTATAGGGGAGGCCTACGTCTGGCAGTGGACGTCCTAAGGCTGAAACAACGACAATGAACGACTAAATCTTATACCTGAAACTGCACAATTTGGTAAAAAAATATTTTCTGCCTAGCGTTGGTATTGATTATATTTTCAGTAGAATGCCATTGTTAGTTTGATTGCGCCTGGTCTGCAACAAGCCGTAGCGAGTGTAGTGTGTGTGTGAAGGTGTCTCGTCTCGCACTTGTCCGATAATTGCGCCTCATTAACGGGGATGTAGGTACTAGTAATGAGCTCTCTGGACAGGTCACATATCGAGCTTATCTTTGTTTCGTCTTGTCTTAGTTTTACTGACATCTGTGCCTTACTGTACAGTACTGTACTGAACTGTGCCGGCCTTTTTAATAGTCCTTCTTTTTAATAGTGGTGGGCTGGAGGTAGTGACACCCGCCTTACAATCATGAGGTCGTGAGTTCGAATCCCGGTCCCGTACCAATGAGTTCTATGAAATTTATGTACGGGATTTCATACCACTGGCTTTTCGGTGAAGGAAAATATCGTGAGGCAACCTGCATATGTCCGTAGAAGAAATTCGATGGCGTAAGTGGATGCACCAAATTGCGCTGGGACAGCGTGGTGGATATGGCCCAATCACCCATCGTGGGTAGGCCTACGTCCTGCAGTGGACTATTAAAAGGCTGATGCAGTACTCTATTATTGAGGACCTATAAACCTCAGCGTCTTTAGATTCATAAAGAGTGAGGTGTGGGTGTGTGAATGCCTCGCACTCGGACGATAACTGCGGCTCATTAACGGAGCTGTATTAATGAACCGAGTCTCCGAGCCTCGCTGGCAGGTGCATATCGAGGTTTATTGTCTTGGCTTTACTGACATCTGTACCTTCTATATGATTATTATAAGGAGAGCTCCGCTGGAGCAGTTATAGCGCAGTTGTACTGGGTGTTCATTAATAGCGATCATCTAAGTTAACTTAAAAAAATCGTTAAAAACAATAATTTTGAACAGATATATTGGCAAGTGCTTTTATCAACTAAAACAAAATACAATATTAGTACGTATAGTAATTACGTGTATGTCATTCACCAAATAAAAATACTGAACATCAAGGTGCCCATCATTGTTAACTGTGCAATTCTTTTTTAGTTTTCAATAAAGTTTTTAAATCGAAAGTTAAAACAGTATTTTTATCAAAACAACAATATTTTTTTTGTATGAAATTGTGTTAAATCAATACGTAAAGTCATCGCAGTCAACGACTTCTGGGGGGACGAAGCATTGTCTGTTGATGTCATAATCATTAATCTTTAGATATAATATCAAATAAAGAGCGTCAAAATTAGCTGTTAAAATTACTATTCAATTGAAATAATACATGATTATAAAAAATATCACATTTGAAATACAATCTTTTGAGATCATGGGTATAATGTAGCAGCAGAGTGCTGACCAAAACAAGCAAAACGAGCCCAAAGACGATGGGTCCATCTTGTTTAGTACAAATTCCTATAGCCACCTTCAGACTCCATCATCGGATCAGCTCCATGATACCATACCACTGCATTGTCATGCAATTTACATTTATGCAAGCAAAATTTCAGCTCAATTGGAAACCGGGAAGTTGATCAAATTTAACTTGCAAGATATCAACTGGAGGCTCTGGAGTCGATTGAGAGACGAGCCAGGAGGCTGATTGACAACGACACCTTGAATAAGACGCAGCTGCAAAGTCTTGAGCATCGTCGCGAGGTAGCGTGTTTGTCGGTCTTTTACCGGATACACTTCGGAGAGTGCGCCCAGGAGTTGCACAATCTGGTCCCCCCTGCCCCTTTCTTCTATCGTACGGCTAGACGGACGCGACCAAAGCGTCACCCTTTTATGGTGGACATTCCGCGCGTTAGAACCAAGCGTTTCGAATCCTCATTCCTCATACGAACAGCCGGAATGTGGAATGCTTTGCCTGGGTCTGTCTTCCCGTTAAAGTACAACGTGAGTGTCTTCAAATCCCGAGTAAATAGGTATCTTCTAGGTAAGCGTGCTACACCCTAGACTGCACATCTGCTTAACATCAGGCAGTGTGTAGTCAAACGCAAACCTATTCGAAATAAAAAAAAAAGAAAAGATTGCACCCGAACTTACATACATATGTACAATAATTGCAAGTTAAATAAAAACTTGTAATAAAGATGCACCTATTTGCTGACTATAATACGAAAAAAAATATAACCACGCGCATCAGTCACACCAGCGCAACATGCGGACTACGGAGGGCTACGAGTACCTCAATTCAGCAATCACGGCGTAACTAGTTATCATTATGTCCACCGTTGTCAAATAGGACAAAGTAAACAATCGCCCATTGATGTTGCATGGCATTAAACCCATAATTCTCACTACGCCGTGAATTGGCGCCAATATCACAATGCCACTTCCGGACCATTCGAGCTGGTTTCGCTGTACACACTAAAATTGGTACTCGTTGCTTGTATTGTGGCGTGTTACAGAGTTTGATGAGTTTTTTGACCAATTTTGGAACAGAGATTTTCAAATAACAACTCGACGAAGCTAAGTTTGCACCTCGCGTGGATTCAAATTGATATTTATTTATTTACAATAATTACGATTACGTCGCACTGACTCTTTGGTACGGTCTGCAAAATAGAATCCGCAATGACTTTGAAAAAGTAAACATTTGTTTGTTAGGTTTCGCTTTGCATTTATTGTTTGTAATATTATATTAATTTCTCAGGGATCCGAGACTAAGCAATCCAGCGAGGCGCAAACTTAGTTTGGTGGAGTTGTACATGAGTTTAACTTGATAACATAATTATTATGATTATTGATATAATTGGACAAAATTCATTCATTAGCGAATGAATATGTGCGTAAAATCTACACAGATTTTACTCACTTATAGGTACGCCCCTACGTTGTTCCACTTTTTTTTGGAAACTAGGCATTTCATGATTCGTACAATCAAATTGATACAATCATTCTTGTTGCAAATTAGTATTACTGAAACTGGACTTATGCAGTGTCTTCATAATCTTTTCGACTATCAAAAAGACATTGTAAATTATAAGATTCTGTGCATAAATTCTGGAGCTTCATTTTTGAACCAATAGCCAATAGAAGTTCGTGTTTGTTGTCAAAATTGAGATCCTGAAAGTAGATCAGGCCCGTTATAGATTTCTACCACCGATCTCGCTTCTCTCTCTGCTCTCGATTCTATTGCAGAGCTTATCACAATATTAGATTATTACAAAGTCAATCAGGAAGTGACAATTTCCCTCAAAGGGCGTGGCTGGCCCATAAAGAGCAGCCGTCCGATATTTGATTAGATTCCTACAGGTTTATGTATCGGATTGGCAACAGGCACCACAGGCAGGCTGTATCGAGAGATCGGCGCCCGGAGACATAAGTTCCTCTAATCTGCGCGCGCCAATCTTGTTGTACTCAAACTGTAAGGGTTCCAACAGTGTTGTATCTCTGTAGTTGTTTTAATTCCACAGTTTGGTTTTAAAGATTTGCCACACTGGATGCGTTCTGGGGTCTACGATCAGGTCAAATTGAACGTAGTCCGCATTATGTATTAACAATATTTTCGGTCTCTATTGTTTAGATATGCGATCTGCTCGTGAGATCACGCGATAGGAGCGTAATGATGCGTACGGGCAGGTAGACGGGCAGCGGGCGGCGGGCAGAGCAACGGTCACGGTCAGTTTAAAGCTCGTAAACTTGCCCTGCCCGCGTCACCCGGACATCTTGCCGACTGCCCCGAACGACAATGTTGTTCATGCATAATGCGGGCTGCGTTCAATTTGACCTGACGGCAGACCGCATAAACGCATCCAGTGTAGCAAATCCATTAACGTCTGTTTAGCTTATTACAATCTGCTTTCACATAGTTGCAATAATAGTTCATATTTTCAGTTGCTCCTGTTCCACAAAAAATAACTTTCTATACCATCTAGGAAAATTCCGAATGAAACAGCTAAGTATGTTTTACAACGACATCGACAGTTTTGACAACAATTTCCTATAATGTATCCGTCTAGAGACACATTCTGTATATACAACTATCTTTTCAGGATTGCGCTAGTAAACAGTAAAAGTTGATTAAATTAATGAGTAAAATGGTAGTATCGGAATATGATTTTCGTTTGATAAAACCCAAATAAGCAAGTAGAAAAACTAAAAACAATAAACAACAAAATTTAGCCACAGAAATGAATGAATGAGGCAAGTAGAAACAGCTAAACAAGAAATATAGATACTTATACAAGAAATGCAGTGTCGCGCAGTATTTTTAATTGGTACTTTATTCATTTTTAGGGTTCCGTACCTCAAAAGGAAAAAATCGGAACCCTTATAGGATCACTTTGTTGTCCGTCTGTCAAGATTATTTATCTCGGGAACGCGTAATAATCGCGTTGAAATACTATGTACGTATATCTATGGTCTCTTGCAGTTGTGTAAAAGAAAAACTTTTTAGTTATCGTACAAAAAAGTTGAGCCGTTTATGTCATAAAAAAACACATATTTCGACACTCACAAAAATCAAAACCTACAGGGTACTTCTCGTTGACATAGAACTATGAAATTTGGCGAGAAGCATTGTCTCAGAATACACATTTAAGAATAAATCTGAAAACTGTACATTTTTAATTAAATCACCCATATTTTTGAGCCTAGATTCACAAAATATACATAAGGTACAAAATTCAAAGCGAGTACATCGTATCATGTAAGGTATCATATAAAAGAGTTTCAGTAGCACATGCTAAAATAGGTTTTTATTTTTTAATAATGTGTAATTTTCGATGTGTAAATGTCGATGATTAATATATAAACTGGTTTTCACGGTAATAACTCAAAATGCAGTTTTGTAGAAGGAAAAACAAGACAAAAACGATCACGGAAGTAATTCCACTCGTTTCCCACACTGTACCAAGCCCACTGAATGCGCGGTTTGTCCGTCTGTCTGTTTGCAATAATTGCCTGATTTATTTGTCTGGGGGAGGACCGGCTCAGTAGAGTAAAAGTTGCTGCGAAATAGTGCAGCAACGTACCCTGCGGTCTAAAATTGGATGGGTGTGCAATATGATCTACTAAGTAGGTACTAAAGTAAGTTCGTATAGGTTGGGTATATGATAAGATGTACTTATATGATAAGATACTATACGAAAGATGTACTTTGGAGTTTGGAATACATTAAACGTTTATTACGTTACGAGCTATGGAGAGGGCTATGCTTGGAGTTCTGCGAGAATGAATCAGAAGTGAGGAGATCCGTAGAATATTATCAGTTACCGGCACAGAGGATTGGCAAATTAAAATAGCAGTAAGACAGAAACCGAAAAAGACCGCGAATTTCTTCTCTAAGGTATGCACTTATGCAGATTGCCGCTCGATTTTTTTACTTGCCGAAAAGCCCTGATTAGACCCTAATTCACGATTCTAATAAGAACTTCTCCCCGCTAATTCAGTACGGATTAGGGATAATTTATATTAGGATGAGCCGTACGATGCCCGAGAAACCGTGGTGGTCTAGTGGTAATGACACTGGCCTTACAATCGTGAAGTGGTAGGTTCAAATAGCGATCCCGTACCAATGAGTTCTTCGGAATTTATGAACGGGATTTCATACCAATAGCTATTCGGTCTGTAGAAAAAAATCGATGGTGTACTTGAATCCACCAACCCGCACTGGGTCAGCGTGGTGGATATGGCCCAATCACCCTTCATCACAATAGGCCTAAGTCCTCCAAAGGACTATTAAAAAGGCTGGTACAGTATGCCCGTACGAAGCACGTACGACGCAAACGGGATTTTACACAAAATGTATGGAACGTGCGTCGTACGTGCTTCGTACGGGCATCGGGCATCGTACTGTACCAGCCTTTTTAATAGCCCATTGGAGGACTTAGACCTATTGTGATGAAAGGCCCCGTCCAGGAGTCATACGGGCCCCGTCCAGGAGTCATACGGGCCCCGTCCAGGAATCATACGGGCCCCGTACAGGAGTCATACGGGCCCCGTCCAGGCGTCATACGGCCCCGTCCAGGAGTCATACGGGCCTCGTACAGGAGTCATACGGGCCCCGTACAGGAGTCATACGGGCCCCGTCCAGGCCTGTCCCGTGCCCGCTCCTTTCTAATTTAAATCATCCCTTAGTCATCATTAGCTCATGCACTATACTGTACTGTATTGTACCGGCCTTTTCTATAGTCCACTGCAGAACATAATCCTACCCACGAAGGCTGATCCGATCATATCCACCACGCTGGTCCAGTATGGTTGATAGAGTCACATATGTCATCAAATTTCTTCTACAAACGTATGCAGGGGGCCTCACGGTGTTTTTATCAACGAAAAGCCCGTGGTGTAAAAATCCGTACACAAGTTCCAATGAACTCATTCAGGGTATGTGGATGATCTTGATCCAATTGCTTGTTATGTAGTATGTAGTAATGGTTTATATATGTTGTTTTCAAACTTTCGCGATTTGAGCACATTATACTAATATATTAAAAAAAGAAAGAGAAAAAGAGGTATTTATTAATATATATCTCATGTTTTATTGCGCGATAAGTCCCGTTTTAATATATTAGTATAATGGTTTATATATATACACTTCGGTGAGTGCGCCCAGGAGTTGCACAATCTGGTCCCACCTGCCCCTTTCTTCTATCGTACGGCTAGACAGACGCGACCAAAGCGCCACCTTTTTATGGTGGACATCCCACGCGTTAGAACAAAGCGTTTTGAGTCCACATTCCTCATACGAACTGCCAGAATGTGGAACGCTTTGCCTGAGTCTGTCTTTCCGTTAAAGTACAATGTAGGTGTCTTCAAATCTCGAGTAAATAGGTATCTTCTAGGTAAGCGTGCTACATCCTAGACCGCATATCTGCTTTACATCAGGCAGTGTATAGTCAAACGCAAACCTATTTGAAATAAAAAAAATATATATATATATATATAATTTTAGATAATGTAAGCCTTGTATTTAGTAGTCGTTAATAAAAGCATTAAAAGAAGAACACATTGGTATGGGTCCGGGATTTAAACTCACGATATTACAATTGTAAGGCAACCTCGGCTATTACCTTACCTACCCCTTACTAAGTCCCCCTACTTATTCCGGCGCCCCTACTAAGTCAGTATTTAGGTACAAAAAGTTGAAATGAATAATGTTGAATCAGCACGGATTAGTCATCATTGGTTCTTGAACTACTTATAATGAATTTATTTATCATCAAGTGGATTATCCAGTTTAAGCACTTGAAAGATTTTGCATCATGGTGCAATACGGGGCAATCAAACACTCATGATTGATCACGAAGGTCATGACTCAAAGGAATTAGCCTAATCAAAACCCGACAAGGAAAATTATTACTGAGAATCTTATAGCAATTATATATCGGTAACTCCACGGGAAAATGTTGATTGATGTGTTGATTCACCGTATTTCCTCGTAGGGTTTGTTCTTGAGATTTTTATGGAATTAGTAAGCATAATAATTCATATTATCATCAAGAAGTAAAAAAAGTGCTCTCTAGTAAGCCAAAAGGATATAATTGATTCATAATTACAACCAATTTTTATTTACATAATATAAATATACCTATGTACATACTGAAAAGCCCCTGAAATGAGGTAAAAAATTACCACAAAAAATTATAAAAATCTATCTATCGTATTTAAATGTAATTATGTAAAAAATGGAACGAACGTTTAAATTCAATTCAACAAAATTTTTAATTAAAAAAAACTAGTATGATTCCTTTATCGAGAAATTTTGAAAAATTGAAAAAAAATTAGGATACAAATCTTTTGTGTGAATACGTTTACACAAAAATAGCGGTCTAAACAAACTAGATAAACTAAAGTAAGCTCATGAACTGTCTCTTCTGTACTGTACCGGCCTTTTTAATAGTCCACTGTTAGGGTCCCAATAGGGTGATCAGACATAGGACGTCCACTGCTGGACATAGGCCTCCCCTAATGATTTCCAATAAGACCGGTTGGTAGCGGCTTGCATCCAGCGCGATCCTGCGGTCCTAATGAGGTCATCCGTCCACCTTGTAGGTGGGCGTCCTACGTTGCCCTTGGCAGTACGTACTGCCAAGGGCAACGTAACGAGCTTACTATAAGGCCCATAGTGAGAGACAACGTTTCTGTGCCATAAGTCATCACTGGCAACACACACTGGTCGAAAACTTTCGACTTGAGGCACTGAGGTATGTCGGACGAGAAGACGTTACGCAATTTTCCGAACGCTGCCCAACCGAGTTGGATTCGGCGATTGGCCTCTTTCTTTAAGTAGGACCTACCTAACTGGACTACTTGTCCTAGGTAGACGTACGAGTCAACGACTTCAAGAACCGAGTTCCCAATTGAAATAGGGGTGGGTATAGTGCGTGCCACCAAAGATGAGACTTGACGAGCGTCAGTGGCAGAGGATCTTGCGCAGGTACAGTCGCGTACATACTAATTATCCAGAATTTGTTCTGTCTATTAAACGTTTTATAAACGTGTTTTAAACGTTTGTAAATTTATTATCTAGTTTCTATATTTGTTACAAACCAAAGTGGTTTCCCAAGTCTCATCTTTGGTGGCACGCACTATACAACATGAGAATAATAGGCTAAGGGTGATTGGGTCATATTCAGTACGCTGGTCCAAAACTTTTGTGTAAATATACGTTTACATAAAAAAAAAATAGAGCAGTTTCTGATATCAGAAAACCATATAACTACCTACACCGTTGTGCAATACATGGCGTAAGGCAAAGGGCAAGAACTTTCAAAAGTTGCCATTTTGTGGTTGGTTCCATAGAAAAATTGTTCATGATGATGAGCGTTTACAATAAAATGATGACAGGGTAAAAAAAAAACATTATTATACATGGGTGAGTTGGATTATCAAAAACCACGGATAAATCTTGTCAAAGTTGAGGCTCGTGAAGTCTCACGAGGTTCCACTCCCGAACTTTTCATTCAGCCGTCTTTAATCTTGTTGAAAATACAGCAGGTTACGTAATAAGGTCAGCTAGTATGAAAAACGCATGTCCTTAATGTATTTTTGGACATTCACAAGTATACATTGTTGTATCTACGTTGAGAAATAAATGAAATGAGCCACTTCTTTGTCAAAAGTCTATACATTTGTAATCTACTCGTGACGTCACGTGGAACTTTAACGGGCCATATCTTCATCACTTTTTGTTTAATTGACTAAAGAAAAAAATACGTGTCTAATATTTTTTAATAATCTGTTTCATAGACTAATTATATTTTTTAGTCGCCATGCTTATTGCTTATTATGTACCCCAAAATGTTCCTGCACTTTGTAAAACAACACCTTATATATAGGTACGTAATTTCTCTTTTATAGGTATAAGATATATTATTGTAAGAAATATTATGTATGATACTATTTGTACTAATTTATATTAATTGTCTTTGCAAAGTAATCTAATACTGCACATTTATTTAATTTATCGCCATATCTTTTTAATAAACCGTGCGAATAATAAATCCCCGTAATGCCGACAGTCAGCCGCCGCCATCCTACGCTGCGTCAATTAATTTATATTTACTGGCGACTAAATTACTGATTAATTTATACTATTCTACGGGAATTTGAATAATTTTATAGTTTTTCAATAAAGATATTGTTAGAGAGATGATTGAGAGGTTTTGGACTTTAATTGTCGTTTCACTGGTAATTCGTTAACTTTGTAGGTTTCAGTTACTAGCTTTTGCACGCGGCTCCGTCCGACCTTTAATTTTTCTGGAATAAAAAGTAGCTTACGTCATTTTTCGTCTTTCAAACTAAGGTTATGCCAAAATCAAATCAATTCGTTGCTCCTTTGCTGCGTGAAAGAGGAACAAATTAACAAAACAACAAACATACTTTCGGATCTATAATTTTAGTAAGGATTTATCCACGTCAAAAGCCTTAAAAGAAGCGATTAAAAAGACAAGCCGAGTATAGTATAGTCGGATTCAAAGTCAAAGACATTCAAACGTTGACGAAAATCAGCCACTTTTGAAGACATTCATGATATAATATAACATTAATTTGTCTAAAATCATAGAAACGATTGAGTTACACCGTTCGTATATGGCGGGAGCACCGTGAACTGCTGATTGTTAGTGTGTAGCGGCCGTGATAGCTCCAATTGAACACATATGGATCGTGCGAAACTGCGTGGGCGCATGTTTTACAGTCTACAGCGCATGGCCGCGTACAGGCTGTTTGATTATGCCACTCAATACATATAAATTTTCGGTACACCAATTATTTAGGAATCGTTGTAGTTATTTATCGTATGCACTTTATGAAATGACAATTTCGACGATCACCTACACTAATTTAGTGAGTAAGTGAAAAGTAAGTAAATTAGTGTGTGATAGGAACATATTAACGATCTACGAATTTGACCATACTCCTATTAATATTGTTAATAACTACTGTACTGTACTGTACTGTACCAGCCCTTTTAATAGTTCACTAACTACTACTATTACTAATATTGTTAACTCCTAATAATATTATTAATATTGTTTAATATCCATCCATCAGCCGTAAGACGTCCACTACTGGACATAGGCCTCCCCTATGGATTTCCAATAAGGCCGGTTGGAAGCGGACTGCATCCAGCGCGTTCCTGCGATCTTTATTATATCGTCAGCCCACCTAGTCGGTGGACGACTTGCTGCGCTTGCCGGTCCGTAGTCTCCATTCGAGAACTTTACTGCCCCATCGGCCATCTGTTCTCCGAACTATGTGCCCTGCCCATTGCCACTTTAATATTGTTTAATATATTTGTACTCAACTCCCTAGAGGAGAAGAAGAATAAACATAATTATTTTTACCAAAAAATGGCATAGCCGTATTCAACCATGTCGGAATACAAATAGTTCGCACAGATCGATGTAGTCATTTGCATATTATTGTTGATTTATCAAAAATGGCTCATCCGATTTCGGTAAAATTAGAACTATTATCTACGAAACAAAAAAAAAAAATTTAACATAAAAAGAAATATACGCGTCGATTTGTAAACATCCTCCTTTAGTCGGTTAACGAAGATGAAAATAAATTTATTGTAAAGGAATACTTCGTTGCTTTATACGCAAACACCAAACTTATGTAGTGCAACACCAAATCAAACTTGATGCATAATCAATTACAGTTAATTATTAGTTACTGCATTCCGTACACCCTGTACAATTTTACTAGGTACGCTTTACAGTTAAAGATGCTCGCCGATTTTCTAATTTGTCTCAATTAAACTTTTAGAAACCACCAATTTCTCCTCAAACGTAAAATTGAGGGAACTAAATTCTTTCTTTAATTGTTATTATAAAATGTGATGGTTTTTCCCCCGTTTAATTTTAGATATGAGTCAGCCAAGTTTGCTATTGTCACCTTTCACTTTGTGCTTTGAATTAGCAAGAGAACTGTAATTGGCAGGCAAGCTGAATGACCTGCGTGGAAATAGTAGTGTAACAAAATACTGAAAAATAGGTACTTTCTATACGAGCTTTGGAGAGTCGTGGTTCGGAAATGGAAATGGTTCCGTACTAATGAATTCTTTGAAATTTGCGTACGGAATTTTACACCACTCGCTTTTCAGTGAAGGAAAACATCGTGAGGCAACCTGCGTAAGTCCGTAGAAGAAATTCGATGTCATACATAAATCCACCAACCTGCACCGGGCCAGCGTGATAGATACAGCTCCAATCACCCTTAGTGGGGTAGGCCTACGTCTTGCAGTGGGATATTAAAAAGGCTGGCACAGTAGGCACAGTATAAGAATTTCAAAAGCTCTACAATTCCGTGTGAGGTCCGTTACGAGTGTACCGTAAGGTCCTGGCTGTGCCGTTTGTAATAAAATCACAGTTCGGAGGTTATCGCCGCCACTCTCCACAATCGGCCACAAAACGAGAAAAGGCTGTGATTCTAAACACGAGATGAGCGGTCTTAACTTATTCAATTTTTAAATAATAAAACTGTGACCCAATGTTTCGGTCAGCCGGCCATATTTTAAATAAATAATTTGGATATTATGCACGGATTCTTATATCATTGGCTTTTATGGTCAAAGAAACAATTTTTTTTGTAAATTTTGTTGCCCTATTTTTTTGTGATTTAAATAAAAATGTAGTTTTCAGACTTATTCCTATATGTGTACTCTAAGACGATGCTTTTCGCCAAATTTCATAGTTCTATGTCAACGGGAAGTACCCTGTAGGTTTTGATTTTTGTGAGTTTTGAAATATGCGGTTTTTCACCATATAAACGGCTTTTACTTTTTTATACGATAACTGAGAAGTTTTTATTTTACACAACTGCAAGAAACTATAGATATAAGTATACAGTTTAAATTTCAACTCAATATCTCAACGCGTTCTCGAGATAAAGAGTCTTGACATACGGACAGACGGACAACAATGAGATCCTATAAGGGTTCCGTTTTTTTCCTTTTGAGGTATGAAACCCTTAAAAACGTGCAGAATAAAAATTCGAAACTTGTGTACACCCGGAAAAGAAATTCGATGGCGTGTGTGAATTCACGAATCCGCAACTTGGCCAGCATAGAGGACATAATGCAAATAGTTTTTTGCGATCAGACCTATATTTAGCAGTGAACCATTAAAGGCTACAATAGTGTTTAGACGAACTCTGTTGTAGTCCTCTTTCTTCTCCTAGTCCTAATTTTTCCAAAGTTCGTCAAACATCTCCCAAAACAAGTCGGAGACCTTAGCAGCAAACACTATTACAAGATCTTGCGATTGATGCAAATGCACTGTAGTAAAAGTCGAAAAATACACGATAAAACGTGATATCCAATTTTCGTGAGGTGAAATAAAAGGTGTGAACAAAGTTATGGTTTTCTTTTTTTCGCTTCTTTAATCAAGTTACCAAGTCTTTGTTAACATGACCCACGCCTTAAGGTCCTTCAACGTCCTTAATACCACCTATTACTTTGAATCCGTCCACAGCTGGTATGCCCGTGTGTCGCGGCCCTTATCTCCATTACCGTGTAGATACCGCCTTATTCATGTCTCTGCGCGTGAGTTACACTAAGTACTACATTTTATATTAATTTGTTTTATTTATTGATACTATTATATTGTAATACTGGAGGCTGTGAAAGTGTGGACGTATTATATTAATGTTACTCTAGTTTTATACATATTCATTCCATACTCTACATTACAAGTCTTTAAAAAATCAGTGCTGAACATAGGCCTACTATAAAAGGGTCATCCATCCATTGACGTACATTGCTGGTCATAGGCCTTCGTTAGTGATTTCCAATAAGGCCGGTTGAGAGCGCGTTATTGCTATCTCGACTAAATCGTCAGTCCACCTAGTCAGTGGACGTCCTATACTGTGCTAGTACGCGATCTCCATTAGAAAACTCTCGAAGGGTAATGGGGCCTTGCCACGACGCGGGTTGATAGATTTACATGCGCGATTTTCTTCAGCCGTATTCCGTATACATAACCCGTTAAATATATTTTCCTTCACCGTAGAACCAGTGACTTGAAAATACGTTAATTTACAGGGTTATCTGCTTGCCTTGTCCTAAGTCAAAATGGGGTGATTAAGATCTTCATTAGGAAAAATCTTTACTATGGGAGCAACCAGGAATCCCAGAAAAAAAAGCTGTTTCATACATTTTGTCGATTCCAAAATGCAATTTTGGATATGCTTATTAGCTCCTTTTTTCTTTCGGGTTGGCCCCATTGTAAAAGTTGTTCATTGAACTGAATTACTTCCTCGCGGCAGTGCACTAGTTCTGGATTACCCTGTACTTTGAATTTGTCCACGTTTGTGTTGTGTGTCGGAGGCCTTATCTAGCATTACTGTGTAGATAGCGCCTTATTCATGTCGGTGCGCGCGAGTTACTTACACTATCCAGTTAATGGTCTACTAGTGAATTGCTATATTTATTGAATTTAGTGGTTTAGTGGGGTGTAGGAGTTTAGTTTAACTAGTAAAATAATTATTTATCAGCGTAAATGGCGTAACCGACTTCAGCCGTGTACGGAATTCGAATAGTTCACACGAATTGTAATTTTTAATTATTGTTGATTTTTTAGAAATGACTCAGCTAAATTCGATTAAATTTAAATGGGAGCTTTTTAGAAATTATGTATGGTCTTCACATCACTGGCTTTTCGATAAATGAAAAGCAATCTGCAAAAGTCCGTTGAAGAATTTCAATTGTACTACTGTAGTGTAATGTTGTACCGCACCAGCCTTTTTAATAGTTCACTGCAGGACGTAGGCCTACCTACGAAGGGCAATTGGGCCTTATCCATCACGCTGGCCCAATGCAGGTTGGTGGATTCATATACGCTCTCAAATTTCTTCTTCGGACGGTTTCCTCAAAAAGATTTCCTTTACCGAAAGCTAGTTGTGTAAAATTCCGGACATAAGTTTCAAAGAACTCATTAGTATGGGACCGGGATTTGAATCTACGACCTCACGATTGTGAGGCAAGTGTCACTAGTCACTACGACTAGACCACCATAGCACGGCGGAAGAAATTCAATGGCGTATGTGAATTCGCCGACATGGTTTATAAGTTAGTATTAATTTTACACTTCTCTTGTTTTGGTACCTACGTATATCTGCCAACCTCTTAAAAGTTGAATAAAAGTGATATTAAAATAACATTAAAACAAAGCTCCACCAAATTTTAAAAGGTAATAAAATGAACAATAAACACATGTTGTTTAATGACCTTTCTTATTACCGTTAAACAGTAATGTTCATGTAATATGTCATTACAGATTAGTTTTATTACCTTCGAAGCACCTGTCCCAGGCAGCGGCGAGAAAACCAGTTACCTATATAAGTATGTATGTTCTTTAAAATGTCGCAATTCAGATTTAAAAGAAGAGTAAGTTATGATGGTGAATGGTTAATTATTCATATTAGAGCATATTTCTTGTATATTTTCTCGTTAATTACGTCCCATCTACCTTGACCATGTTATGGTATTGATGTATGTATCAGCAAACTACAAGGATATATATTTATATTTTTGACACCCCGAGTTATGTCCATTTGTTAGTTACCTCTAGTAGCAGTCGTCCGATTTATGCTAATCAGTTTGTATATTGTTTTAAACCAATTAAACAAATTTGTGTTATACTGAGCGCCACAAAGTGAACCACAAATTGAAGGATGGGAAATTAGCCTCAGATGACACTTCGCCGTGATTCGCTAATTATTGCACATGTGTGCACAATGCCTATACAAATGGCGAAGTAGTGAGTCCGGGCGTAGGGAGCGCGCGGTACCTCATGCCGATTGGCGGGCGGGTGTGTCCCAGCGTTTCGTCTCTTTGGCTCCCGCGCGTATCCATATTTCGGCTTTTGCGCAGAACGCTGCGCATAACTTCCCATCCTTCAGTTTGTGTGGCGCTCAGTATACCGTAATATGTAGGTACTACTGAATAGTAAACGTTAACGTGCAGTGAGGCATAGTTTAGTTCAGAGACAAAACAGAGGGTGGCCAAAAGTTTGTCGGTCGCAGGGCAAATGTAATATTATAGCTATAGCTCGCCGTGCACAATCAACTTGGCTTTTTTTCCGTGCACCATTCGTCTCTATAGCTTTACATAGCTTTGATTTATGTTTATAGCTTATAGCCCTAGGACAGGTGGTCAGGTGTAAGAGTGAGCATCGTCGGTAAAAGTTCATTGAAAGCATTCCGATAAACAAACGGATAAATTGTTTATTTATGTGAATGTTTGGACAAATCGACTCGGATATTTTAATGGGTTTCATGTTGATAGTTGATATTGGCGGCTCGTGTGAATTCACTCGGCATATTGTTTGACAATTTTGAAATTAAAAATAAAATATTTCAGTAATTCTTTAAAGATATTTAAAACGTAGGTTATTTCGTATTATTAGCGATCACCAAAGTTAAACAAAGTTTTCAGATCGGTGAGCGATGTAACACTTAGAAGTGAGCGCTACCATGGCTCGGTTGACACGTCTTAGTTGTTTTAACCGTATAGCTATATTAAGCCATGTTTTACTATTTTTAGCTGATAAAGTATAAAACCTTACCGACGACTTTAAGGACGATGTTGACATCGAGAGGGAACGGAGAGCTCTATCGGTCCGAGGCAATATGCTCGCCCGTAGATTCGCTCGTTGTACGGACGAAGTCAAGATCATGCTTTTTAAGGCGTACTGTCAGGGTCTGTACTCGGGTGGTCTATGGTTTGGGTATGTCAAGAGATCCATAGAAATTCTCCGTGTCCAATACAACAATGTTTTTAGGATGATGATGAGACTTCCTCGCTTTTGCAGCGCCTCCGAGATGTTTGCGCAGGCCCATACAGACGGCTTTCAGGCCGTTATTCGCAAAAAGTGGCATCTTTGGTAAGGAGAGTACGAGGAAGTCAAAACTCTATCCTGAGAACAGTGGCGGAGGACTGTCGAGCGCCATTGATGAGGCATCTCGTGCTGATAATGTGTGGGTGAGGAACCCGTAGCCGCATAGAATGCACCTCAATGTCGCTATTAATATAATTATTTAAGGATACTGCAATAAATTTCAAGTACTAATATAGTCTATAAGTTTCGTTACTAACACCATGGATTGTATTATCTGAATAAAAAACTTTTGAATTTGAATAAAAATTGACCTTCAACTAAAAAGCGAGGTACGAGTAGGTATATATTTTATTTATAAAGTGTAGTCCTGTTTCTTTGTGGTATCGTAGCTTTTAGAACAATGGATCGATTTTCATACGGTGTTTTTGTAGATAGGTGGCATATAACATATTAACCTATTGTCGTATGTAATGACTATTAAAATAAACGTGAGTGCATTTCTTTCATACAAAGTACTAAAACAAATATTATTAAACGTTAATTCACCCGCTTCTTACAAAGTTGTATGTCAATACATTAGCCACAAAGTGTGACAACGGCGTGCTAGACCGAAACCGATGAAACTCTACACTAGACTCGCTTGTCACAACACAATGAACGAGTACATGTGAAAATAATACCAAAACGGTATCTACTTACGGTAGTACAACAACGATGCTGCGACATTATTATATTTTATGTAGCGCTCGTAGCGTAGTTTCACTAGGTTTTCTTAGCGACCACCAAAGTTAAATAAATAAATATTATAAATATTAGGGGACATCTTACACACGATCTCTGACCCCCAAACTAAGCAAAGCTTGTGTTATGGCTGCCAGAGACTGATTTTACATAATTATACATATTTTTAAATACATACTTATATAGACACCCAGACACAGAGCAAATACCTATGTTCATCACATAAATATTTGCCCTGGGTGGGGATCGAACCCACGCCTTTGTGATCCAGAAGTAAGGGTCACTAACCACTGAGCCATCGAGGCAGTCGAACTTAAGTGCTTACCTCGGTGGCTAAGTGGTTAGTAACCCTGACTACTGGGTCAATGAACTGGGTTCGATTCCCACCCACCCAAGTCAGGGCAAGAATTTATGTGACGAACATTGGCGTTTGCTCTGTATCTGGTTCTTATTAGTAAATAGCTATCTAAGACAGACAGACAAAACTCTTTATTTATTTACATAGCACAAATTTAACACTATGTACACATTTAAGACTAAATATGGTTATAAACTGGAAGCCTTATCACCCATGGCGATTTCTTCCAGGCAACCTTGCACAAATATGAAATGACGAGAACAAGAAATAATGCACCTAAGTATGTATATAAAGATATACAGATAGTAGTAAATTATACCCGTATATCTTTATATACATACTTAGATGCTTAGTTAGGGGTCAGAGACTTTGTGTATGATGTCTCTAATATTTTTTAAAGTAATGATCAGCACGGTCAGTCTTCGAATATGTAGCTGCGGGTATAATTTACTACTCAACGCTACCGCGGCTCAGATGATTGCTAAATTGTGGGTTTCGGTTGATACAAACTTTTTATCAATTCGCACACCCAGATTTTATACAGAAAAAACTGATGCTGATTGTCTCGGTCAGGGTGCGATTTTTTTTTGGATGTTTTGCATATACTCATTATAAGTTTACGAAAACTCACTTAGCGGACATGAAAAGGTAGCGTTTACGAGTTAACCAAATACCGAGGATAACTTGCTTAGGCTGGGGGCCTGGAGGACACTGCCCTAGTGAGATTGGCAGGTACGAGCTCTTAGACGACCTGCACTTTTATACCTTCCACATAACCCTAACCTGACCCTGAGGCGGGGTCATAATATTTATAAATAATTTGGGATAAAAAAACCGGACAAGTGCGAGTCAGACTCGCACACCGAGGGTTCCGTACAAATCCAGAAAAGAAGGATGCACGGAGTTGACCTTTCAAATATATTTTTTTTTAGTTAGTAAGCAACAAAACTTATTTTCTAATATGATAAGTGCTTCAAAAATATAGGGCTAATATATGAAAACAGCAAAAAATTTGCTGTTTTCATACCAATAGTTAAAATTAAACTACCAGAAAAATTACAATGAATTTTTTAATTTACCTTCTGATTTCCCTACCAATGCTTGTGTGACCGAATATTTTAGGTGTAGTATCCACGCTAGAATAAAAAAAAAGGTTAATTTTTTTTTGGCAAAAAAAGTATTAAGCTTGAATTATGGCGTCGCATTTTTATGTATTTGCCAGTTTTACTTGTTCATAATAAGGACTTGGAGTACAGCTACGCTTCAAGTTCGATAATGGCATCACAGAAATAAACGTCCCGTTGTACGGCTTTTGCGTATCAACTGCAACATTGATATGAAAAAATATTAATGACCTCAGAACCGAAAACAGACCAAGAAAATTAAATAAAGATAGCAATATATAACGCGGAGTCTGATACTAAAATTGCAGCTTTTTTACTGTTGCTGTCAAAAAATAAGAAAAAGTCAAAGTCAGTCACAAACAGATGATGTATTCAGTAAAATCTCTATACTATAACCATCGACAAAAAAGTTTTTTCTTCACTTTTCTCGTCATACATTGAAAATTACACATTGTTAAAATAATTAAAAACCTGTTTTAGCATGTGCTAATGTGATATGATACCTTACATGATACGATTTACTCACTTTAAATTTAGAAACCATATTTTGTGTATTATGAGGCCATATTTTTTGTGATTTAAATAAAAATGTACAGTTTTCAGATTTATTCCCATATGTGTACTCTAAAACAATTCTTCTCGGCAAATTTCATAGTTCTATCTCAACAGGAAATACCCTGTAGGTTTTGATTTTTGTGAGTGTCGAAATATTTTTTACTACAAAAAACTTTTTTTACGATAACTGAGAAATTTTTCTTATGCACGACTGTAAGAAACCATAAATATACGTATACAGTTTAAATTTCAATTCGATATCTTTACGTGTTCCCGAGATAAAGAATCTTGACATACACACAGACGGACAGACGGACTACAAAGTGATCCTATAAGGGTTACGCTTTATCCTTTTGAGGTACGGAACCCTTAAAACAGGATGTATCGCTGCTCTGTAATTTCGTGTAATTCGATTTGGTATGACTAGCTAGTAACCTAGAATATACCAGTGTATCAGCAGGCAAATAACCGTAGTTGTCATCAGTCTGCATCCGGCGACACAATGCTGCCCGTGCACGGTCTGCCGCGCGCGCGCCGCATTGTGGCCGACAGTCGCTGACGTCGTATGACGGCGCTGAGGCCTTTGTGACAACAATCGGACTGATTATCGCACTCCGCTGCGTTTGGAGGACGGAAATGGCATCATTACCAGTAACAAGCATGCCTCGTTACCGTGATTTGTTGTTAGTTTCATTTGCAATTTTCCCATGACTTTTTCGATATCATACTCGTTTCAGAATGCCAAGAGTATTGGACAACTAAACACGACCATCAAGCCAAACTTCATACAGCTGAGATGAAAATGCTACGTTGGGCAGGCGGCGTGACTGAGCTAGAAAAGAAATGAACATGTCAGAGGCAGTTTCAAAGTTGCACCAATTCCGGACAAACTCCTTGAAACACAACTCCGATGGACACATAATGCGCCGTGAAGATGACCACCCCGATCAAATCGCATTAAAAATTGACACAGGAAAACAACCCCAAGGCCGCTCCAAAGCCACCTGGTGGAGAAACCTGGAAAAACTCTCTAATAATATACCAGCCGACATAAATGACAGAGCCGAATGGCGCAAACATATTCAGAAGGCCGACCCCAAATGATATGGGAAGAGACACGGAGAAAGAAAGATACTCGTTTCATAATGCCAAGTCAAATTACAAGTTTGAATTACTTAAGTAAATCCCTTTACAATGTTGTAGCTGAAATTATAGGATTTTCTACAGAACACTAGGCCCCGTGTAGATCGTAATTCTTTTGGTGGCGCCACTTTGGCTCCCGTTTCACATATATGTTTTTGATGAGATTCACACTACGGTATATCGATCCATCGATGTGACTCGGTTGAAACGTCAGGATAATGAAGTATTTATCTCATCTTTTCAGAGCGCTGTTAGTCCCATAATATATAAACATCAGGTACCTCGTCTTGCTGTACGTATACAACCAACAACCCTTAGTATTTTGTAACTGTAGCCGTGGTGGTCTAGAGGTAGTGACACCCGCCTTACAAACGTGAGGTCGTGGGTTCAAATCCCCGGTCCCGTACCAATGAGTTCTTTGGAATTTATGTACGGAATTTCACACCACTGACTTTTCGGTAAAGGAAAACATCGTGAGGCAACCTGCATACGTCCGTAGAAGAAATTCAATGGCGTATGTGAATCCACCAACCCGCACTGGGCCAGCGTGGTGGATATGGCCCAAACACCCTTCGTGGGTAGGCCTACGTCCTGCAGTGGACTATAAAAAAGGCTGGTACAGTACAGTACAGTACGTTAAATCTATATTCCCTTGTAATATGACATTGCCTTACGGTCACGACCTGCTCTAATCTTGAGTTATAGGCCATTCTGATATTCCTGATAGAGTCGTTCTAGAGAGCAATACAGCTATAATACAGCTTATTATAATGTCTTATATCTCTATGGCCGGTCGGCTTTCCTTTTACTGTCTAATACTTACTCAGTTCATTATGGAGATACCACACAATATTGCTTAATATTAAGATATTACAGCGAGCAAGGTTGTCATGAGACCTCTTAAAGGTTTTAGAACTCACTTGATCTAGTGCTTGATGTGATGCCCGCCTTACTATCAACAGTGAGTTCAAACTCCGGTCCCGTATTAATGAGTTCTTTGGAAATCATCTAAGTAGGCAATTTAATACAACCGTGGTGGTCAAGTGGTAGTAACACCCGCCTTACAATCGTGAAGTTATGGGCTCAAATTCCATTCCTGTATGTACCAATGAGTTCTTTGGAATTTATGTACGGAATTACTTACCGCATGGGTTTTTCACTGAAAGAAAACACTGTGACGCAACCTGCATACGTCCCTAGAAGAAATTCGATGGCGTATGTGAATCCACCAACAGGCATTGAGCCAGAGTGGAAAATGTGGCCTAATCACCTATCCTGGGTAGTTATATGTTCAACAATGAATTATTTAAAAGGCACAAGTCCTTGAATTTAGCAAAACAGCATCCTATAGAATGCAAAATTCAAATTCAAGTCACTGTAGTGAAATCGGACTGAAAAAAATAATTTAAATCAATAACAATTGTTTCTTACAAATATTATAAATTTAAGAGCACAAAACATATTTAAGAAAAATAAATTTAAGAGAACAAAATAACTAAAAAAAGTAACAATCATGTTACTTTTTTTAGTTATTTTGTTACTCTTTCACGCAACAACGGACAGATGCATCGACTTCATTTTCTGTATACGAATCTTATACGAATACAATTCGAATGTATCATATTTTTGTTACTTTTTAGCCAAGAAAAACGTTTATATATTTTGGGTAAATTCCGCTTTACCCAAAATATATAAACATGTTTAACGGCACAATTTGTACTGCTAATCATTGCCTAAAGTGTGCGTAAAACTTTTGTGGTTAGACGGATTGTTTCCATTGGAAAACGGCAGTAATCAGTCAAATTTAATTATTATTTAAAAAAGAAATTGAAGATCAAGATCATTTCAATTATAAACCTAGATATTATCGTTTCGATCAAGTCAGGTCTAGCTAAAATCAAAAAAGTTGCATCAAAATCGGTCTATCTGTAAGGCAACCCTACCCAGAGCCCAAGTGTTAAAGATTGTAATCAGTAAATGATCGCCTCATTACGTGAATTAGCTCGTAATTTGTAGACCGTATCGACAATGCGACGCGTGTTAGTGTAAGATTACCTTAATTTACTGCCTCAATGACTTCTAAATTAAGTTTACAAAGCTTTTTTTGAAAAAAAGGAAACTTATGGATAAATGTTTTGATATAACACACGGCAAATAAATAAAACGTGCAGCACCATAATCTTCTCAAGTAGAAAAAATAACCGGCCAAATGCGAATCGGACTCGTGCACGAAGGGTTCCCTATCATATGGAAGCCCCTTTAATTTTTTTTGACACAATCTGGTCCCACCTGCCCCTTCCTTCTAGACTTCATTCCTTCGTATGGCTAGACAGACGTGACCTAAACGCCACCCTTTTATGATGGACATTCCTCATACGAACAGCCTGAGTGTGGAACGCTTTGCCTGGGTCTGTCTTACAACGTGGTTGTCTTCAAATCCTGAGTAAATAGTGTAGGGTTACTATACGAAGGCTACTCTATCTCATTCTAACATGTAATGTTTGCGAGTATGTATTTCTCTTTCCTTCACATTGTCTACATTATGGTACAATACCTCTTTGTTCTATAGCATAATCGCAGGGCTTTGATAATTTGGGCAGCAGAGCTTTCAGAACGACTAGACTGAGTAGACGGCACTCGTGCCTGATATACAAAAGGCATAGAATATTTTAAGTACTAATACAACGGTTTAAATGGTAGAGTTATGTAACTCATAAATATACTCATCATGTGAAAATGGCAAATGTACTTAACTCATTGACTCATGTATAAAATGGAAAATATACATCATGTATGGAAAACACTGGACGTCGTTTGATTTCCCCGACCTTAGGATAAAAGGTCAGAAGAGGGGATAACAAGAAAATATATCATTTTCTTGCCACGCTCGCTCGCTCGGAAAAACGTAAGTTGCTGTTGCATTTTTTTTGACTAACCCAAAGGTATAGACGCTAGAATTTTCTTTGTGTTTGGTCATTTCTATTAGGTAATGTGATCAGCGAATTTGTTTTTTTTTTCCTTTTTTTCAACCAACTCACAAAAGGAGGAGGACCTGTCTTTGACTGTGATCGAAATGCACAAAGAAATTACAAGAGTAATTTAGTAAAAAATCATCCAATTTTACTTTATTATTTTTTTCGATTAATCGTAAACATCCGGTAATGTTTACGAAAATGTTTGAACGGAAGCGCGTGATTTTTTGTAACTAGCTCTAATTAACTAAAAAAAAAAAAAAATAATAACTATGAAGGTATAATTATTTTAACGGTAACGTGGTTTTCGATGATTATATAGATCCTAACGAAGTTGACGAAAGCAAATTATTCTGCTGTACATTTAAGTAATGCGTACTGCGGTCAGGGATGTGGAAATATGGTAGAACATCTAAACCCAAGATAATTATGTTTTCGAGAACGACGTCATGGATGTGGGAAATAATATATTTAAAGCCAAGATGTTTTCTGGAATGGCGGCATGGATGTGGAAAGTAAGGTAGAATATCTAAAGCCAAGATTTTTTTTAGAATGTCGTGTCGTGGATGTGGGAAATAAGGCAAAATGTTTAACACCAAAATATTTTCTAGAATATCTTTAACGTGGGAAATAAGGTAGAATATCAAGGGCCGAGATGTTTTTTTTGAAATAGCATCATGGATGTCGGAAATAAAGTAGAATACCTATCTAAAGCTAAGATGTTTTCTGGAATGGCGTCGGCACAGCCTAAAATGCGTGAAATTATGGTAGTGACATGATACGCCATGTCGATGTTTTTCTGATGATAAGTAAATATTATAATAATAATAAAAAAAAACGAATGTGCTGGTTTTCTAAATGTCACAGTCGATTCTATGGTGTGCAGTTTCTAAGTCAGAGATAATTTTTCAAAGTGACTTTTATTCTTATCCATGATTAGATACATCCATGGTTTTAGTCCTTACTAAAATAAAACATCGTATCGCTCAATAATATTAACATGACGATTATAACGAAGGTAAAGCTAGAAGGCTGGAACAGAGAAGTGTTGTCTTTGTAATCAGAGTTTATTTTACAGCCATAAGTATTGTGTTTATTGTATTGGCTTGTGTTTATATGTTGCCTTGCCGTCGAAATACTTTTGTTGAGTACCTATTTGTTTTGCTTTACTCATTATTTAACCCTAAGTATGAATACCTAATTATGACACACGTGCTACGTTGATCGAGGAAATATGTACTACAATGATTGTTACTACTGGTCAACGTGGTTTGTTACAGGAACTGTGATAGTCGATCGTGTTTTGAGTAGGTACTTACCTTCGTTATGAGAACACACTTAATATTTTTAAACTAGCGACCCGCCCCGGCTTCACACAGGTGTATTATACATATAAACCCTCCCCTTGAATCATTCTATCTATTGAAAAAAAATCGCATCAAAATCCGTTGCATAGTTTTAAAGATACACATAGGGTATACATAGGGACGGACAGACAGCGAAGCGACTTTGTTATATACTACGTAGTGATGATTGAGACTAATTTTTTCTTATTGAGCTTGATGAGGTTCATTTCCGGAAATATTTATAAAGGTGAAGAGTGATCAAAAATTTTCTAAAGAGCCTCTATTGGCACAGAAGAAGCTTTGGGGTGCACTATATCGCTGAAAATTAAACACATATCTGGAGTTTTCCTTAAAAATTTGGCAGCTGTAAATTATGAGCATGAACAAATAAGGTTTCATGAGGACATATTTAAAATAGAAAAGCGGTATCAAGGTTAGAGTTCAAGGATGTTTGTTGGGCAACTTCTGCTGGATGGTCAAAAGGGGCCAAATGGAAGCCACGAAAATTTCAAAATTTGTATACCAGTATAGCTATTGGGAGAATATACTAAAAAATATTTTCGGATCTTATGATTACGATATTAATATCACAACGATGTTGCAGTCATGCCACTACAGGCATGGATGAAATATTTGCTACCAAGTTAATACGCTGACTTTATACGGCATATTTATTTAACATATTTTATTTTGATGCGCGTACTGTAACAGTGTACATAATTACGACGTACTGCGAAATGCAATAGGAAGAATAGGACGTGCTACTATGAAGCTATACATAACTACATAAATAATGGGGTGATAAATTATGTCTATAAACACTTTATTAAGCCCGTTCGTGGAAGTTTCAGATTTCAATCAAACGGAGAATAACGACGAATGCACCTGAAGTGATTGACCCGAATATGAAGTCATGAAGGGATATACTTGTACGTGGGTCCAAGGACAAGAGTAGCACGCAGGACCCGAAAATTGCGTTCAGGAGGGATGTGAGGAAGAGTCCAAGGATAGGACTAGCGCCTAAGCGCATAAGACCCGAAGACTGGGTCCAGGAGGGATGTGAGGGAGAGTCCAAGGACAGGACTAGCGCATAAGCGCATGGGACCCAAGGACTGGGCCCAGGAGGAATGTACGTGAGTCCAAGGATAGGACATACACTTATATACCGAAGGACTCGAAGGATCGGGTTCAGGAAATGCAAACTAATACAATATGGAAGGAAACGAGCAAGTTCCAGACGAGGGCAAGTCCACTGAAGTATTTGTATCTGAAGAATGGATGATTTTAATAGTAAGCTAATAGATAAGTGTTTGTTAATTTTAGAATAATTTAAAAGCACTGACAAACTTAAAGTGGCATTCAATACGAATGTGATACCGGAATTTGACCTATTAATTAAAGAGCAATCTGTGACATGGATAACTGAAGTAGAAGAATGTGTCAAAATTTATGGATAGATATAGAAAGAAATTATCTACTACTCTAAACCTAAACTGTTCAAACAACATAGAACTAAGATCCAACTTTGATATTACATTCGCAGATGGAATGGAAAATATAATTAAGAGAGCTAAGATAGTGATGTATGGAGAGCTTTTAGAAACATTTAATTGTATGAAGATGAATTTGTTAAATAGTTGTAAAATCTATAGTAGGCAGGCAGGCAGTAAATTTGTACTACATGACATTGAGGATCGGACGGTAAAGGTTGGTGTCCACACCCTGCTGAGCAGCTTAAGGATCTGGAACAGGTATTAAAATATTTCCGAACCACTAAGGTCAGTCAGGCGAGAGAAACTCTGAGCGCGACACGCAGACTAAATGAAAGAAAGTTTGGACCCAATCCAAACTATAAGGGATTTTTCAAACCAGGTATCAGTACGACGACTTCGGACATTAAATGTTTCGATTGTCAAGAAGTCGGATATTCTAGCTATAAATGTTACAAACTTGCCCTGAAATGTAATAAATATTGTAACCGTTTCGGCCATCAAACATCTAACTGTCCTAGGAACAGGGTTGGAAACGAA
The DNA here is from genome assembly GCA_949316475.1 of Hypomecis punctinalis. Taxonomy (NCBI): domain Eukaryota; kingdom Metazoa; phylum Arthropoda; class Insecta; order Lepidoptera; family Geometridae; genus Hypomecis; species Hypomecis punctinalis. The sequence continues at coordinate 305,797 of OX438817.1, forward strand.
TCAGAAAAGGGCTAAGTGTCAGGTAATGATTTCAAACAAAAACGGGTTTTGGAGTTAACAGCTAAAATAAGATTATTAATAAGTACATTCTCAACGTTAAGCTAAATGGATCATCAATTTCTTATCACGTTGATTTGGGCAGCCAATGCTCTCTTATCGAGGTGAGTGAGACTAAGTCTCTGAACTTTGAAATCACTGAACGAGTTTCAAACCGAAACCAAATTTATCGATGCTCGGAGGTATTGGGAGAAATTTGTACTCGCCGTTTGAGAATATCTCACGTTGCTGTAGAGGTTCAGAGTCTGACATATATGGTTGGCTTATATGTTGTAGGAGACTATGCATTGTAGCATTCGGTAATTGATGGAGGAGATCATAGATCGTAAAGTCCATTATTGATGCTGGGTTTCGAGGTTTTGATTTGAGGTAAGGTGTATTATTTATTTCACGGTCAGTACAAGATCAGGAACGAACATGGAGCGTTTTTGCTATACACTGCTCTGTCGAAGATGTTAACTTTTTCAATAACTCCAGGAATTAAGGTAAGATAAAATATGCTAGCGTATACACTATACATGGACAACGTGCTTATACCGTCTAAAGGTTTCGATGAAGACACAAAGATTAGACGAAAGTGCGATTGTTAATAATAAAGGGAAGGGCTTGAGTTAAAAGAAAGTAAGTGCCACATTGTTCTCGAATTAATAGATCTCTTCGGAATTGTGGTAAGCGCGGACAGCATTCGTCCAGGCATGTGAAAGTAGAAGCGATCTCCGAATTCCCTTAGTCAAACAATCAACATGAGGTATGTACGTCAATTTTTGAGTTTATTGGAATCTTGAGACGATTTGTCAAAAGTTATGAAATAACACTCCGAGTGGCTCTGGACAGTAAGTAAATTAAAAAGGAATAAGTATTTACTAATATATTAATCCTTGCTTTATAACATGCTGTTATAATTGCGGAACGTCCATACGCATGTTTGCCAACAAGGTCTGGCAGGAATACTCCTAGAAAAGAACTCGAATGACGCGCTGCAACTAGAGTCCTATTTTAGCCATAAAACTACAGTCGACAAACGTTAGTGGCATTTTTACGAATCGGAGACATTAGCGGTTATCACTTCGTTAAACCGGTTCAGAATCTACCTTGTAGAAACTAATTTTGACGGACTGGAATGCTTCTCTTCTTCTTCATGCCGATGGTTCTAAGTGAGATTTATCTAGAGAAGCTTTGCCCAGTAGTCCCAAGGAGAGGTGGCTTTAGATTGTCCCTGGAAAAACATGATTTCGTATCCCGAATTTAATGATGATAGGTCCAACTTTAGGAATATACTTACACAATAGAATATCGTCCTGGAGCTCAAACGCTAGATGACCTCAGCAGAAATCTAGCTCTACGGTTGAGCAGTACATCCGATTCAATTGTCCGATGACGGGGTAAAAAATAATAATAATTAGAAATAAAAAAAAAAGATTATTACTTAATATTAGCATTGGTTGATGAGTTTATAAAGTACTTAACTGTACATCTCGTGAATCAGCGAAATCAGCTACTTTGGTATGAAAGATAAAGATTTCATCACTTACTCTGGAGTTCCCTCACGTCTTATTACTGACAAAAGTATTAGTCTTACTAACAAGACATTTCACGACTATCACATACTATTCAGGTAGGTCCAAAATGCAACATCTACCCTTTGGTAAAATGAGCAGGTAAATCGATTTAACGGGATAATACTAGACGCCTTGTCAGCTTTTAGCTATGGAAATTACGACCAATCCTAGGAAGAACATATTTATGACAAACAGGTAGATATCAACACAGCAAAAGATAAAACTACAAAAAAGTCTCGAACTGCCGTATTTCACAAGCCAAACAAAAGGTGAGGTAATTCGTAAAACTATGATAAACGCTCCCATGGAAGAATTGAAAGAAGGTGAAAAACAGGAGAAAAGATTAAGGAGCAACAGGTAAGCGGCGCTGTTTATATATATTAAACGCAGGAAAATTCCAAATCAACACAATGAAAAAGACCCAGTAAGAGAGAGACATAGTTGAGTGGAGAGATAGCTGCCGCATGATGGTAAGTTTCAATAGTTAACACTAAATACCAAGGACCATACCGAATTACCGAGATCCTCGATCCTCAATGACATATTTCTGATTGAGGGCACACTTCTGACTTGTAAGCGAGGCATATAATTGGAAACCGTAGTTGCAGTTTACAAGATTTAACTTTGAACGATTTTTAATAGAGATTTGGTAACCAAATCATACGATAACAATTCTAGTGATAACGAGCAGACGTGAGCCTCCAAAAAAATAAAAAAACACACGAATATAAAGAAAAAGTCAATTGTAATTGAAATTTAATGTCGGTATGGTGAACCAATTTGATTTAAACTACTGCATTATAGCAGCAATGAATGTTTATTTAGGTTATACATATAATTTAGTGAAGTTAGTGACTATCTGGTTTATAGAGCCAATCATAATATCATATGATTATAAATATGTTAACTACTTGATCTTGATGTTAATTTGACTTATTCGATGTTTTGTGGCCTAGATTAAAAATATTGCCTCTGTCAAATTAAGAGATAGAAAAATGGCTTTGAATTAAAATAAAATACGTACATGATTGAATATATTATAGTTGATGCAAATAATTATCATAAACAAATCTTGAACTGAATAGTTAGTACTAAATAGATATTTCGCATTTCAGAACTGTACATTTTTGAAACTACGATGAATAATTTGGACTGTAATAACCTTTTATTGAATAGAGAATCTACTATTTTGGACAGTCGGAGTGCTAATTAGCCGTTTATCTTTGACTTTTACTATTTAAAAGATTTGCTTACTCATTCATAGCGATGGGACTCGCTAGAAGTAGGATGGCCGAGCTGTAGGGTTACTATACGAAGGCTACTCTATCTCATTCTAACATGTAATGTTTGCGAGTATGTATTTCTCTTTCCTTCACATTGTCTACATTATGGTACAATACCTCTTTGTTCTATAGCATAATCGCAGGGCTTTGATAATTTGGGCAGCAGAGCTTTCAGAACGACTAGACTGAGTAGACGGCACTCGTGCCTGATATACAAAAGGCATAGAATATTTTAAGTACTAATACAACGGTTTAAATGGTAGAGTTATGTAACTCATAAATATACTCATCATGTGAAAATGGCAAATGTACTTAACTCATTGACTCATGTATAAAATGGAAAATATACATCATGTATGGAAAACACTGGACGTCGTTTGATTTCCCCGACCTTAGGATAAAAATAGGTATCTTCTGGGTAAGCGTACTACACCCTAGACCGCATAATCAAATTCAAGAATGCGCATTGAATGCGTGAAAATGTGCTGTGAAATAGAACCTTTCTTGTACTAAAGTAGAGAATATTTTTGCAAATTGTGCAATTTTCAAAATAGGTTACTAGTAAAAGGTACACATGTGCTTAAAAGGTCTATTGTTTGGAGAGCTACTATAATAGATTATATTTTCCGCGTTCTCCAAATTCTACAGACTACCTAGAGCAGTTTCAAAGAAGACCCCCCAGTTCTCAGTAGGTTGTCAGCCGTGTATCGAGGAAATAGTCTGAAATATAAATCACAATCGCAATGTTAACGAGCCACAGTTATTGGAATACGGTCCTTTCTCGGCATCTTCATAGATCTTTATAAATGTCACAGATATTCCAATAATAATGTGAAATGTATGGGATGAGAGCTATGATGTCTCCGAGTTAGAATATGGGGGGCTGAGCTATTTATGTATGCTCAAGACTGATGTTTCTCATATTTATAGTAAACCAACAGAAAAGCCAAAGTTACAAATTTAGCCTAGAGGATCAGCAAGTTAAAATAGTAGTGAGCAGGGCACATCTCACGTATAATTAGATATTTATGCGCTAATAAACAAATCTATTTATTTTATACTTTAAAACTAACAGCGAATGGAGCTGTATAGTTCTTAAATAAAAGCCACGCGCCGACAAACGCAGCGTAGGAGGCTCTCCCATAGGGTAGACAGATATGATATGATATGATAGAGACTGCATGATGGTTCTAGCCTCTCCCAATCCCAATAGGATCGTTCATTTCCAATACCAATTGGGAAAATCTATGTCCAACTTATAGTGGACATATTAAATCAGTCGTCGTCATTGTCATGGAAGAAAAAAATGATAATGCTAATGTGGCAGAGTTTCTTCCGGCGATACTTAATACTTTGATATCGGTCTAGCTTTTCGCAAGCCTACGCAAATTAACTCTATTAAATGAAGTAATTCAATAACATTAACAAAGTACGTAATACCATCACTTCAAGTTAACCAACTAGCTCGAGTTACCGCGACCTCCATGCTCCATAATTCCCATAATTCATAATCCATAATGTAATAATAGTTAATAGAGCTAATAAATAACGACATAATGCGAGCGCATTATTATAATGTAATGTACGGCGGACGAGCGCGCCTCTCGGAGGCGGGGCCGTCGTAAGTTTAATGGTAATGTTGGTATGACGTCTTTATAACCAACTCTAGAAAGGGATAGTTTGATACAGGTTTTATAGGTTACCCCTATGCAGAAATTATATTCTTTTGCCACGAATAAGATCGTGCTTGACCACCAACTTGCCTGATGGTAAGTAACGTTGTGGTTAATGATGAAGCATAGAGACTTCGCAGATAGGTACCTATTCAATTTGACTTTGAAAAGCTACAGATTTTTTTTTGGACTTCTTACGCACGGCCTATAACCCCAAACTAAGCAAAGCTTGTGATATGGCTGCTAGAGACTGATATACTACAAATACTTATTTTTAAATACATACTTGTATAGATAGTAACTAAAAAGCACCCAGACACAGAGCAAACACTTATGTTCATCACATAAATATTTGCCCTGGGGATCGAAACCACGCCTCTTTGATCCAGAAGTTAGGGTCACTAACCACTGAGCCACCGAGGCAGTCAATCATAGCCCTCTCAATATCTTTCAGATTGTATCTCTGAAAGCTATGGAGTGGGCTATGATCGGAGTCTCTCTGCGAGACCGAATTAGAAATGTGGAGATCCGTGTTGAAATCGCAGTGGGCTGGGGACATAGCACGGAGGACACCGATGGGGTCGAAAACTTCTCCTGTGGAGACCACGTACCGGCAAGCGCAGAGTAGGATGTCCGTCCACATCAGACGGTTGACCTCATTAAGACCACAGGATTGCGCTGGATGCAAACCACTTCCCACCGGTCTTATTGGAGATCTTATCATGAAAAGTTTGCCGTTGTAAATGTCTAATAAATGATCTAATTCCAAAAACTTTAATAACCTAATTTCTAATGTAATCATTTACTAGAAGTACCAGGGAACCATAACCGGGCAGGGCGTGACAGCAGTTAAGCCACTCTACTAATAGCAGTTAGTAGGCTTTAAGTTAAACCACAGCGCTAAGAATAGTTACTAAGTGAGATGAGCACTTGAGCCGTAAACCCGAAGTTAATATATGAAGTATTAAAACGAGCTGTTTAAGGAGATCGTTTAACACACCTCTTCATTTTCGACCGAATGAGTCGTAAAAAGAAAATTGGGAACCATGTCCATTGACATGCGATAATTTTGTTATTTGGTAATTACACTTTTTGATGATTTGCTACGATAGCAACTTTAATCAATATTTTAGCAAACGTAGCGATGCGTCTCCATTTATATCCAGAAAATAGAGGCTATTCTGGATTAATTTTATTAGACTACTCAAATTCACCTACAATCTTTATCTTATATTGTCTATCATCATTGAAACACATAGTAGCTTTAGTAATTTATTTTTTTAGTATTTATAGATAGAATAACTCTGCAAGTAATCGAAAAAAACGTAAAATAATAATTAGATAGTTACTTTGTATTTCAGCACCAACATTTAAAAATATAACGATTTGTAAGACTGAAGACAAAGCAGAATAACACCTTGTACGTATCGTAATATAATTTTTATATTTAAATTAAACCATTTATTTTTCTAACGATCAAACAAAAACGAATATTATACTGCCCTTCGTGTAGTGGACACCTACCGTACGAATAAAACCTTTCAACTCCCAAATTACGATTACATTTAACAACCAAAAAGTTGTTGTTTTTCAGGCCATAGAACACAAGAGAAACGTCTTTTCTTTACCCGGCACAGCAGACACTATGCATCTTGCAGAGTCCCGTATTTGCCATGTGATAAATACAATACATATGAAATACGAAACATAGGTACTGTACGGTGCAAAATTTAATAACGCTTGTAGCGTAGTTTGACTAGGTGTTTCATGTTTTTGAACTTTCTCGATTTCAACACATTATTTTATTATTATATACTATGGGACTAATCGCGCACTAAAATTACGAGATAAATAATCGTCGTCATGGGTCAGCCTTCCCGTGACCAGGATCGATGCAACTCGGTCGAAACGTCGGGATGATGAGGTATTTATATATCTCGTAATTTTAGTACGCGATTAGTCCCGTAGTATATAATAATAATAGGTGTTTCTTAGCGATCAGCGAAGTTAAGAAACGTTCGACACTTCTAGTCTTCGGATGAGCGACTGCAAGTGGCATTTAGGGCTAAGCCTTGCCATGGCTCGGATGACATGTTAAATAATGGGCAGAATAGCCATTCGGGCTTAGTGTCAGAGTTTTTGAGCCGCCTGATGGCCTCTGACATAGCTAAATGTTTAAAACATCCGGGCCCCATAATGGCAGAATGGCTATTCTGACTACACGAGCTTACTGTTAGAATGCAATGCTGTAAAGGTGCTTACGAACATTGTTATCCCTGTGAGTAATAATTTTGTAATTACTGGCGTTACATGTAGTTATTGTGACTTCAAGCAAAGTTTCGTGCAAGGGAGATCAATATGATATGCCCCACCTCGCAAGGTCTCTGGTTCAGACCTTTTTAGTAAACGATTTATTATAATCGGTTCCCAGAAAGAGTATTTCAAATAACTTTGGCAAATCGTCAGCCAAAATATAGGTTTAGACATATCGGTCTAGCCGTGCGGATTTTTTGCTCTACAATATATTTAGTATTGAGTAGAATATGTACAGAATTGTAGCTTTTAATGTGTTATGATTTTATTGTAATTTAGAAGTAACATTGTTAGTGTATTTTGATTTTTTTTTGACATGCAAACGTTTTATTATTAGATGAACGCCGGCTGCACGCACGAGAAAGTGTCACGTTCCGCGATAGAGTGGCACGTTTGGCCTAAGGTTTCGGCTTGTTTTAGTTGTTGATTCAACAATGTTTTCTTATGACGTCATCACATGAAATTGTTGTCCGAAAACCGACTTTACAGACACCCAATTTTTTTAATTGAAAATAATTGTGTTTTAGACTTTTCAATTATTGAGAAACAATAGGTCAATCAATGCGTTCTTCAAGATATTTATGTTTTCGTTGTTTTTATTTGTTCTTTCGTAAGTACCTAACATAAAGTAATGAAAAATAAATTGTATCAATAGAAAAGATGTGGTATTTTCCTTTTAACACATAAAACTTTTGAAAATTCATTTCATATTAATATTAAACAACACATAACTACTTACACAAACTATTGGGAACTGTAACTCTGTGCATCGTTTACTCGGCTCTATTAAAGACTAATAAATCACTATCGTAGAGCTAGTTTTTGCCTCGTTGGAAAGATAAATAAAACTAGTCTGTTCCTTGCGGCCTAGTAACTCGTGTGTAATCTGTGACCGTGGTCGACGAACTTTACTTTTTATTTGATAAAACAGAAAACAGTTTGGATTAATGTTTGAACTGAACGCCAAATTAAACTGCCGTTACTAAAGCGCTGGTAACGGATAAATTGATTAATTTGTTTCAAATAGTAGGTATATTTTAAGCGCTTGTTGCAGCGATATAGAGTATAGGTTATTACCGATCATCAAAGTGCAGCAACGTATAATAAGGTCAATCTTTAGATGGGTGACCGCAGTTAGAAATAAGAGCTGTTGAGAATGGAATAAAATCCCGTTTATTCGTTATCAGATACCTTCAGGCACCTTTACCCGACCAAAATATACGAATAGCTGATATTTAGGGTTCCGTACCCAAAGAGTAAAACGGGACCCTCGCCAGGCTGTATCTCAGGAACCGTGATAGCTAGACACTTGAAATTTTTAAGGATGATGTATTTTTGTTGGCGCTATAAATACTTTAATTTTTTATTAAAATTGGAATAAAGTAAATATTTACGGAAGCTTTCATTTTACGAATGTAATTTTTTGGCGTTTTTTTGCTCTATAGTTATGTATTACGGTAATAGGTAGACGCTTGAAATGGGGTTAAGAGGCTCTAATACGATAGGAACCCTTCGGGCGCGAATCCAACTCGCACTTGGTCGAATTTATTTTGAAGTATTCGAGATTTTTCGTATAAGAGTATACATTTTTAACCAACTTCCAAAAAGGAACAGGTTCTATGTTCGTCTGTATGTTCTTTTTTATGTTCAGCGATAATTTCGCCAATTGTAAACTGCATCGAAAAATTCATTGGTAGTTATACTTCTGAATAAAAGAGTATACTCCCGAAGTGGTCTCACTTAAATTTTGCAGAAATCGGCTTAGCCGTTTTTGAAAAATCAACAATTATGTAAACAATTCGAGCGAAATATTCGAATTTTGTACACGAAGGAAGGCTTTGCTATTTTTTGCTTTAAGTAATTATTATTATAATCTTTTCAAGACTATTCTCAGAAAAGTACTCGTAGGTAGGAACTCGATTACTCGCAGGTACCGCACTTTTGCCAATAGCACGGCCACCGAGCTAATCAGAGAGAATCACTAATAAAGGTGTGTACTAGATTGCACTGCAATTCAATCTTGGAATACACAGGACTGTAAACATTTTATTGTTGTAATGAGCGCGCGGGGCTAACATTAATGTGGATTTAAATTTATCCGTGGCGCTTACCTGCTGTGAGCAAATGTGGCGCTTACCATTAGTATAAGGCCTACGAGAATGATCGGGTGAACGCCTTAAATTAAGCTATTCAACTAAGATATTGAATTGGAAAATGTTTGATATGAGCAGATTTTAAGTAAGTAACTTTGTTATGCAAGATAAACTTATTTCTAAAAATTTACACCTATTTTACAATTAAAGTAATATGGACATTCTTTTTTAGGGTTCCGTATCTCAAACGGAACCCTTATAGGATCACTTTGTTGTCCGTCTGACCGTCTGTGTGTCAAAACCCTTTATCTCGGGAACGCGTAAAGATATCGAGTTGAAATTTAAACTCCATACGTATATTTATAGTCTTTTGTAGTTGTGTGAAAGAAAAATTTCTCAGTTATCGTTAAAAGAGTCGTTTATGTCGTAAAAAACCGCATATTTCGACACTCACAAACATCAAAACCTACAGGGTACTTCCCGTTGAATTTGCTTGGCTTGCATTCAACACGATCCTGCGGTCTTGATAAGGTCATATGTCCACCTTGTATGTGTATGTGGACGTTTTATGCTGCGCTTGCCAGTACTTGGTATCTACTCGAGACTTTTTGACCCCATCAACATGCAGAATTAGAATCTACAATGCAGTTGTCTAATAAGAAAATAGAATTCAATCTCCAGTCATCAATAGGTGCGTAATGAAGTCCGAAACGTAATTAAGTGCGCTGAATAGCACACGTCAATCTCGTTTTAATCTCACCGTCCACCACAATACCAAAAATGTCCGGAACAGAAGTACAGCTTCGTACAATGTGCACTAAAGTAACGCACACATAAACACCGCTCATGGACACGAAACCGAAACGAAGCACAATGCTTTAAGTCTAAGGGTACCCACTCTTGCTAATATAGTGAGATTTTCGCTAGAAAACACGTTATTTTCTTTGCTTTAGAAAAATGCTTTGGTGAAAAAAACAATAATTTGGCAAATCAATTTAATCGTTAATCAAATAACTTAAAATTGATAGAGCTGCCAATTTATCTATAGCTAGACTGTATTTTCGATTACCTATAACTTCAAAAAATGGTTTTTTAAAATGTAGAATCATAATTGGACTTCAACAAATTGGCAGCATAGACCACATCCATTTGGAAGCCGTCGGCCCGGAAGTATTGTCAGTGGGGACATTTATTGCTCTCATTCATTTCTAGATTTAATCCGTGCTCGATGACGTGTGCTTTTCATTGTGTGAAGCTGGGGTTCTATTTTTCAAATTCGAATGCCTAGGACCGTATACGAAACTTTGACAGTGACAGATCGAAAACCATTCGCCATATTTGTTTTTTCTTTTCAGGTAATGTCCCATTTCACGATTTCCCTCTTTGTAGTCTATTAAAAAATCAATCCTCCTTTACAGACTTCTAAAATTGCTATATATGATCCAGTACAGAAGTTTTGCGTGAAATAGATAGTTTGAAATAAATTTCGAAAAAATAAGTAAAGATTTTACAAGATAATACGTTACTAGGCATTCGAATTCAAAAAATAGAGCCCCTGGACTCCTGCTCTATTGTCGCTTTGTTTTGTAGTATGTCGGTATGAAGCTTGTCTTCTGTTTCTCTATGTTTATTTTCTTGCTATCGATTCACACGCGTGTTGCGCAACGCGGCCGTGACTCGGCGGCACTCACGAGTTTCTGACGCGAGGGATACCACTTGAAGATCACTTTAATCACCTGTTTTGTCCTGAGATTGAATACTGTTTACCATAGCACGCTTTGGCTTTTAATAGCCTAACTCTGAACATTGGTCTACTACTATTTTTTTACCAGGGGAAATCCTTAATGGATACCACCACACCTCGAGGGTAGGCGGGTGTATGTGGTAGTCTCCACCGACTGGTCGGTATACCCACTAAAAACCTTGAGTGTTTCACCACTGCACATGGTGTCGCGACTTTGAGCATGTTTTCGCACTCTTCCGCGGCACCCGACGACAACGCTGGCCCATATCGGACTCCACCACTGAGCTTGCGCTCCTTTCCGTCTCGATGACGATGTGTCGGAACACCAGTCATATCGTCATCTACGTCTCGGGACCAACCAACACTGGGCGTCGGACAGCTCCCGTATCCAACAGGCCTCGTACGGGCCTACTACCCTACCCTTGAAGGGCGATTGGGATGACCACGCAGTTCTATATGTTGTTCAATCTTAATTTGTGTGGGGCTGATTGATTTTTTTGCTTTCTCTTTGGGATTACATGCACAGGTTACTATCGATCCTTTTTTTAACGAAAAGCCATTGATGAAAATATCTAGAATCCAGTGATTTACATCGATGGTTTTTAGGTTAGCCTAATTTATGTTATATTTGCTAACTGCATGTTGGTGGTGATTGAAGAAAGGCTTGAGCACCAATATAATCCCAATTATTTTTAACTATGTCAATTCGAACATTAATTTATCAATCGATTTTTAAATTCTATGTCATAAATTTTTTTTTGTGTGCACCCAAAACAAATGGACTAATTTAATTGCAGACAAACTTACTGATGTTTGTAAATAAATACTAAAGTTAAGCTATATTTTAAAATACATATCAATGAGTTTAAAAAAACAGCATAGAAATCTCAAACCCATTTGTGAAAACCAAAATTACCTAAACACGTTAACGAGGATTTCGTCTCAAAAGGAATATGAGAAGTGGGCGAAAAGGCGGGGCTGTATTGAAACCAAAATGATCGACTGTCATAGCCTTTCTAGCTTTACTGTAATTTGCATTTTATCGATATTAATATAGAGTTTATATTTAACTGTTTCTGAAACTATTTCTTAAAATATCTTTTCTTTGTTCTTCGTATTTTCTAGCTATGCAATTTGAGTTTTGTCATTATTCTAATAGGGTCTATTTTGAACTGCGTGTTAAAAGATTTCTTAGTGTCCCTTTGCTTTGTCCGTCAGTGGATTGGCAGTAATGATAGGGCTTGGAGAAATCATACAAATGATGTTTACAAATGAACTTCGAGAGAGAGCGTCTGCGCACTAAACATCGACAGAACAGAAGTCTGAGTTCATACAATTTGCTCAACGAGCAGTGCAAACTATACTACGTATACAAAATACTATCGATCATGCCTGAGATTTACGAAGATCAGGATAAAAGGCAAGCGTTATTAGCATGTCAATATGCATGTAACTCTGAGTAAGTGTATGTAGAACTGAGCTAAAATAACTCAACAACACATAACGAGTGCACTCACGTAGAGCTCGACATTAGATTGTGCGAATAACTCTTGTGCGACAAGACTGTTCTGCAACTTAACATTCGATTGTACGCTTGGGGAACACACAGAAGCTCGAAACTTATACTAATGCAAATCACAGTAACCATGTCGCATCTACAAACACCAACGTTGAAGGAAAAATTATCCGCTACTTTCGACTGCAATGTGCTTGTGCGGTTCATTTATAAAAAATCACTTCGGTGACGACGCCAACGGTTTGGGTGTGGTGATAAGCTCATTTATATTGGCACGAATACAGAGTCTCTATAGCTTATTAGCTGACTTTCTTGGCTTTAAAAAACTAGAATCGTATATCACATTTCGCCACAATCGATTTGGGAAGTTTCACAGCGTATTCTAGATAGTACCTATGTATTCGTGAGATTGTGTTCGAGCGCGCGTTAACTAAACCTTGACTTCTGTTCTCCTGGTATTGTGTGTCTGATGTTCATAGATGGAGAGCCGAGTTTACATAATCCTTGGACGGAGATATATCATCCTTGCGTAATCTACGCCTGAACATCAATAGGCTTAAGACGGGACAGGGATTATTTGTGTGAAATGTGGTGAGCAAAAAATACTGGGACAGTGAATAACTTTGAGTCTTTTATTTTAGACTTTTTCAAATCAAAACTACTTTCAATGACTATTTAAAAAGAAATATTCCTGGACGCTAATCTAAATGTATTCTATCAAGATTTTCTGCCAACAGTTCTCGGTTAAGATCCCTAAGCAAAATATTTGCCGATAAAAAAATCTACATCTTAAAAAGGCTCCACATCTATCATCATTTCAATCGCCTCTACATTTAACTTGTATGCTCGTAACATCGACTTGTCATTTTTTCTATTTGGCTCGTAACCAAAATCTCGAATCTAATCCAAATCAAATCGTAGGTACCTACAGAAAAGGGTGATCTGCCCACAATGACGGGAGCTACCACGCTTCCATTCCACCAGTAACGGTCACAATAATATACGATAATAAGAGTCCTCGAGATGTGGTAATGTACCTGACACAGAGTTTCATAGAGAAGGTTTCTCGATCAGGTGCGCGAGATAATCATATTCAAATTCTATATTCTATGTTAAAATAAAAACGACCTAAAGCAATTGCATTTGCCTCACAATATCACTATCACTACATAGTATAAAACAAAGTCGCTTCCCTATCTGTCTGTCCCTATATCTTTAAAACTGCGCAACTGATTTGAATGCGTTTTTTTAATAAATAGAGTAATTCAAGAGGAAGGTTTATATGTATAATACATTTGTACGAAGCCGAGGCAGGTCACTGGTTAAATTAAAAAAAAAACAAAGTCAAAAACATGCGGACGGCGCATTACCATCTTTATATCAATAAAACTTTGTCTCACTGCTGCTGGGTTGCATCTCTCCTATTCTTACATTGCCATCTGCCTCAGCACCGAAAAACAATAACATTTTGATACTATTTAACGGACAAAAAGAGTTTTCTCCCGGAACGTCCGAAAATGTTGTTATTCTACAGAAAACGCGATAATACCGGTCGATTCACAATCCTCTTAAGTGTCGGACGATGCACACGCCCCAAACATCTTAAACGCCTGCTTATAAACATGTAGATATTTTGATTGATTGATAATTATTGTTTTATTGATTCACACACACAGATATTATAGTGTACGAAAAAAAAGTCGGTTGTCTGTAATGTCGACTTTACGGCTGATAATTTTACGTAATAACGTCATACTAAAGCATTATTGAATCAACATCAAAAACCGAACGCATAGGCTGATTTTGCCTTTCTATCGCTTGTTCCGCGGTCTCTCTCTCTTGTATCCTCGGCTCAGGCGGAACGTGACACTTTTTCGTGCGTACAGCTAGCGTTCATAGATTTATAATATATGCATATACATGTGAAGCGCCGGTTGCTTTATAATTGTTGCGTTTTTTTTATATTTTTTTTTTATAATCGAATTTAATGTGCTTTGTAATCTTAATACATATAAATCTCGTGTCACAATGTTTGTCCTCAATGGACTCCTAAACCACTTAACCGATTATAATAAAATTCGCACACCATGTGCAGTTCGATCCAACTTGAGAGATAGGATAGTTTAAATCTCAAATTATAGTCGTAATTTTAATTTATTTAGCCACAGCAACGCGGCATATTTTTGTGTGTGTTTTTTGTGATATGTAATTTATTATTATTGTTAACCAAATTTGACATTGACGTAATGTAAGTAATATTTATTATTTATCATTAGTGTAATTGGTTACTGTTACCGTGCTAATTTGATATAAATAAATAACTAAAAGTGTGTTATTCCAGGCAAAATTTGCATGACTGTGTGAGTAATTTGTGTGCCTATTCATTAGCGTTTATGGCTACTTGTGATTGTAAGTGAAGCGTTTCGTAGGAAATTACATCTCCGTTGATTTAAAGCGTCATGTCCTATCTCTCCAGATCTGGGGTCACAATAATCCTATCTCGAGCCTTCGAGATGCAGTATACGTACAATAAACCGTTTTTATTATAAAACCGTTTTTACAATAAAACGGTTGTTATTATAAAACGGTTTTTACAATAAGGCGGAAGCCACACAATGCATATAAGTGGGAGTTTTAAACTTTAACAAGCGGCTATTCTTTCCTCAACTCTATAATTGGCTCCTGAGATTCAAACTTTCGGATTTAAAAGAGGTATAGCTTATTATTATAGTTTTTTTTTGGGATATGGAGGCTGAATATTTTTTAAAGGTGTGTCAATGTTATTGCAAAAATAACTGCAATGAATATAAATGTGCATATTTCACCGGATGTAAGAATATCACTCGCCCAAGTACCCCAACGAGGTAAAGAAAGAGCTATGCTCGGGTCTATCTGCGAGATTGACTCAGAAATGAGGAAACGTCCAGTCCAGCGGATTTTCAAGTTGCAATGGCAGTGTGCAGGGACATAGTTACTTAATATTTGAGCACAGAGGACTAACAACTGACCTCATGTAAAGTTCTCGAGTGGAGATCACGTACTGGCAAGCGCAGTGCAGGACGTCCATCTACAAGGTGGATAAATTGCTTTGCAGTGGATGTCCTACGGCTGACAATGATGATGATGACATTATCAAGAGATTGATAATTCTGTACAAATTATGGCTAAAATGATGTAAGCAAGTTGATTGAATCAGGCGTTACTTTGCGGAAATTCATCTTCAAATCTTTGTTTTGAATAAATATTTAGTGTATTTCCGCTAAGCAACTTTTCTTGCGAGCGACCTCAAAGAGTCAACACGTCCTGAAGATGCCTCGTTGAGGCGAAACACGTGTCGAACAGAGTGTAGTGCAATAACACCCTTATTGGTGTTATTTATTAGTGAAGTGTTTTCAATATTGTGTCATATTATTATTAAAGATTTTTTTTAAATGCCCTTAAACTTATTTGCCTACTTCAAGATAGCGGAACTACACTAAATATTTTTTCAAAACAAAGATTTGATGTAAGCAAAATAACTGTTCCTCTATTTGACTATATGGATGGTACTGGTGTTAAAAATCATTCTCAGTAGGTAGTTCCATCATGGAACTGCGAATGGTACTAGTGTAAACTCAAAATTAACACTAGTTCCATTATTTCGAGTTCCAATTGAATGGAACTAGTGTTGTAAATTTTTAACAGTAGTTCCATCATGGAGCTGTTTATGGTACTAGTGGCAACGAACTAAAAAAAACTATTGGCTGACGGCGTTTACGACAATATGTAGTCATAAAAGTACGAAAATCATCTAATTATGTCTCTTATTATCAGGTCTCTGGGCCTCTTATTACCTACCTGTATTCAATTTACCTTATCAATATTTTAGATCAATTAATTGGTACAAGAACCGAACCTATTAAATCCCTCTAAATTACCTATACGTCAATAACCACACTTACCTAAGTATAGCTAAAAAATAATACAAAAAGCTATCGGCGGACTGTGATTATAATAGTTTGCGGTTTTATGTTTGTTTTATTGTAGTGGAGCGATTTATAGTGCGTAATAACGGGGTTCCGCGCCGCGAAGGTTTTTACGTCAATCTTGTGTCGATGCCTTATAGAACCTTGATGTATGGCTAAATAGAGCAAAAATGGCGATGAATCTGAGTATACAGTTAAACATATTTTACTTAACGTGGATCGTCTCGGCCAGAGCGCGAAATTCAAATATTTTTGGGTTTTTTGACATTTATAGATAAACTACTGATTTTAAGTTTATGAAAACTCATTTAACGACCATAAATAGGAAGCATTTACGAGTTCCATACTCTTGAAAGCCAAATAAGTGGTTTATGCACGAAAGTGCATCAACTGATTTTCACCTTAGTTTTTAGTTAGTGGACTCTTATGCATAAATAGGCCATTATTTTGGTTTCTAGATGTATATACCTCACTAAAACTACCTATCCACAACGGCTAAATGAGTTTTTGTGAACTTACAATAAGCAATTTATCTGTAAATGCTAAAACACTCAAAAATATTTAAATTTCGCGCGCGATTGATTGATTGATTGATTGACTCAGTGAGCCAATCGCAAATTCTAAAGCCCGGTAATAAATTTCATAACGATCACAGTATCCAAAATGTGACCATAAAGGTCGCAGGATCAAGGATTGCAGGATCAAAAATGCGGTGTGATGAGATCATCCCTCCACCCTGTGGGGGGACGTCCTTCATTGCGCTCGCCTTGCAATCTTTTCAACCCCATTGGTAATCAGTCCTCCGTGATATGTGCCCTGCCCACTACCATTTCAACTTGCCAATCTGCGGGGCTATACTAAAAGGGACTGCACTTTTAGTTCTTCTATATGGATCTTCTCATTTCCGATTCGACCTCGCAGAGACTCGTGAGCGTAGTCCTCTCTATAGTTCATCGGGCTTCATGGAGCTTAATAAGGACCATATTTAAAATCTGCTACAAAAAAAATACTCCTTTAAATAGGTATACGCATTTCAAAGTCAGTTATTTATTTTTTTCACCAATATCAAAAGCTGTATTTCCTTTAATATTATGGTCAACAATGAGGACTCAAATTGGCCCATGTCAGTGTTTTGATACGAGCTGTAAGTTTTTGTGCCCATGGACTGGTTTACTCACAGATGTCGTGAGATGGGACATGTCATCTCGATCTACCGGGACCTAATAAGAAACGAAACCTATCTAAAATCACAACTAGGCGTACCGCTATACACATAATTATACAATTACTACTCATAGAGCACATCAAATCACATTTTCATATGCACTTACCATCGACTTGGCACTTTTTTGTATGCTCTTTCACATCAATATTTAAAACAGAAAAAATTCCAAGTCGCTAACATCACTGTATTCTGCATCATACTGTTGCCCTTCCACTTTTGAGGCTGAAAATTGTTGATCCAGAATACCTGGTCCAGTTGCTTGATTTATTGTCACTCTTTGCATTGAATACGAGAATAAACCACCCTTAATTTTGTAAGTATTTATTATTCAAAACATCCACGAAAAAAAGTACGTTTTTAACCCCTAACGCTCGATGGAGTGTTATGTTTGACGGTGTATGTATGTATGTGTGCGCAGGTATTGTCTTGTTGCTACGGTAAGAATCTTATTGTTTCTGCCTTCTATATTTATTTTTATATTATTAAACGTGCCTTTTGCAGTGTATAAGTATTTGCTACATAGGTATTTTGTGTGCTGGATAAGGAGAAGCCCTTTCGCTGTATATCTATGACTTTAGAATGGTGCGTTCGTTTGTAATTTGACGACATGCATTATGTAATTCGTGTCTCGTTACTAACATTAGGCGGATTGGATTTCAATTACGAAAATGGTCGGTTAATATAATATTAATAAACGTCGTGTGTCGTGGTTTTGCTTTTAAATTAATTCTGATTTTATTCAGTTTGAGGAATAATTCCATAGCTGGCTGAATGCAGCAGTGTCTCCGCATCTCTACTGCGCTATTTCCAGTCATCTTAAAAAGAGGAGGGTCACGCGATTACTCCTCCGATTATGATCAAATTTTGATGATTCTATTTTTATTTAGTATATCATACTTCAAAGGTACGTCGAGTGGTTTTTGAAAAATCATAAACTACGTTGATGATACCTACATTGATTTGTGCGAACAATTCCAAGTCTGTACACGGTTGAAGGTAGTTATGTCATTTTTGGTAAAACTAATACATCGGTTTCATTAGTTGTAAATCTCATAATACTTGTTCATCTGTACATACCACACCAACCTTCAAGCTATCCATCAAAATACAAGTGTGAACAAACTTAGTTTGTATGGCTATGGATGTACTTTCCATGTTAGGTAAGTATGTACTTATTATGTAGTAATATGTTTTTTTGACCAAATATATTTATGTACCTATTGAAGTTATGTGCGTTACAATTATTGCAAAAATTGACATCTGAGCGCTACCGCGACTCGAATGACACGTTAAACTGTGGGTCCCGGTTTTTTAAACCGTTTAGCCATGTCAGAGGCCTCCAGGCGGCCTAAAAACTCTGACACTAGGGCTAGCCACTTAAACGAACTTACTTTTTTATTGCAAAAATATGTTGTTTTTTGCAATAATTGCACTGCATTTTCCGTTTTCGCAACTATTTTGTAGCGTATATACAAAAACTCACAAAGTTAGTGTTAGCAAAAACCCACAAGGCAACTAGTCCTTAATAGCAGATATAACGGCATCTGCGCTAACCCAATCACCATTACGCTGCGTCTGCGCAAATAAACATCCCGCGATGACTGCGAGATGATATATCGCGAGCTAGAGGCGACACTCACTCAATAATAAGTGCCCGCGACAAGCATTGTAAGGTAAAATAAGAGTTTGTAGCTAAATAGATTATAGACTGCTATAATTTCAACTGACATGCAATTAGAAAGAGTTTCTTATTTTAAGGTATGTGTGAGTGTGTAAAAGAGACTGTGGCAGAAACCAGGATACAGCTGTTTATTTATAAGTAGGTACTTTTATTAAAATTTTGCAAGTGCTTATAACTCGAATTGAAATTACATAATCATTTCTTTTCGAAAAACCTTTAAAATTATTATTTATAGGATGATATCAATTAAAACGACAGTGTATTATATGTTTATGTTAATAATAGCCTGTGTCATAACCAAATCTACAGAATATAATCCAAGCATGTCATTCTTATATTTTTCTTAATCTTTCAAAGCTAAGTGTGAGCACAATAGGTGCAAAAATATAACATAGAAGGTCAAATACAGTGTCTTTTCTATCACACTACTATACTCTACCGCGAGGAAGACGTCGATTGGACGTGGAATGGCGCGACTCGACGCCGTGAGTTACGGAGGAATAGAAATCAATTGACTCGGTAAACTCGCTGGAATTATAGCGCAGGCTCCAATATTCAACAGGTTTATAGAAATACTGCTTACATACCGATAAATAATCTTCAAATAGATATTGAATTGAAGGACGTGCTTTGGAGAGGGCCATGGTTGGAGTCTCTGCAAGATCAAATCAGTAAAAAAAATATGTCAAGGGAATATGTCACTTTCCGCCTTTCAAACTATGTCCATGCCAAAGATCAAGTCAATCCGTTGCTCCGTTGCTGCGTGAAAGAGCAGCAAACCACTAAGCCAACAAATACACATCGGATTTCTAATATTAGTAAGGATGTGTAGGGAAAGTATATGTCCAGCAGTGGACGTCTTAACGCTGATTGATGGATAGATAGGGAATGACATGATTTATGAAGGAATAAAAATCAATTGACTCGGTAAACTGGGTGGAATTATAGTGTAGGCTCAAATATGTTATATAAATTGTACTATAATGACAATACTACACTACTACTACATAGAAAGCAATTGGATCATCCACAGACCTTTGAAGGTCTAAAGATAATCCAAGTGCTCAAGCCCACTGCCAGTTGGCAGCGTGCCCAGCATGCTGGCAGCATTGCCACGCTGAATGGCAATGCTTATACGTTGAGCCAAATAAACACCAGCATTTTGGTCACGCGTCGCGTCCACCAGACGCTCAGAAAGACTTTTGAAAACGAGATGAGCTCCCGGCCCCCACGGACCCAAAGTCTCAACTCCAAATGGCTCAAATATGTAACCACTGCCGAGGTTAGCATATTTGCGCCGCTTGTGCTGCTCAGCCGAATTGGCCGCCGCTCCAGCCCTACTCTGAGTCTCAGGAAGATGTGACGGTGCCAAAGTATCGACGCAAGTTGCGTCCCATACTAAGGGCCGTCCACACTTCCATGGGATCAGCGTCATGCCGTCAGGCCTTTTGCCATCACCACGCGCCAACCCACTCGGTTCGAGTACGGCTGCGATATTGGCGGTGACAAAAGCCCTGCGTATGACATCGTTAAGGCTGGCGTGGCGTCCAATCCGACCAGCGCTTCTTGAGCAAGAGAGACCGTGGTGACCGAGCTGGTCAACTGCAGTACCACACTGACAGCGATGGGCTTCACAACACCTTGCACCCAAGCGTAAGCTGACAGCTAGACGAAATGCAGTTGGGTCTAAAAGGTTACCAGTATTGAAAGAGGGCAATGCTTGCAACCAAAGACCGGACTCCCATACAGAGACTGCAAGGATACGAGCGCGATCCGCGACGCTAGGACACGTGTCTAGAAGAGATTTCCGTGCTAGTTCGCAGATCGGCCGATCCCACAGTCTCTGCGACGATAAAGTCTTTGGAAGCTCGGTATTTGGGCAAGCGACCCTCCAAGCATTCGTTGCCTCATTCAAATGAGCTACATCTACGCTAGAATGGCCTAAAGAAGGTGCGAGGATTTTTTCAATCAAGTTCTGAGTACTATGAATGGAGGACAAGAAAGCTGGTAAAGCAACACTTGAAATTTGGCGGACCCCTAACCCTCCAAGTCTAACAGGCAAGGAGGCTTGTAGCCACGCCCTTTCACTCATGTCAATATTCAAAACCGATACTAGGGACTGCTTTACAACATCGTCTAAGCTCAAAAGGATCTCATTGTGTTTCCACAATGGACTACATCGTAAAGCATACATTATTGTATTGTATTGTACTTACCTACATATTATCTATAAATAAACACAGATATTCTTAATTGAGTTGTTTCGTACAGCGTTTTGACAATGGTTTTACCTGTGACACCTTCGAGACCATCAACTACCAGAAGAAAAACGGCGCATTGTTTTTCTTTTCTACATCTGCAGTAGATAGTAATGTGTTTGATTAAAGTATTAGAAATGGGTTACTGTTTTGAATTTTTACTAAACTTTTTTAGTTGATTGTTACTGTCATTTGAGTTAAGAAACCAGAAAATTTCTGTAAAAAGTCTGAAAAATAAAAAAATTAAACTTTGTAAAGAAAAAAAATGGCTTACCGAAGTGATAGCAGCAGAAGCACGCACAACAAAATGGCCCCTCCACGCGTTCTCCTCGGCAATATGGCTTCTCCACTGTTCCTCGTTATGGCTTCCTCACTATTCCTTAATATGGCTTTTCTACTATTCTCTAGTTTTGTTTCCCCACTGTTCTTAGGTATGGCCTCTCCAATGTCTCTCCGTAAAACTTTCTCACTGTTTCTCAGTATGGCTTTTTCATTATTTCTCAATATAGTTTCTCCACTATTTCTTAGTATAGCTTTATAACCTTTTCTCCGTACACCATTAGTTAAAGTTTCCTCACTATGGCTAACTATGGCTTTACTAGACACAATGCCTTCACTATAATATGGTACATGTTCTTTGTTTCCAGATATGATTTCACCGTCATGACATATGGCTACACTGTTACCAGATGTGGCGTCATGGTTACCAGGTACGACTTCACTGTTATCAAATACAGCTTCACAGTTACCAGATATAGTTTCACGGCTACCAAATGTGGCTTCTCCGTTACCAGATATGGCCAAATATGGCAGGATGGCCTCTCGAGAGCGATGCGCCGGCGCGCGGTCCGCTGAGCCCGCGCCGCGCTCACATCCCCGCATCCTTCACATCCTATCACGGGATAACACACACATCACACCATCACACACATTTTACGAAGTGTTTAGTAACACATGTGTTTGATTTTCGCAACTATGTTTTTGTTCACTAATTGTTATTAAGCACACATTTGTTAGTAAAAATTAACTGTTTTTATATGTTTTAGTTTAGCATTTACTCAAAATTTGCTAAGGATGTAATGTTTTGCAAATTTGTTGTCCATGGATTACTTATTTCTGCAATTTTTTTTTTGAGTTATTTCATTTTGTGCCAATGTTATAAATAAATGCTGTTTATTGGTATTGAAAAAATATTAATTTTCTTTACGCTAATGATATTTGTAAAATTATTTGTATGCCGCTACTTTTTACCGACCTATAAAAAGGAGGAGGTACTATCGTATGTACGTCTGTATGTATTTTTTTTGTTTTTTCTATATTCATAGATATTTTCGCCAATAGTGAACCGACTCAAAAAATATTATTTAGTTCAAAAGCGTTAATTTCCGAAATTTCCGAGGTTACATTTTATCGAAATCGGCTGAGTTGTTTTTGATAAATCAACAAAAATTTACATGGATGTTACATGGATCAGTGCAAATTATTCGAATTTCCACCGTGTATGGAAGTCGTGTTGCGATTTTTTGCGTATAATAATTCTTACAGCGGTAAACGTATAAATACATTGTATTTTATTTTTATATTATGTTTTTAACAAAACACTTATTGATACAGTTACAGGGCAGCCATCGACTACATAACGCGATGGAGTGACGCATCGAACAAGCGTTTGCGTTGCCGCGAGAATGTTTGTCAAACTTTTTAACGCGATTTCGTGAGATGCAAGGACACAGGAAAAGTTTCAATGAAGGTTATAAAAGTAGAGCAATATGAACAATATTCATTATTTTTCATAATATATGCCAAGTACAATTTATATATTTTTATCGATTTTTACAGGCTAACTAATAACCAAACTCTACCTTCTCAAAACTTGTGCCTTTCAAATGTAATAAATTTGCAAAAAAAAGCAAAACGTGGCTCTGTGCCACTGGCACAACTGTTTCCGTGAATTAGATGGTATTTGCCAATATGGATGTTGATGCTGATGACCAAGTAGCAAAGTTGCCGCAACTCGCAAGCGACTCTAGTTTCTTTTGGCATTGCAATGCTACAAGATATGCTTATTTTTTTGTATGTTTTATTTTCCTGCATGCAACCACATAGAGTGAGCTGTCGGTGGCTCCCATTTTACTGTAGTGTACCAGCTTTTTTAATAGTCCACTGTAGGACGTAGGCCTAACCACGAAAGGTGATTGGGCCATATCCACTACGTTGGCTCAGTTCGGGTTGGTATTCCCAATCTTATTTCATTCCATTTCCCATTTTACACATGTGATTAAAACTGTGTTGTTATTAATACGTTTTCTAGGTGTCAATTTGATCTAGCTAACGTCGCGTCGCCGCCTTCTGTCGGGTCATGTCATAACAGTTACAATGTTTGCTCGTCGTGCGCGAATTGTCGTACAACTGTTACGTATGTATTTGTGACGTCTATCTGCGAGGATATCAAATTAGTGGACACGTAATTCGGTACAATTCAGTAATGTATGTAAATAAGTTGCATTGTCCATGCTGTTATTCGTTCAGTAGCTAACTTACGGTTATTTTGCTGTTAGAATAAGAAAATAACTACAACAGAATACGGCTAAAACTCACGTTATAATTATACGGTCGATCCGCAAGGAATCCGACCAGTTTCGGAGTATTTAGTACTCCATCCTCAGGGAATACGCGCACCCCCGTCGACTGGCGCGCGGGCACTCTATGTATATGTATATGTGGAGTGGAGTGCGCGCGCGCCAGTCGATGGGGGTGCGCGTATTCTTTGAGGATAGAGTACTAAATACTCCGAAACTGGTCGGATTCCTTGCGGATCGACCGTATAATTATAACGTGAGTTTTAGCCGTATTCTGTTATAGTTATGATGAATATACAAATACAAAATCGTTTATTTGTCTAATTAAGAAGCACAATTGAAATCTTGGTTCCCTGGCCCTTATACTAGGTCAAAACCTGTATTATAAGAGCCAGTACCTTCCTACTTACAATGACTGCTGACAAAAAATAATAATCTTAGTTACACAGAATTGTTTATATGAATATGAATACTCACGGTAGTTTTAATAATGTGATAGAATAAGAAAATATTTATTGTTAAGCCATGTAAAAATATATTAGAGCTATACAGAAACTATCTAATATATTTTGTCAGTTCAACATGACTCGTCTATCACTTGAATGATCCGTGATTCCCGCAGTGTGTTGCGACGATTAGCAGCATTTAGGTTGTGGTTACTGGTTACTATGTAGCTATTACGTTTTTACGTAACGTGCTGTCTAGAAAGTCTAGGAAAAACTAGGATTAACTGAAAAGTTTTTACCTAAAAATAAACTAGAGCAAGATTAACTTTATATAGAGAAAGATTAGTAATAATATGAAAGTCATTGCTAAATCGCGCTGCATGAAAACTAGCTTTAACCGATCTGGTTGTAAATATAATTGGGAAGTCTATTATCAGCAGTGTGTATGTTCAGCATCATCATAATTTTACAGTAGGATATCCACTGTAAATTTTGTACAATAACTTTTTAACGATGCTTTGAAAATGTAATAAACAACCGTTTCCAAACAATAATCTGGCTAAATTTTGGTTCGCAAAGGCAAAACTAAAGTAGAAATTAGAGTAAAACAGGTTCTCGTGATAGATGTGAACTATAATTTGAAGGTTTGATCCTGTAATGATTGTGTTGTTGTGGTCTAGACTCGAGACAGGCTAACCGCCGGCTCGGCTGATTTTGCTATCAGGTAGCCATTAGCAAAATGTCACTTTTTATCACAAAATAACCGCCCTGAGATTAAATAAGATATTGCAATGGCTTAAGTTAGAAGCGTTGTGTCATTTTGTCCATAAACTGTCCTGACAAAAGTTGTCAGGAATTTTTTAAATAGGTAAGATTTAGTCTTTGAAATACATTTTCAGGGAGAGAAAGAGAAGTACAAATCCAACTTTTTTATCAGTGTACTCTCATAAAAGATTCGTACAAAAAAGTCAAATTACAAGGACTCAGTATTAACCCCGGAAATGGTTGCCCCGTGTACGTGAATTTTGAGTTCTTTTGGTTCAGCATGGCAGTTCTAAATAAATTAAATAAATTTATACTTATCTGCTAAAAATTAAAAAAATACCAATATTTTAGTGTATCATTACATTAGTAATAATTATTATTACTTAAGCCCATACTAAACCATCAAATCGCAAATGATCAAGTCTAAGGTGGGCAAGTATAATGTTTCTGGACTGTCAGTAGGGTTCGCTTATTTGATATATTTCGCATTTTGTTTAATTTTTGATCCAAAGACTTCAATGTACAGAAAATATGATTATTAAATAATGATATAATAATAACGAACCCATTTAACTAACATTCCAATAATCGGAGTGAAATTTTCTTAAAGCAATATCCATTTTAATTTCGTAGTGTGATGATAGTTAGTAGTTTCTTTCAACTTAGACCAAAACAAAGTCTAGACTGTAGCCCAATGATTACCTATAACTAATCTGTATTTAATTTATAATCGGTCTTATTACAAACACATTATTTATATCGGAGCCCGCCATTTTGTCTGTCAGACTGTAATTTGATGTTTCGGTGATACAAATTGGATGGGGACAAAAACTAATCGAATTAAGTAATTTAGACGTCAATCGAGAGATGTATTATATAAAGATGATATTAAGGTAGATTTAATGTCTGAAATAAAATAAAAAATCTAAATACTGGTAAAAAAACAGAATAATCGTACGTAAGCATCTGCACTCATTATTATTTGTATTGCTACAATTCCGAAAAGAAATCAAAGTAAGCAACCTATTTAAAACGCAACTAAAGAGTAAACGTTTTTATTATAAAACAAGCAAAAATAAAAATAACTTTCTGCAAAAACATAAGTTTAAATAAAATAAAAAAATAAAATCAGTTTATTTGCGAGAATATTGTCTAACGTAGGTCTATGTAATTACATAGATAGTACTCGTATCAAATATTCTGCCTTTGCAGGTGTACAAATATTGCTTTTTTTTAAGGACAAATATACACGCTTATCAAATTTATTTATTATACATCGATATCAATATAACGACGGAAGATCCATCAAACTTTCTATACTTTTATAATTTCATGTAGGTTTGCATTTAATCTCTTTGTAAAATGAGGATAAATATTGCTGCTTTCATGCAACCTTGTGGTCAGTAAAAACATGCTCTTCTTTTCGTCGCTGGTTAAACCCATAAACCCTCCAAGGATTAGTGGACATAATGGCGGCCAAATATTTGAGTATACGCAGTAATTGCGCTGTAAACCGAGCAAATAAACTCGTATAGAGCCATTAGTGCGTAATGTCCCGCGGAATGGCTGCGGAGACCTTGGGCGTAGTTGTAGGGGACATAAACGTTAAAAGTGGGGCTAAATCCGGGAAATAAAGGTTAAAAGTACGGAAAATCCCGGGTAACTGCAGGATGTGTGGTATTTTAAGTGTTTAATTTCGGTTAATTGCATGTTGTGGTATTTGGAGTAGAAGGTATAAGCATTAGAACCCCTATAATCTCGAAAATTTAAATGTTAGTTTTTTTTCTAATATTTTTGTTTCATTTAAAACTGACTTTACAAAATGATAGGTTTTTATTTGACTGTCATCCATTCATGCATCATCTGTAGGACGTCTTAGTCCACTGCTGGATATAGGCCTCCCCTACAAATTTGGAATAAGACCGAATGGAAGTGATTTGCATCTAGTGCGTTTCTGCGATCTCTTACATCATTATATTTTTTTCTAGATTAACCTTCTGATTGTTATTTTTAGGGTTCCGTACCTCAAAAGGAAAAAACGGAACCCTTATAGGATCACTTTGTTGCCCGTCTGTCCGTCTGTGTGTATGTCAAGATTCTTTATCTCTAGAACGCGTAAAGATATCGAGTTGAAATTTAAACTGTATACGTATATAGATGAACTCTTGCTGTTGCAGAAAAGACAAACTTCTCAGTTGTCGTTTAAAAAAGTTACAGTCGTTCATGTCGTAAAAAACCGCATATTTCGACACTCACAAACGTCAAAACCTACAGGGTACTTCCCTTTGACATAGAACTGTGAAATTTGGCGAGAAGCATTGTCTTAGAGTACACATAGAGGAATAAATCTGGAAACTGTACATTTTTATTTACATCAGAAAAAAATAGGGCCTCAAAATTCACAAAATAAGGGCTCAAAATTCAAAGTGAGTAAATCGTATCATGTAAGGTGTCATATAAAAGAACTTCATTAGAACATACTAAAACAGGTTTTTAATTATTTTAACAATGTGTTTGTACGGAACCTTCGATTTGCGAGCCTGACTCACACTTGTCAGGTTTTTTTATTTCAATATGATGCTTGCAAAAAAAATTCTATTCAATACATTTTGTAGAGTCAATGAATTACCTATAATATTATTATGAAACAACGAGTTTCATTTGCGCGATTCAGAAGTCGCTCTCATTTTAAAAGTCGTTCATAGTTGTGAATACAATTATATTGTAGACTTCGTGTAGGTAATCCAACATCCATTGTAAACGACAGACGGTCGGAAGTATTGTCTATACCATATTGTCTACTTATACGTTATGTATAATAACTTAGACAATAGGGTCAATTTTGAAGGATTTTGACAGCTCTAATATAATTTTAAAGTGTAGTTGTTCCCCAATCTAATAGACCGTAATCAAAGAGACAACTACATTTTTAGTTACTTAGTTTAAATTTGTCAAGTTAAGTATTCAAAATTGAATGACTTATTAATCGGATACAAAAAACACGCATCATAATTGTTGCAACTACTTGAGAGAGTAAAAAGATACAAATTATTATGTATTCGGTGTCCACACAAAGTAATATTTATGTATGAAGTATCCAAGTTTAGCACAATGTATCTATTATCATGGGCTGGAAGTGTTACGGCCAGGGCGACCATAAACTGTCGGTAGCGTGTGGTCAGACTGATTCTATTACTGCAGCTTTCCAAACCGCTCGTAAGATTGTCAATACCACACTAGTAGGATAACGGACGTAGCTCAGGCGAGTCTGTTACAATTTTCAGCCAATTTCCAAGAAAGTGGGTTGTATCAGCTAGCCTCAGTAGTTCTACTAGTAGAAATAATAGCAGAACTTACAGGAACGACCCGCATATGCTGAGGCGGGACCGGGTTGTGACAAAAATAAAATTAAGTGATTAGGATGACATTGTATATTATTTAAGATTAAATGTTTATGATTGGGCCATATCCACCACGCTGGCCCAGTGCGGGTTGGTGGATTCATATTACGCCATCGAAATTCTTCTACGGACGCATGCAAGTTTCCTCACGATGTTTTCCATCACCGAAAAGTCAGTGGTGTTAAATTCCGTACATAAATTTCAAGGAACTCATTGGTACGGGACCGGGATTTGTACCCACGACCTCACGATTGCAAAGCGGGTGTCACTACCTCTAGGCCACCATGACTTCGTGGGTAGGCCTACGTCCTGCAGTGGACTATTATTAAAAAGAGGCTGGTACAGATTGTTTATGATGTTTATTATTTGTTTTGCAGTGTTGTTTGTTTAGTGGTTTTGTTTAATTTTATTTTTGTCCTAATAAATAACTGTCTATTGTCTATTTTTACAAGCTCTCTAGTTTCACCTGTCCCGTTGTCTGTTTGTCATTATGTGGGTGTGTTAATCTTGCTAGTTAAAGGTGACGTTCACAAGTGGTATATTATTAAGAGAAAAATCTCACTAAAACAATATAATTATACATCATTGGAAAGCTTGTTTTATGGGCTTCACAAAAATATTTAATTTATATTGCTTCATCCCTCCATTATATTTAAATGTGAAAAATAAATTATATTAAAAATGGCTAAGTATACATACAGTTTACTATTTTTTCTATTTTAGCAACAATAATGTGCTTCTGTCGTTCTTTTTCTTGCATTTTTCCTAATTCTTTAATTATCTTATCATTTATTCCATAAACTACTAAAAAAAAATCATAAGAAAACTAGTGTCCCCTTTAATAATAATATCTCAAGAAAATCATCAAAAATTGTATCCAATTGATAAAAAATAGTTTTTTTTCAGCTATTTGAAGGTTGCCTAATCAGAGTTGCCGGAGATAAACAACCTAATGTGTCAAATATAATTATTTACACTAAGAAAATCAAACTTAATTAAAAAAAAATGTAGGGTTTTCAATTGATTTACACTGATGTAATAGACTCAAAAAATATGTACTTTCTTGGAATGTAACGACTGCTCTGGTTAGATTTTTTATTATTATTATTATACCAGCCTCCATACATTTTGTGGACGTGTCCTTTGACTTCCTCTTCGATTTACGATCCACCTGATATTTGATGTATACATATAGGTATATTGCGTGATAATGCAATATTATAATGATTTGGAGTTGCTTTGATTATGGAACTGGAAAGTGGCCATAGGAACTTTGCAATGACATGCAACCCCATTGTTTGGGCTCGTTTGATTCGTTTTGACAAACACTTTGTCTTCAGATGGTTTTAATGTAATAAAAGTATGTCTAAGACCTAACGGCAGTACTCATTATAAATAATACCTATCGAGTACCAGTAATTGGAAAATATTTCACTGTATGTTTACTCACAACATTTGATGTATTCTCTGTAAACTTGGTTATTGTTCCGGAAGCCGTAAAACTAATGTCGTGCTAATACGGAATTATAGCAGGTTTACAATGCCATTAACTATGAAGATTGAAATGTAGGTAAATAGTAGTCGCCTTTGCCTATAAACTGCATTCTTGGCAGAACTTCTGCAATATGTAATAGTAAAAAAAACCCAACGCAATAACATTTATATATTGCAGCTAACTAAATAGCTGATGACTTTGTAAGAAACCAACCAAGGTGGGTTGGTTTCTTACAAAGTTATCAAACAAAAATAGAACAATCAAATTGTAATGACTGAAGGAAGTTGAGCCAATTTTGAGCGATATCTAAAGCTGTCTTCTGAAACACCCTCTTGGAGACACTTTCATGATCAATAGCTTTGCTGCCCTTTTTTATGGTTCCGTACCTCAAACGGAAAAAAACGTAACCATTATAGGATCACTTTGTTGTCCGTCTGTGTGTATGTCAAGACTCTTTATCTCGGGAATGCGTAAAGATATCGAGTTGAAATTATATACGAATATCTATGGTTTCTTGCATTTGTGTAAAAGAAAAACTTTTCAGTTATCGTATAAAAAAGTTAGAGCCGTTTTTGTAGTAAAAACCGCAAATTTCGACACTCACAAAAATCAAAACCTACAGGGTACATCCCGTTGACATAGAATTATGAAATTTGGTGAGAAGAATAAATCTGAAAACTGTACATTTTTATTTACATCACAGAAAATAGAGCATCAAAATTCACAAAATATGGGTTCATAATTCAAAGTGAGTAAATCGTATCTTGTAAAGTGTCATATAAAAGAACTTCATTAGCACATGCTAAAACAGGTTTTTAATTATTTTAACACTGTGTTTGTACGGAACCCTCGATGTGCGAGTCTGACTCGCACTTGTCCGGCTTTTTATTTTTTAAGTATGCTAGGGTTGATCCTACAATAGTAGTTGATCACTATAACGGGCACCATATCACTTATGATTCTTACACACACAATGATCAGTAGAACGTGCCCGTAGTTAAGAGAAACATTCCGTGCTTTGTAAGTCCGTGTGAGACGGGTTTTAGACAGTGAGCAAGCACATCCATTAGTAGGTATAAGAAGCAGCTGCGTCGATGTATTTCCAGCATTCCTGGTCCACTTCCCAGGATTAGTTTAGCGTGAAGCGCGGAACTAGCTGACCGCTCGTTAATACTAATAATATGAGAGCCACATTCTCCCGTTCACCATTACTGCCACGTTGTGTGTAGTTGTTATCTATCTGTTTTATTTAATTGTGTTTTACAAAAAATTAGGGCGACATTTAAATCTACGTACATAAATCGAATACATAGTTCGCTTATATATTCGATATAAGCCTAAATTATTGTCGATTATACTCGTAAAAAAATAGTTTTTCGAATTTCGTACATTTCGAATAAAAAAATGAATCTTCAATATCGGATTCTATTGTGAAAATGTATGCATGTTTATACATAAAAAAGGATACGCGTCGACTACGTACCTTGCCTACCTAAGTACCTTCTCAATTTCGTCGATTAAAAATTAAGCAGATTCGTACAGGATGATACGTGATACGAACACTTTGATGATCGCTGGGGAAGACCTAAGCTCTGTCACACTAGGATATGTATTACAGAAATCTAATAGTAACATTAATAATGATATTGTCATTTGAGGAGTGCTTGAAGCTATTCTCAACCACAAAAATGTATAGAAAATTTAGCGAAACTGCTTTCAAAGCTGACAAATACGTAATGGAATTTGACGATGTCTTCCTAAAAATCATCACCAATCCGGCATAATTCACCGAATCGTGATTTTTTTCATGACTCTTATTCATCTCTTTATAATTTTCTTCATTGACCACATTATTCCTCTGTGATATGAATGAACACGTGTCAATATGCACCATGTGCTATTTAGACCTGTATTGTACGTGCTATGACGTTTGTAAGTTCCTGCACTTTGTAAAACAACATAATAATTGTACATAATTCAGTTTTCTGAAACATTGTTGAGGAAATGTTGGACATCTGCTGTGAGTCAGAGCGAGATAATTGCAGTGCAAATATTGTGCAATTCGCGCCGTTCTATGTTTAGCGGACGTCTGCCGATTCCTGATGGCAGCCGATTGAACGTCCCACTTCCGACTTGCTCTACATTATTTGGTCACTGCAGAATATTCCCAATAATATCAACTGTCTTTATAATTACAATATGTTTTAATATTACTTGGCTTGTGACAAATTGTTTTATGAATAAATTCAACTCATTCATCAAATACGTACAGAAATGTATATATCATTATGACTAAATTGGAATATTGCACAACGTCATTCCATCCGACAAATCTCAGTGCAACTTAAAGCGTTTGACCATGTTGTGTTACCTGTTATGACCTCAATAAATAAAATAACATAAAAAAAAACACACACACACCTGTTATGACTTACTATTACTACAGAAAAATGTAACTTTTTAATCGGTACTTATGGGCATTATTAATAAGCTCCGGTCTCCTGAGTCTCTTTGCGAGATTGAATCAGAACTGGAGAGATCCGTAGAAGACCCAAGGTTGTCATAGCCACAGTAACTTTGGCATAATTTTATAAATAAATAAATGAATCAGATTGCAGTAGAAATGCATAATTTATAGCGTTTCTTTGCCTGGCGTCATTCACGTTGCTTCTTGCTCACTTTTTTGTGTATCAAAATTTAGTCCTGGATTCGGTTCTTTACAAAACAAACGCTGAAATGATGATTACATTGTATCGTACTGAATGAATGAGTTGTTCTAAGAAGATGACCTCCTAATTATCCTAAAGCAGACCGCCTGTCTGTTTGCTAAAAATAATCCGCGATCCAATTGCCCGCGAGCTGGACATGTTTGTCCTTGACTCGTCACTCGTCAGGGTAATTGCTGGTTCCGCGATGATTCATACTTCTTGAGTTCTTGGTAGAGCTACTCGGTGTGAGAGATGGGTAGGTCGTGCCATCATCATCATCGTTTCATCCACTACTTATGGGTTCTTGGTAGAGCTAATCGATGCGAGCGGTGGGTAGGTCGTGGGACCATCATCGCTTCATCCACTACGCGTGAGTTCTCGCGGTGGAGATAATAGGTGTGAGAGATGCGTAGGTTGTGCTATCATCATTATCATATCATCCTAGTGGATGTAGGGGATGAATCATCACAGTAGTCTGAGATGATTTATATTTAGTAGTTTCTTGGTAGAGCTAATAGATAGCCTAGCCAATACGTAATATTAACTTTGAAAAATACTTTATTTAAGAACAGACATACAAACACCATCAAATGTTTTCTCCGATCATAAGTGATTGTGAAGGTTTTCCCAGAATAAGTACTGAGAAAATTCGTACTCATTGGTACAAAGCTAAGAAATATTGTTTATCATAAATGAAAATCCGTTTGAGCAAAATAAGACAACGAGTTACAAAATATAGAAGTGGCAACAACACTTGATCGGAACATTAATCATTCTAGAACACTAAACCGTCAATACCTAATTGGATATGTCAAAACAGAGGTGGTGCTCTTGTTTCACATTCCGGGCTATTAAACATTAAACAACCGTTCAGGTGGAGGTATACGGCCGGCGTCAGTGTGTGGGATTCGTTATTTTACACATAAATCTGTGTAATTTACACGGTGCAACCTACAGCAGCGCTCGTACATGAGGCGAGGTTAAGATGCCTTCCTACGCTACTTATGTTTGTAAAGGGGTTTGTCAGAGGCTTTTTAAGTTTAAACCTTAACATCGGGGTGGTAAGACCAGATTTACTTCTATACACATTATTTATTCATTATTACTACACAAGTCTGCGGATGAAAAGTTAGCCGCAGATGACACTTCGCCGTGACACGCTAATTATTGCGCATGTGTGCACAATGCCTATGCAAGTAGCGAAGTAGTGAGCACGGGCGTAGGGAGCGCGCGGGAGGCATGAGGTAGGCGGGCGGGTGTGCCCCGGCGTCTTGTCTCTTTGGCCTTTTGCGCAGCGCTCTGCGCCTAACTTCTCATCCGCCGACTTGTGTCGCGCAGATTATATATCAAAGTTCGAAGCCTCTGATATGGTTAAAAGTTCTCGGATGGCGACCACGTATCAGAAACCGGCAAATGGCAAGCAGTGAAGTCCTTAATCTACCGTAAACGTCCTTCGTTGCGCTTGCCAATACGTGATCTTCACTTGAGAACTTTTTAACCCCATCGGTCATTAGTCCTCCGTGCTATGTACCCTGCCTATTACCATTTCGACTTCCCAATCCTTAATGTCTTTATACTTTGTACTTTGGTTCTTTATTTCTGATTGGATCTCTTCCAGAGACTGAGCATAGGCATCGCCTAAGCTTGATGAGCTACTTGGATCTTATTAATAGGTAGGTGTAGAATGAGACCACGTTATGATCCAAATGTTATTCCAAACAAGAAGCAATATAATAACGCGGAGCGCACTTGCTTTTTTATTATTTGATATAAAATCAGTGTCCTTATGTACGAACGGTGCCAGTCAAATATATCACCATGCTGTAAGTAGCGTTTAAATGTAAAACCTTAATAAGACAACATATCTTCGGTAATTGAACAAGATATCAAAACAGCGCTGTGTGTGTGTGTGTTGTAATTGCATGCAGATTACTGGCTTCCGATGTGTGGGTGTCAGGATTTACACCGACATTGGGTGGACTCGGTGACACTTGGAAACTACGACAGACTACTAGAGCGGTCGCCTTGCTATTTTAAAGTCGTAAGTTCTAAGCCCGGTCCTATACATATGACTTATTCGAATTTTATGAATAGATTTTAGCACCAATAGTTCTTCCGTGAAACAAACTGCATTCGTCCGCAGATGAAATTGGAAGACGTATGTGAATTCACCAACCCTCAACTGGGCTGAGTGGCGAGTCAATGAACCAATCACTCTTCGAAAGCAGGCTACGTTCGACCTTAATTTTTACCCGACTGTCAAGGAAGGGTACTGCTTTTAAAATAGCTCAATCGAAATTTCGTACAGTTTAATTGCTTTAAACAATCGTTTCTCAATAATCTGTTACATTCGTTTTCATAATTATGAATGCTGATATGCGTATGTTTAAGTTTAAAAAAAAAAAAAATAAAAAAAAAAAAAAAGTTTTAAAACCAATTACTCTGTCCTAAGTAAGTAAGTTCGTATAGGCCGGGTGGCTAGCCCTGGGGTCACAGTTTTTAGACCTCCTGAAGGCCTCTGACATGGCTAACTGGTTAAGACAACCGTGAACTACGATTTAACGTGTCATTCGGGCCACGATAGCGCTCAGTTGGAAATTGCCACCAGCGGCCAAATACTACACACTACATCCGAATACGGACCGTGCGAATCGTTGCTTAATTTCGGTGATCGCTGACAAACATCTAGTCAAACTACCCTATTATTTAAGTTTAGCTGTAAAAACTCGTCGCCTGAGGCCTGCCAGCAGTGAGGTATTGTGATAGACGCCTTGTTAACATTTATGGTTCCAACTAGTCCATATTTCCATCCTCGTTAGCCAAAGTTGACTTCAACTTGGACAAGTTATTTTAGGGACACGAATCTTTTAGGACATACTGTCGGAGTATTTTGAACAATTGATATACTTAATAGGCTATTTGACATCATTGAAAATATACTATTGATGGTGGTAATTCATACAGATAATAGCCTGAAAAAGACTCTTCACTTTATTTAAACTAAAGTAGGTCTAATTTTCGCAAGTCGCACGAAATAAAATTATTTTTTTAATATTTTTTTGATATTTTAACTGTGACTCACGTCACGCTCTAAGAAGGACGGCAACTCTGGTGACGTCACATGCTAGTAAGTGAGAATTTCTCGATTGACTGTTGTTTGTATAATTGGTGTTTTGTATTTCCGGAGTAATATTATTGGATCTGTAAGTTTTTAGATGTGAAATGTGAAATTGAAAGAAGCGTATTTACTAATATTAACTAACGTTTTTTATTTGTGTGTGACGTCACAGACCAGCGCCATTACAGAATGTCGTTTTGGCGGGATCTTAAACATCTATCCTTCTACACTTATTTTCATTGTTAATACAATAGATCTGTCGGAAATATAAATGTAGTGTGCTTATTTTGTACTAACGAATAATTTAAAACGATTTCCAAAAACTAGTCAAATAGCTTATTTTTGATGTGATTACGTCTTTTAAAAAGACGGGCCGGGCTGCATGCACGAAAAAACATGACTCAATATGACGTTCCGCCTGAGCCGAGTGTGCAAGCGAGAGGGCGGAACATGCGATAGAGATGCACGATCTACCTAAACGTTCGGCATGTGACGCATGTGACGTTATTACTTAAAATTATCAAATTCAAATTCAAAATTCAAAATTCAAAATTCATTTATTGACTCATTAAATTAATAACATATGACAATGGGCTTCAGATCTCCAAACTAAGCATAGCTTGTATTTCGGAGATCTGTGCTCCCTTAACAAGACTTATTAAAATAGAATAATGTTTATAAATTAGTGCTTATTCAAGTAATTTCAATATAATATTCGTTAATTTAATAGTACACAGCATATTCAAATATTTGTCAATAAATTGAAAAAGTAATAATGTTTAATTCTTACCTATTGATTACAATGATTATTATATTATATTTGGTCAAAAATTTCAATTAAAATGTAATAAAATATAATTAATTTCAATATAAATACCTCAAAATAAAATGTAGAGTCTCCGGTATAAAGTATGTAGTGAGTGAAGTGTGTGGATGAGTTATCTTAGAACTGAGAGCAGGCTCTCAGTTTCTTGGTATGATAGTTTCTGTAGTATGTCTGAGACAGTTTTTTTCAGAGAAAATTTATTTAGCTTTCTTAGTTCCACTTGTTCCGATAGTTTGTTATAGATGTAACCCCCAAGGAAGGAAAAGAATCTTTGTTTGAAATACGTTCTGGAGCTAGGTATTTTGAACACCTTATTGGTACGTCGTTTGGTGAGAGTTTTAGTTACTAAGGTTTGTGGACACAACTTATGCTGTTTTAAAATAATCCTCAATAGAAAGAGTTGTCTGACTGTAAGCACGCCCGTTTCCCGATAAAGGTCTAAGGTTGGGTATCTGAAGGGGAGAAAGTTGCTAACTTTTAATATTGCTCTTTGGGCTTTTTCCAAAGCTGACAAATGTGTTTTAACAGCACCGCCCCACGCTTCGATACAGTACATTATCAAAGACTGGCAAAGTGCATAATATGTCGTTTTTAGGATATATTTGTCAGCAACGTGCCTTATGTTCCTAAATACCGCGATCAGCTTTCTGACTCTACCTGCTAATGTTTTTATGTGGCTTGCGAAGTTAAGTTGACTATCGATAATGACCCCAAGATAGCGAATTGTATTAACTCTTTCTAGAGGTATACATGTGCATTCATTTGCCCGACACTGGGTATTATCGAGACTCGCGTGAGCGAATACATTTAAGTTCCGACAGAGAGGCGGTTGTGTGCTCTTTAAAATTGAAAAGGGTATTATTTTAGTTTTTTCGATATTGA
The DNA here is from genome assembly GCA_949316475.1 of Hypomecis punctinalis. Classification (NCBI taxonomy): domain Eukaryota; kingdom Metazoa; phylum Arthropoda; class Insecta; order Lepidoptera; family Geometridae; genus Hypomecis; species Hypomecis punctinalis. Next base: position 343,384 of record OX438817.1, read on the forward strand.
GGCTTAGTAAATTTTTATTTAACCAGTCGACAACCCTATCGAAACCGTTTTGAGCGTGATTGTAAGCCTCCTCCCAGGTTTTTCCACGAAAGAGGAGCGCCGTGTCATCAGCAAAAGTGACAACTCTACCGTTCTCTAAAATTAAATTGCAGAGCTTATTTATGTAGCAGAGGAAAAGAGTTGGGCCTACTATGCTACCTTGGGGAACACCGTAATTTATGGTTTTTGGGTCGCTAATGGTGTCATCTAGCTTGACGCACTGGTTTCTATCCGTTAGACAGTCAGCGAAAAGGTCCAGTTGGAGCCCGCGAACACCAAACTCCTCCAACTGATTCAACAGTAGAGGTACAGAAACTGTATCGAATGCCTTCGCAATATCCAGGAATATTGCGAGACACTTATCCCCCGCATCCATTATCTCAGCCACATGATTGGTAAGTTCACAGACCGCCTCCGACGTTGACCTATTTTTACGAAAACCAAATTGTTGCTGTGATAAGAAGTTGTGATCTTCAAGGTATTTGACTAGTCTAGTATTCATGATTCGTTCAAGTATTTTCGAAAATGTTGGCAAAATTGAAATGGGACGATAATTGCTAACTATATCTTTGGGGCCACTTTTGTGGATTGGTGTAACAATTGACGTTTTAAAAGCTTTAGGAAAACGTCCAGAGTTAAGAGCCAAATTGCAGATGTGAGTGAGTAGTCCTGCAAAAACCATTTTATTTTCCTTAACAATGCGAGAAGAAATATGGTCTACACCCGCCGTGTTACTGTTCTTCAGAGAGTCTATTATAGAGACAACCTCAGTAAAGTCTGTTTCTACCATAAAAAAGGAGTTGATAGGTTGATTTAGTGTTGTTACCGTTGAAGAAGAAGAGGATTGGGCTGAATGTAGAGAATTTTCAATTTTCTTAGCTAGGGATTCACCTACTCCCGCAAAATACTCGTTGACCTTATTTGCAGCTGCCTTGGGGGTCGGAGCGATGGAAACCAGGTTGTTAGATTTTGTTTGGTTTTGTTTGATGTTCCCTATCTTATTAATAGCCTTCCACATGTCCTTGGCATTTTTTGCGTTCTCTATTTCTGAACGTTCGTACTGCCACTTAATGTTACGAAGTAGCTGCGTAAGAAAGTTGCGATATCTCTTGTAAGTGATTTTTGCAAGGTCATTATTTGGATCACTCCTGTATTTGCTGTGCAGGTTATCTCTGTTTTTCATGCAGCGAAGCAAGCCAGGCGTAACCCACGGCTTTATGGGGGCTCTACGTCGAGATATTTTTATTAGAGTTGTATTGGAGGTTATGACATGAGACACTGTATTGACTAGAAAATTAGCTGCGACGTCGCAGTCGTCAGCTTCAAGGACCGGGAGAAAGTTAATAGTTTGTAATTGTTCATTAATATTCGAGTAGTTGATTTTATTTATAAATCTAGATGGAATAGTAGTGTTTTTAGTCTCGAGTGAAAAAAGTAGCGTATAGTGATCAGTAACACTGTTTTTAATTACTAAAGTTTTAGATGGGATCTTTGTTTTCAGTAGAACCTGATCTAGGCAACTGTTCCCGCATGTTGGAAATGTGTGAGCCGGCAGAAGACCATGCGAAGCCAACATATTTAAGTATTTGTTTGCCTGACTGTCTAGTGGGTCCCTAATTAAATTTATATTCGTATCACCGATCAAAATCACAGTCTTAAAATTAGCTAGAGATGAAAGAACGCTGTCTAAGGAATTTATAAAGTTATTGATGTTTTTAAATTCAGGGGGCCGATATATTGCTATGATAGCAATAGATTTATTTGTTGTAATAATAATACAATTGCTGTCCGAAAAATCTGGTTCGTAAACATTGAAATTAAGATGACTTTTTGTGTAGATAACCAGCCCATCGTTCTGATTGTAGAGCCGCGTCGACGCGGTGCAATTGTAGTCATCGATTTGAGGAAGAAATTTGTTACGAGACAGCCAGCATTCACTGAGTATTATCACGTCTGACAGTACTGCCACTCTCTGTAATAATGTAGTAAAGCTATCAAAATTGCATGAAATACTTCTAATGTTCTGACTGATTATGTTAAAACTGAGTTTATCGGTTATTTCTGAGATACATTCTTCCGGCTCACAGATAATAGGTGTAGATGTGATAATTTTATCTAAATTATTATTAATTTCGTTGATTGTGCTATCCATAATCTAATTTGTTAATCGGCAATAGACAAAGGTAAATAGATGCCTTGATTTCCGCCTGGGATATCATGTCAGTAATAACAGCAAAGAAGCCGCTACAAATAACAATACGAATATGTGACTCACTTATCATATATTCGATTAATTGTCGAAGAAGTGTTGTACTAAAAAAATAATAATTACTTATATAATGTTGGCGCAATTGAAATATGATGTTAATGTATAAGTTTAGGGTGAAAGTGGTGTGTAAGAGTAGAGCATGTGGTGTGACCAATGATGTAAATACCGTGAGACAAAACTTTACATTAATATTGTGGTAGATATTAATTTGATAGATCAAAGCGGAGATATAATTAAATACAGAAACACATAAAAAACTATTTGCAAGATTTAGCGTCAGGACTAATGTTGAGGTATTTGAAGCGTTATTTTTACTCAGCTTAGTTTTTAAAATCACATCAATATATCCAAAAATACAATACATAATTAAAATTAATAAAGCATGATTAATACGAGTTTTTTCTACAGCTGGTACGTTATAAACATCTAGTCATTTAGGCTGACGAAGCTTGTTCACGTCTAACTCGCTATTTACTCGTATTAGGGCCGCTTTATCATTTTTGCGTAAGTATATCACTCCATTTGATGGCCAACAATAGTTGTATCCTTCTGTTTTTGAAAAGTCACGCGCCAAGTAGAGAAGCGACTTTGCTTTTGCGGTAAGAAGCTCAGATAAATAGATGGGTTTTTTGGGTCCTTGAATTTTTAGATGAGAGGTGTTCAATCGATCTTCAGACTTCTTTCCCTTGTTAAACTTCCTTAGAGAGACTAGTATATCATCCCTTTTCATGACGGAAGTGAACTCAACAATAATCGGTTTGTTGTCCTTTTTACTCCTTACTCGATGAATGTCCTTGATATCGCCAGTAAATCGACTTTACAGACATTTGAAACGAAATAAAATAGTCGAAACCAAAAAAACAAAGAACTATTCGATACTTAGGCTGTATCTTTTAAAACAAATATGATTTAAATAAATTAACTAAAAAAATTGTATGTACATATAAGAAAGTTAAAAATCATATTTAAATTTTTTATTCGTTTATATTTAGGTGCTGCTATTTTCGTAATATTTCCGGAATAGCTTCGAAACTATATATGTAAATTACGAAAATGAATATTTTTATGGGATATTTTAGCAATCTTGCTGAAACTTGGTAATTGGTCAATCGCTTGAAGAGATAAGGCAGCCGCTTAGAATAACCAACTTGTAATGTTTTTATCTCTATAATTTTTGGGTTCCGTACCTCGAAATTAAAAAAAACGGAACCCTTAGAGGATCACTTTGTTGTCCGTACCTTTTATCTCAAAAACGCGTAAAGTTGGCGAGGTGAAATTTAAACCATATACGTAAATCTATAGTTTATTGCAGTTGTAAAAAAATCAAACTTCTCAGTTACTATAGTAAAAAGTAAGAGCCGTTCATATCGTAAAAACCGCATATTTTTGGCACTCACAAGGCAATTAAAACTTATAGGGTACTTCCAGTTGACCTAGAACTATGAAATTTGGCAAGAAGCATTGTCTTAGAGTAAACATATCGGAATAAATCTGAAAACTGTGCATTTATAACTAAATCACAAAAAAATAGGGCCTAAATACAACAAAAATAGGCCCAAAATTCAAAGTGAGTAAATTGTATCATACGTGTTCTTTAGCACATGCTAAAACACGTTTGCAATGTGTAATATTCGATATCTGACGAGAATAATAAAACAAAAAATATTTTTAGATGATTAATTAATCTATCCCATAAAGATTTCAACAAACAATTTTGTGAAATTTCCAGGATTAGTACGGAACCCTCGGTGTGACTCGCACTTGTCCGGTTTTTTTTGTAATGTGGTTGTCTAATAAAAGATTACCTATCTATCTAATAAAAAAATAAAGATATTATCTTATGCTACTTAATTATAAGCTTTCCACTGTTTATTCTTTCGCGGAACTTTGATATTTACGATAATGGGTCTAAAATGAGCTAAATTACATTAAATTATTCGCTAATTATAAGCTACAAAGTTATCAGAAGTAGAACAACACCACTATTGAAGTCGCCGGTTCCAGTTTGCTCTTAATTTCGGTACAAACATTACAAAGACGATTATTTTAAATTCATGAGGTTACCTCATGATCATTTTGCTCAATGACACAAAAAAGTTCATTTTAAGTTCTTTTTTAGGCTCTTGAATGGGTTACTTCTGATGCGCTTCAGAACAATAATATACTTAAAATTTATATGAACACCGGATACAACTCACGATTATTTGAGCGGTCGAACCGCTATGCGTCCGACCGGTTTCAGAGTAGTTAGTACTCTTTCTTCAGGGAATACGCGCGCCCCCGACAACGGACGCCCGCGCACTGGAGTCAGCGACGGCCGTGAGCTGGGCGGCGGCTCGCGCCTCCCGCGCCACTGCCCTCGCCCGTCGCGCCTCCGCAGCGCGAGATCGGCTACTCGTTACGGGAGCTGGATGGTTTTCTTCTGCTTCTTCTTCCTCCGATGGCACATCTTGTGCTGAACAACCTCCGTCCACACACCATACACTGACTGTGTCCAGCGCTAAACTCTCTGGCACAAAACTCTGCTGCTTAGTGTTTAAAACCGGTCTCCACGACGGCGCCAAAGTCCAACCACCATCCCGATTGAAATTCGGATGACGCGCGATCTCAATAGCCTCCCGCACCTTGCGGGGAACCAGGAAACTCTCCTTAGCTAAAACGGTCGCGCGATCAAATCTCAGGAAATGGTTAGGTTCCTGAGCATGCTCCGCTACGGCAGACCTAATCGTGTCCATATTTTTCACACTTCGGATGTGTTCAGAGAGCCGTGTAGAAATATTGCGGCAAGTTTCTCCGATGTAACACTTGCCACAGTCACAAGGTATCTTGTATACACCTGGTACATTAAGTGGTTCCATGTCTTTTGGTGAACGTAGAAACTGCCTAAGCTGACTTGGTGGCCGGAACCAGGTCCTAATACCGTACCTCCGTTGCAAGAAATAACTGATTTTGTCAGTCACACCTCTTACAAAAGGCAGGTAAATCGGAGCCCGATCCACTGTCGCTGGCTTCTTACGCTCACTGCTGTTTGCCCAGCGCCAACACTGTTTCCAGTTATAGCCATTGTTCTCCAGCACTTCTCTTAAATGACCCAACTCAACATCTAAATATTGCGGGTCACACAGGCTCAAGGCACGATGTATTAAAGATCTAGGTACCGAGGCAAGTTGTGAGGGGTGGTGGTGTGAATCGGCCCTAAGATAACGATCCGTGTGTGTAGGCTTCCGATAAACGGTATGAGATACCGAACCATCTGCTTCACGGTTGACCCGTACATCCAAAAACGGCAACACACCATCCCGTTCCTCTTCTACTGTGAATTTGATCTTCTGATGCACCTGGTTAATGTGCCTGGTGAACTGTGCTAAGGCATCTCGGTCAATTATAGCAAAAATGTCGTCCACATAACGCCACCAACAGCGCGGTTTTTCAACGATGTTACTTAGTGCCACGCCTTCGAACCACTCCATGAAGATGTTGGCCACCACCGGAGCCACCGGCGAACCCATTGCCACACCGTCTATCTGCAAGTAATGTACACCCTGCCACATGAAATAACCACTTTTTAGACAACATTCTATCCATTCGATATATTCTGTGGGTAAGTCCGTACTACGAATCAGGTCTTCAATTATCCTCAATGAGTCATTTACAGGCACATAGGTGAACAGGGATGTAACATCAAAACTCACCATAACTTCCGTGGGTTCGAGTCTCAGGTCAGCCAGTAATTCAACAAAATGCTTCGAGTCTCTGACGAAGCTGTCCGTCCTACCTGTGAATCGGTGTAGAATCGTAGCAACATGTTTGGACAACTTATATGTCGGAGCATTTATCTGGCTGATGATGGGACGTAAAGGCCAGTTCGGCTTGTGTACCTTGGGTAAACCATATATCTTCGGGGACGTGGGATTATGGGGACGAAACTTCCGTAGTGCATCGGCATCACTGCTGTTCTGCAGCAACTTGTTTACTTTAGAGGTCACACGAGAGGTAGGGTTATATTTAACCTTTTTGTACGTGACGTCATCGCTGACCAGCTGTTCAATTTTATTCTCATATTCTTTGGTATCCACGATGACTGTCGCGTTGCCCTTATCCGCTGGCAGAACCAGTAACTCTTCATTCTTTCTCAATTCTGCAAGGGCAGCTACCTCCATTTTGCTTATGTTTCTCTTCGGTGGTTTCGACCTCCGTAACATAGTTGCCACGTCTTGCCTCAAGCACTCTGCTTCACAATGAGGGATCTTGTTTCGTATCACTGCATCCTCGATGTTGGTAATTATAGTCTCCACAGGAATTCTATTAGGAGCTGGAGCAAAATTCAAACCTCGAGACAACGCACTTATAGCTTCATTGCTTAGTTGCTGTGACGAGAGATTAACCACCACGCGATCACAGTCTAAAAGCGGCTGTACATTTCCCGACTGTGAATGCACTTTAGAATCCTGAAGAAGATTTTTATACTTTTTGCTATGTCTTTTGCGGGTAGATGAATAAACTTTTTCCGATCTACTGTACGACATAGAATCCAGGACCTCCCATAAATCACTACTCAAAAACTGCGCTATCTGTAGATGTAACTCATATACACGCTTGTTTGCGTTCATCAGCTGCTGGCGGTAGTTCGAAATAACTCGGCGGAGTAGTTTTTCACTCGCGACGCGGAAGAAATTCTCGTAGTCTCGAATACATTTTACCGGCTTAATGCGTGCAAACTTAGGTATAAGACCGCTATCACGACACTTCACCACAAACTGTAAACCGCACTCAAGTTTTCTACATTTTATGCGTAACTGTGTAAAATCCTTAATTTTGTTTAGCCATACCGTACCGTAACGGTTTGCAATTACTTCATTAAAACTAGCGTGAGGATTCATTATTAAAATTTATATGAACACCGGATACAACTCACGATTATTTGAGCGGTCGAACCGCTATGCGTCCGACCGGTTTCAGAGTAGTTAGTACTCTTTCTTCAGGGAATACGCGCGCCCCCGACAACGGACGCCCGCGCACTGGAGTCAGCGACGGCCGTGAGCTGGGCGGCGGCTCGCGCCTCCCGCGCCACTGCCCTCGCCCGTCGCGCCTCCGCAGCGCGAGATCGGCTACTCGTTACGGGAGCTGGATGGTTTTCTTCTGCTTCTTCTTCCTCCGATGGCACATCTTGTGCTGAACAACCTCCGTCCACACACCATACACTGACTGTGTCCAGCGCTAAACTCTCTGGCACAAAACTCTGCTGCTTAGTGTTTAAAACCGGTCTCCACGACGGCGCCAAAGTCCAACCACCATCCCGATTGAAATTCGGATGACGCGCGATCTCAATAGCCTCCCGCACCTTGCGGGGAACCAGGAAACTCTCCTTAGCTAAAACGGTCGCGCGATCAAATCTCAGGAAATGGTTAGGTTCCTGAGCATGCTCCGCTACGGCAGACCTAATCGTGTCCATATTTTTCACACTTCGGATGTGTTCAGAGAGCCGTGTAGAAATATTGCGGCAAGTTTCTCCGATGTAACACTTGCCACAGTCACAAGGTATCTTGTATACACCTGGTACATTAAGTGGTTCCATGTCTTTTGGTGAACGTAGAAACTGCCTAAGCTGACTTGGTGGCCGGAACCAGGTCCTAATACCGTACCTCCGTTGCAAGAAATAACTGATTTTGTCAGTCACACCTCTTACAAAAGGCAGGTAAATCGGAGCCCGATCCACTGTCGCTGGCTTCTTACGCTCACTGCTGTTTGCCCAGCGCCAACACTGTTTCCAGTTATAGCCATTGTTCTCCAGCACTTCTCTTAAATGACCCAACTCAACATCTAAATATTGCGGGTCACACAGGCTCAAGGCACGATGTATTAAAGATCTAGGTACCGAGGCAAGTTGTGAGGGGTGGTGGTGTGAATCGGCCCTAAGATAACGATCCGTGTGTGTAGGCTTCCGATAAACGGTATGAGATACCGAACCATCTGCTTCACGGTTGACCCGTACATCCAAAAACGGCAACACACCATCCCGTTCCTCTTCTACTGTGAATTTGATCTTCTGATGCACCTGGTTAATGTGCCTGGTGAACTGTGCTAAGGCATCTCGGTCAATTATAGCAAAAATGTCGTCCACATAACGCCACCAACAGCGCGGTTTTTCAACGATGTTACTTAGTGCCACGCCTTCGAACCACTCCATGAAGATGTTGGCCACCACCGGAGCCACCGGCGAACCCATTGCCACACCGTCTATCTGCAAGTAATGTACACCCTGCCACATGAAATAACCACTTTTTAGACAACATTCTATCCATTCGATATATTCTGTGGGTAAGTCCGTACTACGAATCAGGTCTTCAATTATCCTCAATGAGTCATTTACAGGCACATTGGTGAACAGGGATGTAACATCAAAACTCACCATAACTTCCGTGGGTTCGAGTCTCAGGTCAGCCAGTAATTCAACAAAATGCTTCGAGTCTCTGACGAAGCTGTCCGTCCTACCTGTGAATCGGTGTAGAATCGTAGCAACATGTTTGGACAACTTATATGTCGGAGCATTTATCTGGCTGATGATGGGACGTAAAGGCCAGTTCGGCTTGTGTACCTTGGGTAAACCATATATTTTCGGGGACGTGGGATTATGGGGACGAAACTTCCGTAGTGCATCGGCATCACTGCTGTTCTGCAGCAACTTGTTTACTTTAGAGGTCACACGAGAGGTAGGGTTATATTTAACCTTTTTGTACGTGACGTCATCGCTGACCAGCTGTTCAATTTTATTCTCATATTCTTTGGTATCCACGATGACTGTCGCGTTGCCCTTATCCGCTGGCAGAACCAGTAACTCTTCATTCTTTCTCAATTCTGCAAGGGCAGCTACCTCCATTTTGCTTATGTTTCTCTTCGGTGGTTTCGACCTCCGTAACATAGTTGCCACGTCTTGCCTCAAGCACTCTGCTTCACAATGAGGGATCTTGTTTCGTATCACTGCATCCTCGATGTTGGTAATTATAGTCTCCACAGGAATTCTATTAGGAGCTGGAGCAAAATTCAAACCTCGAGACAACGCACTTATAGCTTTATTGCTTAGTTGCTGTGACGAGAGATTAACCACCACGCGATCACAGTCTAAAAGCGGCTGTACATTTCCCGACTGTGAATGCACTTTAGAATCCTGAAGAAGATTTTTATACTTTTTGCTATGTCTTTTGCGGGTAGATGAATAAACTTTTTCCGATCTACTGTACGACATAGAATCCAGGACCTCCCATAAATCACTACTCAAAAACTGCGCTATCTGTAGATGTAACTCATATACACGCTTGTTTGCGTTCATCAGCTGCTGGCGGTAGTTCGAAATAACTCGGCGGAGTAGTTTTTCACTCGCGACGCGGAAGAAATTCTCGTAGTCTCGAATACATTTTACCGGCTTAATGCGTGCAAACTTAGGTATAAGACCGCTATCACGACACTTCACCACAAACTGTAAACCGCACTCAAGTTTTCTACATTTTATGCGTAACTGTGTAAAATCCTTAATTTTGTTTAGCCATACCGTACCGTAACGGTTTGCAATTACTTCATTAAAACTAGCGTGAGGATTCATTATTAAAATTTATATGAACACCGGATACAACTCACGATTATTTGAGCGGTCGAACCGCTATGCGTCCGACCGGTTTCAGAGTAGTTAGTACTCTTTCTTCAGGGAATACGCGCGCCCCCGACAACGGACGCCCGCGCACTGGAGTCAGCGACGGCCGTGAGCTGGGCGGCGGCTCGCGCCTCCCGCGCCACTGCCCTCGCCCGTCGCGCCTCCGCAGCGCGAGATCGGCTACTCGTTACGGGAGCTGGATGGTTTTCTTCTGCTTCTTCTTCCTCCGATGGCACATCTTGTGCTGAACAACCTCCGTCCACACACCATACACTGACTGTGTCCAGCGCTAAACTCTCTGGCACAAAACTCTGCTGCTTAGTGTTTAAAACCGGTCTCCACGACGGCGCCAAAGTCCAACCACCATCCCGATTGAAATTCGGATGACGCGCGATCTCAATAGCCTCCCGCACCTTGCGGGGAACCAGGAAACTCTCCTTAGCTAAAACGGTCGCGCGATCAAATCTCAGGAAATGGTTAGGTTCCTGAGCATGCTCCGCTACGGCTACTACTACGAGAATTTCTTCCGCGTCGCGAGTGAAAAACTACTCCGCCGAGTTATTTCGAACTACCGCCAGCAGCTGATGAACGCAAACAAGCGTGTATATGAGTTACATCTACAGATAGCGCAGTTTTTGAGTAGTGATTTATGGGAGGTCCTGGATTCTATGTCGTACAGTAGATCGGAAAAAGTTTATTCATCTACCCGCAAAAGACATAGCAAAAAGTATAAAAATCTTCTTCAGGATTCTAAAGTGCATTCACAGTCGGGAAATGTACAGCCGCTTTTAGACTGTGATCGCGTGGTGGTTAATCTCTCGTCACAGCAACTAAGCAATGAAGCTATAAGTGCGTTGTCTCGAGGTTTGAATTTTGCTCCAGCTCCTAATAGAATTCCTGTGGAGACTATAATTACCAACATCGAGGATGCAGTGATACGAAACAAGATCCCTCATTGTGAAGCAGAGTGCTTGAGGCAAGACGTGGCAACTATGTTACGGAGGTCGAAACCACCGAAGAGAAACATAAGCAAAATGGAGGTAGCTGCCCTTGCAGAATTGAGAAAGAATGAAGAGTTACTGGTTCTGCCAGCGGATAAGGGCAACGCGACAGTCATCGTGGATACCAAAGAATATGAGAATAAAATTGAACAGCTGGTCAGCGATGACGTCACGTACAAAAAGGTTAAATATAACCCTACCTCTCGTGTGACCTCTAAAGTAAACAAGTTGCTGCAGAACAGCAGTGATGCCGATGCACTACGGAAGTTTCGTCCCCATAATCCCACGTCCCCGAAGATATATGGTTTACCCAAGGTACACAAGCCGAACTGGCCTTTACGTCCCATCATCAGCCAGATAAATGCTCCGACATATAAGTTGTCCAAACATGTTGCTACGATTCTACACCGATTCACAGGTAGGACGGACAGCTTCGTCAGAGACTCGAAGCATTTTGTTGAATTACTGGCTGACCTGAGACTCGAACCCACGGAAGTTATGGTGAGTTTTGATGTTACATCCCTGTTCACCAATGTGCCTGTAAATGACTCATTGAGGATAATTGAAGACCTGATTCGTAGTACGGACTTACCCACAGAATATATCGAATGGATAGAATGTTGTCTAAAAAGTGGTTATTTCATGTGGCAGGGTGTACATTACTTGCAGATAGACGGTGTGGCAATGGGTTCGCCGGTGGCTCCGGTGGTGGCCAACATCTTCATGGAGTGGTTCGAAGGCGTGGCACTAAGTAACATCGTTGAAAAACCGCGCTGTTGGTGGCGTTATGTGGACGACATTTTTGCTATAATTGACCGAGATGCCTTAGCACAGTTCACCAGGCACATTAACCAGGTGCATCAGAAGATCAAATTCACAGTAGAAGAGGAACGGGATGGTGTGTTGCCGTTTTTGGATGTACGGGTCAACCGTGAAGCAGATGGTTCGGTATCTCATACCGTTTATCGGAAGCCTACACACACGGATCGTTATCTTAGGGCCGATTCACACCACCACCCCTCACAACTTGCCTCGGTACCTAGATCTTTAATACATCGTGCCTTGAGCCTGTGTGACCCGCAATATTTAGATGTTGAGTTGGGTCATTTAAGAGAAGTGCTGGAGAACAATGGCTATAACTGGAAACAGTGTTGGCGCTGGGCAAACAGCAGTGAGCGTAAGAAGCCAGCGACAGTGGATCGGGCTCCGATTTACCTGCCTTTTGTAAGAGGTGTGACTGACAAAATCAGTTATTTCTTGCAACGGAGGTACGGTATTAGGACCTGGTTCCGGCCACCAAGTCAGCTTAGGCAGTTTCTACGTTCACCAAAAGACATGGAACCACTTAATGTACCAGGTGTATACAAGATACATTGTGACTGTGGCAAGTGTTACATCGGAGAAACTTGCCGCAATATTTCTACACGGCTCTCTGAACACATCCGAAGTGTGAAAAATATGGACACGATTAGGTCTGCCGTAGCGGAGCATGCTCAGGAACCTAACCATTTCCTGAGATTTGATCGCGCGACCGTTTTAGCTAAGGAGAGTTTCCTGGTTCCCCGCAAGGTGCGGGAGGCTATTGAGATCGCGCGTCATCCGAATTTCAATCGGGATGGTGGTTGGACTTTGGCGCCGTCGTGGAGACCGGTTTTAAACACTAAGCAGCAGAGTTTTGTGCCAGAGAGTTTAGCGCTGGACACAGTCAGTGTATGGTATGTGGACGGAGGTTGTTCAGCACAAGATGTGCCATCGGAGGAAGAAGAAGCAGAAGAAAACCATCCAGCTCCCGTAACGAGTAGCCGATCTCGCGCTGCGGAGGCGCGACGGGCGAGGGCAGTGGCGCGGGAGGCGCGAGCCGCCGCCCAGCTCACGGCCGTCGCTGACTCCAGTGCGCGGGCGTCCGTTGTCGGGGGCGCGCGTATTCCCTGAAGAAAGAGTACTAACTACTCTGAAACCGGTCGGACGCATAGCGGTTCGACCGCTCAAATAATCGTGAGTTGTATCCGGTGTTCATATAAATTTTAATAATGAATCCTCACGCTAGTTTTAATGAAGTAATAATATACTTGTTAGTAAAAGTAAAGAAATTACCTCTGAGGCGATTATAATTATAAATTATTTACACTATAGTTTGGATAGGGTAGCACCCTAGCTAGCCAACGTTGGCCAGCCCTGGCGTAGGGCCCGATAAAAAGTTTGATTTGTATTCTTCAGTTTTATGAGTGCAGTGATTTGTATAGGTATTAGTATAACATATTTTTTTTTGTATCTAACCCACTTCCAAAATCCAAAACATACCATCGAATTGCGAAGCAAGTATGTTTTTTCTGCAAATTATGAACCGATTTCGTTGTTTTCTTTTTGCTTGGTAGATCATAGTTCAAAAATGGTTCATACATATATGTACCTATATATAACATTGATTCCTGCGAACTATTCGAACTTTGTACATGGCTGAAGTCGGTAATGCCATGTCTCAGATTTATAATTATTTTTCGAAATAAATAGACAAAACCGAGTTCCATCCTAAACAAAATTCAAATAGTTCGCTAGAATTGATGTACCTATATACAATTTTCACATTATTGTTGATTTTTAGGGTTCCGTACCTCGAAAGGAAAAAACGGAACCCTTATAGGATCACTTTGTTGTCCGTCTGTCCGTCTGTGTGTATGTCAAGACTCTTTATCTCGAGAACGCGTAAAGATATCGAGTTGAAATTTAAACTGTTTACGTATATCTGTGATTTCTTAAAGTTATGTAAAGGAAAAACTTCACAATTATCACATAAAGAAGTTACAGCCGTTTATATCGTAAAAAACCACTTATTTTGACACTCACAAAAATCAAAACCTACAGGGTACTTCCCGTTGACATAGAACTATGAAATTTTTCGAAAAGCATCGTCTCAGAGTACTCATATAGAAATAGATCTAAAAACTGAACATTTTTATTTACATCACAAAAAAATAGGGCTTCAAAATTCACATAAATGGGTTTAAAATTCAAAGTGCGTAAATCGTATCATGTAAGGTATTTTATAAAAAAGCTTCATTAGCACATGCTAAAACAGGTTTTTAATTATTTTAACAATTTTCGATGAATGACGAGAAAAGTAAAAAAAAAAAAAAACTTTTGTCGATGATGATGATGAGTATAGAGATTTTAAAAACGTACTTCCCAATTTTGTGAAATTTTCTGAACTTCTACGGAATCCTCGGTGTGCGAGCCTAGCTTGCACTTGTCCGGTTTTTTTTTTCAAAAACGATTCGGCTACTTTCGATAAAATTTTAATGAGACTACCTCAGAAGTATATATACCCTCTCAAACAATTTTTTTTGATTCGGTTCACAATTTGCGGAAATATTGATGAAAACACACAAAAAAATGCATACAGACGAACCAGAACCTTCTCTTTTTTGTAATTCGGTTAAAAATTTATGTTTGCGACATGAGATGTCTCAGTCAACAATGGTCTTCTCTTTGCGATACTTTACATGTTTATCTATTTTCCATCTATCAAAATCTTCCGCGAGACATGTCCAGTAGATTTATAGTTCCAAGTGTTCCGGCCCTAGAGTCATAAATCGGTCGCGAATCAATCAGTGTGATTTAGGCTTTGGCCGCCGAGTGAGAGATCGGGTGTTGCATTACATTTCATTATTGACTTCGACATTAATGGTAGAGTTGAGATATGGGCCCTGAAGCTATCAGACTTTACGTGTTATATTGTTTTTAATCTATAAATGGTTGTTTTTGAGTAATTAGTTCAATAAGTAGTTATATTGTACTATACCAACCTTTTTAATAGTCCAATACTGGACGTAGGGTGATTAGGTCATATTTACCACGCTGGCCCAATGCGGTTGGTGGATTCACATACGCCATAGAATTCCTTCTATGGAAATATGCAGGTTTCCTCACGATGTTTTCCTTCACCGAAAAGCCAATGGTGTGAAAATCCGTAGATACGTTACAAAGAACTCATTGGTACGGGACCGGGATTTGAGCCCACGACCACACGATTGTTAGGCGGGTTCACTACCACTAGAAGTTATATTAAATTGTCTATTTTACTGGCCCCTTATTTAATTCCCCTTATATACTTTGTAATTGAATGTAATTTACTTTAATATTTATCAATCACATCGATCAAAAGTCAGTTGTCATTACAGTTACAACACCTATAATTTATATTTACTGTTGTAGCGCTCATAGCGTAGTTTGACTAGGCGCTTATAAGCGATCATCAAATTTAAGCAACGTTCAGCACGGTCAGTCTTCGGATGGGTGACCGTGGGTGACATTCTCTACAGAGCGCTACCGTGGCTCGGATGACACATTATATTGTAGACCCCGGTTGTTTTAACCGTTTAGCCATGTCAGATGCCTTCAGGCGGCTTAAAAATTCTGACACCAGGGCTAGCCACCCGGCCTATTCGAACTTACTTACTTATTAGTGGTAGAGTTGAATTATGGGCGCTGAAGCTATCAAACTTTACGCGTTTTATTGTTTTCAATCTATAAATACAACATTAGTTATTTGATTTTCGATGTATGATGAGAAAAGTTAAAAAAAAACTTTTTTGTCGATGGTTAAGTATAGAGATTTTAACAACTTACTTCCCAATTTTATGAAAAATTTTCTAGATATGTACGGAACCCTCAATGTGTGAGCCTGACTCGCACCTGTCTGGTTTTCTAGAGTGTAGTTGAAAATAAATCAAATGCAATAAAATAAGTCATACTGAGATAAAAAAAAAATGCTCTCCATTTTTAATTGGCCTATCTATAGCTCTCGATTTTCTAAAGTGAAGAATTCTATACGTATATATGAGTCGATAGCCGCAAAAAATAATTACATATTTGTTATTGGATTAGTAATGAATACCACACGGTGCCCCAATTGCGGGTTGGTGCGTTCACAAAATTATGCCATCGAATTCCTTCTCTGGACGTAAACACATTTCCTCACGAAGTTTTCCTATTAAAGTGTGTGATGTGGAAATCCAAAGGTACATACATTCCACAGAACTCGTACAATTAATGATGGATATTCCCCATGTACTCGTAAGTATGCTCAGAACCAACTGATTGCACATTTTTTATACAAACTGCGAACATGTGGGATTCCCACCGGCAACACTTTACTTTAATGTCGTTATTTGATCTTTTACAAGTGAACTGAAATTGTCAAAGAAAGAAAAAGACAAAACACGGACTCCGAAGTAACACTGCTCTGATAAGGCGTTTAAAGTCTTGGTAGGTATATAGGCAAGCAAGTTTTATCACAGCGGAATATGGGACATGCAGAGAATTTTGGAGGCAAATAATATTTGTATATTCATTGTTATGAAAAACTGTTCATCATCAACATTCATCATTGTCAGCCGAAGGACGTTCACTGCTGGACATAGGCCTCTATGGATTTCCAATAAGCCCGGTTGGAAGTGGTCTGCATCCAGCGCGTTCCTGCGGTTTTAATTATATCGTCGTTTGCGATCGCCGGTGCGTAGTTTCCATTCGAGAACTTTACTGCCCCATCGGGTATTAGTTCTCCGAACTATGCGCCCTACTCACTGCCATTTCAATTTACTAATCCACTGGGCTATGTCGGTAACTTTGGTTCGTCTGCGGATCTCTCCATTCCTGATTCGATCTACAACTATTACAGATATAAATATGGACCTTTACAAAAGTACTATTCATGTAAATTTTGAAGAAAGAAAACAATTTGTGAGTACGTTTTCTTCAACTGTATTATCTAAATCACAGATGTGTAATCTTTTTACCAGGAAAATAGTACCGTATGCAAATGTGATGTACCAAATTGTTTTCTAGACTATCGTGTAGTTGAAACCAAAATGTACAAGATATCAACAACATCGATAAATAAATAAAAATGTATGAAGCAGCTTTCTCCCGCATTTTATACAAGTTTTGTACGCAACATGTCGGCACTTGGTGCCAGTTTTTGTTTTGACAAGTTATTGATAAGCTCGACAGCGTGTGTTGCGACTTGTGGCAAAAACTTGCTCACTGAGTCATACTGGAGTCAGCCTCGTACGATGGCTCATGTTATGGGCATACTACTTGATATAGTCTGCAACAATACTTTAGATTCAAGCATGGTCGACGTACCACCTGCTCGTATTACGTTCTTCTTCATAACGCGGACCGCCAGGGATTGGAATGCCCTGCCTCCGTCATTGTTTCCTGACAATTACAATTTGGATATCTTCAAGTCAAGAGTGAATTTTTTGCACGCTGCCAACTGGCAATGGCCTTAAAAATTTGGATTATCTTTAGACTTTCAAGGGTCTGTGGATGATCCAATTTTTTATGTAGTAGTAGTTTATGTAGGTTTAGATTTTGTATTTATTGTCATACAAGAGAGAATAGATATAATCTAAGTCTACATACTCCATCTTCGGCTATAACTTCGCTTTACATCAGGCACCAATTTGTAGCCAAATGTAGCCCTATTCTTTATAAAAATAAAACCCAGAAACAATTTTGTATTGTCTTCTGTCGTGGTTAGTAAAAACTAATATTTCTTCGAACAGTAGACTTCTCGGCACACCTCTTTAACTGAATTTTCATAAACCAAATCTCAGCTCTCTTTTGATCGATTCGGTTCATACCTATATACTCGCCAATCTTATTATGATTTATTTACTAAACAATTTTGCCAAATACTAATAATTTGACTGCCTCGGTCACTCTGGTGGTTAGTGACCCTGACTCCTGGGCCAAAGAGGCGTGAGTTCGATTCCCACCCATGGCAAATAGGTATTTATGTGATGAACATAGGTGTTTGCTTTGTGTCTGAGTGCTATTTAGGTATTATCTATTTAAGTATATATTTTAAAAAATAATGTGTATACAAAATACAATAATATTTTTTTTTGTCAATAGTCCCCGCACTAGGGCTAGTGTGTACTGTATCGCGGGAAACTGAGGCCGATTACCGAAATATGGTAGAGAACTTGTACATTAATTTTATTTAGACTGCGTGATTACGAATTTAATAAACAACGAAAGGAAACACAGCGAAATATGTGTGTGTGTGTGTGTGTGTGTGTGTGTGTGTGTGTGTGTGTGTGTGTGTGTGTGTGTGTGTGTGTGTGTGTGTGTGTGTGTGTGTGTTGGGGTATATATGTGTGAGTGTGTGTGTGTATGTGCGTGTGCATGTGCGTATGGGCAGTTTCAGGTATTGTAGTGAAGGTCATGTTTCTGTTTAATTTTAAATTTTAATTCATTTATTTTAGTTAGTATTACATATATATGTGAATAATTCAGTACTCAGTAGCATCGTAATCAAGTGTGAGTAACCGTTTCTTTACCTTCTCTTTAGCGCCATAAAATTTATTTGTAGTATATCAGTGTCTGGCAGCCATATCACAAACTTTGCTTAGTTTGGGGTCAGAGACCGTGATTAATAACGCGACAGAAATTCCCCCCCACCTATTTGAGGGAATTAAAAAAATCCAATCAAAAATTTTCGACGACTTGTCTACCAAGTTCCGTCGAAATTCATTGAAAAATGCGACCTGAAGGCGAAAACCAACGTCCGGACCGGGGAAAGCCAAATTGTCGTGTTAAAACGCAATGGCACAATGGTTAACCCTGAACTGTACCATGCTTACCACCTTTTTTAAAAATAGTAGACTGCTGAACATATGCCTATACTCGAAAGGTGATTGATTGATCCATCACGCTATCTTAGTGCGGGTCGGTAAATTCAAGTACGCGATCATTTTTTTCTTCTACGGACATACTCGTACCTATGCAAGTTGCCTCACGATATTTTCCCTCACCGAAAAGCCCGTGGTGTGAAATTTCATACATAACCCAAATCCAAAAAAGTCACTGGTACGAGACAGCATTTGAAGCCACAACTTCATGTTATTATTATATACTACGGGACTAATCGCGCACTAAAATTACGAGATAAATAAATACCTCATCATCCCGACGTTTCGGCCGAGTTGCATCGACCGTGGTCACGGGTAGACTGATTAGTCCCGTAGTATATAATAATAATAGTATTATATAATAATAATGTGTTCAAATCGCGATAGTTTAAAAACAACACAACCTCATGATTGTAAGGCGGATGTCACTACCACTAGACCACCACGGCTTAATGGTCAAACAAGCAAAGCCTTGAAATAAATTCATTTTACTGGAACATTTTATTTTCTGTTAATTTATTTAGCGGTAACGTGAGTTTTTATCGTGAAGCCAGCCCGTTTGTTCCCAGTTATTAGTCATCTCAGTGCCGAGGTACAAGGAAAGGCTGTTAGCATACAACCTGTCTTTAAACTTAACAAATAATAGTGAATACTGCGCTTCAACTGGCTTTGGCTTTGTAAGCAAATAAACTACATATTAACCATTGATATATTCAATTACTACGTAAGGAAAGGGCAGTTGCAGTTTTATTTTAAGCAAATTAAATTGGTTTGACTGACTCCAGCCATCCATCCACTGCTGGACATAGGCCTCCCCTATGAATCTCTAATAAGACCAATAGGTAACGGCTAGCATCCAGTGTGATCCTGCGGTCTTAATGAGGTCACCTGTCTACCTTGTGGGTGACCGTCCTATGCTGCGCTTGCCGGTATGCGGTTTCCACTCAAGAACGTTTCGACCCCATCGGTCATCAGTCCTCCGCGCTATGTGCCCTGCCAACTGCCATTTCAACCTCCCGATCCGCTGTGTTGGTAACTAAAGTTCTTCTACGAATTTCCCCATTCCTCATTCGATCTCGCAGAGAGACACCGAGCATAGCCATTGACTGACTGATTGTCGTTAAAAAAAGTATTTTCTAATATCTCTTATACACATTGTTGTCGGGTTAGCTATAAATTGAAAATAAGTCCAGCTCCGTGCCCGCGTGTAGAGACAAACTAACAAACTACTATACAGAAACTTTCTTTTTGTGATAAACATTTCAAAAATTGACGCGCTCGCAGGATTTGAACCTGCATCCTCTGGGACTCCGGCCCAGATGATTTGTCCAATTAAGCTAAAACGCTCTCTGCGAAGGCACCGAATTAGTGAAAATGTTTATCATTTTTACCTACTACACACAGTACTACACAGTATCTAATGCTATCGATATCCTTGTTTGCAGTTAACTAAATTACAGAACAAAAATATTTCTCACAATATTAAATAGCAAATGATAATATATAGATGCTCCACTGATCTTTAAATATAACAACAAGTAATTATAACCGTACGTATTTTTATAAAATGCAAAGTTTAAGTAAAAGTCAGACGCCTACTAAAGGTCACAATGTCACACACAGGCTTAGCATTTATACACTACCAAAGCGAAACGAAGCGGTGGTGATTGAAAAATGTATAACGTTCACGCGCCATCAATCGTGACTAGAATGTTTTTGGACAGTTTTCGTGAATACAAACATGCGTATTCATAGAGTTTTAAATTTTTCTAGTTCAGTTTCATTTCTAGTATCTTCTGTTTTTTTTTTTTGTGATTGTAGATAAATAAGGAAAACAATAAAACTGCTGTAAGTAATGACGAGTCCGTGTTAGAACCGTTTATACTCTTTAAATGTGTGAATATGACATTATGATAATAAATGATTTTCTTTTTTCTTTCTTTCTTTCTAGTAGCCGATTCAGAAAGTCTGTTACAAGTCTTTTTTACAAGCTTTTATTTAGTTTCACCTGTCCCGTTGTCTGTCTGTCGATCTGTAATCAAAATGTTGCAAGTTAAATTTGATCCATCTCTCGGTATCCGATTGAGCTGAAATTTTGCATACACGTGTAAATTGCGTGACAATGCAATATTATTATGTCATGGAGTTGATCTGATACTAGAGCTGGAAGGTGATCCTAGGAACTCTGAAACGAAACGACGCAAACCCATTGAGTTTCGGCTCGTTTGATTCGTATTGGCGAGTACTTTGTTCAATCAAAGCTTGTTATAAAAAAAGTTTTTTTAAAAAATATTTTATATTCTTGTCATTAATCATTCTTGTTTATGTAACTGCTAAAACGTAAATGGTCGCGAGACCGAGGGTAAAGTAGGAGCGAGTATTGCAAATTGTACTGCAAATGCGGGATAGCATACTTAGCATGGAATTATAAAAGTAATTGTATCTGTTTCCAACAATCAAATTCCCGTTCACCCATCTCCGCTCCACTTTGTTAGATTCTGGAGTTCTATTTCGAAAAACGTGTAAATGTTACAATTTATGTATGTACATACTAATTGTAACATTTAACTTGATGCCTATCAAACTGGTTCGATAACTGGTTTAGTGCAATATTTTCCGATTCAAATTCAACAATTAGCTCATAAACATATGTAAAGTATAATAATACAGGCATTTAAATAAGATGAGATGAAATTTAACAATATTTTGAGTTTTATCTTTAAATCTTTGACCAATTATGTTTTCCTTATTGAACTGAAAATGTCACAAACATAAAAATATATTGTAATTTAGCCTTGTCAGAGGCCTTTAGGCGGAAAAACTGACACTTGTGTCAGACCATCCAATCAACCTATACTGACTCTACATTGCTGTACTGTACTGTACCAGCCTTTTTTTAATAGTCCACTGCTGGACGTAGGCCTACCCACGAAGGGTGATTGGGCCATATCCACCACACTGGCCCAGTGCGGGTTGGTGGATTCACATACACCATGGAATTTCTTCTACGGACGTATGTAGGTTTCTTCACGATGTTTTCTTTCACCGAGAAGCCAGTGGTGTGAAATTCCGTACATAAATTCCAAAGAATGCATTGGTACTGGACCGGGGATTCGAACCCACGACCTCACGATTGTGAGGCGGGTGTCACTACCTCTTAACCACCGCGGCTTTACTGACTCTACATTACGTAAAGATAATTGTAGTAAAGATTTTCGTAAAGTTGTGTTTAATGAAGATCTCATATGGACAAGTGCGATTTTATTCATGTTTTTCTTAGCGTACCTACTGTACTGTACCAGCATTTTAATAGTCCACTGCAGGACGTAAGCCTACCCACGAATGGTGATTGGGCCATATCCACCACGCTGCCCCAGAGCGGGTTGGTGATGTGGCGCCATCGAATTTCTTCTATAGACGAGACCAAAAAGCCAGTGATGTGAAAATCCGTACATAAATTCCAAAGAATTAATTGATACGCGACCTCACGAATGTAAGACGGGTGTCATTATTCTTGGAGTACCTATCCTTATTTATAGCTATATTAAAAAGTATTTCAAACCATCTTAAAATCGGCCTATGTCCAGCAGTCTACGGCTAATATGATGACGATAATCTTCTCAAACGCAACAAAAGCAATATGTTGTTACAGGGTGACAGCTATAACTCTTTCTTGGACAGGTTTATCACAATAACTCTATGTCGTGATAAGCCCTGTCGTGTAATGCCCATTTAACAATATTTCAACTCAGATTATAAAGTACATTTTAAGTTTGTATAACATAAATAGAGATTCTATATTGAGTTGTTAATTTGTATCATTATCAAGAGTTAATTTGTATTGGCGGGTTAGCTTGCCTGGTGTCGAATTTTAAAGCCGCCTGTAGGCCTCTCGTAGTGGTCGTCGTTTTAGTCATAGGACATTTACTACTGTACTGGACATAGGCCTCCCCTATAGATCTCCAATAACATTGGTTGGAAGCGGTTTGCAACCAGCCAGATCCTGCGGTCTAAATGATCATCTCTATGATCTGATAAAGGTCATCTTTAGGACAAAGATTTTTTTTTGTAGAGTCACGTGTTATTTATTTTCGTTGTTACGATTTGTTATTAATTTTGTATGATTAGTTGATTATCTTTATATTAAGCCCGATTACAGAGGCGCCAGCGTAAATTAAATAGCAGCGTAAAAAGCGTTCTCTCTATCAAATGCCTAAAGTGAAAAAGAAACAGAACTATGCTATTTAGCTAATATAGTTACGCTGGAGCCTCTGTAATCGGGCTCATTGATTAATGACGTGATTAATTAATAGTAATGACGTTGCATAACTGTATCATTGGTAGCTATGTAATTGATATAAGTAGATATGTATAATTGAATTGAATGATTGAAGCGCACTGAGCTCTACCGTGGCTCGGATGACATGTTAAATTGTAGATCTCGGTTGTATTTATCGCTTGACCATGTTAGAGGCCTTCAAGCAGGCGACTTGAAAAAATCTGACAGCAGGGCTTATCACCCTTACGAACTTACTTACTTTTATTTGAATGATATTCGTAGGTACAATTACACACCAACAAACTTCCGCCTAACGTTCAACATACATAATTCTATTACCTTTAGAGGCTTAACGTTATGATTAATATTCTTAAATAAAAACTAAACTAAACTAAATTCTTAAATTGAAACTACTGTTCAATTTCAAAACTATTTGATTACCATTTTTAATTGATTTTAATCTAAAATGAATCACTCTGGCCACACCCATCCGAAGTTAACTCCATAAAAAAACATCACCCACGTTCTTCGATTCCATTGGTTACAACATTACTTAAATGCCATTTAAATAACTATAAAATGACAATAAAACAAATTCCTAAACGTAGTTTATTGGGTTTATTGGAACAAACCATTTTGGTGTTTTAATTGGTTTGTCTTTAATAGCCGTGAAGGGCGCACGGTTGACCGACTACGAAGAAATGGAAGGTAATTAATCAGAACTTATAAAAAGATCTGATTGAAAAGAAAATACAATGCAAGAAATTAACCTGATACACTTTCAGAGATCATCAAAGTGCTGGGAGCACCGGTGCGTTCTTTTTGGAGATTCCGGAGCTCCCAAGAAGGCACAAAGTCTGGCCACCGAGGGGGTTTTAGTGGGAACGAGTACAATCCCACATAACCCGGCTGCACCCCAAAGCAGTTCGGGCATCTTTAGAAGATTTCCTCTTCGTAAAAAAATCTCTAGCTACCGATAGCTATAAGCCATATGTTTTCTTCCACCGAAAAACGTTTTGTGTGAAAATCCACCGATTTTTTTATAATGAAAACGAATACTGTTTTTGCGCATATAGGTAATTGATCGAGTGTAAGCAAAGATCTCCGTTTTAGACACGTCGATTTCGCTTTCGTCTGTAGAGATGTTGATTTTCGTCTATAGGTCGCATTTTTTAACGGATTTCGACAAAACTTGGTACACAGGTTACAAATATTAACAGACATTTTTGTCTTGGCGATTTTTGATAAGGGTTAGTATTTCCTTCAAAACGGGGAATAAATTGCAATTGCGCTATTTCTGCCGATATCGATAATACTTTGCGAGATTGGTAAATATATCAATCCAAACGAGATTTGAGAGTATGAATCAAATCGGTCAAGAGCGAGTCGAGACATAGGCATGTGAAGATTCAGTTAAAAAGATGTTTCGCGGGATCTACTGCTTGGAGAACTACTAGTTATCGTAATTAGATATAGTCGTTATGACTGGAAAAATACGCGAGTGATTTTCCGGTTAATAAAGTTGAAAAATGTACCTATAAAAAACTTATTGGTACGGGACCGGGGTTTGAACCTTCAGCCTCAAGAAATAATACTCCCCCCTGCATTACCTGGCCCTATCTCTATCAATATAGAGGAGCATGTTCTACCGATCACTGAACGCCTAGAAGCTGTATCATCCGAACTTCGAACGATGAGACAAGATAGGTTAAACTTACCTATATCAGCTCCCAGTATCGAAACCGAACTTGCCCAGACACAAGAAAGTAAAACGTCCTCTCGAGTAACGTACGCTAAAGCAGTTACAAAACCACCTCAATTGAAAGCAAATCACACCTTGATTGTCTCAACCTCAAACCCATCTGAGCCCACAACTTCTGACAATCTAATAGACAGAATACGGGTAGCATTAGACACGAAACAGACAGGGGCAAAGGTCGACCGAGTCCGTAAAGCTAAGAATAGAAAAATAATTCTGAGCTGTGAGAAGCAGGAAGACCTTAATCTAGTCAAGAATCGTGTTCTACAAGACAAAGCCCTTAAAGTGGAGGTTGCGAAATCAGGAAACCCACTTATAATTATAAGAGATGTTCTGTCTTATCACAAGGATTCAGAAATTGTGGAAAACTTGATAGCACAAAATAAACATCTGCTACAGGACATTGATCTAAAAGAAAGCACAATCAGGGTACGATACAGAAGGAAAGCTCGCAACCCCCATGAATGCCACCCGGTACTAGAGGTATCTCCGCGCATTCACAAGCAGTTGGTTGAGGCAGGAAAAGTCTACATTGGGCTTCAAAAAAGACCCATTCTAGACCAGTCCCCTCTGGTGCAGTGCCTAAATTTTGGCCATACAAAAGCTGTTTGTCGAGAGCGCGCTGAACTATGCAGCCACTGCGGGAAAACTCATTCATGGGAAAACTGTAAACTAAGGAAAGAGGGTCTTCCACCCAGGTGTAAAAACTGCTCAACTGCGCACCCAAACAGCTCTAATGCCGCTCTAGAACATAATGCATTCAGCATTGAGTGCCCGGAAAAGATTAAATGGGATGGCATATCACGGTCCAGAATATCTTACTGCTAAGGGCACCCCGGAGATCCAAACTTCAGCTCCACATAGGAATGGCGGAACAGGGTTGCATTTCATCCAGGCAAACCTGCATCGCTCCAAAAACGCGACAGCGGAATTACTGAAAGTAGCATTGGATAGGGGAGTTTCAGTGGCTCTAGTTCAGGAACCTTACGTAGGAAACAAGGGTGTCATGAAACAATTCCCAGGAACACGTGTTATTCAATGTAGTCAAAACAGGGAAAAGCCAGTAAAAGCGGCCATTATTGTCTTTGGTGACAAGCTGGAAGTCATCCATGACCCTCAGATTGTCACTGAAACTGAAGCAGCTGCTCTGCTAGTCAGTGATGGCTTAAAACTTGGGGTAATATCCGTATATCTAGAAGGCGACCAAGCTATAGACCCTTACTTGAATAGGATCAAACAGTTCAGCGAAAAACTAGCAACTAAAGACCTTATAGTTGCGGGAGATATGAACGCTTGGAGTCACTGGTGGGGAAGCGCGCTTGAGAATGAGAGAGGAAGAGCTCTACACTCCTTCTTTGATGAAATGGGTTTGCAGGTGCTTAATATGGGTGATACACCTACTTTTGAAGCCATCATAGGCAACACACGCTGTACAAGCATAGTAGATGTTACCACCTGTAGTGAGTCACTTCTAGGGAAAATTGTAAGCTGGCAGGTGAATAGAGATCTTACAACTTCAGACCATAATGCCGTTACCTTCTCAATGCGCTTAACACGGGCTCTTAAACAATTGAGACCTATTACCACGCGCAAATATAATACCAGGAAGGCGAAGTGGTCAGATTTCATGTCACACTTGCGAGGCTTTCTTGAGGAGAAGAATTTGTCACCAAAATTAGTACAAGAATCCGCAAACTCAGAGGATTTTGAAAACATAATCACAAGCTACACGCAGTGTATCCATGAAGCCTGCGAGCTTTCCATCCCAAAAGTGGGCTTACGAAAAGGAAATCCAATCCCACCATGGTATACAAAAGAGCTTGATGATCTTAAAAAAGAAGTCCTCCGAAGAAAGAGAAGAATAAAAAATGCAGCTCCTGACCGAATTCAATCAGTCATCGATGCATATCAATCGGCCAGGATAGACTACAAAGAAAAGGCCGAAATAGCTATAACAGTGGACTGGAGAGAGTTTTGCACGAATCAAAACCAAGAAAGCATGTGGGATAAAATTTACAGAGTGATCCGGAAAACATCTGAAAAGCAAGATGATGTGCTATTGAGAGATTCGGAAGGAAACACTTTATCACCACAAGATTCTGCAGAGCTTCTCGCCAGGACTTTCTACCCCGACGACTCAGAAAGCACAGACCAATCGTGCCACAAAGAATTGCGAGAAAAAACTAGGGAAGTACCGGTGGATTTGCCACCAGATGATCCACCTTTCACGTCGGCAGAGCTCGAGTTAGTGTTGCGAACACTAAATCCACAAAAAGCCCCAGGGCCAGACGGACTGACCGCTGACATCTGTGAATCAGCCATTCATTGCAATATGGAGCTATTCCTGGCGATAGCTAATAAATGTCTATCGCTACGATATTTCCCGAAGCAATGGAAAGTGGCCCATGTGGTTGTCTTAAGGAAACCTGGCAAGACAGATTATACTCACCCTAAATCCTACCGCCCTATAGGTCTGTTGTCCGTAATTGGGAAGATCGTTGAAAAGCTTTTAATCGGTAGACTACAATGGCATCTTCTCCCTACACTCAGTACGAGACAGTATGGTTTCATGCCGCAGCGAGGAACGGAAGACGCTCTCTATAATCTGGTAGAGCACTTAAAAAAAGGAGTATCTGATAAGAACTTAGTACTCCTCATATCTCTGGATATAGAGGGCGCCTTCGACAATGCGTGGTGGCCCGCTTTGAAACATCAACTAATAGAGAAAAAGAGTCCATTAAACCTCTATGAGATGGCATGCTCCTATCTCGGTGACCGAGAAATTGAAGTCAACTACGCTCGAGCAGCGTACAGGAAGGGGACCACCAAGGGCTGTGTACAAGGGTCAATTGGTGGTCCAACTTTCTGGAATGTTATCTTGGACTCGTTGTTGCGTCTATTGGAAGCCGAAGGGGTACATTGTCAAGCCTTTGCAGACGACGTCGTTCTCGTGTTCACAGGCCAGTCAAGCAAAAAATTGGAGCAAGAAGCAAACAAGACATTAGACACAGTAGTAGAGTGGGGCAAACGTAACAAACTCAGCTTTGCAGCGCATAAAACCAACGCGATGCTAATGACGAGAAAGCTGAAATACGATCCACCAAATCTGGTTATGTCTGGCGTCCGGCTTAATCTTGTGGATGAAATCAAGCTGCTCGGTCTCTTGCTTGATCGAAGGCTCAACTTCAAGGCACACGTAACCGCTCAATGTAAAAAGGCGGCGGATATATACAAACAACTTGCGCGTGCAGCGAAGGTGTCTTGGGGGCTCAATAGCGAGATCACGAGAACAATATACGTCGCTGTGGTGGAACCAATAATGTTATACGCTTCAAGCGCATGGGTTCAAGCAACAGAACTGGAAGAGGTCAAGACTCACTTAAACTCTTTACAAAGAGGCTTCGCCCAAAAAATATGCAAATCCTATCGTACTGTTTCCCTTACGTCAGCATTGGCCTTATCCGGTCTACTCCCTTTGGACCTAAGAATACAAGAAGCTGCAAATCTGTACAAAGCAAAGAAAAGTATTTCTGTAGATTATCTCGCACCTGACACGGAGCTTGAAAGAAATCTAAATTTTCTGGACAAACCTCATCCGTCCACACAAACATCCTTGGATTTCGACCTCCTAGAAACCATCTCTAGCCCGATAAATGGTCCCCAGATTTATACAGATGGGAGCAAAATTGGAGGACGTGTTGGCGCTGCCTTTACCTGGTGGGAGAATGGCCAGGAAGTCAGGTGCGCTACTTTTACGCTGCACTCTGACTGCACGGTTTTCCAATCGGAACTTTATGCATTGTACCAAGCAACTCAAGCAGTGATGTCGAGTGGCGACACCATGGTTAGCATTTTGAGTGACTCAAGGTCTTCACTCGAATTATTGCGGAATCCCAAAACGAGTCATCCATTGGTCAAATGTATAAAGGAAAACATTGGAAAGATCAGTGCGGAAGGAAGATCAGTTCGTTTGTTCTGGCTGAAAGCACACGTGGGAACTGCCGGTAATGAAAGAGCCGATGAGCTCGCGAAATCGGCAGCACTCGCGGGCACGTCCCGGGATTACGAAGGGATCCCCTTGTCCTATGTCAAAAAGAAAATACGTGAAGAGTCAGTCCGGAAGTGGCAGGACCGGTATGAGACTTCCAGTGCTGGTAGAGTTACATATAAGTTCCTCCCGGATATAGCCAAAGCACACCGGATGTCACGTACTACAAAACTGACACCTTTTCAGGTGCAAGCGCTGACAGGACACGGAGGAATAGCGGAGTATTTGCACAGAGTTAAGCTCAAAGAAAGTCCAGGTTGTGAATGTGACTCGAATATCTCGGAGACAGTATGGCACATAATCATAGATTGCCCCCGCTTCATTGCGGCACGTAATGACCTTGAAATATGCATTGATAGAAAGCTCGTAGCTTCAGATCTCCACAATATTTTAGAAGACCCAGAAAGCAGATCGCACTTTCTATCATTTGTTGATAGGTCGTTTCGAATAGCAGCCAAGAGAAACTCTACTCTTCACAGACCCTCCTCTTCTCTCAGTCTGGTGGCACCCTCCGCCTCTTTTTCGTCTTTACACACATTGCCCTCCTCCTCCTCACACATAAATATACCAGCCACCACCAGTGCGCAGAACTTAAGACGCCCTCTAGAAACCACCATAAAGGACGTTACAGTGGACTACTTGCTCGCTTCTGCAGACAGAGGAGAGCCAGGGGTCCACATCCGTGGGGTGGCCCTCTTCATGGATCACAATAAAGAGAGGTTTGGAATAAGCTTCTGCCTTACCCGGAACAAAAAACGTGTCCAACTTTCGCCTGGACTAGCTTGTCTGCTCAATGGGAGCACCTCTAAAACCACTATGAAGCAGAAAACATACGATGCGATGCCAATACTGGAAGTAGCGGGCTGTCGATGTCGACTGGTGCGATCGAAGAATAAAACGATTGCACTGTTTGACTGGACGACCGAGACTCCCTTTTCGCAGGCAAGTTTACTGCTGAAGAGTCTAGGTGAAAACACAGACAGTGTTTCCCGCATGATAAGCATCGACGCCATGGTTGTAGCACACTGGACAGGAGAAGTCACGGACCGGCTAAGTTGCCTGGAGGCCTCCAAAAATCATGAGGTCATCATATACGAAGACAGGGGAGAAAACTTAAGTTTTCTGAAGTCTTCGTCAGAAAACCCTGCAACTGACAGCTGGGGACACCCCGTTCCATGTTCATCCACTCAAAGCGGTTCTGAAAGGGTACAAGAAAGAACATCGGCAGAAAAGGTCGCGAAACGGCATAGTGACAGTTGCGACGGGAGTAGAGGTCACGTTTCGGCTTTTCTGACAGCATTTAGCGCCGCAGCACAGAGCTTGTTCCTACAAACACCGAAAATAAAATGGCCCAGAACCAAATCAGCCACTAAAACTACACCACGAACAAGGCAAGCGACTCCAACTAGAGCCGACATGGGACAGGTTGATCCGCCCCTCTATATCCCTGCCTCAACAGCAAAAGATCACGCCAGAAACGCCTTCATAGAATTCTTAGCTATAACGAGAGCGACTAGAGAAGTCAATCTCAGAAACTGCGAAAACATCATGCAGTCTTTTAGGCTAGGAAATGAGAGTCTTTTGATGGCGAGACTGGAAGAGGCAGAAGCAGCCATATACAATAACGACACTTCCCAGATCATCAAGGGAACAATGAGAGGTCAATATATGGCTGCTTATAATGCAATAAAAGGATTCGTGGCCCTAAATGAGGATGAGACGGATCGGACTGGAAAACTGAAGTACGTGACGCCACCAGAGGACCCTATTGTGGTGACCGCCAGGTGTACCAAAATAATGCTGGATGACAAAATTGCTAACATGGCAAAAACCATCGAGAGCAGTCAAGTCGAGGCACGGTGGGGCAACTGGAAGGTACCCAAGATCCAGTGGGTCAATGGAGTGCCTGGTTGCGGCAAAACAACTTGGGTGGTACGACACTTCGATGTGGATAGGGACGTTATCATCACAACTGAAGCAGCCAAAGATCTAAGAGAAAAGCTGGCGCACCGTATAGGTAACTTAGTAAGAACTAAGGTGCGCACCATGGCTTCCACTCTCGTAAATGGTTTTCGAGGTTCTGAGAGTTGCAACCGTCTAATGGTGGATGAGGCTCTCATGAATCATTTCGGAGCTATAGTGATGGCTTCGAGGCTGTCTGGTGCCAGTGAACTTATCCTCATCGGAGACGTTAATCAGCTACCTTATATTGATAGAGAAAACCTCTTCGAGATGAGGTACCATCGCCCTAACCTGGTCGCAAACATCAGCCAGGAGTTGTTATGTACGCATCGGAACCCCATGGATGTAGCGTATTCACTGAGGGAGATATACACGGGTGTATATTCCTCAGCAATCCAGGTCAGATCTCTAGAGCAGAAAAGATACACGGGTGCGCTAATACCCCATAACCTCCCCAACACCCTCTTTTTGGTCCACACTCAAGAAGAAAAGGAGACCCTTATCACCCAAGGGTATGGAGTGGGGTCGGGGTCGCGCATCCTTACCATCCACGAAGCTCAAGGTCTGACATACGACTCTGTCATCGCCATAAAAATCAGGGCTAAAATGAGGTTGCACGAAAGCGTTTCACACGCGGTCGTCGCAGTTTCACGGCACACCAGGTCCTTCACTTACTTCGCAGACAACGAGGAAGACGCTATCAGCCACTTTGTGCGGCGTGCGACGGCTGCGTCACCCAAGGTCATCGTAGACTATAATTTAAAGATGGCCATTAAAGACCGAAACGCGGCGGTGATGGAGGCTCTGCGCGGTATAAGCAGTAATTTGTAAAACGATATTATGTAAAATCAACGTAGTTTAAAGTTTGTTTTTAATTTTATTAGATTTAAGGTCCTTTTGTTAAGCCTTTCCAAGCAATATTGTTCAATCTTTTTTTCTTAATGTATATCCTAAAAAGCACAGACCCTGGAGTCTGTGGAGTGTAACAATTAAATAAAAAAAAAAAAAAAAAAAAAAAAACCTTCAGCCTCACGATTGCACGGCAACTTTAACAACATACATACTATTAATTAAAATACTACTAAACAGCTTACCATACTTAAAATACTTATGTCACATGCCATAAAACTACAAAGTTAACCAGAAACTTGTAATACACAAATCCGTTTCATTCCCCACACGGCCCAATTACCAAGCAATAAAACAATAAAACTATAAACAAAATGTTGCACGTGCGACAAACTTGGGCATAATTAGGCTCGGGACACAATTACACTCAGACTACCGTCAATTTGGGCAGGAACCTACTCCTACATGATCCCAGTAGGCAAATAATAAAAATTTAAGTGTTGTGTGCTTTGACTTTTAAGTTCTCATTAGTTGGGTCAAAGCAGACTTTCAAGATACTAAAAAGGCAGACTGCCGCGATGGTCTAGTAATAGTAACACCCGCCTCACAATCGTGAGGTTTTGGATACCAATTCCAGCCCCCTACCTTTTTAGGGTTCCGTATCACAAAAGGAAATAACGGAATTCTTATAGAATCACTTTGTTGTCCGTCTGTCCGTCTGTGTGTATGTCAAGACTCTTTATCTCGGGAACGCGTAAAGATATCGAGTTCAAATTAAAACTATATACGTGAACCTTTGAATTCTTGCAGTTGTGTAAAAGAAAAGCTTCTCAGTTACCGTATAAAAAAGTTAGAGCCGTTTATGTCGATAAAATACGCATATTTCAACGCTCACAAAAATCAAAACCTACAGGGTACTTCCCGTTGACATATCTCAGAGTACACATATAGGAATAAATCTGAAAATTGTACATTTTTATTTAAATTCATAAAAATAGGGCGTCAAAATTCACAAAATATGGGGTCAAAATTCAAAGTGAGTAAATCGTATCGTATCGGCCTAAAAACTCTGACACCAGGGCTAGCCACCCGGCCTATACGAACTTACTTACTTACTTAATCGTATCATGTAAGGTATCATATAATAGAACTTCATTAGTACATGCTAAAACAGGTTTTTAGTTATTTTATCATGTTTATACGGAACCCTCGATATGCGAGCCTGATTCGCACTTGTCCGGTTTTTTTTTATACATATTAGGTCTACATTTGGCTACCACCTTGCCTGATGGAAAGCGAAGTTGTAGCCGAAGATAGAGTATGTATATCTAGAAGATATCTATTCACTCTTGTCTTAAAAATATCCAGATTGTACCTAATTGTCAGGAAACAATGACGTAGGCAGGGCATTCCAATACCTGGCGGTCCGCATAGTGAAGAAAAAGGCAAATAAGTTGTTTGGAACTTATGTCCGAAACACATACTGGCGTTGAAGGAAAACATCGTGAGTATTCGTGAGGCAACCTGCATAGTACGTCCGTAAAAGAAATTCGATGGCGTATGTGACTCTACCAACCTGTACTGGACCAGCGTGGTGGATATGGCCCAACGAATAAGGCTTTTTTCTAAAATTACAACTTTGTAAGCTTTATCTGACAGAAAATAAAATTCTATTTTCAAAGTTCGACAGTAAAAATATACCATACATCATGGAGACATATCCATAGTATTGATGTCACAAAATCGCAAGTGACATTACAATTTTTTGATTTAATTATCTTTAAAATAGAGATAAACTTATATAGTGTGGAAAATATTATTAATAAAATAATATAATTGATAAATAATTGTTGCGAAAATGAATAAAAAAGTTATTTAATCATAGATAGTTACATTTTTGTTCTACATAGTGTAGGCACGCCCAGAGAGTAACGTATAATTGGGTATTAATTTAAATGTCATAAAAGTTAATGTCTATGAAGAAGGTTTTATTGCCATTTTAAAGTTAATCGTTTGATAATGAAGGTTTACGGTCACAAATCTTTCTATTTTTATGAAAGCTTTTATGAAAATGTTGTAAAGATGTTGTAATTATTATAATTTGACACGTTAATGTGCTGTTGGCAGCTGGTGCTATGTTTGGTGTACAATAATTACCTACCCAATATTTTATTTATGATTGTGTATAGAGGTATTATTAACAAAATACTAAATAGAAATGACGTAAATACAATACGTAGGTTAAAGTTAGTGTCATTTGAGGGATATAAAGAAAAAAAAAACGGACAAGTGCGAGTCAGGCTCGCACACCAAGGGTTCCGTACAAATATAGAAAATTTCACATAATTGGGAAGTAAGTTGTTAAAATATCTATACTATAACCATCGACAAAAAAGTTTTTTTTTTTCACCTTTCTCGTATTTTGTGAAATTTGAGGCCCTATTTTTTTGTGATTTAAATAAAAATGTATACTTTTCAGATTTATTCTTATATTTGTACTCTGAGACAATGCTTCTCGCAAAATTTCATAGTTCTATGTCAATGGGAAGTACCCTGTAGGTTTTGATTTTTGTGAGTGTCAAAATATGCGGTTTTTTACGACATAAACGGCTCTAACTTTTTTAAACCATAACTGAGAAGTTTTTCTTTTCCACGACTGTAACAGACTATAGATATATGTGTACAGTTTAAATTTCAACTCGATATCTTTACGCGTTCCTGAGATAAAGAGCCTTGATTTACACACAGACGGACAGACGGACAACAAAGTGATCCTATAACGGTTCCGTTTTTTCCGTTTGAGGTACGGAACCCTAAAAAACACAAATTACGTGAGAGTTTGAGTTTATTTCTTATAGGCGGTATTAAAGTAGGCTGAAATTATAAAACGCTGTACAACATTTTCCGCATCACACGATTTCAACTACCTGAGGTATTCCAAGCTTTCATCTTAGTTATTTGCAGAAAATAAAATAAATTTCTAAGCATTATAAAAAGGTTTTAGTTTCTAGTTCCGTATCCAAAGAGTAATAACGGGGTCCTATTACTAAGACTGCACTGTTCGTCTGTCTGTCTGTCACCAGGCTATACCTATCTCATGAACCGTGACAGCTAGACAGCTGAAGTTTTCACAGCTGTATTTCTGTTGCCGCTATAGCAAAATCTTTAAGGGGGGCTCCCATACACCAAATGTGATTTTTTGGAGTTTTTTTGCTTGCTATTAATAATTGCAAGAGAAATAGGGCTAAAGGGAAAGGAAATAGGGAACACTTCGTGCGCGAGTCCGACTCGCACTTGCTCCATTTTTTGACCGACGAACCACCGGAGGAGGTATACAATTCGACGCGTATATATATATATATATATATATATATATATATATGTGTATATATATATATATATATATATATATATATATATATATATATATATATATATATATATATATATTTATGTATAACCACGCATAAATTTTTTCATAGTAGTCCGATTTCAATATTTTTTTTTATTGGAAAGAATATACTTCGAAATTGACCCCGTTTAAATTTTATCGAAATCGGCTGAGCCATTTTTGATAAATCAACAATAATGTGAAAAATGTTACATCGATACGTGCATAATATTTGCGTTCTAGCGATGCGCCTCGGCTTTGCATAGATGTATTATGCATATAAACATTTCTCTTGAATTACTCTATCTATGAAAACAAACTGCATCAAAATCCGTTGCGTAGTTTTAAAGATATAAGCATACATGGGGACAGACAGCGGAAAGCGACTTTGTTTTATACTATGCAATGATTCTGTACACGGGTGAAGTCGGTCATGCTATTGTTTGCAAAAAATAATTATTTATTTATCATTTTGGCGTCACAACACGATCTATGAATTGACCAACTTGAGGTACGTTTAAAAGTAGAGTATTCAAATCTTTATTGACAAATTTTATAACAATTAAACTATAACAGTTTACTGCTACTTATTTTTACAAGTTTTTATTTAGTTTCAACTGTCCCGTTGTCTGTCTGTAATCAAATCTTGCAAGTTAAATTTGATCCACTTCCCGGTTTCCGATTGAGTTGAAATTTTGCACACATGTGTAAATTGCGTGACGATGCAATATTATGATGACATGGTGCTGATCTGATGATGGAGCTGGAAGGTGGTGAAAGGAACTTTGCAATGCAACGACACAACCTCATTGAGTTTAGGCTCATTTGAATCGTCTTGACGAGTAGTTTGTAGAAAGCTAACGAAACGACGCAAAACGTCTGATTCGTCTTGGCGAGTACTTGTTCAGTAAAAGCTTGTTTTAAAATAAGGTTCTTTTATTTTATTCTTGTTTTATATTATAAATGTATTATTACAACATCAACATGGTCACTTCAAGAAGCGCTGGTCGGATTGGACGCCACGCCAGCCTTAATGATGTCATACGCAGGGCTTTTGTCACCGCCAATATCGCAGCCGTACTCGAACCGAGTGGGTTGGCGCGTGGTGATGGCAAAAGGCCTGACGGCATGACGCTGGTCCCATGGAAGTGTGGACGGCCCTTAGTATGGGACGCAACTTGCGTCGGTACTTTGGCACCGTCACATCTTCCTGAGACTCAGAGTAGGGCTGGAGCGGCGGCCAATTCGGCTGAGCAGCACAAGCGGCGCAAATATGCTAACCTCGGTAGTGGTTACATATTTGAGCCATTTGGAGTTGAGACTTTGGGTCCGTGGGGGCCGGGAGCTCATCTCGTTTTCAAAAGTCTTTCTGAGCGTCTGGTGGACGCTACGCGTGACCAAAATGCTGGTGTTTATTTGGGTCAACGTATAAGCATTGCCATTCAGCGTGGCAATGCTGCCAGCATGCTGGGCACGCTGCCAACTGGCAGTGGGCTTGAGCACTTGGATTATCTTTAGATCTTCAAGGGTCTGTGGATGATCAAATTGCTTTCTATGTAGTAGTAGTGTAGTATTGTCATTAATGTTAAAAAAACAATAAAAAAATTATACATGGTCACGGAATATTATGATTGTGTCACCACACTAATATTATATTACTGTAATATATCATATCGGACACCAATAATACTTTTACAACCGAGGCAAAGGATCAACTAAATAGTCAATCAACGACTGGTGGCAGTTAAAACACTCGTAAATTTACTTTAAAATGACATAAATTGATTTGCTACGTTTTACGGGCTATAAATTCTGATTTTTTAGGTTTTATTTTACTATGATCGTATTTTATTGCAAATTTAACATCTGTTGATGGGCTTTTGTAATAATTGGAGGTGAATGGCTTTTTAATGCATCTTTTTTAGTTACTTTGACTAGACTAACGACGGTAGACGGTATTTTTGACCTCAAAGGTTACTATTGAACGATGATACTATATAGGTACCTATCATCATCAACGCTATTCAGCCAAAGAAAGAATTAGAATACTTTATTGACCTTATAACTACGTGTGTTACATTAGGTACGTCAAATTTACAATCAAAAGAAAATCATAATTATATAAATCTTAGCAGTCTGGCAAAAATAATATAAAATATAATGAAAATATAATCCAAAACTGATAATATAAACTAATGATGTCAAATAAGATTTACTAAAAAAATGTCATTATAATAAGTCCACTGCTGGACATAGTCTTGCCTTATATGGATCTATGATATAGTTGAAATCGCGGGTCAACTCTCCCCACCTTAGCATAGGGTCAAAAACATTTGGTTCGCTTTTAATGTCAGTTGAATAATTCAATCAAAATTTTGTTTTCTCTGCGAGGGGAAAAAATGGTGGAAAGGCAATACCAAGGATGTTTTATTGTATCCATGCAATACGCCGTCTACTTGCCATTCATTCATATATTTCGTGTCAAAGGCAAAAAAAAATTAAAAAAAAATATTTTATTTGCTGATGCCGATGATTTGTGCATCAAGTGCAGGTCACAATTAAGACAGGACCGTTATAGTTGTCACCGTAAAAGAGAGGCCTATGGCTAGAAGTGGTATAAAAAGCGTTCCGGATGATGATGATACGATGATTATTAAAAAGTACCTATATCAACTTAGTAATAATCAAACAAGATTGATCAAAATCAAAAAAATAATATTACAGTTTTCTAAAATTTTCCGCGAAGCTAAATTTAGCATTTTAATAGTTGCAATTCAAACTAATTAAATACTTCTCCGACACTGTCTAGAAGCAATAAAAATGAAGCACACAAATTATGTTCCAAAATGTAAAAAAATATATGTCAGAGACGGCATTGTAACTGGACATTATTATCATACCTACATCGTTATTGTCGCCAATAAAACTATCAAGCCTTATTATCGGCACGATTTATACACAATATATTATGCATAGTAGTGTGAACCGTGGCTTATTCTATCTGGCCAACACTAGACTATTTCTTGTTTTCGTCAGTTCATATTTGTGAAGGATGCCTGGAAGAAATCGGCATGGGTGGATAAGGCTGCCACTTTATAATCATATAAAATGTGAAAACTTTCTTTTTGTGATAAACATTTCAAAAATTGACGCTCTGCGAAGGCGCCGAATTAGTGAAAGTGTTTACCTTCGCAGAGAGCGTTTTAGCTTAATTGGACAAAGCATCTGGGCCGGAATCCCAGAGAATGCAGGTTCAAATCCTGCGAACGCGTCAATTTTTTGAAATGTTTATCACAAAAAGAAAGTGTGTGAAGCACGATAAAAAAAATAATTTCACATAAAATGTGGTTGTAAATAAAGAGTTTTGTCTGTATGTCTGTATTGAGTAAGTTCATATAAGACGAGTGGCTAGCTGGCTAGTCCTTGTGTCAGAGTTTTTAACCCGCTTGAAGGCCTCTGACACGGCTAAAGTAACCGAGACTTACAATTTAACGTGTTATCCGAGCAGCGGTAGCGCTTTGTAGTAGCGGTAGATCACCCATCCGAATACTGACCGTGCTGAACGTTGCTTAACTTCGATGATTGTTAACGAATATAAGCACGACTATTATATCTGAATTGATATTATAAGAATATTAGGAGCCATCAGGAGCCCAATTTTTGAAGCGTTACAATCATTTCTATCGTTCGCAAAGGGTCGCATGCTACGCTCCCCCGTTTGTTATCAAAAGCATGGATTTTCAATGCTCGCTCTAGCTCTTACTCGTCCATGTAAACATACGCATACGTTCAGCCGTTCTAATGATTCAATTATACAGCTCCAGGTAGATGCAATGCGTGTTTCCAAATTTTGGAGCTACATATTTGAAATGTTAGAATATCGTTTTTGTAATCAGCTATGCTATCGCGTTTGCATTACCATTGATTTTCATACTCGGGTTCCTGACTATTTACGCATACGTCCTATTATGGCCCTGGTGTTTATTGACTCAATATAAATTACATATGAAGCATAAGCACAAGTCAAACGTAGCAAATACTCATATATGCAATATATAAACACAAAATATATGTAAACATTGACACATCGCAAAATACTTTTACCCCACTTTTTAGGTTGGTAGTAAAATAAATGAAAATCTCTTTTTGATTTAGTTTAAAGCTTCCAACAACATAATGTACTTTTATCCCATTTTTAGGTTGGCAATAAAAGAAATGTAAATCTCTCTCATTAAGATTTAGTCTAAAACTTCCAACAACACGGAAGACATACACATTCTCTTATTTATATTATAAGTATCTGATAAAAATAATAATAGAATAGAATAGACGCCTAAAGGCCAGAGTTTGTATGTTTTATTAATTGGCCAGATTGTCTTCGGCTTCATAAATATTCATATAATCGCTCTCCTCGTGGAGTTGGTTTAAACTAGCGCGCGCCCGCGGCTTCATCTCGTTTTAACTAACACGAGCTTGTTCGAAGTTAGTTCATTGTTTCCATTTACATTTTGAATAATTAAGATTATTCTATTTCAAGAAAACACAGTTTTCAACAATAGACTAATAATGTTCCATCGCTGTAACGATCCATTTAAGGGATTTCAGGTAAATAAAAACAATCATGTTTTTAAAAGGGGAACATATTTTAGTTATATAAACTTATATAATATTCAATGCATATTCTAAACTCCCTAATACATAAATTGACAGAATATAAAATCTACCTAAGTAGCGTCTAAAAATCGAAACAAAGTCTGTGTTCGTGTGGTAGGGTGCCAAGAACGCAATACTTTTTAAAAAATATGTTTCTCAATTAATTTGTTTATTTCTATTTTGATTTGTAGAAAATGTAGTAAAATAGTCCTAGAAAAAAATAATTTAATTTGGTACTGTTATGTAGTTTTAAAGCAGTTTCAGACATAGATAAAAACTCTTTTCAGTAAAGCAATTTGATTCAGAAGAGCTTTGATTCAATGTCACAAAATAGTTTTTATCAAAAAATAATTACTTAAAGTCTAAACTCTACCATAGTAGAGCGGAGCGGAAATGGGTAGAGGCTGGGCACAATAATTGTAGTCCGTAAAATATTGTTTAAATGCAAGATTTGCTTGGCGAAGAACACAACAAGTTCCAGTACTCCCTGTACTTAATTTCTCGCTATAAGCAAATGTGATGTAATAAGCCTTACACCATTAAGGCTTATTACATTACATTCGTTTTACAGTGGTAGTACACATGTCTTATAATCTTGGAGTCGTGGGTTCAAATCCTGGTCTCGTACCAATAAGACTATTGTGCAAAATTTGATACCAATGGTTTATCAGTAAAAAAAAACATCGTGAGGCATACGTTCGTAGAAGAAATTTGATGGCGTATGTCATTCCGCCTACTTGTACTGGGCCGGCGAGATTGATATGGCCCAATTACCCTTCGTGGGCAGACCTACGTCCTGCAGTGGGGTATTAAAAAGGCTGGTACAGTAGAGTAAATGTAAATAAACTATGGCATAGATATCGTTTTTATACATATCGCTTTGGTAGAGTCTGGGAATACCGAAAACTGCGCCTAAATTTAAAAGTCTATATATACAGTCACACAGAGAGACACAGAAAGAGGATGACTTTGATTAACATGTGAGCTGATATAGACAGCTAAGCTGCTACATATGTCATCATAATTATCATCATGTAATTCGTAAGATCATATCACTCACACTCAAGTTCTGTCTTGATTTTTAGGGTTCCGTATCTCAAACGGAAAAAACGGAACCCATATAGGATCACTTTGTTGTCCGTCTGTCCGTCTGTGTGTATGTCAAGACTCTTTATCTCGGGAACGCGTAAAGATATCGAGTTAAAATTTAAACTGTATACGTATATCTATGGTCTCTTGCAGTTGTGTAAAAAAAAAACTTCTCAGTTATCGTTTAAAAAAGTAAGAGCCGTTTATGTCGTAAAAAACCGCAGATTTCGACACTCACAAAAATCAAAACCTACAGGGTACTTCCCGTTGACATAGAACTATGAAATTTGGCGAAAAGCGTTGTCTCAGAGTACACATATAGGAATAAATCTGAAAACTGTACATTTTTATTTAAATCACAAAAAATAGGGCCTCAAAATTCACAAAATATAGGTCAAAATTCAAAGTGAGTAAATCGTATCATGTAAAGTATCATACAAAAAAACTTCATTAGCACATGCTAAAACAGATTTTTAATTGTTTTAACAACGTGTTTGTACGGGACCCTCAACGTGCGAGCCTGACTCGCACTTGTCCGGTTTTTTTTATTTGGTCTGAGCACTCACATTACAAAGTTTTGAAGTAAAAACTTCTTTAGCTGCGCTGTGCACGTTTTGAAATGGGTATAAAATGTTAAACTCGCGTCAAGACGTAAACTGATTGAAAATTCGTAAGGCGGGTTTTAACTTCTGCCGGCACTCCCGGAGTGCAACACGTTGTTTTGTTTTTATTTAACTAACAATTTTGCATTGAAATAAACTTTATCTTGAATTTCCTTTGTAACTACCTCTCAAAATCATGACAGTGATAAATTTTCAGCATTTCAAATAGTATTTAAAATTTAAATTAGCAGACATTTCAATGTGCAATAAAAATCATTGATGAATACCTAATCTTTAAAGTAGATGAATAGGTAAAGATAAACATTTATTGCATTCTGCGACGTTGTCAAATTATTTTAATGTGTACCTACGTTAGCGGATATGTCTATTATACGACATTATTTATAATACCTAGGCATTTAATATATTTCTTAACAGCCACAGGGAACTTTAAAAAATACTAAAAAACATTGTTTCACGCGATATCTTTATATATTAAAGCCTATAATTATGATGTTGCAAGGTTTCATCTCAATCCGTTCAATAGTTTTAAAGAAACACAAGTCCATACATACAAACTTTCGCGTTTGATATATATGTAGGAAATCTATTACTGTGAGGGTGCGATCAAAAAATAATTTAATGACTAATTGATACTGTAGTTAATTTACAATTTTTATGACGGCGACGTTGGAAATTCCCCGACAATTAACACAATAAAAAGATATTTTTATTTACCACGTAATGATGTCCTACATTGAGTACATTGTCATCATTCATTTCATCATTCTGCACATATTTTAGCCCCCCGCTAAATTTCTGAAGAACTTGAACGTAAGTAGTTTGCATCCAGCACGATCTTACGACTTTTATTATTTTTCACGCGAATAAGTCCGCGCTTCTCCATCAACTTATCTGATGGTAAGCGACGTTGTAGTCGAAGATGAAGCACGCAGACCTAGAAAATACCTTTTCACTCTGATCTTGAAAAGCTTTAGATTATTATGTCTTAGAAAACAAGAAAGCAAGAAGACTGTTCCATTCCCTGGATGGCGGTACGAATCAGAAATGTTGAGTCAAACCGCTTCGTACATATCGAAGGTAAATCGACAGTGTAGGGGTGGTAATGAGGCGTCTTTCTACTTGTCCTGTATTTTTTTATTATCAGTTCACTTTGAGGGTATATGTCCTACGCCGCGATACATTCTCTATTCTTTTGCAACTCCATTATCTGTCAGTTCATCCATGCTATCTATTATCCATTACTATTTCAAATTGTTAATTGGCGGGGCTAGGTAATGCATACAATGCCAGTATTATACACATTGCTCGTAACATGTATAAATATGCAGTAGGCCACAGCAGCAGGTATGCGATGCATCGGCGGCATTTTATGGTCTTTTGAATGTTTTTCGGCTGTTTACTCAACTTTATTGATAATAAACATTATTGCTACAAACTTGTGAAAACGCCTCGGCAATTTAAGTTTTTTTGAGATTGTTTTTCTGTTTTTGTTAGGTATTTTGATACTTTTTGTTTTTTACGCCATTAATAACTTAACTATTTTATTGGTCTAGTCTAGGTAAATATCTACTATAGTTTGGTTGTTTTTATAGTTAGGTACATATTTAGATATATTTTTGTTTTAAGTTTGATTTAATTATAAATTCTATATAGACTGTGATTTTATTTATTTTGGCGTTGTTATATAGAATGTTGTTTTGTTTTCCTCTAATTTTTTGACATTAACATGTTTCACTTCAATTTAAATATTTTTAAATCAATGAGATGTATGATTTAAACTGAATTTTATTATTTGTCATTATTTATCATCGTATGTGATATTATTTTTCAAATGGCATAATTCATAATCACGTTGTTGTTGTTTGTTATTCTACATTAAAAAATAACCTTAAACACTTACCATATCAACCAAAACAATTTTAACCAAACCAACAACCAAAAATAATTAACCACTCGCATTTAACATTCAAAAACTTAAACCAATTATAAAAATCACATTTTCAATCACAGCAACAAATCAAAACACTGGCACAAAACAAAAATAATAATGGAACTTTTTAAATCAAAGAAAAGTCAGACTTTTAAAATTCGAACTGGGGAAAAGTTTTCCAGGTTTCCGACTCGAGCCGCAGAGGCAAATCGCGTGAATCAAGTGAAAGCTTGAGACGTGCGTACGGATGCAGGCCCCAGTATCAACTGATCTGCTATATTGGGTTGGCTAGCCGGTCGGTCTGTGGCAACCTTCGACCCGGTCAGTTTTCGGATGTGTGACCGCAGGCCGCTATAGAATAGTCATGATGACTAAAAATATAAAGAGGTCGGAAGTCACTGAAACCTCACAGCACAGGCGTTTGGCCTAGTGTGAGTTTCAGGGTTCCTTAAATATTGTAAATGTTCTATAAATCTACAAAATATAAGTACTAACATTTTACATTTTAGATTGTAAGTTGACTTAAATTGTATGATTATACTGGACTATATTTTTTTAAAATTATTTTTTTAAATATTTTGGGACATCTTACACACGGCCTCTGACCCCAAACTAAGCAAAGCTTGTGATATGGCTGCCAGAGACTGATATACTACATATACTTATTTTTAAATACATACTTATAAAGATAGTAAGTAACTAAATAACACCCAGACACAGAGCAAACCCTTATGTTCATCACATAAATATTTGCCTTGGGTGGGGATCGAACCCACGCCTCTTTGATCCAGAAGTCAGGGTGACTAACCACTGAGCCACCGAGGCAGTTAATAATATATAATTATAATTATGGAATTGATACTAACAGTTAAATAAAGTACTAACATTAAATAATAAGCATTTACCAACACCTTGTATATATTAGCTTAAAATAAAGTATTTTTCATTTTCATTTTTCATTTCGTCTGATAGATTATTAAAAATATTAGAAGAGAAGAAATTTATACTTAATATATTTTCTTTTGTCAATGAAAAAAATACTGATGAAGATTTAGCTCGTTAAATAGGCTATGGTCTTGTGGAGCTCATAGCGTAGTTAGACTACGACGTGTGGTGCAACGGATAGTTTCAGATGAGTCACCGCGCGTAGCATTTACAACTGA
This sequence comes from Hypomecis punctinalis, assembly GCA_949316475.1. NCBI lineage: Eukaryota > Metazoa > Arthropoda > Insecta > Lepidoptera > Geometridae > Hypomecis > Hypomecis punctinalis. The sequence continues at coordinate 387,787 of OX438817.1, forward strand.
ACGCTACCGAGGCTCGAATGACACAAAAATCTTGTTTTAAATGCGTAGCCGTATGACACCTTTCTTCAAAAGTACGCTTTTTGCCCACGACGGAACGGAGACGGTATATGTATAACTAGCTGACCCGGCGAACTTTGTTTCACGCATCTTTATAAATTATAGCCTATGTGTTATTCTGATGCATAAGCAGTATTATTGCAAAGTGTCTTCTTAATCCGTTCAGTAGTTTTTCGTGAAAGAGTAACAAACATCCATCCATACAAACTCACAAACTTTCGCGTTTATAATATTAGTAGGAAGGATATTCGTTTGAGGTGAGAGGATGTTTGTGTGTTTGTTTGTGCAAAACTATTTGCCATTTTTCTCCAAAACAATTTATGATTTATTTATCTTTAACTTATAAAACATGAAAACAAAACTTAAATAAATTATCCTATCTAAACTAAAATACCCTATCTAAAGAAAACTAGTTAAAAATTAGAGAATGTTTAAACCTATAAAAGGTTTAAACAGTCTCTAATCACAGGCAACGTGCCCAAAATGCTGGCTGCATTGCCTCGCTGAATTGCGAGGCTGACTTTCTGCCCAAAATACAGGCCAGCATTCTGGTCACGTGTACTTTCTTTTAATCTCCCCGACAAATCTTTGAATATCTCTAGAGCACCCGGCCCCCACGGTCCAAGTGTCTCTACCCCAAATGGCACAAATAAATATCCTCTGTCGAGAGATGAAAATTTGCGTTGTTTGAGGGATTCTGCCGCAATTGCCGCAAAAAAAAACTACTTGTCCGATTTTTATATTCAATTGTCGAAATTAAATATTAATGTACCTAGGAGTCAAACAAGAAATTGTAAAAAATTTAAACCTTTTGGTATTAATGTGTCTCGCTCTAACTTAGGCTACTATTCAACATTAAACAGGATTGTTGGGAATTATAATGTAATTCATGGCTCTAAAATTGATGTTAACAATGAGTGTGGTTTAAAAAGAAAGTATGAGATTGATGTCTTTTCGGGCAACATCCAGGCATTTAAAATTGGCCTTGGAGTGGCGTGTAAATAGCCAACTCCTGGGTGTGATTGCTCACGAAAGATTTTGAACAAAAATTAGAAAAAGAAAGGGCGGGAAAATCATACACGAAATAAAGAATTTGGTGTCGACGTATAAACAGGAACTAAGCTAAGAATAACCTGCAAATGACCACCTTCATCCCCTCGTAATCGAGACCGGCTGGAGAAGTCTTCTGCAATTGACGCACGGCGCCTGCTGGTATCTTCCACTAAAGTCCTGCGTCTAGGCGAAATACGATTGTCCAAAAAAAAAACTGCACTGCACACAATAAAATTCCAAAGTTCTCAAAATGAACTTCAAGGTTGAGGATGAAACTAGTCTTGCGGCGTATGGAAGTCAACAGGCGGCGGTTGATAGACAACTGGCCGAATGATTTTCTGCCATTCAAAATAATAACGGCGGTGACGCGACACTAGTGGTTTCCGCGCCATTTTTTGACCAATAGTCGAGGGCATCGCGGATCGAGACGACTAGCGCCATCTCTCGGAAAACTCCGGGACGTCAACGGAATATCGACAGATCGTCCCAGCGTTGTACCTGTTTTACCGACGACACCAGAAAGCGGGGTAAATTTAAATTATAAAAGAAAAGATTTCAGAAATGCGGAATTATTAAATAAAAGATGTTAAGGCGCTCCACCAGGCCTGGTACTTTCTAAACTCTGATTAGCTTGTGTTTATTGTAAATTTTTGTATCCAAATAAAAGTATAGTAATAATAAATAAATTTTGTAACAATTAGGTTACTTCAATTTTGTTTGTTATATTTGATTTGAATTTAAATTAAAATTTAGTTTTCTGTAAATTTTTCAAAAAAATCTTTAATTTTGTCAATCATTATATTTAAATTTAATCATTATATTCTTTTTTTGCAATGATGTAGTTATATACTCAAGGCAAGCTGTCTTCGCCTGTAATTTCTGTGTCACTTGGTTCCTTTTTATTCTGTTATTTCGTGTGTTGTGTTGTTGTGCACAGTGTTGGTGGAGTTTATCAATAAAATAAATAAATAAAATAAATAATGACTAAACTTAATTCTAACTTATTTCGTAGATAATGTTTAACGTTATTTTGAAATATTTGTGTTCAGTGAAGAAAATCTAAAAATAAAATAGTCATTCTGTAATGAAAGATAACTGGTAAGAGCACTTCCTGAGTGGTTTGTTCCTCAGTATCAGAGTGCCGGGTATCTACAGACAGACTGACAAACCGACTCGCGTATCGCGTCGACAGACATATGGACAGATTTGTAGGCCGACTGGTCGTATCCCGCGGTTCCACTTAATTTACACTACAATATTCTGTAACTGCTATAATGAAAAGAAAAATGGCTGTTAATAGCTCTACCAAAAGAGATAAAACATATACACATTTTGTTCTACGACAGTGTTGATATCAAAAAATTGTGGGCTGCCGTATATACACTTCAAAATTGCCATACTTAGTAAAAATAGTTGTGTAAGCCACTTTGGCTTGCCAAAATGGCAGATAGTTTTGGTAGAAAGGCTCTTGAATTTGGAGTAGTATTTAACCAGGGTTTACGACGATAGACTTAAATTGCCGTACATTGGTATACGGATATGAAAAGCTTCTATAGGTATATAATACAGTATTTTCCAAAAATACACTACAAATTGCCGCATATTACGGAAATTATCTCATGAAACACTCTTCAACGAGCATCATTTGTCATCGATGTAGTAATTTCCACATTATTGTGGATTTTTCAAAACCTGTCCAGGCAATTTCAAAAAATCCCTGGAGTACGATCTATCAAATAAAAAAAATGAAACTGCTTAAGTAATCTAGTGCTAAAGTTAATGCGCAACATATATACAAAAAAAAGGAAAAAACCGGGCAAGTACGAGTCAGGCTCGCACATCGAGGGTTCCGTACAAATCCAGAAAATTTCACAAAATTGGGAAGTAACCTACTATAACCATCGACAAAAAAGTTTTTTTTTTCTTATTCACTTTCCTCGACATACATCGAAAATTACACATTGTTAAAATAATTGAAAACCTGTTTTAGCATGTGCTAATGAAGTTCTTTTATATGATACCTTACGTAATACGATTTACTCAATTTGATTCAAGACAATGCTTCTCGCCAAATTTCATAGTTCTATGTCAACGGGAAGTACCCTGTAGGTTGTGATTTTTGTGAGTGTCGAAATGTGCGGTTTTTTAAGACATAAACGGCTCTAACTTTTTAAATGATAACTGAGAAGTTTTTCTTTTACACAACTGCAAGAGATCATAGATATACGTATACAGTTTAAATTACAACTCGATATCTTTACGCGTTCCCGAGATAAAGAGTCTTGACATACACACAGACGGACAGACGGACAGACGGACAACAAAGTGATCCTATAAGGATTCCGTTTTTCCGTTTGAGGTACGGAACCCTAAAAACATTCACCGAAAAGAGAACCTCCTTTTTTGACCGATGAAACGGTAATACCTCCTACGTTTTTATGTTTTTTTTTTACCTATGTTTTTACATAAAATGATATTCGACGCGAATATTATTTAATGTAAAAGCATAACCTATAACCTCGCATAACTTTTTACATAGTTATCTGATTTTAATATTTTTTTATTGAAAAGAGCATACTACGAAATTGGTCTCATTTAATTTTATCGAAATCGGCTAAGCCATTTTTGATAAATCAACAATAAAGTGAAAAATGCTACATCGATCCGTGCGAACTATTCGCGTATATTATACACGTTTGAAGTCGTTGTTTTTTATTTGAGTTTTGGATTTCAAGTTACCTTAGGTACCTTAGCGTACCAGTTTATCAATAATCAACTGTTGAACATAATATTTGGGAGATTCCTCTTTGAATCCCAGAGGTATAATAGGTAGCAACTATAATTCTTCTTAATTAATTATTTTATACAGCCAGAACAGCCATAATATACTTGATCATTACACACAAACATTGGCATTAATGTTGTAAGTATAAAAGAAACCTGTCTCGCGACAAACCCACCTGTCGCGGGCAACGCGCCTGATACGACAGGATTGCGGCCCGACAACTTGCGAGGAAGAATTGGCGGACCTGTGGCTCACTCAGTGTACATGTACAAGACTCTGATTTTCTATAGATATAACATAATAAAAATAATTGGCCAAGTGCGAGTCGGACTCACGCACGAAGGGTTCCGTGCCGTATGGAAACCCCTTTAATATATTTTATTTTAATTTAATTGTTTGTTTTTGAAGGCAATGTACTGTACCAGCCTTTTTAGTAGTCCACTGTAGGACGTAGGCTTACCCACGAATGGTGATTGGGCTATATCCGCCACGCGGGCCCAGTGTGAATTGGTGGATTCACATAAGCTATCGAATTTCTTCTATAGACGTATGCCGGTTGCCTCACGAAGTTTTCCTTCACCGAAAAGCCTGTGGTGTGAAATTCCGTACAATTTAATATTTTGTGAATATTTGAAGCATTTTCCTGTTGCCGTTATTAATATCGAGCAAAAAATCACGTTTCTGAGAGCCCCCCTTGAATAATTATATTTTACTAGTTTTTACCTGCGGCTTCGCCCGCATGATATTTTGATTTTTGACGCAATATCATTATAATTTATAGCCTATGTGTTATTCTGATATATAAGCTATATTACTGCAAAGTTTCATCTCATTCCGTTCAGTAGTTTTTGCGTGAAAGAGTAACAAACATCCATACATCTATCCATCCATCCATCCATCCATCCATCCTCACAAACTTTCGCGTTTATAATATTAGTAGGATAGGATAGTAGGATGTATTTAGTATTTGTTGTGTAGTATTGGGGGTGTGTGATGATGCACCGTAAATACCTGGATGCTTCCTTGGTATGATATCCGGGAATCCAGGAAAACACACAAACACTAATACCACAAAAAGTTTGTTTATTCGCACTTTCAACAAATCAATGTGTATCACTGTCAACAGAAAAGTACAATGTCAACACATAAATATAACGGTGGAAAGAACGATCAATTAATTAATTATTATACAATATTAAAAGATTTAACTGTGGAACAAATAAAACATCTTGGTCCTACCGCGGTATCCTGGCTTCTTGCGTTATTTAACTCCTGCCTGCAAGACACAAAACTTCCCAAAGCCTGGCGAAAAGCTAAAGTCATCGCTCTCCTAAAGCCTGGAAAAGCAGCTGACGAACCCAAAAACTACAGACCGATCTCACTTCTCTGCCATACCTACAAATTATTCGAGAGACTTCTCTTAAATCGGCTTATCCCCATCATCGAACCCAACCTCATTCCCGAATAAGCAGGATTCAGGCCCGGAAAGTCTTGCACCGGCCAAATTCTAAAACTCGCCCAGCACATAGAAAACGGCTTTGAGGAAAAACTTATTACCGGAGCAGTATTAGTCGACCTATCAGCTGCTTACGACACGGTCAACATTAAGCTACTTCTGTCCAAATTAGCAACAATTACAGACGATCAAGATTTCGTCAATATTCTGGGCGAAATGTTAAGAAACCGTCGGTTTCAAGTCTATTTTAACACAAATAAGAGCAGATGGCGCTCTCAAAAAAACGGCCTGCCTCAGGGTAGCGTTTTAGCGCCCATATTATTCAATATTAATACAAATGACCAACCTCACAACCCCAAAACTTCCAGGTTCCTATACGCAGACGACCTAGTTCTTACTGCCCAATCCAACAATTTTGAAGAAATTGAAACCATACTTGCTCAAGCACTCGAAGAGCTAGGGTCTTATTATGACTTAAACGCTCTAAGAGTAAACCCGTCCAAAACACAAACTTGTGTCTTCCACCTGAGGAATCAACATGCAAACAGAACACTCAAAATTAACTGGCGAAACGTCACAATAGAACACTGTAATAGCCCAATCTATTTAGGAGTGACCCTTGACAGATCGCTCACTTACAAACAACACTGTCACAAAACTAAGCAAAAAGTTGGATCCCGTAACAACCTATTAGCACGCTTAACATCAACAGCCTGGGGCGCCTCACCTCATGTCCTCCGAACATCAGGACTAGCGCTCTGCTTCTCAGCAGGGGAATACGCATGCCCAGTGTGGCACCGTTCCGCGCACGCTAAGGAAGTAGACGCCGCTCTTAACGAGACCTGCCGAAAAATCACAGATGCCTCAAGCCCACTCCGCTCACCTTAATTTACCCCTTAGCTGGTATTGCACCACCCTCTGCCCGCAGAACAGTTGCCTGTTCTGTCGAAAAACAGAAACAAGAGTCAGACCCCAGGCACCTTCTATACGGCTGCGAAACACCAGTCACACGACTAAAAAGTAGGAAAAGCTTCTTAAAAGAAACAACAGCTCTAAAAGTACCTGCTGTCGAAACCCGCCTCGACACATGGAAAAACACATACCCACCACCTTCTGACTTTAAAGAGCTTTCCGAAACCCTCCCAGAAGGCAGAGATCTCCCGTGGCCCACATGGAAATCTCTGAACCGACTGCGGACACAAGTGGGCCGTTGCAGGACCAACCTAGCCAAGTGGGGATATTCTGACACAGCAGCAGTGCAGTGCGACTGCGGAGCGCCAGCGCAAACCATGCAGCACCTTCTTTCGTGCCCCCAAAGCCCAAATGTGTGCACTATGCAAGACCTTCACGAGGCCACCCCCCGAGGGAAGAACGTAGCCAAATACTGGGAAAAAATAATTTAAAAACTGAGGATCATCGACACGACGAAGAAGAAGAATATTAAAAGAATGCCGGTCGCAAGACAAAGATTCGGAAACTAAAACTGTCTTCACGCGTCAGCTAGTTTTTTCTAACTACGGGTGGTAGCTGCAACTGCAGGTGGTAGCTGCGCGCTTATTGCAAGCGACGACCACGATCCGACATTTATGTCGGAAGGTAAGTAACATTGTAGATTTTATTATAAAATTATTGTTGTTTCTACTTTATACAATGCCAAGTTTTATTAGGTATTTTAATTTAGAATAATTAGGTTCAATATAGTTAAGTTATTTTTGTAAGTTAAGTATAGAATAGATTTAAGTTATATAATAAGAAATAAATAAGTAATGGGGCATCGGCAAGTATGCCACAGTTGTTATAGCGGCAACATAAATATACCTGTGAAAGTTTCAACGTTCTAGCTATCTCGGTTCATGAGATACAGCCTGGTGACAGACAAACAGGCGGACAGACAGACGGACAGCGGAGTCTTAGTAATAGGGACCCGTTTTTACCCTTTGGGTACGGAACCCTAAAAATTTAAAAGTCTAAAAGAAACATCTACAACTTAGCCATTGACACAAAATGATGATGATCGACCGATGATAACGTGTAATAAATTACCAAGAATGTATTTTTTTATTTTCGTTAGGAATATGTAATTTATATTTTGAGTCAATACTAGCGTTAGAATTAAATGTAAATCGAATTTATGTTATAGTACGTAACTCGTGAGTCTCGTGCGGAGGTTCGAGCGTCACCTCGTTGTGTGTGAGATTTACTGTTTCAATCTACTGTAAACGGTCACAATGTTCACTGGCCACTCCAGTGGGATCGAAAAGTTCTCGAGTGGAGACCACATACCGGCAAGCGCAGCGTAGGACGTCCACCCACAAGGTGGACGGATAACCTCGTTAAGAGCACAGGATCGCGTTGGATGTAAGCCACTACCAACTGATCTTATTGAAGATCCATAGGGGAGGCCTATGTCCAGCAGTGGACATCCTATGGCGGACGGATGGATGGTCACATTGATTATAAGATGTTATGACATCAAAATTGTAACACATGTTCTATCAACTATTTTATGGGAATTTAGTATTTACTATGTTTCTAACACCGTCTACTGACCACATTTCTATCCCATAGTAGCTCCGAGCAAATATTTATAGAGTCACAATCGTGCAAAAAAGTGTCCGAGCCAAAACCCTGCCCAAACTACGACAGGTGGACATGCTTTTTAGTTAGTCGTAAGGCGATTGCAAGCCGACTACAACGCCGCGCGATGCCAAACTAATTAGGTGACATAACGTCAAGATTTGAGAAAACGGACCATTGTGAATTATTTAAGGTAAATATCTAAGTCGGTATGTACGACGGAGCTCGGACATTTTTTTACTATAATACTTTCGCTTGCGACTGCAGCTCTGTAGATATTTGCTCGAAGCATAGTAGACTAATTAATACTAGACTGATGATAATGGTAGGAAATTACCACGAACTGGCAAGTATCGGCTGCTCAGTAAAACTTTATGTCCTAGTTGTAATTGGACATTTTATTGCCAGTTTATTGATATCCTGCGCGAATTGTATGTGTGTGTGGTTTCCGGTTTATAATTGAAAGGTATTTTTATTTGTCGATATGAATGAAGCAGATCATATTTTTACTTGCGGTTGATATTTTAATAAGTGTTCGTTACAGACTAGCGACTCAAAATAATGTCTAATAGTCGAATCAATTCATCTATTTTTCATCATATTACAAAATGTTTTTTTTTTCACGTGATAACGTCTTATGAATCAATGAACGCCGGCTACACGCACGAAAAAGTGTCACGTGTCACGTACCGCTTGAGACGAACGTGTAAATGAGAGCGCGGAACAAGCGGTAGAGAGGCACGATCAGCCTCAGCGTCCGGCTTGTTTCAGTTGTTGATTCAACAAATCGTCCGTAAGTTGACTAAATAGACAACCAATTTTATTGAGTCAGCAAATTCATATGAAATAAAAAAAACCGGGCAAGTGTGAGTCGGGCTCGCACATCGAGGGTTCCGCACAAACACATTGTTAAAATGATTAAAAACCTGTTTTAGCATGTGCTAATGAAGTTCTTTTATATGACACCTTACATGATATGATTTACTCACTTTGAATTTTGAGCCTATAAGTATTTTGTGAATTTTGAGGCCCTATTTTTTGTGATGTAAATAATAATGTACAGTTTTCAGATTTATTCTTATATGTGTACTATAAGACAATGCTTCTCGCCAAATTTCATAGTTCTATATCAAGGGGAAGTACCCTGTAGGTTTTGATTTTTGTGAGTGTCGAAATATGCTGTTTTTTACCACATAAACGACTCCAACTTTTTTAAACGACAACTAAGAAGCTTGTATTTTACACAACAGCAAGAATTTATTAATATACGTATACAGTTTAAATTTCTACGCGATATCTTTACGCGTTCTCGAGATAAAGAGTCTGACATACACACAGACGGACAGACGGACAGACGGACAGACGGACAGACGGACAGACGGACAGACGGACAACTAATGATCCTATAAGGGTTCCGTTTTTTCCTTTTGAGGTACGGAACCCTAAAAAATGAAATAAGTTTTATTCCAGGCAACTAAATAACAAGGCCCATATACTATAATTTATACCTTAAACACTAAACATAATATATACTATTATTATATACCTAAAAAACTACATTTAAAAACTACTTCGTGCGTAAGGAGCGCCGATCTAGCCGCCTTCCGTCTACTCGAACATCATCGGGGCTGCGTATTCGTCCTCTAAACTTTCGAAACTATACACCTTTGGGCCAAAACTTCTGGTCTGCGATGGTGCCGAACATACTGGTGGGAACCGTCACCACAAACGATTTAAAGTCAACCCCATTACGAGATTCGAGCAGCATGTCACTTAAAGTACGATGCGTCTTCATTGAAATAAACTTAACAACATCCTCCTCTTTGGTAACTCGTTCCAGCCGCGACACATACAACATAATAGTATGAGTATGAGCCAGGTGCCTAGCCCTAGTGTCAAGGTGAAGGCTTCTGACATGACTTAATGGTTAAAATAACCGGAACCAACAATTTAACGTAGCTCAATAGTAATTAATGCTACTCACAATTACCAATGCTAAGGCTGAAGTTCCTTCACCTTAATGATTCGTACAAGCTCCTAATAAAGCTGAGTAGTGTTATGTGTTACTTGGGAAGGACTGATAAGGAACGAGCTCGTTTAAGTCTTTTGTACTGAAGTTCTGCTTCCTTCACTTATACTTCAGTTACATTAGAAAAACAAGGACTGAGCAATAAAATAATATATCTATGTATAATAAATTACCAAATTATGTAACAAAGTTAGAATTTGAGCGATTTAAAAATACAATAAAAAAATTCTTTGAAGTTAATCCATTTTACAAATTAAGTGAATTTATGTCAATGCAATTTTCAGAATCCTCATTTTCATGTACCAAATTATAATTATGTTAGTAAGTAAGACATCAATAATTGTAAACCATGACTTGCCTGTAACGTTTAATGTTATTTTATGGCCAATAAATATTTCATTATAAAGCTTTTTTAGTAAATTTATATTTCGTATGTCACAAACCATTATGATATGGAACAAGTAATGTGGAATACAGTTTGTAGAATACCTTTTTAATTGTGCTTGTAAAGTTTTCTGGAAATGCCTTCGCAATTTTCGTTGTTTATTATTTACCGTTAAAGCTCGATCACTCAACAACATAAAAAAATAATGTCGATGGCCCCTAAAGATAAAATGAAATATCACCTGTACTAGATCGGATTTGGAACAGTCCATTCATGAACATAGGCCTACCCCAGAGGGTGATTAGGGCCAAATTAACTAGCACCCTAGCTTACAGTACAGACGACCGTCGTACATTAGGCACAATTCAGTGCCATTCACCGATCATCGATCCATCCATCAGGCACAATACGTCAACTGCTGGACATAGGCCTCATTTATGGTTCTCCAATAAGACCGGTTGCTGGTAGCGGCTTGTATCCAGCGCAATTCTGTGGTCCTAATGAAATCATTCGTTTACTCTGTGGGTGGACGTCCTACTCTGCGCTTGCCGGTACGTGGTCTCCACTCGAGTACTTTTCGACTCGGGCAGCACTATTAAAAACTATTAGAACCATCGACATGACGAAAAAGATCAGTCCACCGTGCTACGTGCTCTGCCCACTAAGGCACTAAGTTCCATTACCATAATAATACTGAATTAGTAGATTGTTATCAAGAAAAGTTACATAAATTGAAAAACGTAAGTAAAATCGCTTAACTTGTTACAATAATGTATTCAATTACAGAGATAAGCGAGTCAGCGCGGCGGTCGAGATAACACGAATTAGCGGGAGCTTACTCTTATCAGCTCCGATTGGAAACTTGCATCCCGTAGTAATGCACATTCCTATTCATTTTATAGGAAAATTATAAACAAACCATAGAATTATATTGTACAAACTGCACAACTGCTGCAAATTTAAACTGCTGCAAATTTACTTTTTTTAACGAAATTATGGACTTTTTGTATGAAAATGTCTCTAAATAACCTTGAAAACAGATTCTCCGTACTCTTTTTATGCGAAAACGATACCAAACAAGCCATTGTATCCATAACTGGATCGGCTATAATTTTTTATTCGAAGCGCGGCGGGTGCAACCTTCCCCCCTCCCCCTCTCTCACCTGCATCAAAAATCCAGGTGGCTCCCCTTCTTAAATCCATCCTTTAGACCTACAGATTAAACCTGCCAAAGGAAATCTTTTGTTCACGAAACGCCGTATAATTTGTCGTAGAACGGCGACTAAAAGTATCATCGCAGATGTGGAATTTTCAGCAAAGAACACTAATCTATTACAACCAAACTTGTAGGATGCTTTGTTAAGAAGCACAAAGCAGTGCCCGCGACTTCGTCCGCGTGGAATAGTAATAAAATATAATATAGCCTATAGCCTTCCTCGATAAATGTACTATCCAGCGGTTCCTGAGATTAGCGCGTTCAAACAACAAACTATTCAGTTTTATAATATTAGTATAGATAGTATTTTAAAAACTCACTTTTTGCAATGTAAACTCTTTTGGAACGGTCGAAAACTTGTAATACTCGTAGCTTTAGATTGTATACTTACTTTAGGCTCAGACCAAAAAATAAATCAAGAGAGAATGTTGTGAACAAACAAGTGAGACACATCAACGTACAAGGAAACTACGCCTTGGCTTTTCCGTCGAACTATGGCGACGCAGCAGTGACGTACTCACACATGTATAAAAAACCGGCTTCACTTGACTGTTCAACGACGTCCCTCTTGATTTTTTTTGCTTTGAGACTTTAGACTTAAAGTTTTTTTGTTGATCTTTTACTGATTACCGTGACGTAGTTTTACTCTGGGTCACTATGAGATTCTGAAAAAAAAATAGCTCTTATTTGATAAAGTTTAATTATTATATTTGGGGAAATTATATATTTAAATAATAAATAAATTTATTTCAACTGAAAACATTATAACATATTTATCGTGAATCCATTGACACCGAACTAGTATAAAACTGTGTTTCGGGTGCCAAAGGCTTCTCCCAAAATAATACAGAATTTAAAAGCTGATTTTGGTATTTATTGTGTTATTTCCATAGCACAAGTTGGTTATAATAAAGAGTGCCTACAACGTAGGTACGATAATAAATAATAAAGGCAAATGCAGAGTCTGGTCTGATTTATTTAAACGGGAATTAGCGGGACCTTATCTCTTATCACTACTAATTGGGAAATTGCATTCCCTGGACGATAATGCGCATTCCAATTCATTTTATAGGAAACTTTAAAAAGATACCATCTTACCACAAAATATTTAAACACGCTTTAAACACTGTTTATCCGTGTAATTTGTTCCGTCAAACAGTGTTTAAAACATGCTAAAAACTTTTGTCGTAAGACCGATAATGTTTAGCTATTCGGATTGGTTGAAAACTTCTATTAACTTATGTGATGGTAATGTAAAATCTACCAACCCTCATTGGGTTTTCGTGATGTTTCTGGCTACATTACACTTTGACGGTAGATCTATGTTCAACAGTGGACTTATTTAAGGCTGGTATAACAATAAGACGAGTGTATAAAATTAAACCAGATAGTACGCAATCGTTGCTTGTAGTAGGTCTAGTGCCGTAAATAAGTCGTTGCCACCGATGCTCAGGCGCAGGGCGTAGACTCTGGGGGGCGCTCTCTAGCTAGGGTACCTATAATATTATCTAAAAAAACAAGGGTTATAAAAGCCCGCACAGGGCGCAGAAAAGGCTATTTACGGCACTGAGTAGGTCTGAATGTGGCTGAAATGCTTTTTTTATACTTTAATTAATGATCCACATACTCCAGGGAGTCTCTCTGCGAGATCGAATCAGAAATGAGGAGATCCGTAGACGAACTAAAGTTACCGACATAGCCCAACGGATTGGCAAGTTGAAACGCCAATGGGCAGGGCACATAGCGCGGAGGGCTGATGACCGATGGGGTCGAATAGTTATCGAGTGGAGACCACGTACCGGCAAGCGCAGCGTAGGACGTCCACCCACAAGGTGGACGGATGACCTCATTAAGACCGCAGGATCGCGCTGGATGCAAGCCGCTTCCAACCGGTCTTATTGAAGATTTATAGAGGAGGCCTATGTCCAGCAGTGGACGTCCTTCGGCTGATGGATGGATGGATGGATGGATACTCCAGGGACTGTGCCCTTTGTTAAGTAAGTTACATCTGAAAGAATGCGACTGTACAATAGAGATGGGTTAATTTAAGGCTATGCCTATGGTAGTAGTTTCAGTGCATTGCGTAAATGCCACGAGCAAACCGGCGACCCGCAAGCAGCACCCGGTCACGAGTGTGACGTGTGTACCAGCCATCGCTCTCCTCGACCAATTTAAAATGCTTATTAGACCTGTCCTTACAACGTATCTACGTATATGTCAGTGAAAAAAATCGAGGTGGCTGTTTTGATATTGAAGCTTCAATGGCAAAATAGATTTAGATGGAATTCAAACTTTAGATAAACTGAATCTTATTAAACAGAAAACAACTTCAATGACAAATTGTGTTACGACGAGGAATGTTACTTAATTTTTATTGCTTTAGCGCACTAGTTATAAGCTGCCTTGGTGGTCCAGTGGTTAGTCTATGACTCCTGTGCCAGGAGGTGTGGGTTCTCGAGAATCAGTTATAGGATGAATCGAACAAGTCGGCGGATGTGAAGCTAGCTACAAGTTGCGCAATATCCTATCAACGCGCAGTTTTATGTGAGTTTCAGACAGGATTGAAATACAAACGGTATCGTTTACCTCATCACTACGTGCTGGACGACAGCGATGACGCACCGCGGTCCGACTAGCTAGTCCCCCGCCGCGCGAGTTTTTAACAGTGAGTAGGGTAGATAGCATGTTCGCGAATGCCATTCACTTTTGTATTCCTAATCATTACTTAAACAATCACATTATAATATTATGATTTGAAAAATGTTCCATTGTTGTGGTCAAGTGAAATGAATACCTTATTCTAAATGCTACGTAGGTAGGTGCCTAATAATGTAAATTTTAAAGCCATAGAACATCATGTTTGTTTCCGTAAATTAATGTAATGATCGCTTTAGGGCACACAACGTCAATTAATTTAACTTTTAAATATGATCTTGGAACAAAATGCTCATAATTAAACTCAATTGCAGGTAGATATAGTCATACTTTTTAGACCGTCATGTTATCAAAATTTATGTACCCTTTTAACAATTATATTGTTTTAAAATGACCATATAGGTGTATTTAGCCTGAGAGTCAAACTATATTTTTAAGTTGCTACTAGTATTAGACTGTGTTGTACTTAGTAGTTAAAATATGTATGTTGATAATAAAGAATTTTGAAACAAACAAACAAAGACAGGATTGAATGTTGCGCAGCTTGTAGCTAACTTCACATCCGCCAAGTTGTGTGATTCGGACTATATTATTTATACTACGGGACTAATCGCGCACTACCCGTCAATCAGTCTACCCGTGACCACGGTCGATGCAACTCAGCCGAAACGTCGGGATGAGGAGGTATTTATTTATCTCGTAATTTTAGTGCGCGATTGGTCTCGTAGTACCTATATTATAATAATGTGTTCAAATCGCGAAAGTTTAAAAACAACATATATTATTCATGTTCAAAAGTTCTCCGTTTTAACTCGACTATTTTGCTTTTGACTGTCCGGGTGTTGATTCACCTCAACAAGTCGCATTTTGCAACGAATCTTGACAAAACTTAGTACACACAGGGGTTCTATTTTTAATAGATTTTTCGTCATCAGCGATTTTTGATTTGGGGAATATTTTCTTCAAAATGAGGGAAAATTTGCCTTATAAATACGAGGTCTACAGTAAAAGTTCGGTTAAGTTATAATAAGATAATAGTCTAGTCTCTCACATTTGGGTCTTATTAGTAAGCCCAACGAGCTTCGGAGAGGGCTATGTTCAGAGATTCTCTGAGAAATCGAATCACAAATGAGGAGATCCGTAGAAGAACAAAGATTACCGACATTGTCCAGGCGATTGGCAAGTTATAATGGCAGTGGGCAGGGCACATATTACGAAGGACTGATGACCAATGGGGTTGGAAAGTTCTTGAATGGAGACCAAGTAACGGCAAGCGCAGCGTAGTACGGAGGTAGACAGATGATCTCATTATGATCGCACGATCGCCCTGGACGCAAGCCGCTTCTAATCGGTCTTTTTGGAGATCCATAGGAGAGGCCTATGTTCATAAGTGGACTTCATATGACTGGATGGATAGGTAGATGAATAGTCTAGTCATATTGTGTAATAATGTGCTTGTGACAGGCGTATCGAGTGGCGACGTAAGTGAGCGGCTGCGGGCGGTGGCGCGGCGGCGCGGGTTCGGTTACCGACGGACCACAACCACTATACCCTTTGATTATATACAGGGTTATCTGCTTGCCCAGTACTAACCCGAATGGAGGAGATTAAGAACATTATTACAAACAAATTCTACTCGTACTATGGAACCAACCCGAAAAGAGTGGTATATTATTCAGAGAAAAATTAACCAAGATGATACATTCATTAGGGTGTTGAGCGAACACTTTTTTTTTTAATCTCCTGTATTTCCTATTCTATATGTTTAGGAGTATTTGTGTAAAATTAAAGCTTTCTAAGTTCATATTCGAAGGTTGAACTTCAAGTTTGAAAAAAATGTATGAAACAGCCAACTTAACTTCGAATTTCAGATTGGCCCCAATGTAAAAATTATCATAATAATTATCATAATGAAGGTCTGAATCACCTCTATTCGGCTTAGTAGGTATACAGGTTCTGGATAATCCCGTATACCTGTAATAACTTCAATTTATGTTTTTGACCGATTTCCAAATAAAAAGAAAGATTTATTATTCTTTACATTTCGTTTTATTGACCGACGATCCACCGGAGGAGGTATACAATTCGACGCGTATACATATATTTTTTATGTATAACCACGCATAACTTTTTTTTTAATTGTCCGATTTCAATAATTCTTTTTTTATTGGATAGAATATACTTTGAAATTGGTCCCATTTAAATTTTATCGAAATCAGCTGAGCCATTTTTGATAAATCAACAATGATGTGAAAAATGCTACATCGATCCGTGCGAAATATTCGCGAATTCTGTACACGGGTGAAGTCGGTCATGTAAATTTTTGCAAAAAATAATCTTGTTTTAACCCTTGACTCAACCAGTCTAGGGTTGCTATAAGATTGACTTTTTTATCATACCTTCGTGGAATCATAAAAGTGAAGTTATTAAGTGTTGTATTGTCTTGTTATTTTTCAACCATAGTTCGCCCACTGTTAGACATAGGCCTCCCCAAACATCTCCAATAAGGCCAGTTGGAAGGCGAACGTTGTATCTTCTAAAATCATCAACAATAAAATGCCAAGTCGATGTCTAAAATGTACGAGTGAGAGAGATAGCTGAAATTTCTCCTTAAAGTCTCGTTCGTGTATCAATTCAATTAATAACGCAGTATTTCAATGAACCGTCCGTGTTAGTGGTCTATAGTCCGTCAATGTAGAGTTATTGGCGAAAGCTGAAATAAGAGCAGTGGAGCTTGGACGGATAACATAGTCCGTGATAATAAAACACCATGCGATAGGCTTAAACTAATTAAATAAGTTCGTCTAGGCCAGCTGGCTAGCCTTGATGTCAGAGTTTTAATGCCGCCATGTCAGAGGCCTCCACCTCTGACATGGCTAAACGGTTAAAGCAACCGGCACCCACAATTTGGATGGACTCAGTATTGTTCCAAGTAAATTTTAGAGTGGCCCTATGACAACCTCAAAAAGCCGTCTCATAATTTATGGGAAATTTTGATGAAAAAACGTCATTTTTATACAGGGTTATTTCTAATTAATTAGCATCCGTTTAGGGACTTATTCTGTACATCAAAACTAACAAATTTGTTTTGCGATTTTTGTTAATACTCAAAAACATTTATCAGCTGTTCCATACATTTTATTCGGGTGAACGATATTTTTCTATGGAAGATCGATTTTTTTTTTGATTTTTGACAAGTCGTAGAACAATAGTTCTTAGTTTTGATGTACAGAATAAGCCCCTAAAAGGATGCTAATTGATTAGAAATAACCCTGTATAAGAAAATATACGGCTTTTATAGGACAGCCGAGCCGTATCTGCCCTTTTTCGGGGTTTTAAAGATTCAGAAAGTCACATGGCAAAAGCCGTATCAGGAATATCACTGGGTGGTAGTATTTACCCTCAAAAATAGAGGACTTTTGCGCTGCTTATGAATATTCAGATAAAAAGATGTACTGTGAGGTCTACTGTTCGGAGAACTACTAGTAATGACATATTACTGCGCTTTAAAAATGAAGTATATCTATGATGTGGTACGAGTATCTATAATTCTATAACACATAAATTTCTCAATCAAGACGAATCCCACCGCTGTATCGACAAACAAGCGCGCCTAGCGCTCGCCCGCGGCGCCGCTCGTTACGGGCCCATTACGTGTTGTTCTGTCTGTCCGTCTGTCTGTGTCGGGCGGTAATGAGCCTCACTAACTGTGATGTATCGATGAAACGGCATATTTGCTATCAAATGTTTAGACTTTGTAGTTTTCGAGCTGTAATGATATGTATGTGTGTTAACCGCAATCTTGGCCTCAAACAATAAACTGTTATCTACCACTAAATATTTTTTTAATATAATTTAAGTGTTTTTTTTAATGTGATCAACACTTTCATCGCTAGGGTTAATCGTCTAAGTTTTTACAGTTTTTAAAATGACTTGAGTTAATACAACCGAAACCTACCATTTAACGTGTTATTCAAGCAACGGTAGCGCTCAGTTGGGGAATGCCACCCGCGGTCACCCATCCAAATACTGACCGTAAATTTTGATACGTAAATCCTTAATTGGTCAAAAATTACCAGTTTTGGCCCAAAATCAATAGCTATAAAGTCCTTACTAATTTTGAAAACCCTAAAGGGTTGGTTTGTCACTCTTTTTTTGCAGCAACAGAGCTACGGATAGACTGAATTTTTGGTGACGTAGGCTACATGGTACCGAAAAAATAAATGGTAAGGTCAAACATCAAAATACTACTCGGGGTAAGCTGTGGGCAAAAGCTACTAGTAAATATTCGATTTTCCAGGTACAAGATATCTAAAAATAATAAACTGTTTTAGAAAATAACTATTAAACAAGTATTTTATTTTATTATGTCTACTGCGATTTTACGTAATTTGCTAATTTCGTTGTGCTGAGTCGGTATCAAACATTAATCGTCTACGGATCTCTTCATTGTTTAGTGAATTATTTGAAGCTTTTTAGTTTTTTTGCTCAACCTTTTGTAAAAACAAAAAGTGTGACAAAAGGTCGAAACTTCACACTCCAATTTGTATGGAGGACAATCAGGTAGTTTATCTGTGCGGCTGTCCGCTACCTCGGCCGACGCCATCAATTCCTTCACTAATGTCGCCGAAGGATGACAAAACTGGAACACATGCGTTTGGTTTATGACGTGACTTTCAAGTAAGGGAAGGTTCCGTAGAAAATTGTGAAAATTTTAACAAGTATTAATAGCATTTTTTTACAGATTATTTGTAGTGAATTTTATTACCATATAATTAGTCTATCAATACAAAATGGATACCTATCAACTCTACTACGTTTCACGTAGGTATTAATTTTTACTCTCATTCGTACCAATACCAACTCGCATTGCGTCTGTGTGATGAATATAGCCCAATCACCTCTAGTAGGTAGGCTTATGTTCAAGAGTGGGCTATCAAGAGGATGATAAAGTAAAGTAGGTTACTGTATTAAAGTGAATACTGAACGGTGGCGTCTCAGTCTCAGGGACGTAATGTTTCATCACAAAAAAACATTTCCAATGTTCCTTGGTGACAAAGATGGTTTTATATTGAGACATAAAATTTAAACCAATGAAATCACAATAAATTAATTAAATTTATTGTCGTGCGTCAAAATCCAAAATAATGTGACTGTCTTAAAAATAAAGACATAGGTCAATATTTTAATTACCTACACATGTTAACATTTCGTCTCAAATTTTTAAAAATGGTAATTTATAACTTATTATTTCCCAGACGAATATTAAACGTTTTTATTAAGTAGCTACTGATATTTAATCGGAATGAACTCGATTTCGTTCCACTATGATTTCATGCCACGGATTAGGAAAAACATGGAAGTACGAAATACGCTGTAATAACTACTCTTACTAATTATAATAGGTAAATTCATGTAAATAGACGCAATTTTCTACTTTATCAACATTCTTATGGGACTTATCGCCCACTAAAATTACGAGATAAATAAATACCTCATCATCCCGACGTTTCCACCGAGTTGCATCGGTCATGGTCACGGGTAGACTCTACTACCCGTCTACCCGTGACCACGATCAATGCAACTGGGTCGAAACGTCGGGATGATAAGGTATTTATTTATCTCGCAATTTGAGTGCGCGATTAGTCCCGTAGTACATAATAATAATTTATCAACATTCTATGTAAAAAATATCAATTATTGTTGCACGCCTCAAAAATAACCCCTATCTGTGACTAAGTTATCAAACTTGTTAAATAAATTTAATTATAAACGTAGATTATCATAGCTTAAAAGAATGTTGTAATAGAATTAAATAAAATAAAATAAACTTAAGACGAGTTTATCATACCTTAGCAGAAAAAAAAATAATGTCAAAAATATTGTATTTGTGTGAGTAACAGATATTATTTTACTTTGTCAAGTGTGATTTCGGCGTAAATTATGCACATTGCATTTCCACATGTGTTTTTGCTCCATGGTTCACTCATAAATTGTACATGTTATGACATAAATCAATTAATAAACTCCATCGTAATCAGAATAAGCTCAGATTAATTTATCATAAAGTCGAGCTATTAATCATAATGTAATTATTTGTTGCATTATTTCGCATTAAGCTGTCGTAAAATGAACTGCGTTTAAATTGATGTCATGACATGTCTAAGTATGTTATAGTGTTAACGGAACTTATCACTAAAAGCCTAACTGATGTTATAAATATGAAAGTGTATATGTTGGTTTGTTTTTCACTGTAACATGTAACAGTGGAGCGACAGATCGACTTGATGTTTAGCATAGAAATAGTTTAAAGTTGTAGAGTTTTATGAGCTACTTGTTATCCCGAAAAAATTAAAGGATGCTATGAGATAGCTCAAAACCTAAAATTGTTTCCAACTTAAAATGTCACGCGGTTAAAACATTAAATTATTTGAATGATATATTTTTATAAAAATATGTATTTACATAATAATATATCTTTTTAACCAACAGTGCAAAAATATTGTGCGGTTCAACTGACTATGTATGAGATTTGACACGTTTCGGTGTTTACTGTAAGTGTCTGAATATTTAGCAAATAAAAAAAATAAAAGTAACTAAATAAAACAGAGAAAAGAAATATAAAATCTCTTAAAAATACTTTACTGAGTTTAAAAAATGTATTTGATTCTACTACAATAGTTAATATAAATTTAACTAACAATGTAATTATAGCTATTACAAAATAATCTCCATAAAAATTAATTACTAAATTAAATGACAACAATAATAAGAATACATTTAAATTAATTAAACTGTTAACGTAAGAAATTTAAAAACGAAATAAAGTGTCATTTTAATTTATTGTGCGAGCGAGACGAAAGGTGAACAAAGTCCCCTTAAGGTTGATATATTTAGATAATCTCTGTTGTCCCGAGCTGATACAATTAATAAATTAAATTCACTTATTATAATATTAAATACCAAACCAGAAATTTAAATCCAATTTTTTCTAGTCACAGACACATATTCAAGATAACAGCAATAAAATAAAAGATTAACAATGTGTCATGCCATTTTGATTAGATAAATAATTGAAATGTTTTTATGAGTTAGTTTTTCGTGTTGGACCTCATTTAAATTCTTGAGATCATTATGATGAATTCGAAATATTCTCACAATACGTTTTTCTAGAAAAATAAATATTTTTTAACAATTTTAATTGCCTTATAAACAAGAAGAACACATTAAATAAACATTAAACGCTTAGCATTAAACATTGAAAGCTAAAATAATTTCGTTGAAATCGCTGGATCGTGGGTACCGCTTTGAACTGGTTTTATTGGAGATCTAGAGAGGAAGCCTATGCCCAGCTGTGAATGTCATTGGCTGATTAGGCCATGACAAAAAGTAAAGAAAGGTGGAAGTCATCTCTTCCAGGCAACCCATACATTCGGGTCATTTTAACTTTTGACATTGCTTGTAAAGTATGGCGGCGTGATAGCAGCCTTGAAGAAATATCAAATTAGAAAATACGAAATTCCATTGTAATTAAGCTTTAAATACCGTTGTCTCTATGAATTTGTTGACCGTATTTAAATATTTTTTGGTTACTGTACAACATCTGGACTGACTTTGCAAGACTTTATTTAAGTCGTCTGTTGACGGAACCCTAACTGTTGGAGCCATTGTCCCGGTAGCGATTCGTCAGCGAGTTTACTGCGAGAGATAGCGCGCTGACAGGTTTATTGCATCGTCGCGCTAATTGTTGAAAGAAACCTAATAAAAAGGACAGTTTTTAATCTTTTAGGTGCACGGAGTGATCTTAACTTTCATATGAAGGTAAATCTAGCATTTAAAATGGAATACGATTGCTAAAATTGAAAAAAATCTTAGTGAAATTGTTGACGGAAACCCTAACTGTTAGAGCCATTGTCCCCACAGAACAGCGAACTACTTCTCTCTTCTGTGATTGTCCCGGTAGCGATTCGTCTGCGAGTTTACTGCGAGAGATAGCGCGCTGACAGGTTAATTGTCGCGGTAATTGTTGAAGGAAACCAATGAAATCGATAGTTATTAATGTATACTTTTGGTAACCAGAAAAATTAGAATTTTGTAATGATGGCGGGCTCTTTTGCCGGGAGAACTATAGTTTGTGTTACTAACTACATTTTTTCTAATCGAACCAAAGTGCCTTTACCACTACATAGTATAAAACAAAGTCGCTTTCCACTGCCTGTCCCCATGTATGCTTATATCTTTAAAACTACGCAACGGATTTTGATGCAGTTTTTTTAATAGGTAGAATGATTCAAGAAGAAGGTTTATATGTATAATACACCTGTGCAAAGCCGGGGCGGGTCGGTAGTTAACTACAATAAATTACAATATTACTTTAGAAGCTAAACTACATAAAGTCAATTGGATCATCCACAGACCCTTTAAGGTCTACAGATAATCCAGATGCTCAAACTAAACTATTTAATTTACTAGCTGTAGGTACTATAACTTTACTTTTTTATATGCACTGTGCACTTGCAGGTCACTGTTATTTTGTAGTAAGTACCTACAAATTTACGTTTTCTTCTCTGCCCTTTGCTTCTCTCATCATTAAACTTTCTGCTTTCAGCTTCCGTCATCATCTGGTTTTCCGCTCCGCTTATAATTCCACTCTCCGCACGTCACTCTCATTCTAACGCGATTTATGTCATACTTACCACACAGCGTTGCAACAGAGTGCCAACCTGCAATTTATGAAGCAGATGACGAAGAATTGAAAAACGAACAGAGACGAAGCAGACGAAGAATGACGAAACAGACGAAGAATGACGAAGCAGACGAAGAATGACGAAACAATCGAAGAATGATGAAGCAGACAAAGAATGACGAAGCAGACGAAGAATGACGAAGCAGACAAAGAATGACGAAGCAGACGAAGAATGACGTAGCAATCGAAGAATGACGAAGCAGACGAAGAATGACGAAGCAGACGAAGAATGACGAAACCTACGAAGAATGACGAAGCAGACGAAGAATGACGAAGCAGACGAAGAATGGCGAAGCAGACGAAGCAGACGAAGAATGACGTAGCAATCGAAGAATGACGAAACAGACGAAGAATGACGTAGCAATCGAAAATAACGAAGCAAATTGCTTTCTGCTTTTCGAGACAGTGTTGCAACGGAGTGCCAAACTGCCATTAATTAGTTTTTACAGACAAGCGCCTTGTTCGCTGACGATGTTAATGGGTTATCCGCTTAATTGCCGTTTTTGCGATAGACGGCGACTAATTTAGTTTGGGTGGCTCTAGACAAGATTAATTGGGGAACTGATAACTAAAGATTAGTGTTAGAAGGTATTAGCAGACTATTTTGGACTTCATTAAAGTGTTATATTGTTAGTACTAACGATTACTACCTATATATCTAATGGTAGAAGTTGGAATTACTAGTGTAGAGTAAAAAAGCCATAAAGTTCTTGCATAGAAATCGTCGTTATATTTTAAGGATTTAATTTGTGATAAATTGAGAGGATCTCATTGTGCTCTAACTGTCATAACGGGTCCTTGTTGGACACATAACGAAAGTATACGGACAACCGCGAAACAAAACCTGGTGTTGATTAATTTGATCTTTTTGACGCTGTACATCAACAAAAGTTTTAGTCTTTAACCGACTTCAAAAAAGGAGGGTTTCAATTCGTCTGCATACATTTTTTTGTTTGCAAATTACGCGACTACTCGTACAATTATGGACAGAGTTTGCTAATTCTTTCTTATTTGGTTGATCATACTGCAAAAGTACCTAGTTTGACTGGATTGTTGTTTTTGAACTTTCGCGATTAGAACACATTATTACGAGATAAATAAATATCTCATCATCCCGACATTTCCAGATGAAGTATTTATCTCGTTCTTTTAGTGCGCGACTAGTCCCGTAGTATATAGTAATAAAATTGACTGGATCGTTTTTGTCAAATAAACAATGTGAAAAATTAGTACGTCGATGATACATTGATTCGTTCGAACAAGTTGCGACGGTCGAAATAAGATATGCCATTTTTGACGAAACATAATTATGTCGTTACTTATAGGCAAAATATCTCCATTTTCAGTTTTAACTCAAGTATATAGAGCATAGAAGTTTACTGGATCTACTCATACCATAAGTGATGTGAGATCAAGGTAGAGCCACCACCATAGTACAAAGTTGTATGATAGCGCCACTATTGTATTCCCAGATCCAATTTGAAAGTATTTAGAGGAAAAAAATAGTTTTGTCATCTGTCCAAGTCTCAGATTAAGCTGGTTGTTCCGATTCCATGTTTCTGATTTTATCGGACAGACACCGTGACTGGTGACGTAATATTTTGACACTTAACGTCAAAGTAACAGCGGTAGAGCTAACGAGGTGGACTTTTATTGATACGATGGAATTGTGCATACTGATAGAAAAAATATAGGTACAAGCAAGTTTGTTTTTTTCGCGTAGATTTTTTTATAGGATTACGTAGATTTAACCATGGTTTTTTTGGTAACAAATGTAATAAACTATAACAATAATAAAACGGTAAGTTAGATTTGTCTAATTTTAGTGAAATTGATCTGTGGAACAATTTTGTGATAAATTTCTATTAAATTTTATCGAAATCGGCTGTGTTGTTTTTAAATAGATTATTATAAAAATATAACTTTTAAATACAAGCTTTTGAGATCCTGGATATCATATAGCAGCAGAGTGCCAGCCAAGACAAGTAAAACGAGCCCAAACACGACGGGTATATCTTGTTTAGTACAGGAATTCCTATGGCCACTTTCCGACTCCATCATCAGATCAGCTCCAGGGCACCATAATCTTGCATTATCACGCAATATACATATGCGTGCAAAGTTTCAGTATATCGGAAAACCGGGAAGTTGGTCAAGTTTAACTTGCTAGATTCCACCCGAACTTACATACATACATACATACATTGTATGTTAAATAAAAGCTTTTAAAAATCAACGATTATGTAATAAAACATTGGACAAGTGCGAGTCAGGCTCACACATCAAGGGTTCCGTACAAACACATTGTTAAAATAATTAAAAACCTGTTTTAGCATGTGCTAATGAAGTTCTTTATGATACCTTACATGATACGGTTTACTCACTTTGAATTTTGAGCCCATATTTTGTGAATTTTGAGGCCCTATTTTTTTGTGATGTAAATAAAAATGTGCAGTTTTCAGATTTTTTCCTATATGTGTACTCTGAGACAATGCTCTTCGCCAAATTTCATAGTTCTATGTCAACGGGAAGTACCCTGTAGGTTTAGATTTTTGTGAGTGTTGAAATATGCGGTTTTTTACGACATAATGGGCTCTAACTTTTTTAAACGATAACTGAGAAGTTTTTCTTTTACACAACAGCAAGAATTCATCGATATGCGTATAGAGCTTAAATTTCAACTCGATATCTTTACGCATTCTCGAGATAAAGAGTCTTGACATACACACAGACGGACAGACGGACAGACGGACAAGCGGACAGACGGACAACAAAGTGATCCTATAAGAGTTCCGTTTTTTCCTTTTGAGGTACGGAACCCTAAAAATAAGTCGTTAAAATATTGTTTAGTTCAAACTATTAAAATTCTGTACACTATTGAAGTCTGTTATTTTTGACGAAAAATAATTATCTTAAATTATTACAATCTCTGATAGTTCCCATAGAAAGTGAATCCCTTCCAACCAGTCTAAACCACATACAACGTACTAAATATTATATGAACATTTTAAGCTATGGTTGCGAAACTCCCATAAACCCGCGGAGTAAGGGCTTTAAATCAAGCATTCACGACAAAGCGCGGCCGCCATTCACGACAATACAGAATGCTGATACAGTGAAACTGCCTGACGATAAATATATGGATTAGGGGGGCATTCACGGACAGACTTGCTCGCCGGACTAAGTGATCACTGAAATTGTCAGCCATAGAATGTTCTCTGCTGGGCATAAGCCTCCTCAATGGATAATAGAACCGATTTCCATCGGTGGCTTCCATCGTGATCTTATGAGCGAACATTCTACGCAACGGCACACGGTCTTCATTCGAGAGCATCGCGTCGCCACTGGCTATCTAATGAATATATTATGAAATTCTCATAACCCCGCCGAGTCAGGGCTTTAAGTCAAGAATTCACGACCATTCAAGTATTCGCGGCTGCCATTCACGACGATACATAATGCCGATACAGTGAAACTGTCTGACGATAAATATTCACGGACGGTTTTAAACATTGACATCAAAATTAAAAAATCAACAATTTCACTTGATGGACATCCATTGCTGGACATAGGTATCTCTTATAATAATAAGATTCCAATTTGTTCTACAATTTTTGTTCATCTTGTAAGTGGATGATTTACGCTTCATTTGCTGGTATGTAATCAAGTTTAACAATTAGTTTTTAATTGCTCACCGTGTCAATACCACGCTTTTTTATTATAATAAAAAATTTCGTATACGAAAGCGTACTGCGAAAAGAGAACAACGTAAAAACAGACTGCCTCCAATCATTAGGGTGACAAATCAACATCGAGCTATGCTGCGCTGTGCTATGTTTGGTCAACTCGCTCGTCTAATATTTTAATGAGGATACAAACAAACCGTGCTGTGCTGCGCTGTGTGAGGCTACGCTCTGTTTAAAAACGCAGCAGTCTCGAGCGAGGCGCGCTACCCGCCGTGCTGAGCCGCGCTGTGCCGAACTGTGCTATGTTTTTTATGGAGCTCTGCCATGCTGCGCTGTGTCGAGCTATGCTAGGTTTGGAGCACGCTGCGTGCATCCCTCCATCGCCTTCAGACGTCTTTCTCACTCTCGTACTCCCATCTCGCTCGCACTTGCGTATGCGCGCACAAAGAAACAAGAACGAACGAGTTTCATTCGCCCATTCAAACAAGTCAGGTAACACGTGTTGTGTCGAAATTTGTTAATCGAGGGCAGTGGTCAGATAAAAAAATGGAGATTTTTAGCGCAGTACAGCGCAGCATCGTTTAATTGTTAAAAAAACGTAGCTTAAGAAACACAGCACAGCACAGCGCAGTACAGCGCAGCATCGTTTAATTGTTAAAAAAACGTAGCTTAAGAAACACAGCACAGCACAGCGCAGTACAGCGCAGCATCGTTTAATTGTTAAAAAAACGTAGCTTAAGAAACAGAGCACAGCACAGCGCAGTACAGCGCAGCATAGCTCGATGTTGATTTGTCACCCTTATAGTCCGTTGATAACATCTGTGGACCTCGCTCGATGACGTCACTTCGGTGCCCAGGTACGGTGAGTAAATTCAGCATCACTAGAAATATGATGACTCATCAATTAACCTAGCAAGATGCTATGCAGTCGCCGCGGACGAAAACAGCTTCAAAATCATGTCATCACGCGCCCATGCACATGATAAAGCCGCGTAATATGCGAACAAATACGAGATTCATGAGCGGAGCGGTAATCAATCGTCATTTTGTTTGCAAAGCGCTTCGGCACTAGATGCGCTGTTAGGGAGGTGCCACACGGGCGTTGTCACCGCGGCTGCACCGCAGCTGCAACGCCGCTGCACCGCGGCGGGGCGGTGTCTTTAGTCGCTGATACATCGACTTGGCATTTTTTCTGCGCTGACAGCAACACTGGTCGCCGCCGCGGCACGTCACCGGCGGCGGCAACGCGCGTGTTGCACCAGCTTCAAAGATGCATGCTCACAAATGCTCGTTTCTGAGCATACATGTTCGTAATTGCTCTCCCTTGAGTACCCCGCCTAATATAGACAGAGAGTTGAAAGCCGATATTAATAAGCAGTAACAGTCGCCATTGCGGAGAGTTATCGCCAATTAGAACCTTATTACGAGCGCAGAGGTATCAATTACCTACTTTCTGCCCTGATTATAAGCAGCCAACTTAAATGCTTTAGATTTTCCCGCTAATTCTAGTATTAACACAAAATAAAAAGCTACTAGAATCCTAACGCGAGTGCCGCGGTATTCAAATATTTGTGCTATCCCATGGGAACATTTTATTTCTCTGCTGGGATAAGAGTAGTCTATGTTACTTTTCGTCTTCCGAACTTTGGCTTTACCAAAACTAAAGTCGATCCGTTGCTCCGTTGCTGCGTGAAAGAGGATCAAACTAATAAACCAACAAACGCACTTTCGGATTTATTTATTAATATTTGTAAAGATTTGGGTAGGAATTTATTTACTATTTAACATATTATTCCAGTACAGATCTCGAGCTAGGCCAGTTCATATGATAGGCTTTCGTAGAGCCGTAGCCAACACTGAGAGGCCGGTAAATATTATCTACTATAAACCTAGGGATGATGGATACACTAGAAAACTATGGTATTAAATGGGTTGACAAAATAGTGAGTTATTGTGATGAGATTTTATATGAGTAGTTATAATTTGGCTACGGAATGAGCCAATGAGATGCAGCGCCCGTCATTTTATGCTTCATTTCATTATCTTATGACGGGTGGTGACTTGCTATCCACTAAATGGGCCCCCCATAATTGCTACCGTATATTGACATCGGAGGGTCAACATTGGTGTGGGCGGGTTAGGGTGTAGAGAGGTGTACTGCGGTTTCACTAGACGCTACTCGCGGCGTTATGCCCTTTAACACTTCCACCCTGGAGCTTAGGTTCTTAGCTCTTGCGGTTTCCGTTCCAGCCGGCCGAGGCAAGAAAGGAGTCAGGGGTCTCATTTAGACCCAGGGAATCGGGGTTCGCGTGTCATCCCGCCCAAAGCCGCCCCTACGATTTATTTCTATTTATTATACGGGACTAGTAAATAATAGCACACTGAAAATATGAGATAAATAAATACTTACCATATTATCTTGACGTTTAGATCGAGTTGTGAGCCCGTGACCATGAACGATAAAACCTCAGGCTAAACCTTGTTGAAACGTCAGGATAATGATTTATTTATTTATTTATCTTGTGTATTATGGATGCGTAATATAAGAAAGACATTTCCCCAAAATCCCCTAGTATATTGTTCATAAACATTTCATATTTTATCCACCTGTATTGACATTAATTTTTTTTCGCAAAAAATTGCAACACCGACTTCCACCGTGTACAAAATCCGAATCATTTTCATGAATCGATGTGAGATCCATGTACATTTTTGTTGATTTATCAAAAACGGCTCAGTCCGTTTCTATAAAATTTAATTGATACCTCTTCAAAAGTATACTCTTTCAAAATAAAAAAGGTTTTTCTAAATCGGTTCACAATAGATGAACATACACAAAAAATGCATACACTCAAACAAAGTACCTCCTCCTTTTTAGAAGTTGGTAAAAATACAAAATGACAGCAAATTTCATTTTATTAATTTTAAAAGTATGTAGTTTTCCGCTTCAAAACTATTAGGGAGTAATTTGCTATATTTTTTAGTTATTATGGAGTTTACGGTTATAGATGGACAGTAAGCCCGATAACAGAGGCGCCAGCGTAAATTTAATAACAACGTAAAAAGCGTTCTCTCTATCGAATGCCTAGAGTGATAAAGAAACAGTTAAACTTAGTAGCTGTAGGGTTTATTTGTAGTTAAAATCTTCTAGTTTTAATGATACTGAAATAGGTACCATTATGATTGATCCCAAGTTACTTCATGTGCTTAATTGAAGAATGCCAAAGAGAACTTGATCGATACCTTATGTGGGAATTGAATTATTTTATTGATATAAAAGGATAGTCGTGCACTAGTCGACCAAAACTTATGTATAAGCAGGAGAAAGAGTATGTCAGTTGCGCTTAATTCACATGTGTGTGCATTTGTGTAGACATATTAATTATTATATAAGTGTATCTGTGCGTTTTTCAATAAAATCGGGAGGAATCGGCTTGCATCCAGCGCAATCTAGTGGTCTTGAATTGATCTTGCTTGAAAGCTCACTATCTGAAATCATAATGCTACTTGTTCTTTTCGCTACTATTTAATAACGTATGTAGGTATGTATATATGTAGGTATATGTATAATTATATTTATATATTATAACGTATATACCTATGTAAGTATATTTAAAACTTAGATGGAATTAAGTATGTTTAGTTTATTATTTATAGGTGTTTTCTTTGTTAATATCTAGTTAAGGCCTCTATTTCTTGTTCTTGTCAGTTCATATTCGTGCAAGGTTGCCTGGAGGAAATCGCCATGGGTGATAAGGCCGCCACTTTATAATCATATTTTTTGTCGTATATGTGTAAATAGTGTTTATTTTCCATATTGTGGTTGTAAATAAAGAGTTTTGTCTGTCTGTTTGTCTTGAATTGAGATCCTGAGATATAGTGACTATATCTACCATGGACAATAGTGGGTAGATATCATACGCTGCGCTTGCCGGTATCTACGTGGTCTCCTTTCAAGAACTTTTTGATCTTGTCGCTTTACAGTTTTTCGTGCTATTTGCCCTGTCAATCTGCGGGGTTATATCGATTACTTTGGTTCTTCTATTTATTTATTTATCATTTTAATTCAGACAATAATCATCCATAAATCGTAAAAAATTAAATACAATTGAGTCATTCATTTTAAACATTAATTACAATATTTATTAATTACAAGATTTATAATTTAGTGCCCATAACAATTAACATCCACTTATTCTGAATGGGGCAATCCAATCGATCAGCAATCATTTGAAGAATGCCGTTGCGACTGCCTCGCACTCTATATCGTAGGGACGCGACTTTCTTGCGAATAATCGCATGAAAGTCATCCGTTCGTGCCTCAGCAAACATTTCAGATGCACTACAGAAGCGAGGCAACCGCATCAGCATTCTAAAAATATCGTTATATTGGACCCGTAGAATGCTGGCAACCCGGCGAGTATGACTGATCCACAAGCTACTCGAGTAGAATGACTACTACTATCCTACCTACCTATTAACCTACTCATTTCTAATTAGATCTCACAGAGAAACCTCAAGCTTAGTCTTTTCCATAGCTCTTTAGGCAACTTGGAGTAATGATGACCAATTTGTTATCTAGTAAAAATCGCTATGTGAAGGGAAGGAAATCGACCAAAGATTGCTAAATGAACAAGACGACGACGACCAGACTAAGTAATGTAATGCACGTAAACCTTTGAGCCCAGCACTCCCATTGCAGTAACTTACAAAACCCAGTTAACTATCTTCTATTTACGTAAATAGTGCTTATTTTCAATACCACTAGCGGCCATTTGCAATAAACGCTGGCAAAAGTATGTTAATCCTTATGGAATCGCCGCCGTCACACTACTGGCTCGCTATTTATAGGAATTGTGCTAGATTTAGCATTATAGTAAGTGAAATACAATAATATAAGTATGACGGAGTAATTACGTTGAAGTTGTTTTACTGCTGGGTAAACTACTGGGACACAGGGAGATTCTCTAGACGCGCGACTGCTACCATAAATATGAGTTTTTAAATAACAATTCCAATCCAAAAGTTCATTAATAGCAATTAGTCCAGCATCCCTCTCCTATGATCTTAAAGTGATTAACAACAGGCTGAGTCTTCGTGAGCAGGTTCAGTTAGACGAGACGCCCAGATTAGTCTTATAAAATAATCTAGATCTAGGTAGCTAAAGTACTGCGCAGGTGTAAACAACTTCTAAGCGTAGGACTGGAAAAACATGCCACTAAATTAGTAGGACTATGTAGCCATTTGATTGTACAAACATTTACTAAGCTGCACACAAAAAAACAGCTTGTTATTAATAATAAATAAATAATAATTATTTGGGAACATCTTACACATGGTCTCTGACCCCAAACTAAGCAAAGCTTGTGATATGGCTGCCAGAGACTGATATACTACGTATACTTAATTTAAATACATACTTATATAGTAACTAAATAACACCCAGACACAGAGCAAACATCTACGTTCATCACATAAATATTTGCCCTAGGTGGGGATCGAACCCACGCCTCTTTGACCCAGAAGTTAGGGTTACTAACCACAAAGCCACCGAGGCAGTCAAATAATATTGATGATTCAAAATTACTCGTGATGACTCGTTATTTGGAAACATTCAGAGTGGAGGATTCTCCAGTCATAGCATCCATTTTGTAGGACAATTGTTTTTCCGGGTTTATCGTCCATTTACCTCGATATTCAAATAAAAAACTTACTGTTATTGTAACTGTCCGCACCGTCTTCGCGTCATACTTCAAATATTCATTCATTTCATTCATCTGTCACCTTTCCATTCACTCACTCATTCCATCGACATTCAATCACCAACCTTTCAACGTACATCATAAAAACTAACTTAAAAACAAGTGAAATATTATGTACAAATCAAAGAAATATAGAAATCTTTACACATCATAATTTGTGTTATCATTGTTCGGTGTACACCGAACAAAAGTGGCGACCGTGACAGGACTGCACTTCGGACTTCGAGATTTTAAATTCACAAACACCTGCACGCGGCACAGTGTTCGTTTCATCCAGACCATCCAGGAAAATAGACACCAGGGAACGTCAAACAAGTTTGCTACATCCTGCACGCGGCAACGTTCATCAAATTCTGCAAGGAATCGTGTTGTGAAAGTGGAGAATCAACGCCGAGAAGGCCATGGAGTGACACGGGCAAGTCGATCTTAAGGTGAGCTCGTTCCATTTCGCACATCCCAACCTAATTCCTCTTTTATTTTGGTATTTAAGAGAGTTATGTTCCTCTTACGACTCGATGCGTCATTGTGCTTTCATTAGCTGTGCAATTTTAGCAATTTATCCTACCTACCTACATATGTATGCCGAGTGCCGACATACCTTCCCACCGGTAAATAATAAACCTGTCAACAGCTGTTCGAATCTACCTACAGACTATATCTATTACTCGATTCAAACTTTAAGGCCTCTTTGCAGTCCTTAAATATTTTGTTTTACAAAGTTATCTAAGTATAACCTAAGATTAATACAATATAGTACGTGAATACTATTGCACTAACGCAATATCTTACAGTTTACTTACCTATACATTCCAAGAATCCTAATTTAAAGCGTATTTCATACACAAGTAGGTAGTTGATTTTATACGTTACCTTGTTATTTTTCGCTTGTAGTATTTTAATTTTAATCTTTCCATTTCAAACCATTTACGTACCTAAGTGCGAGTATATCTCATACTGTGATCTAAGCTTGATAAGGCACTTTGTTTACATTCTAAAAATAGACGTTCATCGCAAACTTCAATATGTCTAGTGAAGACTTTAAAGAACTAAATGCAAAACGCAGTTCTATTAAAGGACGCGTTACAATGTTTAAAAATAACCTAGATATTCTAAATACATTGGAAGATATATCTGCGATTGAACTTAGTAACCTCGCGATGAAATTAACGAAATTTGAAGCATTATTCATTGACTTTGATGAGCTGCAAAATCAAATCGAAATTGTAAATGTTGATAATCAAGATGCTGAGCTTTCTGTTAGGGAACTTATTGAACAAGATTTCTACCATTGTATTTCGTTCGCTAAAACTTTGTTAGAAAAGAATACCACACCTGCGCCTACCTTGCATAACTCGTCACATCATTCCTGTTGTCATAATCACACCCAGGAAACCAACAATCCTTTGGGATTCCGCTTGCCTGAAATTAAAATACCTCCTTTCGAAGGTACTTATTATAAGTGGCTGGAATTCAAAGAGATATTTACTTCTTTGGTACACCAGAATGATAGAATTAAAAATGTACATAAAGGATTTGTTCCGATACCGGTATTAAAATAAATAAAAATTCTAACCAGATCAATGATTACTGTTTTATAAAGAGCATTCAAAATGTAATTATTATCTGATAAAAAAAAATTTGAAAGCCCTGCAATATTTAGAAAATCGATAATATATATTTATGGTATGTAACGTGAAACGGAACGGATATCTCGTAAAGAAACACGCTAATCTGAAAAAACTCAAAGCCAATTTAAAAAAAAAGTATAATAGAAATGTGAATGTCAAAGGAAATTGAATATTAATTTGATTTTCGATCAGTGTTGCCACCTTAGCCCTTTTGGAGCTAGATCTAGCACTGTTTACTGTAGGTGAACCCCTTGTATTTGTATTTGTTTATTCATTAGTGTAATGATTTAGCCCGGAAAGGGCTATCTAGCGCTTATTTGCCCTATTTATTTTCGTAGAAAATATTTTTTTTAATTTCCAATATACTTTTAAAAAACAACAATTTAAAAAAAAATGCAGGGCTATATATTATTTTTTTATTACTCCATGGAGCTTTCAAATTAAAGTACATTCCTAGAAAAATTCAATGATCTTGGTTAGAATTTTAATACCGAGTTCCTTGTAAATCAGGTACAACTCCTTTGTATATCTAAGCAGTTATTTGCAGGGCGAAGCTAGTCGCGTAATTTCAAACTTAGAAATTACAGATAAAAACTACAACGAAGCATGGAAACTTCTCTGTGCGAGATACGACAACAAGCGACAACTCATTGCGAATCATCTGAAATCGTTGTTCAACATAGAATCGTTTCGTGAAAGCGATAAATCATTACGAATTATCATTGATCACATCACCAAGAACCTTCGAGCGTTAAATAGCTTAGGGTTGCCTACTGATAAGTGGGACGTGATCATAATCTATCAATTAGCAAACAAGCTAGATAATAATACCTACATGAAGTGGGAAGAACATATAAATGACTTACCTGAGATACCTACCTTAGAGCAATTCTTCTCCTTCTTGAAGAGTCGCGCCGATGTTCTTGAAACAACATACCAACGTTCGAAGCAGGACAAACCTGAAAAACAAAAACAAAATAATACTATTAGTCAAAGGTATCAACAAACTAAAGCATTAGTTGCTACCTTACCTAAACCAAATAACGCTTTCAATTCCAGCAACAAGCCTCACTGCGTAGCTTGTCAGGGAGATCATCACGTCTTCCAATGCGCCGTGTTCAAAAATAAACCTGTGGAAGAAAGGCATCAGCTAGAAAGCTCTAAAAAGCTATGCATAAACTGCCTGAAGGCGGGTCGCAAGGCCCAGGAATGCAAGCTGCCTGGTAGCTGTCGCACCTGTAAACAAAGACACAACACCTTGCTCCACGAAGCTGACCAGGACACTCAGAAGCCAAACGGTGAGTTTTCTATGTCGGTTCAGTCTTCACCTGAAGTGTTGCTGTGCACGGCTAAAGTCCACGTGACCAATCCTTCAACTAAAGAGTCCACAATAGTACGTGCTCTTCTAGACTGTGGCAGTCAATCCAGTTTCATAACGGAAGCTGTAATGCAAAAACTTAGCCTTGCACCACAGTCTTCTAATACTGAAATTATAGGTATCGGCAACACGCCACTTAATTTACCTACAAAACGATGCGCTATTACGCTACAATCAAGCGACAATCAATTTAATGTAACAATATCATGTTTAATCTTGCCGAACATCTCAGGCACGATGCCTAAAACAACTATAGACATTAGTCACCTACAACTACATCCCGAGTACCAACTCGCCGATCCTGACTTCTTCCAGCCAGGGCCAATCGACATACTCATCGGAGCTGATCTTTTCTGGGACATTTTCGGTTCCAAACAACAATCTCTAGGACCCGGAAGCCCTACCCTCCGAAGCTCTAAGCTTGGATGGCTTATTGCCGGACTAATCTACAATCCAAAAGGTAAGTCGACCAAAGTAATGTGTAATTTTCACTAAGCGACAAACCTAACCTACACGAAGAGTTAACTAAATTCTGGGAGCTTGAAAGCTTTCCACTAACCAAAGCTTTTTCTAAAGAAGCGCGCCTATGTGAACAACATTTCGTAGCTAACACTACTAGAACTCCTAATGGTTATTTTTCTGTAGCAATACCCCTTCAAGACGACCACCACGAATTAGGAGACAACTACAACCTAGCTTATAAGCGACTACTGGGCCTAGAAGCTCGTTTTCGTAAGCAACTTGAAATAAAAATGGCCTACGTTGTTTCATGCGGGAGTATGAAGATCTCGGGCACTTAACTAAACTACAAACAAATCCAAGTAAGTCTAAAAATGCTTACTACCTACCGCATCATCCTGTGATTAAGGAAAGTAGCGAATCTACAAAAACAAGGGTTGTTTTCGAGGCTAATTTGAAATCAACTACGGGCGTTTCAGTGAACTATCTACAAATGGTCGGTCCTACAATTCAAGACCCACTATTTAATATTTTGGTACGGTTTCGTCAACATCAGTACGTATGCTGTGCGGATATCGAAAAAATGTTTAGATCGATCTTTGTTAGAGAGTCCGACCGACGTCTACAGCGAATCTTGTGGCGAGAAAATGAAACCGATCCCATAGAAGTTTTGCAGCTGAATACAGTAACATACGGGTTTGCTAGTGCAAGCTTTCTTGCCACACGATGCATATTTCAAGTCGGCGAAGAACGAAGAATGTAGTGACTCTACAATAAAAGAGATCATACAAAAAGACTTTCTGTGTGATGATTTACTTACAGGTGCTGATACCGAAGCTGATTTGCTCTACATTCAGCAGTCAGTCTCTACCGAGCTAGCCGATCATGGATTCCATCTCCGTAAGTACCGCTCGAAATTGCCAAAACTTTTGTCAACGGATTCCGTCGAACTCCAAGATAGAAACCTGATGTTAAGCAACGCCTCCAGCACTTTAGGTGTAGGCTGGAAACCGACGTCTGACGAATTCCATTTCAATTTTCAATATGTTGCGCCCGAAGTTCTAACAAAGCGATCGATCCTATCATCGACTTTTAAACTGTTCGACCCGCTTGGGACACTCGCATTGTTTTCTATTAAATTTAAAATTCTTATATCCAGCAGCTGTGGGAGCAAAAGCTGGACTGGGATACACCAATTGGCGACGAAATATGCAAATCTTGGCTTAAGTGCACCAAACAACTTCCTATGCTGACTGACATAAAAATTCCGAGATGCGATCCCTCGAGCTGGAGAAAGCCACTTTTGTTCAGTTTACACCGAACAATGATAACACAAAATTATGATGTGTAAAGATTTCTATATTTCTTTGATTTGTACATAATATTTCGCTTGTTTTTAAGTAAGTTTTTATGATGTACGTTGAAAGGTTGGTGATTGAATGTCGATGGAATGAGTGAGTGAATGGAAAGGTGACAGATGAATGAAATGAATGAATATTTGAAGTATGACGCGAATACGGCGCGGACAGTAACAATATCGACACCCCACCAAATCGACATGTTTAATACCTGCACAGTACTTTAGCTACCTCGATCAATATTTTTTATAAGATTGAATAGGACATCTCGTCGGACTTAACCTGTTCACGAAGATTCAGCCTATTATTAATCACTTTAAGATCACAAGAGAGGGCTGCTGGACTAAATGCTCTACTACTCTACCACTACCTAGGCATACTGTAAAATTAGCCGTGGACCCCAAACTCAGCTAGGCCACGGTCTTATTGGAGCTTTAGATATGAAACATAGCGCCAACAAAATTAAAATAGCTACTCATAATAACTCACGATTAAAACGGTCAGCGCAAAAAATAAAACAGTCCATTATACATGAAGTTGGCTGTTTTAATCTCTATCGCCGCTTAAAACATTTATTTAATTCCCGACGACATAACCTGATGATATAAGTTTGAAAACTGCCCATAAATAATAGCAATTCTGTCGCTTTACTTCACACGGAGCCAGTCTTTAAATATTTTGTTTGATGAATGGCGACTCGGATAGCACAGGAAATCTCTCCCACGCTCTACAAGCTACAATTTATTTATTGTTTTAAGATTGAAATAATGTTTATTTATTTAACGTCTATAAAGGAGAGTGTCATTTAATTGAATAAATCAATAATAATTACTTATTTACGCAAAAAATGCTTCAACTGACTTTTTTGATGATAAGATTTTTATTGAAATGATATTTCTAATGCGTCTTCCATTAAGGTTGCGTTTTCAACTTTGGCGGCCCATATCTCACAATTGGCGGTGGAGTTGAAAACAAATTTTCATTTCTACCGCCAAAACCGCGAAAACCACCCACAAAATAAACAACTTTCAAAATTTTATGTAATTAAAATTGAGATATATAGGGGGTACCTATATATCTCAATTTTAGTTTTAGTAATTATCTAAGCAAGCAAAAGTTGCAATAACATTACTAAACGTAGCATCAACAAGCTTGTAACTTACAAATATAAGGTTGCAACGTTCATGCAAGCTTACAGCGAGCTTGAAACGAAGCCCTAACGGCCGCGCTGTAGATAAAGCCTGTAACTTGCCTAGAGCTCATCAACAAAAAAATTTATAACTTTAAAACGTGAAGTTGCAGTAACAGTACATGAAACATGTCTGAAAGTTGTAAAGTCAAGTTACCGCAAGTATAATGTTCAACATTTCCACAACGTAAAATTTGAAAGGTAATAGTAACTTGTCTGAACTATCTTGCTTAAAGGTTACAAATGAAACTTGACCGTGGCTTGGATTTACTTGAATGCCGCAAAGTTACATTTGTATTTTGTAGGTTTAAGGTAAGTTTGAAATGAACCCTTTCTTAAAAGTAGGACTTAAACTTACGCGTTACTTATGTCTAGTAAAAATTTTTTTTGAGGCCTAATATCTATGTTCTAGTCCTATGAGAGAGAATGAGAGACTTTTTTCTATCCGCAGTATTTACAAATAGGGATACTAATTTCTGTAAACACAACGCCACCGCGATGCAGAATATCAATGTGCGATGCTAACGCCATCCAGTTTTTTTAATGTTAACTAAGATATTCTAGTTACATTCTACAACTTTCGAAAATTAAGTTCCAACAATATTACATAGGTTAAGTAAATAACGAGAACAATTCGCAATGTTGTAGGAAAGTTGAAAAAAATATAACAAAAGACGTATTGTCGCAATGTTACAGTATATGAAGTTAAGAAATTATTTTGCTGCAAAGTTTTATGTGTAACGTCCCAATTACATTTTTGCAACAATGATAATAATTATCATGACAAAGAAGCAGGAACGAGCGGGCCACAGATCGAGTCACTCAGAGAGGCTATGGTCGAACTGCTCAACTTGACTCTGGAGGCGGTATCTGACTGGGGTGATGCTAACCTGGTCAAGTTTAATGCCACGAAAACTCAAAGCTGTTTGTTTTCGGCCAAAAAGAGGCCCTTCCAATTGTCTCCTGCTTTCCGTGGTGTATCCGTTCCGGTAACTAACAGTCTGGAACTATTAGGCGTTACGCTATCATCGACTCTCAACTTTGGCTCTTATATAGAGTCAAAAGCCCAATTAGCCTCAAAAAAACTTGGTGTTCTCTCTAAGGTGAGACGGTATTTCACACCTGAGTAACTGCTTAATCTTTATAAAGCGCAAGTCAGGTCTTGCATGGAATACTGCTCTCTTTGGGATGGCTCTGCCAAATACCAGTTGGAGGCTTTGGAGTCCATTGAAAGGCGAGCCAGGAAGCTGATGGGCAACGAAACCTTGACTGAGTCGAAACTGCAAAGTCTCGAGCATCGACGTAGGGTGGCGTGTCTGTCAGCCTACTATCGGATACACTTCGGTGAGTGCGCCCAGGAGTTGCACAATCTGGTCCCACCTGCCCCTTTCTTCTATCGTACGGCTAGACAGATGCGACCAAAGCGCCACCCTTTTATGGTGGACATCCCACGCGTTAGAACCAAGCGTTTTGAGTCCACATTCCTCATACGAACTGCCAGAATGTGGAACGCTTTGCCTGAGTCTGTCTTTCCGTTAAAGTAGAATGTAGGTGTCTTCAAATCTCGAGTAAATAGGTATCTTCTAGGTAAGCGTGCTACATCCTAGACCGCATATCTGCTTAACATCAGGCAGTGTGTAGTCAAACGCAAACCTATTAGAAATAAAAAAAAAACTTTACATCAGGTATGTTTGGGAGGCTGGGAGGCTATATCCCTGCAATGTTGAAATGTAAATATCTATGTAACTGACATGTTCCTTCAACGTGATGTTTGAAATTTACAAATAAATGTGCCATATACAAACTTACTACAAGTTTCATGCTTAGTGGGTACTAAAATATCATAATATCAAATGTTATGAAATATGAAGGTTATAAGCTTTAATGTCCGTCCCAATGTTACAACATTAGGACGGACGGACACAACGAAGTTATAAGGTTCCTCGTTTTACTACGAAACCCTAAAAATATATGAAGAATATCTTCAGTGACCACGGAAGGTAAACGCTATGGCTGAGATGGTGGTAATGTTGCTGATAATACCTAAAATGTAATTAATTTTTATTTTGGAAGAGTTAACATGTCTTATAATTTATAACGCAACTTTTCTAATAAAATGTATAAAGTATGTTTTTTTTTATTATTTATTATTATCTGCACAATTTTCTTAATTTTTTACTGTCATAAAGTATGCCTACTGTGGGTACGGAAAGCAAGAGCCACGCAGTACTTACTTTACAGTTTTTTTTTTCTTTACAATTATTGGAAAAAATTGTTGAGCTTAATAGGAAGTTTAAAGACGTTCTATGTTTTTTATTCCGATGTTTAATTCGAAAAACCTTTTCACTTTTAAATTATGTTGGAAATAAGACAAAAATGTGAGGATAATAAATCGTTGTTTGTTGTAAATATTTTTGAAATGGCTATACTTACGTGATAGATGTCTGAAGAACAATGATGCGTCAT
This sequence comes from Hypomecis punctinalis, assembly GCA_949316475.1. Taxonomy (NCBI): domain Eukaryota; kingdom Metazoa; phylum Arthropoda; class Insecta; order Lepidoptera; family Geometridae; genus Hypomecis; species Hypomecis punctinalis. Next base: position 428,672 of record OX438817.1, read on the forward strand.
TAAAATACCAATCCAACGATAGCATTACAAGCTATTTGATGTAACAGAACTCGAGATATAAGCAAATACCTACAACGAACGGCGGCCATCTTTGTGACGTCGTAACTTCTAAAGACTACCACAGTTATCACTTAGCGACCACTGGATCCTTATAACGAACACAATAGTACAAATCGTAGGTATATAGTATGTAGAGTAGATGGCTACGAAAAGTACGAAAATTGAGAACTAGAGGACGTCTGTGTAGGCAACACCTACCTTAGTTTTAGTAATTGGAGCTATTGAGAAAGCTAAAAAGAGCTAGATGGAGCACAAATCACCAAGAAAAAAAATAATGTAAAAAAGGCTAATAAACATCTGTACTTAATGATTTCAATTATGTATTTATTTTTTTAATTTGAATCACATAACATTTTTCAAAATTGAACTAAATATGACAATTGACACATCAACGAATGAAATAATAGTTTTTGATACGCATCTTTAATTAGTCGGTCAATAAGAATAACATAAAACAAATATTAGAAACTAGCTTTTTCCCACGGCTCCGCCCGCGTGGTATTTTGACTTTTGTGCTATCCCACAGGAACCTTTTATTTTTTCGGGATAAAAAGTAGCCTATGTCACTTTCCGGCCTTTGAACTATATCCATGCCAAAAATCAAGTCAATCCATCGCTCTGGTGCTGCGTGAAAGAGGAACAAACCAACAAACTTCGGAATTATAATATTAGTATGATAAATCAATAGCTTATGACACAAATAGCACAAATTTCAGTTTCTAGTTCAATATTTCTAAGAAAATTAAAAAAGAAAAACGGGCTAGATATCCCTTTACGGGCTAAATCAGTTAAACATCGAGTTCACCTATAGTATAAAGTGCTAGATCTAGCCCTAAAAGGGCTAAGGTGGCAACACTGGAGGATATATTTCGCGTGGAGGGAGAATGGCTAGAGACGTTACTCGCGTATAGTGTGTGAGAAAAAAGATGTGCTATACATAAATTATACTCAGATAACTATAAACGTTGTTATGATTTTATCATATTTAGACTCTAGATAATAGTAAAAACCTGCATGATACTAATAGAAATGATAGAAAATAGATAATGATTCATAAATATGTTGATTTACTTAAGCATCTCATCAACAAGATTATTTTTTGCAAAAATTAGCATGACCGACTTCACCCGTGTACAGGATTAGCGAGTATTTCGCACGGATTGATGTAGCATTTTTCACATTATTGTTGATTTATCAAATATGGCTCAGCCGATTTCGACAAAATTTAAATGAGACCAATTTAGAAGTACACTCTTTCCAATAAAAAAAAATATTGAAATCGGACTATTCTGAAAAAAGTTATGCGTGGTTAAACATAAAAAAATATACGCGTCGAATTGAGTACCTCCTCCGTCGTCGTCGATCATTCGTCGGTTCGTCGGTCAAAAATTCAATAGTAGTTTTAGGCGCGAAAAATTTGTCTGACTACTACGTCTAGGCCGTGCGTAATAGTCAACAAAAATGTATTCGGCATACGCAAATAGAGACATAAAATATTAGTTTCGTCCTATTCACACTTTAAGACTTGCACATCTCGCCCTCCCTTTTTTCGTAATTATTATTATTTATTTAGCGTCCTGTCAAGGCTGTCAAGTTATACTTGGACATTATAATTCGATACCGTACTATAACGTGTAGTCGCTGAAATTAGCAATATACACATTTCCCAAAACTTAATCACCAAACCATAGAACGTAATACGTATGACTAGGATATAAAAAAATAATAAAACACTGTGCTATGATACCTACTAACTACGAGTCTGTCAAACAAAACATTTGTGTGAGCTAGCTTTTCCACTAACGCCATCTATTATCTTCTTTGGTAAACTTTTCTGGTAAGCGTGGCGTAGGCCGAATTTAAAGCGCAAGATCAGTCTTTAGATAGGTGCCCGCGGGTGGCATTTACAACTGAGCGCTACCAGTGCTCGGATAACACGCTAAATTGTGGGCCCAGGTTCCATTAACCGATTAGCCATGTCATAGGCCTTCAGACGGCTCAAATCTCCGACACCAGGGATAGCCACTCGGCCTATATGAACTTACCCAAGTCGATGAGGGCGAATCAAACTTTTTGGCGGCTGTGATAATTATGCTAGGCTATGTATACAGGGTTATCTGTTTATCAAAAGATCGCGTTAGATGCAAACCTTATACGGTGGGAGATGTACTCGTAGGTATACAGGGTTATCTGCTTATCAAAAAATTGCGTTAAATGCAAACCTTATATGGAAAAACCATTATGTGGAAACAAAATGCAAATTTTACTATAGCCAAAAAAAAATTGAATACGAAGTCTAAATTAAAAAAAAATGTTATATTAAAGAGAATAGATTACCTAAACCCGATCAAATACCACCAGTGCCGACTATCAAAGCTAAATAAATCATAATGGGTACCTTTTGGCCCGTCGCTGCGTCGGCTCAATGGGCCTACGCACTGTAAATCAGTACTACATGTTTACTATAACAGTATGTTTGTAAAAAATATAGGTATATAAGAGAGGTGACGTCACGACACCCACTCCCACACTTTGACAAAGTTTTTCTTTGTACTCGTAATTTATTGTTTTAATATTGATTAACAAAAGAAAAAAATACTTATGTGTCCAATATTTTTTGATAAACTAACTCACAGACTAATTATAAAATATTTTTTTACCCAGTCACCGTGCCTATTATATATACTTCCATTAATTACAGTTTTTAAAAATACTTAAGGCAAAAGCAGGCAACTCCAGCTACCACAGCCAGTCTGCCCGCCGCGCGCCCGCCGGCGACACAATCGTCCCGATGACATGTTTATAGCCCTCGCCCGCGGGACGCTGGTAATGTGCCCACTTCGGACACAAAAAACAAATAGCTACACAAAATAGGTAAAAAAAAAGTTGTACAAAAGGGAAAGTAAAGTTGTGGAGGAATTTGATACTACTATGTGAACTGGACAGTGGACATGCTCTGCGTACGCTTTAAATAGGCTGATTTCAATGATCCGTACTTTATGGTAAGGCGGTATATTTTTGTATACAACAGGTTTAATACTCAGAAAGTTTTGCAACAAACAAGATTTTTGTATAGGACTCTAGCCAGTTAATTTTTTTTCCTAAAAATGCGATCAAGTATAAGTTCAAATATCAACATTTCAATTTCAAAAACGTTTGCCACAATTTTTGAGAACCCATTTAAGTTATCGGTTCAAGTTGAGAAATGAAACTACGTTGCGAATACTTTCGTGCGATGATTTTTTCTGTTTTTTTTTATGTCGCATATAACCTGAAGAATCGTATGATAGACTTGAAATGGTATTAAACAAAGAAACTTCGGTGATCCAAAGCTACCGTATAATGCTAGTAGGTATATGTGTTCAAAAAATCAAAAATCTTTGTAGGTCGCACAACCTCAGCGATTCTTAAAAGCTTAGCGTTCAAGAACGCCGTAAACTACTACTTACTATTACTACTATTACTTACTATTAGGTACTAACGATATATTAAAACACTGGTGAAAAGATTTTTAAATTTTTTTAGTTAAAATACCCTATACCCCCTAGTTACCCAAGAACATATTTTTTGGTGTTGCAAAACTTTCTATGTATGCCTCGTACTCGTATATGGGTTGAATGGAAGAAATAAAGAAACCATCGGCCGAAATTCTTGTTAAGTTATACGATGGAGATCGCGAAGGTATTTCGGCGTAACGCTGCGTGAAAAGTTCACGAAGTGTAAAGTTATAGTTGGCAGCTTGCAACCAGCGTGATCCTGTAGTCTTGATCGTAAGGTCTATATTAGTGGACGTTGTTAGTGTCGCGCACAAGTGTCGGGTCACCAATTGTTTGTGCCCCTTTATACCAACTTATTAAGTTAAAATGAAATAAATAAGAAAGGGCCTAATTACGAGTTTATGCAAGGTGCGTTACACGGGACTGCCGAGCACTGCGTAGTCCGTGGAAAGGATACTACAATATTTACTCTCTTTAACAATTTTTAGGTTTCCGTACCTCAAAAAGAAAAAACGAAACCCTTATAGGATCACTTTTTTTTCCGTCTGTCAGTCTTTATGTAAGACAAGACTCTTTATCTTGGGAACACGTAAAGATATCGAGTTGAAATTTAAACTGTATACGCAATGTGTATACGTATATCTATAGTCTCTTGCAGTTGTGTAAAAGAAAAACTTCTCAGTTATCGTATAAAAAAGTTAGAGCCGTTCATGTCGTAAAAAACTGGACAAGTGCGAGTCAGGCTCACACATCGATGGTTCCGTACAAATCCAGAAAATTTCACAAAATTGGGAAGTAATTTGTTATTAAAATCTGTATAAGTACTTACTATAACAATCGACAAAAAAGATTTTTTTTCTCTTTTCTCGTCATGCATCGAAAATTACACATTGTTAAAATAATTAAAAACCTGTTACAGCATGTGCTAATGAAGTTCTTTTATATGGTATCGTACATCATACGATTTACTCAGTTTAAATTTTGAACCCATATTTTGTGAATTTTGAGGCCCTATTTTTTTGTGATTTAAATAAAAATGTACAATTTTCAGATTTATTCCTATATGTGTACTCTGAGATAATGCTTCTCGCCAAATTTCATAGTTTTATGTCAACGGGAAGTACCCTGTAGGTTTTGATTTTTGTGAGTGAGAGTTTAACATAGTAAACAGAGTAAAATGTCACAGTCATTACCGGCGAAGACAAGTTGCAAAAATAACTAAACGAAAAACATTAATTCAAACATAATTACAAATTTGAAACAAGAATAAGCCCCGTTACAATAACAATAATCAAAAGTATAAGTAAAAAATGTCAAAGTAAACAAAAACAAAATAATAATTGAAAAACTAAAAGCAGTTTTAAAGTGGTGGATGCTGTCACCAAATATGTCAATATCAATTTTCTTTGATGTAGTGTTGTATTGACTCGATTGTTCCTCGATGTTCTCGATGTTCTAATTATAAAGCCCCTGAGGCTTTAATTTTGACTTTCGAACGACTCAGACGTATACGGAACTTTGACAGATTGTATGAAGTATCCGTAAAGTTCCGTATACTACGTCCTCGCCGTCTCCATACGAGTTCCGTATTCTTCCGAGCCGCTCAAAAGCCAAAAATAAAGCCCCTGGTATAATACCATAGCAACCTAATCCCCGAGCGTGTATTGCTCAACCACAGCAGTTCATTCACAGCAGAGGGTGAAAGATAATTAGAGTATAATCGGATCACCTCTGTCTGTCCGTTTCTATGGACCATTGTATGTATGCGCGGTTACATTGTACAACGATTTTATATGGCAAGTTAGGTAAAGAAGTCTGGTGCAAGATGCTAGGCACTTTTGGTCGCGTGAGCAAAAGGCGAGCAGTGTGTATACTGATATGCCTATATCAAGCAGAGTCGAAAAAAAATAGTATTTATCTGTCAAAGATTTATTTTTCTTATTAATATGTTTATAGTTCTTGCTGAGATGACATTCTTAGGCAACCTATTCCAATTGTAGCCAACTCTATTGTAGAGGATGTGGTGTGCAATGTTGGTTTGTGATGGTGTAGGCTGCAATAGAAATTTATGGCGTCTGCTATTGAGCTCATTCAAGGTGTACATGTACATGTCGTGAATATCCGGAATATTATAGAAGCCATTGAGAATTTTAAAGGTCTCCATTAGGTTTCCATGCAATCGTCGTTCTTCAAGGGTCGTAAGACGAATAGCTTTAACCTATCTCCATAAGTTTTGCAGCGCTGAGCATATGGCATCCTGGTGGCTTTACGCCAGACTGAGAAGTACTCATTTATATTTTTATTAGATTTACTCGCGGTTTTTTGCAGGCTCTTTTACCGATATATAGTATAACACTCACTCACCGACTTTAAACACTTTGCCAGCCGGCCATTTTAAAACCAGTATCCACCTAGGCCCCGGCCATTTTCGTCATTATTGTTAATTCTATAGCAAAAGTAACTATAATAGTAATGCATTTTTTTCATATGTTAGAGTACCATATATATATTAATTATTAAAAGCAAAACAAACGTTGTCATGTCTTATTTATTTAAAAATTAAAATCTAAAAGGACCTTTTTGCAAAAAATTGCTTTTTAAATTAAAAGCATATGTGTGTAGCTAAATAATGCAGCTACACATTGAAACAAGCGCCAATAACGGCACAGCGGCGTGATTTTAATGAAAATTCGAAGTAATAGAAATTCCACAGCTAGTCGTGATCAGAGTAGCTTAAAACAAACCGTTACGACTAGAGGTCGTGATCAGATGGCAAAGTGTTAAAACTATATCTGAGTAAATACTCGAGTCGATCCGTCTCCCCGTTGCTGTGTGAATGAGTAACAAATGAACCAACGACCACACTTTCTTTATAATATTCAGTAAAGATCCCATTTTGCTCACTCAAATACTGAATTCGCTCTACTGGTAGTAACAAGCAGTAGGGCCACGGGAGACAAACGATTTTCACTATTCGTATGAGGAATGAGGATTCGAAACGCTTGGTTCTAACGCGCGGAATGTCCACCATAAAAGAAAGGAGCTTTGGTCGCGTCTGTCTAGCCGTACGATAGAAGAAAGTGGCAGGTGGGGCCAGATTGTGCAACTCCTGGGTGCACTCTCCGAAGTGTATCCGATAAAAGACCGACAAACACGCCACCTTACGTCGATGCTCGAGACTTTGCAGCTACGACTTAGTCAAGGTGTCGTTGTCAATCAGCCTCCTGGCTCGCCTTTCAATCGACTCCGCCTCCAGTTGATATTTGGCAGAGCCATCCCAAAGGTGAGAGCAGTATTCCATGCAAGATCTGACTTGTGCTTTATAAAGGCTAAGCAGTTGCTCAGGTGTGAAATACCGTCTCACCTTAGAGAGAACACCAAGTTTTCAACAACTCTATCACAACTAATATCGACCTATCACAATAGGTACTTTTTGTTAAGTCATAGACAACTTCTTTTCTAATAATTTAAATTCGATGACTGAAGACAAAGACCAATTACAATATCGATTTTCGAGGACTTTTCAGACATTTGTATACTTGTCTATCTTATCGTTGTACTATCGTGAAGTAGATATAATTCTCAAAACATACAAAATAGTTTTAATCAGTAATTGTAGTATTCTGTGTATTATGAGCTGTGTTTGCTTTTGTAAAATTAACAATGTTTTGTTTAGTTTTACTGTAAATTTTCAAATTGGAGAATCGACTCTATTTACATTATTATATTATCTCTTTTAATTGATTTTTTTTTTTCAATTTTTGCTTTCTTATATTTTAAATAAGTCTGTGTAAAATATTTTAAATAACTGTGTGCGTTTCGTTGGCTGCTTTAATGATTATTTATAATAATGCTAAGCTGAGTGTGACTTTGAGACGTCTAATACTATTTTGTGTTTTTTAACATGAGTATAACTCAAATTGGTAAGTTTTGGTTCTAAAAATGTCAGAAATTAATTTCCTTAAAAACATATGTCAATTTGAAGGCGTAGTAGGTTGATGTATGGATGGCCGTTAATATAATTATGGAAAAAATATGAAAATAAAAGTAATTATATCGTTCTATTCACTGATATACAAATATCTGTTTTGTGGCTTCCATAACAATAGGACTAATTGGCATAATGACTGGGTAAATAATTATGTATTATACTTAGTCTGTAGTTACTTAAAAATGTTTTACATCTGTTTTTTTTATCAATCAAAACAATAAATTACACAGATTAACCTTGTCAAAGTTTGGTAGTAGGGGCTCGTGACGTCACTATTGCGACGTAGTCTGTACATTTGTAGAGTACTCGTGACGTCACGCGGAACTTTAACGGGCTATATCATCCTCCGTTTAAATTTAGTACATATATATATATATATATACTAAATTTAAAATTTAAATTTTATTTAAAAAAATTACTGAGGCTGTAGATTTCATTCAATTATAGCTGAAAACCATGGAATAGGTATGATAACTAAAAAAAAATATAATAAGTCCGGCAGATAGATTAAAAAATATATATATATAAATAAATATAAATATATATAATATAGTTTTCAGCTATAATTGAATGAAATCTACAGCCTCAGTCATTTTTTTAAATAAAATATTTATAATTTTCAGGTCCCAACAAGTATAAGTTTACATTCTCATCAAAGGTAAACTTCGATGGAAGCATATTTTACGAACAATACGCTACGGCTGACTTTCTGGCTGATCTCAGGAATATAACGAAGATTCTGTCTCAGGGCCAAGAGCTGAGCGAGCACTTGAAGTTTGTGGCGCCTGGACAGGTGATCACGATGGAGGGCATGTTCATCACTCCAGGGTTAGTCTTCTTAATATTAGCTACTTCATTCATTCAAAACTGAAGAGCCAGGCTAGAGGCCGGCTGTGCAACTTTTAGAGCGCTTGTTCACGGCCGTTTTTTTTTCACCGAACAACGGACCGTCAACAAATAAATGCCTACATTTTTCGCCGGGCGGATGTCCGGTGCGTCAACATGTTCATTATAAATTATCACCGCGAGTCCAGTGAAAAAACGGTGCGTTGTACGGTGAAACAAATTGCCGTCAACAAGCTTTCTTACGCCTTATTGTTTTCTGCCCATTAGTTATTTGACATTAGTTTTTTATTCTTCAATTACAATAATTGAAATAAATGGTATTATAGTTTAAATTTCTCTTTTTATTTGCCATTATTTGGCAAAAAATACTATTTGTTTAGCACTAAAAGTTCATTGACTTTCATCTTCTTAAATTTTCGCAAAGAGAACGAACTATTAGAAATTAGGTAACTTTCCGTTTTTTTTATTTCAACATTTGAAACTAGCGAAAACTACTGCAATTGTACCCAAATAATATCGAAAAGACACACTTACCTTAAAGCTTTAAATCGAAACTAGATCTATCATACCCGAGCCAGAAAATCACTTTAAAAATATTTCATCTATTTCAGCGAGCCGTTAGTTATTAAAAAAAGTTGCCGAGAAGATGACAGTGATGTACCTGAACACGAATTCACCTTCCGTCGCCTGTCAGGCCTGGTGGCTGCCGTCGCCAGCTCTCATCCATTCTTCTCCATGGTCATCGCTGAGGCAGAAGCTTTAGGCCTCAGCTGGGGAGAAGACGACCTCACGCAAAGACTCTACCTATCCTCTGTCTCCGGAGCGGAATTTTTCGTTGAACAATTCGACGTCTTACCCTTCATATGCTGCTTGCGAAAGTTTCAACTTGGCTTGATAGCAGCAGATGAGGTGCTAAGAATTGCGGCCATTCCTAATGCAGGAGGGGAATCAACGAAGAATAGATTACAAACGAAGTTTAGTAAAGAGACGTTGCAGCAGTTAGAGGAGAAGTTTTATGGAGAACAGAGATTTCGGATAGAAAAAGAGCTTAGTGATTGTTTCCTTTATTCTGCTTCGGGCATTGCTTAAATTGTATTGTTACTAACGGTTAGTATAATATCAACTTCTGTAAACAAGGCAATGGCATGGCATGGCTAACAAAAAGATTAATGATCGAATAGGATTTAAAAGGACGAATAAAACTCATATGTTTTAACATATATATATTATATAGATACCACCGAGTAACACACGGAAACGTAGCCTTGGACTCTGCTGGTGATCACAAAAAAAATCAGAATAAGTGTGCATTTAATAGAAATTAGCATTGCGTGCATGCCTTGAGCATTCATGCTTGCCATCGAAGGCTCCTTCTTGCGGTGGCGTCGTGTGTCGGGTCGTTCTCTTCCCTTAAATATGGTCGAGGAGAGTGATGGCTGATACATGCGTCATACTCGTGATCGGGTGCTGCATGCGGGTCGCCGGTTTGCTCGTGGCATTCACGTAATGCAATGAAACCACTAACTTAGACTAAGATTTAAACTATCCCCTCTCTATTGTACAGTCGCATTCCTTCAATTGGAACTAACTTAACAAAAGGCACAGACCCTGGAGTCTGTGGGCCATTAACTTAATAAAAAAAAAACATATATAAATATATATGTGTTTTTTTATTATCCCTGTTATATATATATATATATAAAACAGGGCTTCATTTGACCACCAACTCGCCTGATGGAAAGATGATTGCCATTTCATACATTTAGGTCATCAGGATTACTCTTTATGTTTGTGCGCCCAATGAGCCCTGCCCACTGTGATATCACTGTTATTATCTAATTATATGGTATCACTGCTCACGTAATGAATATATCTGGAAATTGATAGGGTTATCTGATTGTTTTTAAAATATAATTTAGTGCGGTTATCACTTTATTATCAGTGTTCAATCCACGTGCAGTGTATCTATAATTTTAATACATAGAAAAATATTTGTTTATTTTTAAAAATGAGTCTCAGTGAAACGAGTAAGTTTATACGATCAACTAGGTATAATAAAAATATGTATATTAAATGCGTTTCAAAATGTATATTTTTGGTGATTTGAGCTACTATTTAAATAATAAATATGTTTTGTAATATGCAACATTTTAGTTATATTTTGCTTCTTCTTCAGTCGATAAAAAGTTAGTGTTTGCGTTTACACAAAAGTCAACTTTCAACGGAAAAGCGTTTTTTGATAAATTCAGAACTGCGAATTTTTTGGGTAATCTAGAAAATATAGAGAAAATACTAACGCAGGGGCAGGAACTGAAAAAGTGCTTGGCTACTGTGAGAGTTGGAGACTGTGTCACCATCGACGGCATGTTTATAAAACCAGGGTAAGTGTTTATGGAACTCTATCTTTATGTGAGAAGGCTATGCTCGGAGTCTCTTTACGAGATCGAATTAGGAAGGAGGAGATCCGTAGACAAAAAGTTATATAATCCGACATGGCCTAGTGGATTAGCAAGTTGAAATGCCAGTGGCCAGAGCACATAATTTGAAGAATAAATTACCCATGAAGCTGTTAAATTCTTGAATGGAGACCACGAATCGCCAAGCGAAAGCATTGACTATATAATTACTACAATAGGAACACATTGGAAGCAAGCCGCTTCCAAGCGATTTTTTGGACTGGACGTTATGATCTTTGTTGGTGCAGCAATACAAAATGTGTCTTGGCCTCTGATATTAGTGACAGAAAGAAAAGTATTTGATATTAGGCCTCTGATATTAGGTAAGCATCGCATCCGTCTTTACTTTAAGTGAGTTTATCTCGGGCCTGTACCCTGATTTCGAGTCTTGTGGAGAGAGGTCTTGTGCTATTTTATTTTTCTATTTATACTTCAGAAGTTTAACTGCTTTTTTGACTATATTTTTTCTGTTATTTCAGAAATCCATTAGTGATAAGAAAAAGCGGCCGAGAAGATGAAACCGACATTACGGACGAGGAATTCACACTCCGTCGTCTATCAGGCTTAACTGCTGCCGTTGCCACTTCTCATATCTTTCCTTGCCTGAACATCCTTGAAGCAGAAACCATAGGACTCAACTGGAAGACGGAAAAACAAAGCCAGAAGCTTTACCTCTCCGCTGTGTCAGGAACGGAGTACTTCGTCGAGCATTTTGATACCCTACCCTTTATTTGTGCTTTGAGAAAGTTTCAACTCAATATGATATCGGAACAAACGCTTATAAGAATCAAGACGATGCCTGGTGTGGATGGTCAACAGACTGTGCTGAGATCTCGAGGATTGGTGAAGGATTTAGAAGCGTATGAGAAGATGTTTTGGGGAGTGCCTTTTAAAATGTCGGACCCTTTACTTTTCCGTCACTCTCCTTATAGTAAGATTTTTTTACATTTCAAAATGAGTAAATACCAGCTAAATCGACAGATAAAAAAGAATGCAAGGCAAAATCCAAACAAATTCTAGTCTACTCAATTCTTAATAATTTTTATTTTTATTTTTTATTACGTATAAGTTACCGTTTACTATTATACATACTGCCTGATGTTAAGCACAATCAAAATACTTATATCCTAAATTATAGAATGTAGGTGTTGCATTTTACCACGTAGTATTTTAGGAAATCTGTAATCAATTGTACTTAGAAATTTGTTTTTCTTTTTAGGTTATCCTGAAGAAATAATATCGATGGTAAATATTATTAGAAATAAGTATGAACTAATGACATTTAAAGAAAACAAATATGTTGATGATGGTGCTTCTCATTTCAATAATATGTATAAATGGAGGTTATTAAAATAGTTGATGGAATCAGGCGTTACTTTGTGGAAATTCATCTTCAAATCCTTCGCCTCTCAAAGAAGCATCTTCAGGACGTTCTTGTGAGCGACCTCGAAGAGTCAACACGTCCTGAAGATGCCTCGTTGAGAGGTGAAACACGTGTCGAACAGAGTGTAGTGCAGTGAGAATAAGGGTGTTATTTATTAGTGAAGTGCTTTCAATATTTCGTCATATTAGTTTTAAAGTTTTTTTTTAATGCCCTTAAACTTATTTGTGTACAACAGGATAGCTAAAATTAATTGGTTAAACAATTAATTTTAACTGTGTAACTGTGTAACTGTGTATCTGTTGTAACTTTTTGCAATCATAGCTTTTCCATTTCAGACGAAAAATGTCACATCAGGATCAAATGAAAACCAAACAAGAGACAGAACAGAAATCACTTGCGTTGCCTTTGGTAAGAAACCTGCTCGCTTTACAGATAAATGAATTTATTTCAACGTTCTACACAATATTCGTCATCGTTGTCGTTTCAGCCATAGGATATCCACTGATATGATCCTCTCTTATTGGCCTAAGAGCCGCTGAAGATCGACCTACACCCATGTGATAACCAGATGAGATTTTTTTTTTTTACGAATTATTTAATGGCAATTTTTTATTATATTTAAAATATGTCATGAACGTGTTTTAGAGGCAAGGCTGTATGATTAATTTTGTAATTAAATTATCTTTCTGATGATACTTATCTTGACTGGTCTATTCATTAATTTTATAAGATCGATTATGTACTAATATAGAAATTTTTGTACATAGTTGCTTGCCAGGTAGTATTAACAAAATGAGGTAGGCAAAACTACCTTATTATTATTATTATTGTAGCAAATATAATTTGTATAACTTATATTTGTTACATGCAAAACTATTATCTGGAATAAAAAATACCGGCTATATAGAGAGTGAAGGTGAAAAAAGTAATTTCCAAAAAAAAAACGTATTAAATAATATAGTCATGAACACTTTTAGATAGACATGCTATCTTAGGCCTATTTTTATGAAGACAACAATTCATAAAAAGAATGTCTCATCTGGTTATAATATAGGTGAAGGTCATTCTTCCACGTCTTTCCGCCTATATAGATAGATCTTCAGTAAAAATAGTTGGAAGCGGTTTACATCCAGAGCAAATGTTTTGATTTAAAGTTAAAGACAAAATGAACCGGCGTTTTACGACGAGTCTGATTTAAACAACTAGTCCAAAGTAGTTTCGATGATTCTAAGCAAACGCGACGTTTAATATTATCCAAATAGTGAAGTTCTTTATTCTGTTTTACTAAAAAAACCGGACAAGTGCGAGCCAGGCTCGCACATCGAGGGTTCCGTACAAACACTTTATTAAAATAATTAAAAACCTGTTTTAGCATGTGCTTTTATATGATACGATTTACTCACTTTGAATTTTGAGCCCATATTTTGTGAATTTTAAGGCCCCATTTTGTTGCGATTTAAATAAAAATGTACAGTTTTCAGATTTATTCCTATATGTGATGTATATCCCAAATTTCATAGTTCTATGTCAACGGGAAGTACCCTGTAGGTATTGATTTTTGTGAGTGCGAAATATGCGGTTTTTACGACATAAACGGCTCTAACTTTTTTAAACGATAACTGAGAAGTTTTTCTTTTACACAACTGCAAGAAAACATAGATATACGTATACAGTTTAAATTTTAACTCGATATCTTTACGCGTTCCCGAGATAAAGAGTCTTGACATACACACAGACGGACAACAAAATGATCCTATAAGGGTTCCGTTTTTTCCTTTTGAGGTACGGAACCCTAAAAATGTGACATATATTTCAGGCAACACCCACCAAGGCAACAGAAGATATAGAGGCAACAGCAAACAATGCACTGCCATGGCAGCAACAGCGATATGTTACTCCAGCATCAAACACATCCGCTCCAACATCACAGCATTCAACTTTGACATCGTTCTTCAATCTGGCGACGATCTTTACTTAGAACTAGAACCAAACCTTTCGGCTGATAATTCCAACAGATACCTATCAGGAGATGAAATACCCCCCGAAATAAAAGTCGGCGACGAACTAGTTTCAATCACGAACGAATACTTACACACAGGATTCTACCCGTCTGAATCTACCACCGTAAACATATCGATATCGCAGCTAGAAGACATTTTAACACGAGAAATATTGACCAATAACTGGAACGATGATAAAGATGGAGCTATATTTACCGGTGGTGGATATTCAGTAGCGTTTTGGCGTTTCGGCAGACTTTACTATCTGTTTAATAGTCATGCTGTTAATAGAGAAAATAAAAGCTGCTCAAACGGAGTTGCCAGGATATTTGAACTGAAATCTGTAGAATCTTTAGCGATGGCTTTGTTAGAATTCAATTGCCAGTTTAGAACTATGTATGAACTGCATAAAATACGTGTGGAACGTTTTTCTAAACTTCCAATGCGCGAAAACAATGTAGTGTCTGCAGTTTTGCCTTCGGTTTCTTCAATAGAAATACCGAATACTGTTTCGAATAGCAATGGAAGTAGTTCGAGATCTGTAACTAAAATCAGAAGAAATAAGTGGTCCCTTACAAACAATTTTCCGTATACGAAAAATCCGTGAATATAATAATTATTAAGTAGGAATATAGTATAATTCTTTATGTATGTGATGTTCATCAACAATTACAGAAACAGAACGCGTTAAAATATGCTACTATGCCGTTTTACAAGATTTTTCATCACTTCTATTCAAAAAGGACTACTTGGTTCGTCTTTAAGTGCTCCCAAAGAAGGTGTTTTCTATAAGGAACTTTATAAGTGCGCCGGAATTATCTTTGCCGCACACTTTTTGAATTTGGAAGTATTTGTAATGTTAGTGTTCAGCGCCAAGAAAATGAATGAAAAGAATGTAAATATAAGTTTTCATTTGTTTTATTATTAGATACCATTTAATTTCAATTTATTTGTTACTCTACGTTGTATTAAATAATAATATTATAGTAAAATATGAGGCGCCTTTTGTTTTCTCACAGAGGTGATGAAAAGTAGAGTGTACAACTCGGGCGCAAAATATATTTTTGGCTCGGGCGACGTACTTTGAATCCCTCGCTACGTTCAGGATTCTACTAAAGAATCCCTCGCTACGCACTAGATTCAAAAAAGCACCCTCGCCGTAAAAATATTATTTTGCTCCCATATGATACAATCTACTATTAATAATATTGCAATATGTGCAAAAAACAAGAAAAAAAACATGCACTCGCATATATATTGTACTAGTTTTTACCCGCGGCTTCGCCCGCATACACAATATAATATCATTATAATTTATAGCCTATGTATTATTCTGATGTATAAACTATATTATTGCAAAGTTTCATCTCAATCCGTTCAGTAGTTTTTGCGTGAAAGAGTAACAAACATCCATACATCCATCCATCCATCCATCCTCACAAACTTTCGCCTTTATAATATTAGTAGGAAGTAGGAAGTAGGATGTTTGGGTGGAATTTTGCAAGTTAAATTTGACCAACTTCTAGGTTTCTGATTGAGCTGAAATTTTGCATGCATAATATGTATATTACGTGACAATGTAATAATATAGTATGGAGCTGATCTGATGATGGGTTCGGAAGGTGGTCATAGGAACTCCTGTATTAAACAAGATAGACCCGTCGTGTTTGAGCTTGTTTTACTTGTCTTGGCTAGCACTCTGCAGCTACATGATATCCAGGAACACAAAGCTTGTATTTTAAAAAGTTACATTCTTAAATTAATTTATATTGAAGAATCCTAATCAACGATATCCCACAGAAGGGGTAGAAAAAAAAGTATCATCCCCGCTTTACATGTATGGGAACTACCCCTTAAATATACAGCTTTGATTTTTTTTAAGTATTTAAAATTGAGATCTAAACTTAAACTATTATTATATCAAGTTTCATGCAATTTGGTTGATAAATGGGGAAGTTATAAAGCTTTGTATTAATGGGACGAAAGGACGGACACAACGAAGTTATAAGGGTTCCTCGTTTTACTACGGAATCCTAAAAATCCTAGTTAACCCATAAACCACAAAGCCGATTTCGACAAAATTTAATTTAATTTAACCTCTTAAATATGATCTACCAAACAAAATAAAGAATCATCGAAATCTGTTTATAATTGGTCACGTAACATACATAAAAATAATAACACAAAAATAAATGGTGGGGCCTCTGCCAGGAAGATTTTACTATTGTACGTCGCGCCCAATTTTATTTTTGAGTTAATATTTTTTACATTTCATTTATTCAGTACATTAACGTAACGGTTATTCAGTTTAATTTAAAATGTTTTTACAGAGTTTATTTTCGTGTTTTTAGTTTTTAATTTGTTACTACAAACTGTGCTCTACATGAAAAGCCCTTTCATTTGATACCCATATTGTGGGGTTGTGTAATCAATTCGCTATGTTGTGGCGGTGGCCATCTTGTATTAACGTCAATGCTGAATACAAAAAGTTGTATTGTCATCAAAAGTAAAGCTTTGTATCAAATATCATATTAATATGTCCGCGGGAAGGGTCAAATTTCAATTACTAATTATGACCCAAAAAACGGACAAGTGAAGTCAAATAAAACCGTTTAAAAAAACATACAGCCGAATTGAGAACCTCCCATTTTGAAGTCGGTTAAATAGTAAATCTCGTCCATCGTGGTACAATGGGCCTGCGACGACGCCCAGTCGCGGTAACTATTATGTTTGACACTTAATACTTCCTCCTTGAATAATGCCTCGCCGAGTGAATTATCGGCCACTGCCTTATTAGGGATTGGGGTTCCGTACAACTGATCTTATTGGAAATCTGTAAAAGCTCTGTAGGTCTGTCTCTGTCTTATGGCTGAAATGGTGATAAGTCAATTAGTGATACTGTGATCTAAATATTTGATACTTATAATTTTACTATTAACATCAATATTTTAGATATATTAGTAAAAATAACTTTTCTGTTTGGCATTTAATACTTCCTCTTTGAATAATGCCTCGGTGAGTTATGGGCCACGGTATTATTAGGGATTGGATTAAAAATAAGTAATCGTTATATATATTTCAGATTTAGGAGGTTTACAGTCAGTAACCTAAATTACAAAATTAATTCTACGGAACCCGTTGCAATTCTTCAACTTTAATTCATTTGTTCCCGTGTTGTTGTATGTTTTAAATCCCTTTTTCCTATTAACGATAACGATATTTTAATAGACACCCCCTTAGGGCTAATGATTTAAAGATATCAATACCGGGGCGTCTTTAGGGGTTGATTCACGACATCATAATTAACTTGCATAAAGGAATTCGATTTTAATATGTCGTTTGATTTATTTTTATGTGTTTCTGATTTTATTTGATTTTGAACGGTTTTAGGAATTGTGAGGTAACATTAACTCCTTAGTGGCATAGGATGTACAAAGTTTTTTTTCTTTTTTTTTAGGGTTCCGTAACCCAAAGGGAACAAACGGAACCCTTATAGGATCGCTTTGTTGTCCGTCTGTTCGTCTGTGTGTATGTCAAGACTCTTTATCTCGAGAACGCGTAAAGATATGGAGTTGAAATTTAAACAGTATACGTATATTTATAATCTCTTGCCTTTATATAAAAGAAAAACTTCTCAGTTACCGTATAAAAAAGTTAGAGCCGTTTATGTCGTAAAAAACCGCATATTTCGACACTCACAAAAATCAAAACCTACAGGGAACTTCCCGTTGACATAGAACTATGAAATTTGGCAAGAAGCATGGTCTCAGAATACACATATAGGAATAAATCTGAAAACTACATTTTTATTTAAATCACAAAAAAATAGGGCCTCGACCTTCACAAAATATGGGTTGAAAATTCAAAGTGAGTAAATCGTATCATGTAAGATACCATAGAAATGAGCTTCATTAGCACATGCGAAAACTGATTTTTAATTATTTTGACAATGTGTAATTTTAAGTGTATGTCGAGAAAAGTAAAAAAAAAAAAAACATTTTTGCCGATGTTATAGTATAGATATAGAGATTTTAACAACTTACCTACTTCCCAATTTTGTGAAACTTTCTGGATACTCGGTGTCCGAGCCTGACTCTCACTTGTCCGGTTTTTAAAATTTTTATCAGACCCTTTTGTAAAAAGGTAGGTAAAGTAATAAGTACAATAAGCATATTTATAATAATAAACAATTTCTGACCGACAAACCGGAGGAAGTACTCAATTCAACGCGTATATATATTTTTTAATGTATAACCACGCATAACTTTTTACATAGAAGTCCGATTTCAATAATTATTTTTTTGTTGGAAAGAGTATACTTTAAAATTTGTCTCATTAAAATTTTACCGAAATTGGCTGTGCCATTTTTGGTAAATCAACAATAATGTGAAAAATGCTGCATCGAGCCGTGCGAATTCTGTACCTACACGATGAAGTCGGTCACGCCATTTTTTGCAAAAAATAATTGCTTTTGGAATCCTTACTCTTAGTTTAAACATAACGAATTTTCATTCAAAAAGTTTGTTGTCTTTTGACGACATCTTATGCTTGTGGAATATAGAGTTTGTAATAATCGATTTCAGTAATTTTTAACCTCAGACCACTTTGGTTTAAAAGTATTAGAGTGACAAGTATTACTATACTTGCCATTCTGAGAGATTTAATGTTTATGTCCGTAATAGAAATAAAGTTTAATTCTAGAAACATAAACTAGTATTCCTCCGAACCGTAGACCTCGTGGCGCAGAATCTTCATAAACCCATATCTCAACTGAGTCTTGACTGATTTGTTTCATATACTCACAAATCCGATATCCTACTAATATTATAAACGCGAAAGTTTGTGAGGATGGATGGATGGATGGATGGATGTTTGTTACTCTTTCACGCAAAAACTACTGAACGGATTGAGATGAAACTTTGCAATAATATAGCTTATACATCAGAATAACACATAGGCTACAATTTATAAAGATATTTTGTGAATTGTCCAAAATATAACGATAAATGTTGAGTAAGTAGGAAAATTCTGCCATCTGCGAGCTACTCTAGCGCGCGCTGCAAGAATGTCAAAATAAACAACTGTCGATCGAATATCTGTCAAATCTATCGATGAACAGTCCTTGGATATCATCATAGTGATATCATGTACTAATATACCTATATTTATAATATTATAAATTCGAAGTTAGTTAGTTTGTTCTTCTTTCACGCAGCAACGGAGCAACGGATTGACTTGATATTTGGCATAGATATAGTTCGAGGGCCGGAAAGTGACATGGGCTACTTAAATAAAAGGTTCCTGTGAGATAGCATAAATGTCTAATTTCACGCGGGCGCCGCCGCGGGTAGAAGCTAGTTATCAATAATTTAAAAATCGGCTGATAAGGTTACGGTGAGTTAGTTCTTCCTCGTTTCCGCCAGGGGCGCTGTAATAAAATGTATAGAGCCATTCGGAAAGCTGTAGTTCAATTTACGTGCAAACCTGGACTAGCCCTTCAGGTGGTTTGTTCACCGGACGTCTTATACTACCCTTGCCGGTATGTAGTCTCCATTCGAGAACTATTTGAAGAAATCTGTGCAGGATAATCTATGGTTAGCAGATCGTGCCTCAGAAGGTTCCCATGGTTAGCCCTATTATCGTATTACCCTGTCTCGTCGTGGTTTATGCGCTGAGGTGCCAATTGCTCTAACTCTGGGAACGTAGAGCAGACTTACCTATTTTATTACTCTAAAATAAGCCTTGGTACTATAAACTTTACTGAGAAATGACCTTTTGGACTTGGTCGTCCATAGCGAGATGATGATGATGATAGGATAACATCTCGCAAAGGAGTACTCCACCGGACTAGGTGTTGTGCCCGGGGATAGCTATCCGACAGTGTTAATTTAGGACTTGATATGGTTCGGCCGTCGTTGTAAATTTCGTTTGCGCGATGCAGACTCTGGCTTGTCATTGGCTTAGGCGCGGCAATACAGCTTGTGATTGGTTGCCGGACGGCGCGCGTAGCTAGCGCCATCTTGTAGCGAATGTAGTGAAGTTAGTCGCTACAACCTCAATAAATTGGTTAAATTAAATAGAGTGTGGCGTGTCTTTAAAAATGTAATAACTTCAAGTCAGAGTTCTTTTTATGAAAATCGGATCAGCAAGGTTTGACCTGCGTGTTTTACCAATTACTACGCCGAATCATACAAGTCGGCGGGTGTGAGGTTAGCTACAATCAGCGCAATATCCAATCCCGACTGGCTCTCACCGCTGAACCTGAGCGTTGTTGGCTTTCGGTCAGCGTATAGCTAACTTCACATCCGCCGACTTGAATCTATGTTTCGACTATAAATTAAGCATAGAAAAAAATTACAAGTCGATGATACTTAGCCACGTTCTGACGCTTACACTAAATTAGTTGAGACATTTTTACCGTTTTTTCCTTACTCAGTTATACATGGACTCTGCCAATATGTATTTTAAAAAATGTATCAGAAATAGTATAACAAGTATATTTAGACCAAAGACCGTTTAGATATGATACAATTATTTTTAGACCTAGATGTAGCTCTCAAAATGCATATTAGTAACTATTTCTTGTTTCATTCGCATTTTTTATTACTTGCCTGTGAGCTAGAGCTATTATAAAGGTTAAGGACATTACTAGGGTCACTCTTTCGATGGTATTTTATAACTTTGAAAGTCCCACCGCACCACCAGTGGTATGACCAGGGGTACGGTGGGTCTGAAACGCATTCAACGACTTCGGCACCTATTTCACCAAGAGCCTACAAAAACAAAATAGCAAACATCAAGTAAAACTTTCAATGGGCAATAACAGTTTCCGAAGACGAGCCCCTGCCTACTCCATTACTCTTATCATTATCTGCTTAGCCTAGGCTCTGAAGTAATGATGGCATAGATAGAGGGACGGACTAAGGTGGGGGGTTGCAGGGGCCAGGTTTTAGCCTTATGTTGGGTTTGTAGGTACTCGTAAAATTTTCACCAAAGCGGTTTAAGACGCGCGACGTTTAATGGTGAATATATTAAAATTTGAACTGGAACGTTTATGACCCTTGTATTTTTGCTTCGTAAAATCTGTCAAAGAACAGTCTAGTTATGCTTCAGAACGTAAAAACGTTTAATGTTTAGATATTTTCCATGGCAAAAAAACGTATATGGCTCAGTTCAAATTCGTCGGATCTTAATGCAAGCCATTTATATCTGGTCTTAACGATACCTTACAGGAGAAGACTATGGCCAATAGTGATTTCTCGAGGATATAGACAATAAAAAGTTTTTATCAGTTCTCGGAATTAATTTACTCCCGCCCCTTCCCTAGATCCGTCCCACCACACAAAAGCTGAGGCACAATGCGCCATTTATCCGCAAGGAACATTAGGAGCTGCGCGTGACCTCGATGCTATCCTCCAGTTAGACCGATGATGGATGAACCATGGAAAGACTCGTTTATCTCGCTAGGTAATAAATCCTAAGTATAGGCCGAATCAAACTTGTTGGCGGCTGTGATGTTAGTCAGAAGCTGCGCAAAATCCAATCCTCACGCAGATGTTAACTGGCCTTCAGTTTTTTGCCATTTTCACCTCAAAAATAAATAATAATTATATTTTACAAAAAATGGCATGACCGACTTCACCCGCGTACAGAATTCGCGAATATTTCGCACGGATCGATGTAGCATTTTTCACATTATTGTTGATTTATCAAAAATGGCTCAGCCGATTTCGATAAAATTTAAATAAGACTAATTTCGGAGTATATTTTTCCCAATAAAAAAAGAGTTATTAAAATCGGACGACTATGAAAAAAGTTATACGTGGTTATAAATAAAAAAAATATACGCGTCGAATTGTGGTTACCCTCTTCCGGTGGTTCGTCGGTCAAAAATGAATTAGTTCACTGCTGTACAAAGGCCTGCCCACGAAGGACGATTGAGCCCTATGCACCACGCATCAGCAATCAATTTTGCTCATCTTTTGCATTTGTTACTAAACAAAATCTCAATTTTATAAACAAACAAATATTCGACATCAATTCTCGGTTTGGCATTTGTTTACAAACATAATCTTTTGCTTATCGTATTGCAATTTCATTACAGATTTCATCTCATTTGTAGTTAAGTCATTACTTAGTAATTAGTGTATTAGAGGTATTATTGTTTTTCAATTATATTGGAGTTGACCAGTGAATAGGGAATTAAAGGTGAAATTATGGTGAAACTGATTTGTGTGGTTTTCTTTACTGTTGTCTTAAAAGGTAAGGTTTAGAAATACAGATGTTTTGAATTTAAAAATAAATGCCTAAGCAATTCTAGCTGGAATAATAATATTAAATTCGTTTCAGTTACACCCCCTTGCAGGTATACTGTACTGTATTGTATCAGCCTTAAAATAGTCCACCGCAAGACGTAGGCCTACCCACGAAGGGTGTTTGAACCATATCCACCACGCTGGCCCGTACTGGCCACGCTGGCCCGTACTGGCCACGCTGGCACGTAGCCCAGTGCGGGTTGATGGATTCCATACGCCATTGAAATTATTCTCCGGACATATACAGGTTGCCTCACAATGTTTTCCTTTACCGAAAAGCCAGTGGTGGAAATTCCGTACATAAATCCCAAAGAACTCATTGGTACGGGACCGGGATTTGAACCCACGACCTCACGATTGTAAGGCTGGTGTCATTTCCTCTAGACCACCACGGCTTCGCAGGCTTGCAGGTATAATTTGTATTAAATTGTAATCGTAACTAATGTAAGTGGCCGTACTGTGCTGTTGTAGTTATTACAATAATAATAGTCCACTGCAGGACGTAGGCCTACCCGCAAAAGATAATTGAGCCATATCCACCAGGCTGGTCCCGTGCGGATTGGTGGATTCACAGGTGCCATAAAATTTCATCTACGGACGTCTGCAGGTTGCCTCACAACTGTTCACCGAAAAGCCAGAGGTGTGAAATTATTTGCATAAATTCCAAAGAATTCACTGGTACGAGGCGTCTGTCACTATTACTAGACCACCACAGCTTAAAGTTATATTACGCCCCTTCTTGCGGCGGCGTCGCGTGGTGGGTCGTCTTTTACTCTAAAACGTGGTCGAGGAGAACGATGGCTGGCATGTGCCAGCGGGTGAACTTGCGGAGGCAGGACTGCTCAGTGTATATAAATAACGTAGATTAGTAAAACACTTAATACATCCTTTAGAAAAAAAAAGTCGGAACACTGTTAACAAAAGGTACACCAGTACCCCGGACTGTGTAGCGTATAATACAAAGAAAAGGCTATAATTACATGCTGGGTTGCAGACAGCGGCAGAAGCGTGAAGCTCGATCCACCGACGTGCGACTACTCCCGACGAGCAGTCTCTAAGGAAGGAGTTCTGGGCAGCGTCAGCACCTTTCCTTGGCTTGGAGTACTCCGCGTGTACTTACGTAAGATTGCGCCAATATTATTATTGATATGACAACGGCTGTAATACAGCTACATTATAGTCGGCAATTCACGTTATGATTTTGGACAATACGTCAGACTTGCAGGGGGATCGGTGAGGTCCGCCTTGTAGGTGGATGGATGACCTCATCAAGGATCGCGCTAGATGCGAGCCGCTTTCAACCGGTCTATTCGGAGATCTACAAGGGAAACTTGTATCCAGTAGTGGACGTCTTATGGCGATATGATGAAAGGATGTATATAATGAGTATAATGCTATGTGATTTTGCAGACGAGACAACATTGAAGATAGCATTGACTGGCATCGTATTAATAAAAGAAAACTACGCCATAGGAAACGCAGACGACATCGCTAGGATACCCAAACGTGTCTTTAAGTAAGTACATAAAAGGATAATAATGGCAGGTATGGATAAATCTAATGACACGCTAAACGATCGGCCTAAAGACCTGCATGGCCGAACTTGGGGCTCGATGTTAATTAAACCAATTAGCCAAACTATTTAACATAGGGACATTTACCAATACCGGTTGCCCTATCAGAGACCTTTTGGCTATTCCTTCCTCTTTTGCCAATCATAAAAGTCTTCTCCATAACACTATACGCAACTTTTAGGTTACTTATAAAGCCCACAGTGAAATACCATCAATATTACTTAGTACTTATTTTATATTTATACTCGTATATTATATTTGACGGAGTGAGACAGCATAGCTAGTTTAAGTTGAAAGCAATAGTGATAATTTTAAAGTGGGTATCACCTGAGTGCAATGAAACACTGCATGCTTGTGTCGGAATGAAATGACTTTGACAGATGACCGAGAAACGTCATGCCATCCCAAGCACGAGGCGGATTGCACCCGTGCAAATCCATTGACTTTGAAATCGGTTTTCATCCTCGATAATTCTTGTTAGATTGATTACCAAGTGATACTAGGTCAATAAAACCACCCATTGCAGTAGTACAGAGTGTTTATTTTGGTGAGATGGACAACTGGAGACCGCCGGCGAGCTGTGCCAATGAATGACCCACAAATAACGATGGCGGCTTAGATAAGTAAATAATCAAAGGATGGTGTTTGATTGAGATGATCACACTCAGACCCCGAAATATATTTTATTTTATACTTTTGGCAAAGAATATATAATAATACTACGTACTTTTGGTCAGTTTTGTGTCAATGGGTGATCGCAGATCGAATTTACTTACAGCTGAGCGCTACCATGGCTCGGATGGCACACTTCATTTTAGGCCCCGGTTGTTTAACCCTTTTGGCTATGTCAGAGCTCTTCAGGCCGCTTAAAATATTTGATAACAGGGCTAGCCTAGACTTACACGAACTTGGGTACTTTTTATAACTAACCGAATTCAAAAAAGGAATATAATAAATAAATAAATTCTTTATTGCATGATACAACAGCCACTTATTAATAAAATTTATATAAATAACATTCACATTTAAATTATCGGCTAGCGGTTACAAATCTAGTTAGTACACAGAACCTACACTAAGCAAAAGCTTGTATTGTAGATACTGTTTACCTTCAGGGAACTACATTCGCAGAATAAGATATCATAATAATAAAAAATAAAATAATTTATAGTATAAACTTGTTTTGAAGAGTATTGACTGCAGTATCCGCAGAAATGTATAGTTTGTGTGTGTGTACCTACGTATGTATAGCACTGCAATACACGATACAATATCCAGTGAGTTCCTGTGCTCTTGATTAGATCATCATACCTTGTTGGTGCACACACTTTGCTTGTTAATGTTTGTATTATCATCATTATTTAATATGAGCAACTGGAAGTTTGTGTATGTACGCGATTACTCCGCCAATTATGAACTGATTTGTTGATTCTTTTTTGTTCAATAGTATATCTACGAGTATCATATTATTATTTCAGATCCACATAAGAAAAAACCTAAATCTCTCTCTGATCTGTGTTCAGATCTGACTCCATTTAAATTTGTTCAAAATCGGCTAAGTCGTTTCTGAAAAAAACAAAATAATGGTAAAAATTACTATATCGGTTAAAGATTTGTGCGAACTGCGAACTATTTGAATCCTGTAAACGGTTGAAGTAGGTGTACTATTTTTGACGAAAAATTTTCATATGTCTGTTGCAGAGATGACACTCGCGCCATGTTCATCCCGACAGACCGCGCGCCGTGGTTCTGCAAGCCGGTGGACTACGTCACCCACCCCGAGTATGAGATAGAGACTCTTAACTCTATCGCCGTTATTGAGCTGGAGCCACCTGAGGATACCAATTGTAGGTATCTATGTATTTGGAGTATTTCTTTAAGGACATAATATGGGTACTAGGATATCATGTTACTCATCATTATGATCTACGGAAGAGAGAAAGATCTGCTGTTCTGTGACTGTTATTATACACCTAGATAAGTTCATATAAAACGGATAGCCTTATTGTCATAGTTTATTAAGTCGCCTGATAAGACTCCGATAATTAGGGCGTTTGTCCACCGCTGCTGTCGCCGGACCGCCACTGAGAACGAGTTGACGGTGCCGAAGTGGCGGTACATACATTAACTATAGCCGCGTGTCCACCACACGTCCGTCACCCGAACGCCGCTGTGGAGCGCTATTACACTGTTGTAAATCTTCTCGCGATCACCCATCCGAAAACTGACCGTTCCGAAAGTTGCTTATTTTCAGTGATCGCTAAGGACCACCTAGTCCAACTACGCTGAGAACCACCTAATCAAACTACGCTATGAAAACTACGAACATCTGAAATATTAACACCTATCTCAGAATATCCCTCCTCCTCCAGTCGATTACCTCATGTCTGAAGGTCGTGACCACCACCTTCCACCAAACTCTCCCGGATAATTTTCTTCCACTCTTTCCGGTCCTCGGCGACATGCAGCGCGTCGTATTTCAGAATATGCACCAGTCAAAATCAAACCCATAACTGAAAACTACATCAAAATTGGTTAAGTAGTTTTATAAAAAAACGGCTACATAGGTTTGCACAAACATCCTCTCACCCTAAACGCTTATTATAGGGTCTCCGTTCCGTCGTGGATAAAAAATAAAATAGCTTTGAAACTCAAAAAAATAATTTTCGGGAAAAGATTTAATTTACCTCAGTTGTATATTTTGTTTGTTGTAGTTCCGATGAAACCAGTGTGCTGGCCGCCGTATTCTTATAACACTTCTAACAATCTGTACGCGGTTGGGTACACCGATGGTAAGAGTCGTCATTCCAGCGAGTGATGAACAAATTCCGTGGCCAACTGCACGAAGCAGCAGCAAACTACAGTGTCGCCATAACACTATGGGCGTAGCTATAGCCCGCATGGGCCAAGAGGATACGGGTGGGCAATGGGCACTCTAATGGCCACCCTGTAAATTTTTACTTCACGATGAAAACTTGAAAGTCATCTATAGGATGGGTAAAAGTAAGCAGGGCTGCTGCTTACCCATAAAAAGCTCCGCCAATTTGTTACCTACATTAATGTTTTCTATTTATTTCTGTGTGATACTTTCCTTAATTAAAGTATTTCCATAATGAGTTCTTTAAAATGATGTACGGAATTTCACACCACTGGCTTTTCGGTCAAGGAAACATTGTGATACACAACTGCGTACATACGTAGAACAAATTCGATGCGTATGTAAATCCACCAACCAGCACTAGTAAATATGGCCAAATCACCCTTCGTGGGTTAGTATATGTTCATAAGTGGGCTATTGAAAATTCTGGTACAGTACATCCCGTTCCATAACTAGAGACGCATAGTTTTCCGCAGACCTCATTTAGATACGTGTTGCTTGACAAAATTATCATCTGCTGCTGCTACGTGCTGTCGCCTATGGATATAACAAGTACATATACCATAAAACTTGTGATTTTCATGACTTGTTTTCATATCATACCTGTCATGATAGGTGTATTGTGGAAAATAATAATTAAATATTTCAGAAAACCAGTTACTGGAGAAGTTTATTTATAAACTTCAGTACGTAGACCAGGATCTGTGTAAAGAGTTTTATAGCAGAGCGGGTGTAAGTAATATTTGCATTTTTTTTTAATTAAATGTAGTTACATATATTTAAGAGCATCATTCACGACTAGTTTTAAGACGCGGTTCCACCGAAATCGCTAACTAGGGCCCGCTACGTTGTAGTCGAACACAAATGTTTCTCAATGACAATAAAGAACATCTACAGCTCAAATTACTCTACTGCTGGCGTTACACATGTTTGCGACAATTTCAAAATGTTTGCGAAAAATCCAACAACAGAGGTGCTTTATTTGTCCGCCAAAACAGTATTTACTAAAAGTAATTTTAGAAAATTATAAGTATTAGTGACCAACATTTTGCAAAACTGTGGGCCACAATTGGCTATTTTAGCAGGATCGCTCATTTATAAGTTACTAGTGTTTGTCAACGACTTTGCCTGAATTTTTATACTATCCTATATTATGAATCTTTTATTTTTATGGGATTAAAAGTAGCCCATATCATTTTTCGTCTTTCAAACTATGTGCATGCCAAAAAGCATGACAATCTGTTGCTCCGTTCCGACGTGAAAAAGGAACGAACGAATAAACCAACAAATACACTTAAGGATTTATAACATTAATTAAGGCTGAGTAACGATCCTCATTTCATCCAGTTGTCAGAAACCAACACGGCACCGAAACACTATGAATGTGGGTTTGCTCAAAACAACAAGGATAGCTGCGTCTGGGACAACGGCATGGCTCTCATATCCAACTCTTCAGGCCGCTGGGTGTTGGTTAGTCTCTTATTTCTCTCTTTTTTCCTTTTCTTTTCTTCCTCAATATATGTATTGTGAGTGAGACAACGTCATGGCTCTACTGTATTCAACTCTTCCGGCCGCTGGGTGCTGGTAAGTTACTTATTTCTCTCTTGTCGTTTTTCTTTTCTTCCTTAATCTACCTATTCCGAGTCAGACAACGGCATCGCTCTCTTATCCATTTCTTCGGGCCGCTAAGT
Source organism: Hypomecis punctinalis (assembly GCA_949316475.1). NCBI lineage: Eukaryota > Metazoa > Arthropoda > Insecta > Lepidoptera > Geometridae > Hypomecis > Hypomecis punctinalis. The sequence goes on from OX438817.1 coordinate 457,364, forward strand.
GCTGGTCAGTCACTTATTTCTCTCTTTTCCACTTTCATTTTCTTCCTAAATCTATCTGTTCCGATTGAGACAATGGCACGGCTCTCTTATCCAACACTTGAGGTCGCTGGGTGCTGGTCAGTCACTTATTTCTCTCTTTTTTTCTTTACTTTCTTTCTTCCTCAATCTATATAATCCGAGTGTGTGTGTGAGTCCGAGAGAGAAACTGTCGGAAATCCCTTATCCAATTCTTCGGGCAGTTGGGTGCTGATAAGTAACTTTTTTCTCTCTTTTTCCTTTTCTACCACAATCTATCTATTCTGAGTGATACAACGGTATGGCTCTCGTATTCAACTCGTCGGGTCATTGCAATTGGGTGCTGGTCAGTCACTTACTTCTTTTTTGTTCTCTTTATCTCTGTCTAGATAGTTACACTAATGCTACTGCTGTTGCGCGTTAACTTACAACTGGAGCATTTCCGTGTACGTTTAACTTTCGATACTGTAACAAATAAAGGATCTTGATGAATATCCATAATGTTGAGATGCCCTAATTATAATTAAGGCATTGCAGGTCCGTCCAATGTGGCGATCTTTTTATTGTAAGTGATTTTGAAACTTAATTTAAGAGTTGTAGAGAAAGTTGATCAACTTTGTTAAACTATAAGTTATTACAGGCTTTTTTAACAAGGTGGTTTTCTAGTTTGAGCTCATGATATCTCATAACAGTTTTTATGGACAATTTCCTGATAGGCACGCTGCCAACTGGCAGTGGGTTTGAGCATTTGAATTATCTTTAGATCTTCAAAGGTCTATGGATGATCCAATTGCTTGTTATGTAGTAGAAGTTTATGTAGTTTTAGATTATGACTGTAAGTCTTATATTTCGTAGATGTTTCCAGATAGGTGAACTGAAGAAACTGCTGGCGGTTAGTTCTAAGTTAGAAAAACTACTAGTTGATGCAACCGTCTATATTGTTTCTCATACTTTCACTACGAACTATTACAAAACCAACTCGGTAAAAACCCTGTGAATCTTAGTTTTAAAATTGTTTAAGACTGAGATAGTCTGAAGAAGTCTACTTGCCTTCAAATTCTTCCAGGTGGGTCTGGGCCTCCAGGGTCCAGGCTGTGCAGCGCCGGCTCGCTTCATCTCCCTCTCGCAATACTACCCGTGGATTGAAATCGTCACCCAACCTGGAGTGGAGGAAGATGAAGAGAATTATAGAAAGTCTGCTTTTAATGACGGTACAGCTTACTTCATCTCAATTCAAGACCAATAAGCTTCCTCCCTGTTTCGCCAATCTTCCTTGACTTGTATCAGTTTTATCCAAGTGTTACCCTATATACATATTGTTGAATTGGACCATGCATGTAATGCAGAAACATTACAAAAACTGTACTGAAATAGACAACGTGAAACTCAAAAAAAAAGTAGTAAAAATAGCCAATATTATGTGATTTATTTATTTATTTCAGTTCACCAACATTGTGTACATCAATATATTGTCAAAAAATTATACATTAAAACTAGGAGCTAAATGTCACAATAATTATAGGTGAAGGCAACATGCATTAATATCGAGCAAAACATTGTAAAAATTAAATAGCACTGAGAAAATAAATTACAGTCAAAATTCAAATATTCAGAAAAATAAAATTCAAAGACAGAAACGACAACAAAAATCCTTTAAACCTTGTCTAAATTAAGTTGACGTCAGTTATTATTTGATTAGCATTTTTTTTACTGAAAAATTTACTAACCACATACTCCAGGGTGTGTGTCCTTTGTTTGAACTAAAATTTACAATTGTTTGATAATACTGTACAAAGACAAAGCAATTTTTTGAAAAGGCAAAGGCTGATACAGTACAGTACCTCAATTAATCTAACATAATACCTATAATTATTCGACCAATTAGTCAGTACCTACCTATACTATAGTAAATAAAGTGACTTAAAAACTGTAGTTTGAGAATACCAAGGCCAGCCACCCGGCCTATACGAAATTACTCGTACTTTTTACAAACTACTTTATCAACAGGTTTTAAAAAGACAGAAGTGGAGTACATCCCAGCACATGAGCTACTCCGCTCCAACAGTACAGCTCTAGACGCTAGAAGAAAGCAAGGAAATAAAGATATTAGTCAGTACTACCCCAAGGCAGTACCTGACATGGATCCCTTTAAGATCGACCGGGTTAGCAGCACCGAAATCCGGATCAAGTTTTCTAAATGTAAGAAGAAATCCTACATACTTATTTATTTCCAGATATTATTATAATGAACTTAGCATGGGTTGATGACTTAGCGAATGGGTTGCACCACTTGCACCCAATGCAACTGAGGCCAAATTCTTCTTTTATGAGGTGATTCAGGAACTCAAACTTTGCGTAAATCGTAGCTTGGTCCTGTCGTGACAATTCAGAATAGCGTAGAATCGCAAATTAAAGAATGATAAAAGGAAATGTCTGTACCCAGCAGTGCATTATTTTTATATAATACTTGGGCATTTGTCTTATATTAGAAGCTATAAATATGCATTAAATATTTTGAACTAATGGTATATCGTCTGGTGGACGCGTCGAGTGACCATAATGTTGGTGTATATATTTTGACTCAACGCATAAGCATTGCCATTCAGCATGGCAATCCATCCAGCATGCTGGGCACGCTCTGCCAACTGGCAGTGGGCTTGAGCATTTGGATTATCTTTTGATCTTCAAGGGTCTTTGGTTGATACAATGCTTTGTATGTAGTAGTGGTAGTTTAATTATGTAGTTTTAGTATAGGTGATAGTATTGTATTTTGTTGTATATAATAAAGGCACTTGCCAGTTGTAAAAAAATTAAAAATCATTTTTTTTGAAGACTATACAGTTATTGAGACACATTTTTAAATTTTAGATAATAATAGCAACAGTACGCAAAATAAAGGAATCAGTGATCAAACTAGAAAGACAATTGCAGGTCTCGAAGAAGACCAGCTTAATAACATTTCAGCGTTAGATCAGTATTTATTAGATTCTCCAGGCCACAGCACCAAAATCAACGATACATCAGCTAAAGAATGGAACAAAATATTAAGAGAAGGAATGGTAGCAAAGCACAAAGAACTTATTCTTCAAAAGTATCTCATACCGTACAACTGTGAATTTTTGGAAGCACCAAAACTGAACAAAGAAATATATTTAATTATACCAGAAATAACGAAAAATCGTGACAAAGAGTTAGGAAAAGGTCAACAGCAATTGGGCATTGGACTTACAGCTTTAAACAGAGGTCTCGATGCTATACTGAAGAGAGAAAATGTACAAAAAGCTATCAAACATCTAATCAACGCTTGTCAAATTTTAGCAGATTTGCATTACCAGCTAACGCAATTAAGAGTAAATCTTATAAAACCACACATGAACAAGGTGATTTTTGACATAATACATGATAAAGAAAGAGAAGACCTCCTATTTGGGAATATAGCACAGAAAATAATATTGGCCAAGACATTGGAGAAACAAAATATACCATTGACAAAGACTAAAGAGATGTATAAGAACCTGTCGTTGATTCCTAAAGTTACTCAATATCATTTCATACCAATTAGTGTAGTTGAAACAACTACTAGAAAAATACAACAGTGGCATTGGTGACAGACGCTGTATATTTATGTGCTACTGTAAGAATATTTTCACCATATACATATTGTAAAATGCAAAATGAACTGAAATTGCAGCGAAGAACCAGATTAAGAAATTCATGCTAGTACAATTTTAAATTATTTTTTCTAAGATAAGTGACGTGACATAGATTAATGAATATTTGCGGGTTTTCTCAGGTACTACATAATAATAATAATTTGTAAGGTAGTGTAATTCAGCTTGTAGAAGACAGAATGTACCATTTACACTAAGTGTAAATGGTACATACTTGGTCTCTTGTAAAGTTAGTAGTAGTTCTTAGTTTGTAGTAACTTTTTTTTGCTATTACCTAATAAAATCGTTTTTCAACTGTTTGTTTTAATATTATAATTTAAAAGTTATAACATCAACTATCTATCTTTGTAAATGCTGCTTGTAGTATTTGATTTTTGATTTCTTTAACAAATTCAAATAGCTACATAAATAAAAGTTGTGTTTCAGATAAAAATTCAAAACTATGTCGCGAACGCAGGACTCAAGTCCTGCAAGTGCGAACTGTCTCTTTCAGATTACTAGCCCGATGCTTTTCCAACTTCGTTCGTTGGAGTATTCTCTTTTAACCCATTATTTTGATCAGTAGTTTATAGACCAGTTTTCTTTTTTTAACCCCTTACAAGAACAAGGATATTATTTAATTACCTATATATAACATTTTTTTTTTCTAATATAAGTGAGAAAGTCAAAGTCTTCTTTCCAAAGTCTTTCTGAGCGTCTGGTGGACGCGACGCGTGACCAAAATGCTGGTGTTTATTTGGCTCAACGTATAAGCATTGCCATTCAGCGTGGCAATGCTGCCAGCATGCTGGGCACGCTGCCAACTGGCAGTGGGCTTGAGCACTTGGATTATCTTTAGACCTTCAAGGGTCTGTAGATGATCCAATTGCTTTCTATGTTGTAGTAGTGTAGTATTGAAATAAAAAATATAATAATATAATTACGTCTAGATATTCAAATATTATCTGGGTATCCAGACATAACCTGATTTCGATGCGTTGTTTCTCTATGCTTCAAGAATTGTTTTTTTTTTAATTTGAACTAGATACTTATATTGCTTTTCAGACAATCCTTATAGATTGGGCAGTTACGGCGACTGCAGCAATAAGAACATTCATATCGTTTATAAGGACTACATCGAAGTGTTGTCGAGGACAAAAGACTCTCCGGGTCATCATGGTATTGTGCAGTACATGGTTTGTACTTTACACTATTATACAGGGTTATCTCCTACCCTGTACTGAGTCGAAGGTGGGTGATTAAGACAATCATTACAAGCAACTTTTTTACTACAGGGCCAAATCAAAAATCAAGAAAAAAATCAGCTGTTTAATTCTTTTTGACCGACGAAACGGATACCTCCTCCGTTTCGTCGGTCATCCATATCGTCGGTTAATTCTCAATTCGACGCGTATATTTGTTTTTTTTTATGTGTACGCAATGCATTACTTTTTACGTAGTAGTCCGATTTCAATAATTTTTTTTTATTGAAAAGAATATACTTTGACGTTAGTCAAATTAGCCTATTTATATATTCTTGAAATTGGCTGAGTCATGTTTGATAAATCAGCAATAATGTGTAAAATGCTAATCAATCCGAGCGATATATTTGCGAATTCTGTACACGGTTGAAGACGGCCATGCCATTAAATTGTTGCGAAAAATAATTGTCGATTCCGAGTTGAAATTTTGTATGGAACAGATGTTTTTTTTCTCGAATTTTGAGAGGTTGTTCGTAATGATGGTCTTAACCACCCTTTTGCTTAGCACAGGGTAAGGAGATAACCCTGTATAATGCATCATTAATCTTAATATATATAAATCTCGTGTCACAATGTTTGTCCTCAATGGACTCCTAAACCACTTAACCGATTATAATAAAATTCGCACACCATGTGCAGTTCGATCCAACCTGAGAGATAGGATAGTTTAAATCTCAAATTATTTATTTATTTTATTTTATTTTTATTGGGAACCTTACAGCTATGTTACAAAAATAGATTAAAAAAATAATTATTGACGGCTAATTACAGGGTTCCACGAGTAAATTTAAATGAGATTGATGATCGAGTAGACAGAAAGTATAAATAATTAAATAAATAGCAGTGAATGCACAAGCGGCCATCACCAACCCAACTCCGAACGCGCTGTCGCGAGTCCAGAGACAAGCAGCCGACCGCCGCCCGCGAAATCCCAGCTATTCAAAAAATGCGCTCGATAGCAATCGTTTCATACATGCAACGGACGTATTAAATAAGTCAACATCATAGTTGGATGATATTTCGTTGAAACTCCGGCTTGCTCTTATCAGATAACTATTCTGCGTATAATTAGTGCTTACTGCCGGGACAAAAAGTGAGCACGGTCTCCTGGTTGAATTAATCGGAACTTTTAGACCTATGCGCTCCAGCAGCTCAGGGCAGTCGACTGCGCCATTACATATCTTTAATAAATATACGATATCAGCAATATTACGTCTGATATGTAAGGGAAGTATATGAAATTTACGACATCGCGCTATATAATCCGGCAAATATTTTTTAATTTTAAATTGGAGATGACGGAGAAACCGTCTTTGAATGCGCTCAATGCGTGTAATGTAAATATCGTAAGCAGGATTCCAAATTTGTGAAGCGTATTCAAGATGACTACGCACAAACGCGCAATACAAAATTTTTAAGGTTTTAATTGATTTAAATTCTGCTGATAAACGTAAAACAAAGCCCAGTGCTCTTGATGCTCGATTTATTACACTATCAATATGCTCATCAAAAAGTAACTTATAATCATAAATGACGCCTAAATCTCGAATCGAATTAACTCTGTTAATATTAGCATTTTTTAGTTTGTAAGGAAAAGTAATAGGTTGAGGCTTGCGAGTGAAAGAACACACATAACATTTTGATACGTTAAGGTCTAATTTTTTTGATAAACAGTAGCTGTCGAACAGATCTAGGTCCTTTTGTAGACGCTGAGCGCTTTCGATCGAATCAATGGGACAAAGTATCTTCATGTCATCCGCGTATAAGATTATTTTGGAATATTTAAAGCATGACGATATATCGTTAATTACAAAATTGAAAAAAGGGGGACCTAAAAGGGAACCTTGAGGAACTCCTGATGGGATACACATTGGTGACGATGTGTATCCGTTGAGTACAACAGTCTGGCACCTGTTATGTACATACGACGTCAGCCATCTGTATAGATTACCTCGAATACCTGAGCGATGAAACATCCGGAGTAATTCTGAGTGATCTATTCTGTCGAAACATTTACTATAGTCGGTATATATAACATCAACCTGGGAAGGTTTAGACATGTGTTCAGTTATATAGTCACTACAGACAATCAAGTTTGATGTTGTTGACCTGCCTCTTACAAAACCGTGCTGCTGTAGACTATATGTGTGTTTTAAGGCGGCATAAAGTTGTCTATAAACGATCTTTTCGAGCACTTTAGCAAACAAACATAACTTCGAGATGGGCCTATAATTTTCAATTAAATTTTTTGGTCCCTTCTTATGAATAGGAGTGATGAGAGCGGATTTCCAGATCGCTGGCATAACGCCCTCTGACATAGACCGACTGAATAGAATATACCGAATAACCGAGAATAATAACCGAGATACTCTTAGCACAATTGACAATAAATATCGCTGGAACGTTATCCGGACCTGCAGATTTGTTTAAATCAAGCGATTTCAAAAGCTTGCACACTTCTGAACACTCAAACTCAACATCAGCTATATCAGCTGACGTCGTAATACTAAGATTTTCGTAATTGTGGGAATAATCGGTATCGGTATTATCTAGGAATGTGGAATGAAAGTATTCGCTAAACATATTACAAATATCCTCCCCGCAATCGGAAGAGCGTTGACCGAACCGTAGTACCGCGGGGTAGGAATTATTTTGTTTTTTCATTTTTACGTAAGTCCAAAATGCTTTAGGATTTCTAGTGATACTTAATTCCATGCTAGAAATATATTCTTCATACATAGTTTTTTCTACTGTTTTCGCACGATCTCTTAATACAGCGAAGGATTGAAAATCGGAATAATTACCGTAAGTTTTATATTTACGATGGAACTTATTATAGTCGCAATTTTAATTTATTTAGCCACAGCAACGCGTGGCCGGGTCAGCTAGTTATATATAGGTATTTATTTAGTATTTCAATAACGTCTCACGGAACAGTTCTTTGATTAAGTAAGAAGACTTGCACATACAACAATGTGGGTGCTTGTACACGAAGCAAGTAGCTGAAGCTAGTTAAGATGCGAGTCACACGCGTAAGTAATATGCGCAAGCTACTTGTTCAACTTACTCGCTTGTACTTGTAAAGACACGGGTTACTTGCGCAAGACAGACAGACAGAATAAACTCTTTATTTACAACCACAATAAGAATAAATAAACACTATTTACACATATACGACAAAAATATGATTATAAAGTGGCGGCCTTATCACCCATGGCGATTGCCGTCAACCTTGCACGAATATGAACCGACAAGAACAATAAATAGTGGCCTTAAATAGATATTAATAAGGAAAACACCTATAAATAATAAACTAAATATACTTATTCAATCTAAGTTTTAAATATACTTACATATATACGATATAATATATAAATATAATTATACATATACCTACATATATACATACCTACATACGTTATAAAATAGTAGCGAAAGGAACAAGTAGCATTATGATTTCAGATAGTGAGCTTTCACAAGTTGTTTGAAAACGTTCAATGAAGGTGAACGCTTAATTTCTAAAGGTAAGTCATTCCAAAGTCTGACTGCCTCCACAGAGAAAGAAGAATCGTAGAAAGATGTTTTGTGACGAGGGAAACTAAGTGTGGGATTATCTGAAGATTTTAGGCAAGCAGCACGCACAAGTTATTTGCTCGTGGTAATGCGCTGTAACCACAGTGTAACATTTCTTAGCCAGTTATGTAGTGCACACGTAGTTCGAATCAACCTGCTCAAATAACATGCGCGAGTGACCCGCGCGAGTGACCCGCGCGAGTGACCAGCGCGCGCCACTGAGCACGCGGATTAGTTGCCCGGGTGGCTCGCTTTGGTACATGCTCGAGTCGCTAGACCCGCATAATTATGTTTTTGAACGTTAAGTTTACGATGCATATAACCCGCGCATGTGCCTCAACATGCGCAAACTACTTGCACCGTGTACAAGCACCCTTAGTATGTCTAAACTCCCCTGACGTTTTCTTGCAGTTTCAAATATTTAATAATACCCCTTAATTGAAATTTAATGGTTCTCCTATTACCATAATGACTATTTATCACTGTCTAATAGGAATGCCTTTTTTTTCAGATAACGTTACATGATCCAATGTTTATGAACTACACTTGTGTTACTTTAAAGGTAATAAATATATAAGCTGTAAGATTAAACAAGCAAATAGGTCTTTTTTGCGAGCTCAATATATCTCAAATTTATCTCGTAATATTAGTGCGCGATTAGCCCCGTAGTATATAATAATAATCAATTCCGAAATTTCCGGTAAGCCGTGGTGGTCTATTGGGAAATGACACAGGCCTTACAATCGTGAGGTCGTGGGTTCAAATCTCGGTCCCGTATCAATGAGTTCTTCAGAATTTATGTACGGAATTTTACACCACTGACTTTTCGGTGAAGGAAAACATCGTGAGGCAACCTGCTTACGTCCGTAGAAGAAATTCGATGGCGTATGTGAATCCACCAACCAGCACTAGGTAAGCGTGGTGGATATGGCCCAATCACCCTTCGTGGGAGGCCTACGTCCTGCAGTGGACTATTAAAAGGGCCGGTACAGTACAATTCCGACAAAATCAAATCAGAGAGCTATAAATCTAATAAATAAAACTTAAATGTTATTTAAGTTTTTATGGATGTAATAAATCGGTTGTCTTACCTTTCTAAAAATCAGAGAGAAAAACATTTATTTTCATTTCAGCTCCACGTCAAACAATCAAGCTCAGCCTACCTCTACTACGACACAGTCATCACAGACACAGGCTTCTCCGAAACCCCCGAAGAGATCATCAGAGTCTACCCCTTCTACACCCAGACGAAACTCGTCAAAAAAGAAAAGACGGATAGTTTCTATCAGGACCCTATCAAATCTCCAGGATTTCCTATATTTGGACACAACGTCAACTTATATTTGAAGATAGCTTTTGAAGGTAACTGTAGGCTGGAGATCAGGTTTTTCGGACCCATAGCCGTGGCTTCAACTATGGTTCCTTCAGCTTTCGACACAACCACAGACAAGAATAAAAAGAAAACTACTACTAGTCTTACTACTACTACTACTACTACACCTACTCCTACTCTTCTACGGTCTTCGTTGTTGACAAAGAATATGCCACTAGAGCTAAAATTAGCTAACGAGGTCGTAGATATGGAGGCAGACGCTGTGTTTAGTAAAGCAAATGATAAAAAAGGTAGAGTTATGATTTGGATAGTGGTTAGTTTTGGTTTAGTGTTTGTAAATTTGAATCTATATATCTGTACTGACTTTTACCTACTTTAGTTTTCATAGGTGTTATTAGTTAGTATAGTGTGCGTTTGAAGCGCAGACTATAAGATAAATATATAAGAACCTAGTAAGGAGTTGGAGAATTTTAGTACTACTTTGTATGTAGTAATATGTACTTTATGTAGTGATACTTTATGTTAGTTAATCGCCCAGAAATGCAAAATGTTAATATGATCGATATTAGTTTTGTTTTACGGCAAGGTAGAGCCATTGCATAGCCTCATTGGAAAGTTTAATAGGCTTAATAAAAAAAATTACATATGAGCCCTGTGTGTAGTGAAAATTTTACTATCTTGGAAAATAATAATATTTAGCATTGTAATAATTTTGTGAAATATTATAATGTTTATTGTTGGAAATACATTAATAAATCTTTAAAAACTTATTTTCTTTGTCTTGACTGAGCACCCTACAAATAATTTATTATTTATTATCAATTAAAGTAATACATAATTTTAGTTTATTGTTGAGTTTTTCATAAAAACGCAAATGATTTCGATAAAATTTAAATATATGATCCACTAAACAAATTAAATGTTTAGGATCATTATGAGCGGAATAATAGTGTAACACAAGTAACATTAGAGTACATGCAAAAAAACAGATGCAGACGAATTGAAAACCTTTTTTTTGACGGTTTAAAATTAAAATTGTCACAGTAAAATTTAAACAAAAAGATTCCAACAACCCAACAATACATCGTTTATCAAAATAAATTATGAAATAAGTAGGTATTATAGAGTACAAGTATGTAGTTTAGAAATTACGAAACAACAGATAAATGTTCTCAAGCCATTCAAAACTACGAAGCTCACTTTCGCTTTGTTGTAGTCAAATAAATAATAGTAAAATAACATGCGCATAGTGGAACGTTCAAAACAGTCGAACACGGACTTGCAATTTAGGTTTATTCCCATATGGGGGACATTTTAACTGGGGGTCGTTGGGACAACCTATTATTTTTGTCATTTCATTCATTATTATATTTGTGCCAACAACCGCCACTGGTAGTCTGTATCAACTTTTTTAAATAGTCCACTGCAAGATCTAGGCCCACCTACGAAGGGTAATTGGGCCATATCCACCACGCTGCCCCAATCCGGGTTGATGGATAGTGAAGGTTGGCGGATAGTAAGCGTTGGTGGTGCAAGTGGTTGTTGTTGGGCTATTAAAAATATTGGTCTTAATGTCCCCTTTTAATTGTTTGTTGAATTAATGATTTTTACACCAGTTATGATTTTTATTATTATTTTATTTAATACAGGTTTGCATTTGAATTCATATTGGGGCCACAACTTTCCGTAGACTTAAGATACACCCAGTACACAGAATCAATTTACCTACTATTCTAGTTAAGCTATTTAATACGTTGTAATTAGCGGCATTAACATAAAGCGATCTCTTCTGTTGGGTGTAACTTTAATTGCCGGAAATATTCTAGACGAAGATGTCATTAATAAGTATATTATATTATATATGTATAAGTACAAATTTTATTTGTTATATTAGTGTGATAATATGGTGTGACTAAGAGTTGGACATGCTTACTTTTACTAAGGATTACGAAGTTGTGTTTCCTGTTATTTCATTTCAATATTGGCGTAAAAACATTACTCTAAACGAAATTTTGGTAGGGAATGTTGGGTCCAATATTTTTAATGGCCCAAGGACTGCTACTGGTGGCTGCTCGTACGAAAAAATATACTTTGTCCTAACGTCCCCCAGGGTGTCTAGTGCCCGTTTTAGTGGTGGTAGTTGGGAATAAACCGCATGTTACAATTTTTAAATCGATCATTTTTATCGATCGCAGAGGATTGCATGCAATGCTATCTCGTTCGCACAAGCCTAGACTTCCAATGCTTGCTCCTGCTCTTACTCAATCTGGTGACCATTTACGCATTCGTTCAGACGTTCTAATGATTCAATTAAGAATATTATAGAGCCTCTAATTACCTGCGTAACAGTGACGTCCTTGCTTATCAACCAATCACAGCGCGAGTTCTGCATCGCGCAAACGAAATTTTCTTGGCTGTATGAACCTATTCCACGATCGTTTCTTATAGAGTGGAGTCCTAGGCTACTCAGTAAGCTGGTCTTGGTGGGGAACCAGTCTAATTCCCAACCCACTATCACACAGACCCGTGTGAGTGTGAGTGACTATAGTTCAGATAGAATAAGGTAGGATGGAATAGGATAAGATATTACTACTAGTGACTTGGATTACTAATCACTGGGAATCATTGATTGTAATTGTGAAGCAATACTGACATAATTCAAGTCAAATAGAAATAAGCTAATCTAGAAACGTTCGCAACCCAACTGATAGTAGCTACTGCGACTCCACTTTTTGGGGTTTGTGATAAACTAGCTGCACATCCCGGCTTCGCCCGGATACGAATAAATTAAAGTTTTATAAACCATCTGGAAGAAATATTCTAAACGATAATGAAAACTGCATTAATATATGTTATGTAGTTTGGAAGATAGCAGCGGATACACAGACAGACACACAGAAATAACGGTTTTGCTTTATACTATGTAGTGATGTTATAAGAGGTTTGGAACAATCTTGATTCTTAATATATATTTTATGATATTTTGAGCAGCATAAAGATAGCACACGGGGTGATTTCGAATTCATTAGATGCACTCTAAGTAACACATTATGATCAACTTTGAGATGGCTCTGCCAAATATCAATTGGAGGTTTTGAGTCGATTAAGAGGTGAGCCAGGAGGCTGATAGACAACCATACCAATATTATTGAAACCTTGACTAAGTCGCAGCTGCAAAGTCTCGAGCATCGACGAAGGGTAGCGTGTTTGTCGGCCTTTTATCGGATACACTTCGGAGAGTGCCCCTTTCTTTTATCGTACGGCTAGACTAGGGTTCATGATTTCTCGAGCTTTTCAATTTCTCGGGTCTCGAGAATTCTCGAGGCTAATTTCTCGAGACTTCTCGGGTTGTCGAGAAATTGACATTTACGTACGTTTTCTCATATTATTTGGTTGGTTCCAATAACGTCAACAAATTCAGTGGTTTTCCTCTCAAATGAAAGTATCAAATTAAAAACTTTTATTGATTATATTCAAAAACATTCATCTTATGAATAAGCTAACTAACTTTTATGAAAAAAATACAGAAATAATATTATTCAGATTCATAATTATAATGACAGCACCATTTTTGGCTGATTATTTAGAACTTATAAACAAAAGTAGCTTCTATTAAACTAAACAAAAAATCAACATGAAAGAAAACGTAATATCTTAACTTATAATTAAATTACAATCATAGCACCATTTTTTATTTAGAAAAAAAATCAACTCAAAACTTGTAAACAAAAATAGCTTCTATAAAACAAAAAAAAAATACCATTAAAGAAAACGTTAATATCTTAAATTCAGGTAGAAAATGTAAATTATAATTAAATTCTAATCATACTCGTAGCACCATTTATGGCATGTTAATTAGAATAAAAACAAATGATAACTTTGCAAGATCAATGGAACATAACATCTCACACTGATGAGGTGAACATACAGACAGATACATAACAATTAGGTCAGCTTACTCTGTCTGATAAAATATGCCTTTAGAAAAACTATATAGAGCATTTATAGCTTTATCAGACAGCCGGTTTCATATTTTATTAACTATATTTCCTGAAATTGAAAACACTCTGTCATTTTAAGTTGAAGTAGGCTTAACTGAAAGCAATGCTTTGTACATCGATTCTAAATTTGGTGACCTCTTCCCAGTCTGTTCAAAAAGTAAGAACTCTTTCTTTACTAGCACTTGCAGCGAGATCAAAGGGTGCTGCTGCACTTTGGCCCGCGCCGCCACGGTACAAAACAAACGGCGATTTAATTTCTATGTAGGTACATGATTTCTCGAGTTCTCGACTTTTCTCGATCTTGATTTCCCGGGAACAAAGCCTAACGATTTCCCGGGAATTCTCGGCTCGAGAATTCCCGGGAATGAACCCTAGGCTAGACAGACGCGACCAAAGCGCCACCCTTTTGTGGTGGACGTTCCGCGCGTTACTCATACGAACAGAACAGAATGTGGAACGCTTTGCCTGGGACTGTCTTCCCGCTTAAGTACAACGTGGGTATCTTCAAATCCCGAGTAAATAGGTATCTTCTAGGTAAGCGTGCTACACCGTAGACCGCATATCTGCTCAACGTCAGGCAGTATGTAGTCAAACGCAAACCTACACCGAATAAAAAAAAAAACCTTTCACTGTAAAAGGCCAAACCGAAAATCACAAAAATCGGCTTAAAACTCAAAAAATATGTATAGATTATTTTACTAAGGAGTGCATTGCGAGACGGCTCCGCGTGCTAGAACCGGACAACTTGGGAAGATCACCGACCGCGATCGAAACTATAGGTATAGTCGTTATGACTATCCGTATCCGTGCGTGTGAGTTCAGTCCCGTTAAATTCTACTTCCTCCTAATATTACAAACGCGAAAGTTTGTAAGAATGTATGGATGGATGAATGTTTGTTACTCTTTCACCTAAAAACTACTAGAATGGTTTTTATGAAACTTTACAATAATATATAATATATATAAAGATATTATTGTGTGAATTGTCCAAAATATAGGTAGGAAAATTCTGCCATCTGCGAGGTACTCTAGCGTACGTTGCAAAAATGTCAAAATAAACAACTGTCGATCGAATACCTGTCATATCAATCGATGAACAGCCCTTGGACATCATCATACCATCGACTTGGCATATTTTTCTTCATCATACTAATATTATATACCTATATCTATACATACAAATAAATAAAATTGGAGTGTCTGTTTGTAGTATTGAAATAACCGGTTTTTACTACATGCGTAAGAATGGTACATACACAAAAATAACATTTTTTTAAATTTTTGTCTGCCTGTCTGTCTGTTTGTACCGCTCTCTTTCGTTTCAACGCAGTGAGATAAAAATAATAAATATCTATCAACCAAACAGTGGAACATTCTTTACTATACGAAATAGTTTAATCGCAAAATGATACGTCTACTGCAATTAGTAAAGACAGTTGAACACGGACTTGCGGTTATCTGCAAAATGACATTTGCACAAACTGTCCAATGAGCAAAATTTTTAAAAAAGAATTACGACCAAGGCGCACAATGACCAAAGAGCAAATTGTCCATAGCGCAAAACGTCCAAAATTCCAATTGTTACTACCAAATGAATAATAAAATATACAAGAGATATAATTCGTACGTTCTATTTAAAAAAAAAATATATATGGTGTTAAAATTGTTACACTCCAATGTTTTTGTTGTAGTGCGACACTCATAAGGAATTAAAACTTATAGGATATTACTTCCCACTACTTTGCTTTCTAGTCATATAGCAAAATCTTCAGAGAGCATTCCATTACATTACATTTTGCCCACTAGACAATTTACGCTTCGATTGTCATTTTGCTTTGGTCATTAGGCGACTCAACAAATCTTTCTTGCATTTTATCATTTTCAAATCATTAGAATCATTTCTAGCGCTCGCAGAAGATCGCATGCCATACTCTCTCGTTCGCGCAAGCATAGATTTTCAATGTTTGCTCCTTCTCACTCGGTCTGGTGATCATTTACCCATAGGTTGAGCTGTTCTAATGATTCAATTAAGGATAGTATAGAGCCCCTAATTACTTGCCTAACAATGACGTTATTGCTTATCAACCAATCACAGCGCGAGTTCTGCATCGCGCAAACGAAATTTTCTCGGCTTATGAACCTATTCCACGACAGTTTCTTATAGAGTGGAGTCCTAGGCTACTCAGTAAGCTGGTCTTGGTGGGGAACCAGTCTAATTCCCCACTATCACTGGAACTATGTGTGACTCTATAAGTCTATACTAATAACTGGGTATCACTGGGATTCACTGAGTATTACTGGGGGGGGGGTGTAGCATTACTGGAAACAAACAAAATCGAGATACGTTCGCAACTGAACTGATAGTAGCTACTGCGACTCCACTTTTTGGCGTTTATATTAAATGAAATAAAAGGTTTTGGATTCGCTTTGTTTTTACAATTTTATTTTATGATATTTTGAGCAACGTGAAAGACTAATTTATTAGGTATACTCTAAGATGATACTCTAGGATCGAATCAGAAATAAGGCACATAGCGCGGAGGACTGATGACTAAATTGACTAATGGGGTCAAAATATTCTCGAGTGGAGACCAAGTATTCAGCAAGCGTAGCATAGGACGTCCACCCATAATATGGACGGATGATCATTTAAAGAGAGCAAGATCGCGCGATGTAATCCTCTTCCAGCCGGTCTTATGAAAAAGTTATACATAAAAAAAATATTATTGAGTACCTCCTCCGTTGCATCGATCAAAAAATACATTCAGACGACCATAGTTAGTGCCTCCTCCTTCCTGGAAGTCGGTAAAAATAAAATAGGTAATTATCGTAAATAGGATAAGTATTTTATTTTTACCGACATTGATCAATATCAATGATAGAGTCTTAAATATAAAGCCATCCTTGTTGTTCCTCGAACACTTTAAATTCATTGAATTATCAATTTGTGTCGACACTTCGTTCCCATCAGCGATGTAATCAACAACATACTTATTCTGAACTAACGCCATTTATAAATCTTTGTTGCATTATTATTTTTCGCCAAAAATGGCGTAACTGTCTTCAACCGTGTACATAATTTTGAAAAATGCCGGGACCGATTAATTTATCTACTTATCATCGATGTAATAATTTTCGCATTATTGTTGATATTTCAAAAACGACGCAACCCATTTCTTTTACCTTTGAAGTATGATACACCAAAAAATCAAAATCGGTTCATAATTAGTGGAGTAATCGCATAATAAACATATAAAAGGTATTGGATTCGTTTTAAAAAATTTACCCCCTCAAAACATTATTTTCAATAAAACATCGAACACGTCATTTTTAATTTTAAATACACTATATTATTACAAATTTTCAAAACCGTAAGTTAAAAAACAAAGGACTTTCATACAAACATTTTACCCCTATTAACCCCCTTAAAGGTTGAATTTCGAAAAATCGTTTCTTAGTACACCCCTACGCATCAAGATAAATACACCCTCCAAAATTCAAGGGACTGGGACCAGCGATGTAGGCTCTGCGTTGTCTGTCAGTCAGCGAGTGTGTCAGGACATTGGTTTTTATAGATATAGATTTTCATTTTAATTTACTGAGCATCATTAAGTAATACGAGTACAAAAAAGATCTTAAATATTATATCTACAAACTAACTTGCGACTATTTCATTTCCTAATAGTAATGTAGTAGCAGTTTTGTGTCGTAGAGTAGTAAACCCTGCTCTAAACTGTGTTGCGGGATCTAGTTTCTTTATATTAAATATGAACTTCATGCAATTGGTACCTACGATGATGATTATGAAATCTCCAGAATATGCCCAGAGATACTCAGTATAATATAATTATCAGCCCTGTCACCTGCCGATGTAAAAAGAGACAAGCAATCGTTTTGCATTCTCAACTCATGTCGCCCTGGTACTCGCGGTGAGGATAATGCATTCGTTATCACGAGATAGCTAATAAAATGCTAGAATGCGGTTATTGCACTTGCAATTTATGTGCATTTGATGCTTGTTTTTTAAAATCATTTACTATACTCTATAAAATTTAACTTGATCTCTGTGACAGTTACATATTGACATTGTGACAGTTAGATATTTAGAGTTGAGATAGTGGTGGAAAAAATCGATTTTCAAACAATGTTGTAATGAAATCGAATGAGTAGTTGAAGGTGAGAAATTGGATTTTATTTACTTACTATTATTTAAGATCTAGTATTTACACATGTAAATAATGTTATGATATTAATTAAATACCTACTTATAACAATGTAACGATAGTATTTATCGACGTTTTTCACTATTATCGATGCTAATGTAACATATAATTGGGTTTAATTTAATTACACATGTAAAAAAATTTATGATATTAAAATAAACAATAAAAGTAAGCTTTATTTAAAAAATCGTCAGTATAAACTATCGATATTTTAATTAAAACTCTATCTATAATTCTGTCACGATCATTCGTCGCCCATCACTAATCGGCATGCACATAAAGTCTGACATTGACAGGTACTGTCTGTACTATTAAGAAATTCAGGACTTCATAAGCGTGATTTTTCTGCTAGCTGGCGCAGAGATCAAGTTAAATTTTATAGAGTATAGTAGAGATTACTTTTATTATTAAAACCGATAAATAGTTACATGTTTGCGAAATTACTTTAATTGTCACGTTAATCGATCCGTGACGTTCTCAAATGTATGCAGATTCATTAATGACTCTAAATTGGCTATTTACACATCCATTATTCACCCATACATCAGCCGTAGTCTACTACTGGGCTTCTGGTTCCCCAAATTCACAAAAATGTTTACACACAAATTACATGGAAGCAAAATTTTCCCTCTGACTTCTGTTATTAGAAGACACTCTCCGAACTTTTGATGCAAAAATAATCTTATTGACACGTCGTTATATTGCCGCATGTGTGAAAGAGTACTAGACAAACCAATAAACTAACAAACATACATACGCTTTTATAATAATATATTAAAATAAGTTTAGTTACAGATACTCTTGCATATTTTCTTGAATTGCTTTGCAAAGTTCACACTAGTTTAATCAGGTTAGAGTACTTAAAACTGGAAACTTACTATCGGACGCGGCTCACTGACAGCGGCGACTTAGCAATGTGCACAGTCTTAAAACATCCGGCGCGCCAGATCGCTCTCGGACGTCCGAACGCTCAAGGTCGTCTGAAGGTGACGTCCGCGACTTATGTCCGATAGTGTGCACGGCTCAGTGTACTTTCATAGTCTAGATACCTATCAGTCGCGGCTGTCAGTCGCGTCCGTCAGCCGCGTCCGATAGTATGTTTCCAGCTTAAGACAAATGTCGTCGTTGTTTACGGTAAATTCGGATTAAAAATTAATCTACAAAATTATAATGTATTAAATTCTATTTATTTTATTTTCAACTAGCGACCCACCCCGGCGTCGCACAGGTGTATTATAGATTTAAACCCTCCGCTTGAATTACTCTATCTAATTAAAAAAAACCGCATCAAAATCTGTTGCGTAGTTTTAAAGATATAAGCAGAAGGGCAGACAGACAGGGAAGCGATTTTGTTTTATACTATGTAGTGATTCAGGCTCGTGCGAACACTAATTTTACCCATATTTTTGTACGCCTCTGAGACGTGGACGTTACGAGAAATCGAAAAGAAGAAAGTAGATGCGTTAGAGATGTGGTGCTGGAGAAGAATGCTTGGGGTATCGTGGACTGAATTTCGTACCAATGTCTCGATACTACAAGAACTCGGCATCAAGCAGCGTCTATCATCCGTAGTACAGTCTCGAATACTCGCTTACTTCGGACACGTCTCACGGCGAGGTAGTCACTCCATAGAGCGTCTTGTCGTCCAGGGCAAAGTTGAGGGCACAAGACCACGCGGAAGGTCGCCTATGAGATGAACCGATCAGATCAAGTCTGCTGTGGGCGGGCCTGTGCATGAATGTGCCAGATTGACGTCCAATAGAGAGAGATGGCGAGACATCGTGAGGCGCATTACATCTGCCCCTAACAATAATAATACTGCGTGATGACCACGACCGTTCTGTCAAGAGCGCAACGATCAAGAAGAGTGATTGATCATAATGCTGAAAACGTTGCGATAATAATTTCGCAAAATATGCGGATATAGGGCGAATCATGCAAGTCGGCGCAAGTGAAGTTAGCTGCGCGAAACTCATTCAAATGTTAGCTTCACTCAGGATCCAATCCAAGCAACTCGTATGATTCGGCCCATAGAATCGGCCGGTACAGTAGCGAATGTACTGCTATCAACGCGAGTGCCTGGGAAGTAGTAGCCCGAGGGCGCAATAATATGTAATAGTTCGATCTCGATAACTGACCGCTCGCTGACAAACGCGCTAAAATGGCTGTCAATTTATTATTACAGAGGTAAAACAGTGTGTACTTCCGAAGGCAATTTACATAATTAGCTGAGTATATTGTACCTGTGTGTACCCACCTGTGTGGGTCTTAAGATGAACATGGATAAGACAAAAGTCATGTGTAATTCCCATGTTTTACCCACCCCGATTTCTGTTGGAAACTCGGTTCTTGAAGTCTATGACTCGTACGTCTACCTAGGACAAGTAGTCCAGTTAGGTAGGTCCGACTTCAACAAAGAGGCCAATCGCTGAATCCAACTCGGATGGGCAGCGTTCGGAAAATTGCGTAGCGTCTTTTCGTCCGACATACCTCAGTGCCTCAAGTCGAAAGTTTTTGACCAGTGTGTGTTGCCAGTGATGACTTATGGCACAGAAACGTGGTCTCTCACTATGGGCCTTATTAGTAAGCTCCAAGTAGCCCAACGAGCTATGGAGAGGGCTATGCTCGGAGTCTCTCTGCGGGATCGAATCAGGAATGACGAGATCCGTAGAAGAACCACAGTTACCGACATAGCCCAACGGATTAGCAAGTTGACATGACAATGGGCAGGGCACATAGCGCGGAGGACTGATGACCGGTGGAGTCGAAAAGTTCTCGAGTGGAGACCACGTACCGGCAAGCGCAGCGTAGGACGTCCACCCACAAGGTGGACGGATGACCTCATTAAGACCGCAGGATCGCGCTAGATGCAAGCCGCAATCAACCGGTCTTATTGGAGATCCATAAGGGAGGCCTATGTCCAGCAGTGGATGTCCTTTGGCTGATGGATGGATGGATTGTACCTGTAGAGTGCAATGTATGTCGTTTTTCGTCATGATAGGAAATCTCCCTGTAGATTACGAATTAGGTAAATTATAATATTGTAGAGTTATCACCTATTTTTTCATATTTATTTATTGCCACTAAGTGTTACATTTGAGGTCTTAATTAAGATATTATGTGCTTATAACTTAGTCGCCCTTGTCGGGCATTGCAAAATTATAACTTGCTAGGGCGCTCTCTAAATATATTTACCAAAATTACATTTTATTGTTATGATCTAAGTTTAAGAATAGTTACATAGATGTTTAGTAGCAAGCAATTATAGAACTATTAGGAGATCGTCATACAAATAATCAAATAATATAAATACCTACTTGGCAATAAGCTTATTTATTACTTTTGTAGGTGGTGACTTCAAAGTATTCATCTAACGAATAAAATCAATGTAATACTAAAAATTGTTTTAATTTAGAATTTAATGATGTAATTTTTTGTTCATTTCGTATGGTGATTGGTAGTTTATTATATATTTTGACTGCCATATAATATGGGCTTTCATTTAACATTTTTATTCTAGAATAAAGAGTTAATAAGATATTTATATGAGCTACTAACTTACCTGCCAAACGTTGTTTTGGCATACTATTAAAACCACCAATAATTTTTTTTTATTATAAACTGAGATATAAACTATCCGATCTCACAAGTTGAATCAAACTGCACACAGTGTACAAAATTTGGTTAAAATCTGTTCAGTAGTTGAGGACTTCATCGCGGACAAACTAGGTACGTGACACGACATTTTTATACATACATACATAGAGATTTAATTTTTGACTATAATGTTATACTAGTGACCCGCCCCGACTTTGCACAGGTGTGTTATATATACACAATGTAAACCTTCCTCTTGAATCACTCTGTATTGTACTGTACCAGCCCTTTTTTAAATAGTCCACCCAGTAGGCCAACCCATGAAGGGTGAATCACTCTATTTGAAAAAAAAACTCATCAAAATCTGTTGCGTAGTTTTAAAGATATAAACATAGTATGTACGGACAGACAGCGGGAAGCGACTTGGTTTTATACTATGCAGAGATGACGATACATACGAGTAGGTACGCACTTCAAGTTTTGTCATTGTGTAAGCCCAACTCAAAAAAAGTATTATCATGTATTTCCATGCGTCAGTGCATGTGTACGTCTGCGCCATCATAATTTTAATTTCAAACTAATATTGGTTTTTAACCGATTCCTAAAAAAGCAGAGCTTCTATGTTCGTCTAAATGTTTTTGTTTTGTGTATGTTCATCGATATTTTCGCCAATTGAGACCCGAACCAAAAAAAATAAATTTAATGAGTGAGAAAGGCCTATGTCCAGCAGTGGGATAAAAAACGCTGCAAATGATGTTGATAATAATAAAAATTGTTCCTAATATAATTTATAACATTCTCTAGTCGTAAGTTTTCAACAGCTTTAACTTGTACGTGTGCTGTTCAAGTACATTTTTTGTTTTTAACATTTGTTTTTAACTCACATCCTGCCATCTTGTAAAGACGCATTTTTCGCTCATGTTTACAAATTACTTCGATGATTCATAACACTCTGTCTCGAGCAATGAGAAAAGAGAAAAAAGAGCGGCCCTCAACTTTATTACCTATTATTGTTTGTCGCCGCTTGGTCGTCTGCCGATTTCTTCATAATTTGTTCCCAAGCAGATGTCAATTCTCTGGTGAAATATCAATTATTTTTAAGTTTTCGCAGTTCAAATGAGAATTCATTAAAAAACGTCAAAACTTAAAAATGATTGATATTTATTTAGATTCCTTAATGTGGTTGCGGTCCAAATAGACCGCAACATAAATATATAATAATTGGAACAATTATATTATAATAAAATGATTGTAAAACAATTTGTTGACAAATTACTCTTATTTTTCTAAGGAAGTGAGGAAATTCATTCCGATGAATCAATCAAATCAATTATTTTATTTTGAGAAAACTGTCATATTGCAACTAAAATGCATAAGTGGGTGATGCACGTCGATGCTATGTAATGGCAGCCATTCTGTGAGAAAATTGACGTATGGTACATGCAGACTTGCAGGCCCTAACTTATAGGCATTTCAAGTCTATATAATTATTATGTCTATGGTTTCGAGCCAGTTCCGAGGTATTCGTTAATTACTTGCCATAATTTAGTTACTTTTAAGGCAAAGTCACTTCGAGTTTTTTTTTAAAGGAGTGAGTTGTGCTGACATTTAGAGTGGTGGACTTCATTGTATATGATAATGCTTTAATTTTCTTTCAGTTCATAGTTACGATGACGATGTAGATGACTTATTTCAAATTATGTAGTTTCTACTTTTTTATAATTAATTAAATCAATTTTAAGTAAGTTAAAACACATACGTACATACACACACGCCACTGAATTTTAGGTGAAGAAGAAAACATCGTGAGGAAACCTGCATATGTCCGTAGAAGAAATACGATGGCGTATGTGAATCCGCCAACCTGCGTGAGCCAGCGTGGCTTAAATGGCTCAATAACCCTTCGTGGGTAGGCCTACATCCTGCAGTGGACTATTAAAAAGGCTAGTACAGTATAAAACAGTATGTAAGTAGGTCATAGTCATCATAATGGGAGTGGGTATCATGTGGCCCAAATCTGACATAATACTGCTTTTCAGTTGGATGCTATTTTATTTTAATATGTATATGGTTTGGAAGACACCTTACTGCTGAAAACGATTATATTAAGAAATTCACAGCTGATCTCTATCAACTAATATAATATCATCATGAACACGCGTTATCTCTACTCTTCAGCTTATCAGATTATCTTCAACTCTCGCGAATGTTGTCACACCAAACTAATCCTTATTATCATACCAATACATAACACAATCTTACTACACTCAACTTGGAAGATTACACTTCAACAATGGATTCTGTGTGTTAAGTTTTCCATCTACAGTTTTTGACGACACTCTGTTTTAAAATATCCAATTTTTTTTCATTTAAATCAAATGTAAACCCGTAATTTTGAGTAAATAACCTAGAAAATATGTCAACGTTAAATTGTATAATAATATTTTTGTGTTTTTGTGAAGAAAACTCATGTATTTTACTTAAAATCTGTGACAGTGTATACACAACGTGAAACATTCGCGTAGTTTGAGTTTCTCCGATCCATCTTATTCAGTTATAGTTTATTCCTAACAAGTTCATCTAACCATCGTTATCATGTGTAAACATTGCTAATATTCCATAGTTTTTATTAAAATTTTGTAAAAACTGCGAATATTACTCGTATAAACGAAACGAACACTTACGAACCGACTTTGATATTACAAGATTCTTACGAATTTGAAATCTTGGAAAATATACAAAAATAAAATCGAGTGAACTAAGTGAAAACATGTTTTTTAACGAGAAAGAATTAGTGTTTTTGTTTTTTGCTGTGATGATTTTGTTTTTAGTGTTTATGTACCTGCAGATGTGCGATATTGTTATCAGGAGATTCGTCTTCAGAGTTTTTAGTGAGTATTTCCGTTATAGTATTTAAAGTCTACGAGATGCAGTAGAGTAACTGTAGGGTGGCAGGTTTTCTTCTCTCTTATGTGGTGGCAGGGCTGGCAAAATGCCACGGGCCCCTGACCCGAGGGGGCCCCGGTCTAAATGGCCGCTAACTTAAAAATAACCTAACATTTTGAACAAAATTACCAAATTTTACTACCATAATGAAAAAAACATGAAACTATTTCGCGCTTTGTACAGCTGAAGATTTCTCCATTGCTCGCATCTCATCTCAGCAATTTTTTCTTTAGTGAATAAAATATCTAAAAATTTCACGCTCGCTGCGCTCATGCTCAAACTTAAATAAGTGTTTTATAATCATTTTCTTTTATAACAAAAATCACACTCGCTGTGCGCACGCCTAGGTTCACTCATTGTTTCCGTTGGCTTAGTTTTCTTATGGCTAAATACAGCAACTAATTCCAAAAATTGTATTCAAAAGTCTTTTGGTCCCCTTCTTGCTGCTTTAGAAAATAAAATATGCTAGATATTTAACTAAATACACACAATACATACTATTAATAGTGATGGGTAATTTTGTTTACTTATGTCGTTTATTAAAACTAAATTACAACGCGACAATTTTTACCCCATCTAAGAATTGGCCACGGGCCTCAGATGGTACAGTTACGCCATTGACAAGATGACTGCGAGCCCTAACCAAATGTATGGTATAGCTATTTTTTTGCGATTCCATAGTTTGCTCCACAGTAAAAGTAGGTCATAATGACGATCACAACTATCCTAGAGTAATGCTAGATAAATTAAATACCCAGTTACTCGACTAAATCAGCTTACTTAACCAGCTTATATGTATTTGCATAGGTATTGTTCTTACTTTTTGTACCCGTGGACCCCTTTAACCAGTTTTAATTTAACGATTTATGCTCGATGGTCAGTTAAATTTTGCAAATTATGTTATTACACCTATTGTATATATTTCATTTATATAACAATATTCAGGTAACTATTGCATACAACAAGCCGTGGTGGTCAAGAGGTAGTGACACCCGCCGAACAATCGTGAGGTCGTGGGTTCGATTCCCCGGTCCCGTACCAATGAGTTCTTTGGAATTTATGTACGGAATTTCACACCACAGGCTTTTCGGTGAAGGAAAACATCGTGAGGCAACCTGCATACGTCCGTAGAAGTAATTCGATGGCGTATGTGAATCCACCAACCCGCACTGGGCCCGCGTGGTGGATATGGCCTAATCACCCTTCCTGGGTAGGCCTACGTCCTGCAGTGGACTACTAAAAAGGCTGGTACAGTTGCATACAACAGTAATAATTTATTAAAAGAAAAAAAATTGGCGCCGGTTTAAATGTTACCTATGCACATTCCATGGCAAATTCTTAGTTACCGCTCTCAAGAAAACCACGCCATTTTGTTTGTACTTATTGACAACGTTCTATAAACTTAAAAACTGCCGCAGCATCACGGCAGCTTTATGAAAACCGCTACCCTAGACGAACAGAGCTTTTAAGGCCCAGACTAACAAAACAGCGAGGAGCGAGGACTTGTGGTGTCATTAATTTAATTACTTATAGCAATAGTTAAACCTAAAATAACTTATTGTAAACTAAACTGAGGAAATTAAACTGAATGTGGAAAATCGATTACGTTTCGAAATTGATAAATAATAATATGTTTTTAATCAATATTTTCCCGCTTATTTAAAGTAAGTACAATACCTTTACATTACATAAATAAAATCTATCGTGTTTTGTTTGTAAGTACACACACGAGCAGGATACAAATTTTTCGAATTTATTTACCAAGTATTTTGTGTTGCAGTGAATATAAGAAAAAAATATAGCAAATTAAAAAAGTCCGAACCCGACTGCTAAAATACAATAAATATAAATAAAGAATAGGCTACGAAAATTCAGTGATAATTGAATTAAATTAAATATAATTTAATTAAATTTATACCCGTAAACCAATTTTCAGCTTTTAGAAGTACTTGCAAGATACTCATTTATATTTTTGAAAATTCACACTGGTATCCCCACCAAACGCTAAGCATCTCAGCTGACTGATTCCGGGGTATTGTTGTACACCACCATAACTACCTAATACCAAAAATTCAGCTTTTAGAAAGTAGTTGCATTTTATGCGCTTACCTCTCGGGCTAATATTATTACTTTGTCAAATCAAAAGTTACCATAACAAAATGTTCTGAAATAGTACATTGTTCACCGAGAGTAGAAAGTGACCGATTACCGTCGAGGGTGTCGTTTGAAGCCCGAGCCGTAGGCGAGGGCTTTAAAACACCCGACATCGGGAATCGCACTTTCTCTCGAGTGATACATAGTGCTTTATACTACACCTTTATACTACACTCATCATCACTATCACTACTTATCATTTTGATAGTTTTATTTTACTTTTCTACGAAAACTGAATCCTCAAACAACACACAAATTGAAAATGGCGCCAATGGTGTCTGCAATTTTCACATGTTCTTTTTTCAAATTGTTTGACACCATCCAACACACAGCTAGTGGCCAGTGTTATTTTGCGAACTTGGAGATAAAAACTCACTGTAAAAACTTTTTGGCTTTTGATATTTAGGTTATCAGCGCTTAGTCTTACCCAAAATTAAAAAAGAAAAACCACGTAAGAAATGGATTTTCATACACTGTTCTCTCCCGCTCAGATGCGTTTTCTCGCCGCATATTTGTTCGATATGCAATGACGTACTTTCTATCGTAAATTTGATAAAGTATCAAGGTACTTTCCGAGCAGGTGTAGTATCAAAATAATTGGCAATATACTCGTACCTACCTAATATATTGTGGATTGTTGATTTTTGGAAAATACCTACATAGATTGCGATCTAGACATATTTGCTTTTCCCTTCTACCTGCAACATGACCTAATCAATTCACTAATCTCTTGATAACCGAACTGTAGGTACAAAATCAAATATTTTTGTTTCTTTACAGTGCAAAGGACAAAGTATTGTTAAATAACTCATAATTACCCAAAAATGAATACTTATTTGGGGCTAACTTTGCCGTTTATTGTGCTTTTGTGCTTATGGGCCTTCTTTGGTGTGTGTATTCAGTGCTGCAAACTATGCGGTAAGTCTTTTTTCCATTATATACAGGGTGACTGGTAAACAGGTGTGAAACTGGTGTGTGAAGTACGATAAAAATCATTTCATTGATTAAGCAATGCGCCATTTCTCATTAATAGTAAGAAGTTCTTATAATTTCATATTAAGTGACTGACTGGTTTAAAGCAGTTCTCACAGATGGCGCTTCCAACAATGTAGTAGTTGGTAAAAATGATAAACACTTTCACTAATTCAACGTCTTCGCAGACAGCGTTTTAGCTTAATTGGACAAAGCATCTGGGCCGGAATCCCAAAGAGATGCAGGTTCAAATCCTCCGTACGCGGCAATTTTTGAAATGTTTATCACAAAAAAAGTGTCGCTCTAGATTGTTTTTAAACTTTTTGTAATGAGGTAAATTACTAAAAAATAATGGAGCAAAAACGTGTGGAATTTTACAATTTCACGTGTATTTCTCGTATCGATATAGAAAATAAAATCAATGTTTTTCTACCAAAGTGCAAAAGTACGAGTACATACCTACGAGTAGTGCAAAAGTACGAGTACATACATACGTACATACGAGTCGTACATACCTAGCTCATTTAAAATGGTATCGTGTTTTGATTGTAAGTACACGACCAGGATACACATATTTCTCGAATTTCCTTACAGATACGAGTAGGTATTTCGTGTTGCAGTGAATGTTCGAACAAAAGTAAACTTGATGTGTACAAATAAAAACCCAAGCCCAAAAACACAAATGGAATAGGTAAATATGATTTGAATACGTAATTATATTTTATGACAAACTTTTTACACCTCTGTACTGTACTGTACCAGCCTTTTTTAATAATCCACTGCAGGACGTAGGCCTACCCACGAAGGGTGATTGGGCCATATCCACCACGCTGGCCCAGTGCGGGTTGGTGGATTCACATACGCCATCGAATTTCTTCTACGGACGTATGCAGGTTGCCTCACGATGTTTTTCTTCACCGAAAAGCCAATGGTGTGAAATTCCGTACATAAGTTCCAAAGAAACTCATTGGTACGGGATCGGGATTTGAACCCACGGCTTCACGATTGCAGGTTGGGTGTTATTACCACTAGACCACCACGACTAACTACACCTCTGTATCTATCATTAAGTACCTTAGAGAATAAATAACTTAATACTCTAAGTTAAGTACCTAATTGGTTAAGTACTTAATGTTATCTATCCTACTAATATTACAAACGCGAAAGTTTGCGAGTATATATGGATGTTTGTTACTCTTTCACGAACAAACGGCTGAACCGATTTAGATAAAATTTGGTTTGTAGGTAGCTTAGACCTTGGATTAACACATAGGCTACTTCTTATCGTACAACCCTTTTTAGCTTCTTTTACAGCCCTAATTACTAAAACTAAGGTGGCAACACTGGTCGAGATATGAAAGATTCAGTAAAAGAGATGTGTCGCGAGGAGTGCTTCCACTTTGCCCCACCAAAGCGCCCCACTGGTGGGGCAGATTCCACTCCATCATTTTTTGGAGTGGAATCTGCCCCACTCGTCTCATCTTGGTGGGGCAAATTCCACTCACTTTTTAGACCAGTGGAATCTGCCCCACCAGGGGTGTCGCGCGATTTTAAATTAAATTGGTAATGCCATGAAGTGCAAATTTTACTGCAAAATTTTAATCATTATAGCGCCCCACCAAATGAACAGATATGTGGAGACATTTAATGCAAAATAATTAAGAAGATTGTAAACTAAAAGCACATTTACTTAAAGTCATAAATTACGGATTGTATGCGGTTATAGTATTTATGTAGCAAATATTTTCGAAGCCATCATAAAGTAAAAGAAAATTATAAATTGAATATTCATTCATCGTAATAATCTCAGTCAGCAAATTACTTAAACGGTAATTAAAATATGGACCTATTACAAATAATGAACATGTCCATCTTAATTGTAACAGTCTTTCTTATGTGAATTAATTATATTTTCTACATTAATACGTTATCCCGACTTATGTTTGTAGTATACATATTGGAGAGCTGACGCCGACATTAAATGACCCATAAGTAGTACTAGTAACCCGCAATTATAAAAGCAATACGAAAAAAGTAATAAGACATCATACGTAACTCATTCAAGATATTTTGACATTAGACTAGTCAAAATAGTTAAGTATTCAAACTATGATGACATTGATGATTAATGTCGAAATCGCTCAAATTGTTGTATCGTTACACTAAAATAATGTTTTAGAAAATTAAATTGTACATAACTAAGTAAATATGTTATTTTTTTTAATTCATATTATGTTGACTTTATATTTAAAAAGCCAAATTTGTCATTTTATTTTGTGCTGGTGTCAGCTCTCCGCCCAGTAAACAACGTAAGGAAAACTGAAAATAATGGAGGAAAGAACGGTACTTAAATTAAAAAACTGTTACATCTTCACAGAAAGAAATTTCTACGTTCGCTATTAAAATTAATTATCTGTTACGGAGCTTGATAAAATTCTTATTTTCTTATTCTTAACTTGTTATAAATTATGTAAGTGATTTTTGTAAATTATTCAACCATGTCAAAAATTTGGGTATTATTTTTAAAGATTCAAACAGATAGCGCGCAGCATAAAGCTCATTCAGGTAAGTATGAATCATCACAAGACATTTTAATACACGGATTTATTTATTCACACATAGTATCGCTCATACAACTCTGAATTGTGCATTGAAATTTTTATAAATACTTCTATGGTTGTTTGTTTCGCAGACCAGGATTATAAAAATAAGTACACCTATCAACGGCTTCGTTCTATCCTGCTGTGATCAAGCCACTCATATTACACGATCGAGTGCGATAGAAAACGATTATTGCTACCAGCCCCTATGCGTTAGGTAGGGCTTTTCTTTCTTATATGAAATTTAAAACAATTGATTCCAAAAAAAAGTTTGGCTTTTTAAATATTTTGTCAACTTAGAATTTTAGTCAATTATGTGCTGTGGTGCGGAAATCTGTGTAGTCAACTATCCTGTGATGATTTATACTTACCTAAACGGTCTTTATGCTGCGCGCTATCTGTTTCAATCTTTAAAAACAATAATCAAGTTTTAGACATGATGAAATAATTTAAAAAAATCACTCACTAAATTGATCACTAGTAAATATTAGTAGCTAAGTTATAGATAATCACTTTTAATAGCGACTGTAGAAATTTCTTTCTGTGAAGATGTAACAGTTTTTTAACTTACGTACCGTTTTTCCTTTCTTATTTTCAGTTTTCCTTACGTTGTTTACTGGGTGGAGAGCTGACGCCAGCACTAAATAAAATTACATATTTGGCTTTCTAAATATAAAGTCGTCGACTTAATTTTAATTTTAAAAAATAACATATTTACTTAGTACAATACAGTAGTTATGCACAATTTAATTTTCTAAAACATCATTTTAGTATAACGTTATAACAATTCGAGCGATTTTGACATTAATCATCATTTCATCATGGTTTGAATACCTATCTATTTTGACTAGTCTAATGTCAAAATATCTTGAATGAATTCCTAATAATTGTATGATGTAGTCTTTTTTCTTATTGCTTTTATAATTACGGGTTACTAGTACTACTTGTACATTTAATGTCGGCGTCAGTTCTCCAATATGTATACTACAAACATAAGTTGGGATAACGTATTAATGTAGAAAACATAATTAATTCTCATAAGATTATTACGATGAATGACAATATTCAATTTATAATTTTCTTTTACTTTATGATGGCTTCGAAAATATTTGCTACATAAATACTATAACCGCATACAATCCGTAATTTATGACTTTAAGTAAATGTGCTTTTAGTTTACAATCTTCTTAATTATTTTGCATTAAATGTCTCCACATATCTGTTCATTTGGTGGGGCGCTATAATGATTAAAATTTTGCAGTAAAATTTGCACTTCATGGCATTACCAATTTAATTTAAAATCGCGCGACACCCCTGGTGGGGCAGATTCCACTGGTCTAAAAAGTGAGTGG
Organism: Hypomecis punctinalis; assembly: GCA_949316475.1. Taxonomy (NCBI): domain Eukaryota; kingdom Metazoa; phylum Arthropoda; class Insecta; order Lepidoptera; family Geometridae; genus Hypomecis; species Hypomecis punctinalis. Next base: position 489,042 of record OX438817.1, read on the forward strand.
AATTTGCCCCACCAAGATGAGACGAGTGGGGCAGATTCCACTCCAAAAAATGATGGAGTGGAATCTGCCCCACCAGTGGGGCGCTTTGGTGGGGCAAAGTGGAAGCACTCGTCGCGAGACCCACTGCTTGGAGAACTAGTAGCTTTAACACTTTGGTATGATAGTTTATATCTGATAACTTTATCGAATGAAAAGTTACTGTAACAAAATGATCTGAGAAAATCTCAATAGAGTTTCTGCAAAAAGAGAAGCGTTGTAGGTGAGGTGGCCCGCCATACCTTGTAAATATAGCTTGATACGCAAGACATTGACATACGCGTAATGACTCACAGTACACAATAGGGTATTACAGTCATTTTTGAAAAGCATCTCAGTTAGATCCTGTTAGTCTAATAAACCAATAAAAAAATATAAAAAATAATGATTTTATCGTTAAGTGTTTTAAAAATGCATTTTAATTTTACAAATTCAAATATTCGCGCGTAATTTACGTAAAACGATGGATGTCATTATTTTACTCTGTGGTCATGAATCTCGTCACTATGCTATGTAAACTTGGAAGAGTTATAATAGACCATGCATGTAAATAATGCACGTAAATATTTTTCACGATGGTGTCTTTGTTTGTAAGTTTGAGATTTATGTTGAAAATGAGTTATTATAAATGGTTAATAATGAGTTACCGTTCGTGTGCTGTTCCTGGAATACTAGTGTACAAACACCGGACAAACTATTCAATGTTTACATAGCTGGATGACGTCATAACGTAGCGGCGACTATTTTATGCACAGATTAAAAAGACGGAATATTTTGTATTGATTTTTAAAATTTATTTTGTTGTTTTATGATCTAAAAGGTACATTTTCCGATTGCTTTTTGCTTATGCTATCTCAAAAATACATTGACAGATTTTTTCTCGTTCATAGTAAAATACATAAATAATATTTTAATATTTTATTTACGCGTAATGACTCACGCACATCAAGTTCCATAATTTTTGTAGTCAAAATGTTCGGTACACAATAGGGTATTTTACTATGAACGAGAAAAAATCTGTAAATGTATTTTTGAGATAGCATGTCAATCAATGTCTTGCGTACACTTGCGTATCAAGCCATATTTCACAAGGTATAATTTTTTTACGTTGACAACGACGCTCTCTCATTGCTATTACATCTAAAAGTGTTCGATACTTGGTAGACACCAAAATATAGCTTGATACGCCTTAGCAGATTAAAATCTTATTGCTAGGTAGTTCATCGTAACGCCGCGACAGTTTTGATTGCACATATTTTATGCATGTTGCTTTTTGGAAAATGCCTAGAGGTCTAGATATTTTTGCTTTTCCCCTCTCTCTGCGACATGAACTAATCAATTCACTAATCCCCGATAGCCAGATATAACCATTATCTATCGAATTTCTGATAACTGTAAGTACGAATTCGTAATATTTTGTTTCTGTACAGTGCAACAGACAAAATATCGTCAAATAGTCAAAATTACCCAAAAATGGAGTACGCAGCTCTATTTTTGCCGTTTTTTGTACTTGTGTGTATATACGCCCTCACTTGTGTGTGTTTATATTGCTGCCAACTATGCAGTAAGTCTATTTTACTTATAATTTCTAATAACAAAGTGTACCTACCTATTTACGAGCGGCTAAATGTGAGAACTAAAATTTGTCAAATATTTGTCTCATAGGCTTGTTGAAAAATGCGATGGTAGCGTCATCAAGCGACTGTTTACGTATGAGTTTCTATTTCAGTTGTTTTTATTCAGTATAGTTTTGTTTTGCAAAAGTTTCTGTAGAAATATAAAAAATACCCAAAACATTATCCCACCCCCCTCCCCCACTTTTTATAATCGTTAATCAATGTACTAATCTGACTGATAACTAAAAATATCTGCACTTATCTGTCGTATGTTGTGTGCAAAAGACTAAATACTTTTTACCTACTTCATTGTTACTTTTTTTTCTCTAAAAATGTACGAGTACTCAATTGTTGTGTTTTGGCCGTTTTTGGTGGTTTTATCGATATACATTCTCACTTGTGCGTGCTTACATTGCTGTGAAATATACAGTAAGTGACTTTTTCTATTATTATTATAAACATAGAGTAAGTTACAGAAATAACATTGATCAGGATATCCGAAAAGAGATGCATAGATTGGCTACAGCGCAAGTTATGTGCAGCACAAGTTAGATAAGGATGTGTTTTAGTTATTGTCTTAGCAATGAGTGCAGCTGGATTTTGATCATTTCAGAAGCGTTTCATTTCTGTACATTTTTCATGATTTTGGCTTAAAAATATACCAGATGTATCTTTTGGCTGGGCTAGTATGCGCACCACGAAATAATTATTTCGACGGCCCAGAACAAGACAAATTCATAATTCATACTTAGGTGATATTTATTTGCGTAAATGGGTGTTTACAGTGTAATACCAGATATTAACAGATGTTACAATATTTACAGTAGGTAAAGAGGTGAAGTATACCTATATCTGTCACTTTTTCACATGTCGACAATACTATTTTCTTGGTCGTACGCTGAGCTAGCTGGAACTATTAACATAGACTTTACCAAAATATTTTCGGTCTAGAGTTCCTTACTTTAAAATACTTAGCCCGTGTGGTCTTCAGGGCTAGCCACCACCCTGCTTATATAAACTTGCTTAGGTACAGCAGATTTTACTCATTATCTGGCTGCAAAGCCAAATGCGTCGATGGAAAACAAAGAAGAACATTGATTTTGACCTCTGAAGTTGATGTCACTCGAACACAGCAATGTGACCAGAATCAGTATAGTTATACATTTCCGGTATATTTTAAGGACTTTTCCGAATAGCAGTATTTTTGTACGTATAATTGCAAAGGTACATAAATAAAATATAATGTGAAGTCTGACACCTAAGCAACTACAAGTAGTGTCATCTGTTGACGAGTAGTAAAACTACAAATATTTTTATTCATTGTAGTACGGTAATCGTTGTAAATCGTATTTATAAAAAGAAATTGCAGTAGAAGTAAAAGTTATACGTATATTATATTTTTATGGTTCTTTCTTCTGTCATAGCGCTGCAAAATGTTTGTAGTTCTACTACTCGTCAACAGATAGCGCTACTTGTAATTATAACAAAACATGCGATGAATAGCAAATTCAATAGGAAAAATATAAAAATATTCTAGGATGTGGTTGTGCACGTTATTATGACCATCGTTCACTATGGTACCTACCAAACCTGATGTGGAAAAACAATTGACGGAAGTGAAAGAGAAGGTCTTCGTTTTAAAACACGGCGATTTTGCTTTCGTCTTGTCGGATTGGTTTTCCTGAACACAGTAGGCCGAGTGTGAGTTTTGTCGTAAACATGACGCGCTCCTCGGCGAGCGCGTAAGCATTTAATTTGTATGAGCTTGTTGTGTTTCAAATACGCTGGTGGCGCTGTACATGTCTTCATACAAATTACTTGCTTACGCGCTCGCCGCAGAGCGCGTCATGTTTACGACAAAACTCACACTCAGTATACTGGTCGCATTTTTCAACGAATCTCAACAAAATTCGGTGCACTGATTCACCTAGGTCTATCTACGCGACGGGTACGTAGAACCGGGATGTTATCACGAAATGTTGAATCACGTCTTATCAGTTTCTGAGTGCACTGATAAGGGAGATCTTCTGAGATGACTGAGTATTAGAGCGCTGGCGATAAAATATATATCGAATAGGCCGGGTGGTTAGCCCTGGTGTCAAAATTTTTAAATCACCTGAAAACCTTACGAAAAAGAGCTTTCGAGATCCATCTAAGAAAACTATTAAAATGTTCAAAGTTTTCACTTGTAAGTTAGCAGAAAACTTGAATTGTATTATTATTATATACTACGGGACTAATCGCGCACTAAAATTACGAGATAAATAAATACCTCCTCATCCCTCGTAGATTCTACCCGTGACCACGGTCGATGCAACTCGGCCGAAACGTCGGGATGAGGAGGTATTTATTTATCTCGTAATTTTAGTGCGCGATTAGCCTCGTAGTATATAATAATAATGTGTTCAAATCGCGAAAGTTTAAAAACAACATTTGAAATGTATTGTTTGAACTAGCCCACATAAACAAACAAACGAATATAAACTTCAGCTATTGTTCAAAAGTTCTCAATCGTTTTTTTAGACTATTTTTTATAAAAACCGGACAAGTGCGAGTCAGGCTCGCACATCGAGGGTCCCGTACAAACACGTTGTCAAAATAATTAAAAACCTGTTTTAGCATATACAAATGAAGCTCTTTTATATGATACCTGACATGATACGATTTACTCACTTTGAATTTTCAACCCATATTGTGTCAATTTAGGCCCTATTTTTTTGTGATACAAATAAAAATGTTCGGTTTTCAGATTTATTCCTATATGTATACTTTGAGACAATGCTTCTGGCCAAATTTCACAGTTATTTGTCAACGGGAAGTACCCTGTAGGTTTTGGTTTTTGTGGGTGTCGAAATATGCGGTTTTTTACGACATAAACGGCTCTAACTTTTTTATACGATAACTGAGAAGTGTTTCTTTCATACAACTGCAAAAGTTCATAGATATACGTATACAGTTTAAATTTCAACTCGATATCTTGACGCGTTTCCGAGATAAAGAGTCTTGACATACACACAGACGGACAGACGGACAGACGGACAACAAAATGATCCTATAAGGGTTCCGTTTTTTCCTTTTGAGGTACGGAACCCTAAAAAATAACCATTTCAACACAAAAGTTTTACGATTGCATTAGGCAATGTTTAACAGTACACATAGCTCGGTTAGACAGTGCTTAAGGCGTGTTTAAGTCTTTTCTGGTAAGGCGGTAAGTACCTAAGTTCTTCCGAGTGGCTAGTCCTGATGTCATAGTTTTTAGACCGCCTAAGGGCCTCTGACATGGTTAAATGGTTAAAACACCCGTGATCTACAATTTAACATGTCATAGAACCACGGAATGTCTATATACGAGTATGTCTATTATCATTACCTATAGACGTATACAAAGGATTTACCTATTACATCATTTGAAGCCTATTCGACTTCTGTCATTGTAAAAATCAATTCGCATAAGTCACGTCGGTCACGTTTCGTCACGCTGTTCATTTGACCACGTCTTTAACATTATAATAATCAAAAGTAGGCAACTGACTTCTAGCTTTATAGTACCTATTTTAACTTAGTTTGCAAAGAAAAGCATTGAAATAATTATATATCACAGTACCTATTATAATATGAACAGTAGTTCATCTCAAGCCAATTGGCGATTTAATATCCTATTCTTGCATAGACGCTCACTGCTCAGGGCTCACTTTTCGCCATTAAAGGACACGTCCACAAAATGTAGGGGGGCTGGTATAATATTAATCAAAAAATCTAACCACAACATGAGTTACATCTCAAGAAAGTTCAGTCTATTGCATTAGTTAAAATCAAATATGTAGTAATAAATTTGACAAATTTTGTAATTTATAGAAAATAAAATTAAATGATTTTTATACATTTATTAGGATAAATAAAAAAAAAATCAAATAAGATGCCTCCGATTGTTTTTTAAATTAATTTTGAATTTCTTAGGATAAATAAATAAATTTGACAGAATAAGTAGTTTATTTCTGGTAACTCTAATTAAACAACCTTGAAATAGGTAAAATAAAAGCATTTTGAGCAATTACACCCAATGCTTAATGACTATTTTGAAATATCGCTCTAACTGGATGAACCGACTTGTTATGAATTCTATAATTTTAGCAAAATATGACATAAATATAGATGAATCAGGAAGCACATGAATATGGCTAAAACCGAGAAAAATGTGAGCTATATTTCCATTTTCCATAGAATTTATATCTATCATTAAAAAAAATGGAGAAATGAAAAAATATTTTGAGAAGCCCATAAATCAAGCTTTCAAACGATGCATATGCAGGATGTTTTATTTTCAGAGCACATACTTTGCATACGGAAAGTATAATAAACTAACAATTAAACCCCTATATTGGTTTAACTCACTTTAGTTCAAAAATATTGAAATAACTTCAAGAGAAAGTATACAGATAAACGGAGTAATCAATGTCACATTACGTCTGAGTACCTACGCCATACGTGGCCGCGTCGTACTTACGCCCGAGACGTTTTGGTTGGTAGTTATTGTCTGGAGTGTAGGGTGCATGCAATATATCACGTGGGTGTTTTCAAATCCCGAGTAAATAGGTATCTTCTAGGTAAGCGTGCTACACCCTAGACCGCATATCTGCTCAACATCAGGCAGTATGTAGTCTAGCGCAAACTTATAGGAAATAGAAAAAAATCTTTGGAATAAGTTGTCAAAAAATTGATAAAATAGTCGAGCGAAATATATTCTATTAATAAAATCTATTGCGCGTTAAAAAATTGTGCACTGAATAAAAATTCATGCTGTATTAACATGGTTACATTTTTCTCTGAATAAAATAGGTACCATATGTGGACGTCTCCTTTATTCATCATCAGCCTCAAGCACAGGGTTTCCAAGACGATAATGTGGTCGATCGAAAAAATCTGTAAGACATGCATTTATTTTAATATGGCATGAGTTAAAAAGAGACACGAAATATGTCTCGTTCCGGTGACTGTTGCCAGATTTTTCTCCTCATAACATCTAATCTAATAATTCTATTTGACTTTTTTGACAACTCTAGGTCAAATTTTCCATACAACTTTGCTGTTGAGAATTGTTTGATGTCGCAACAAAGTTATTAATATAGGCCACGTAATTTGATATCAAACCTATCCGTAACTACTTTGCAAACATCAGACACAAAAAAAAAACAATAATTCAGGCCACATGATTGTAAAAGGATACCAAGGATGTGACTTTTCTTAAAGTTTAGAAAATGTTAAATATCTCGAAAACCGTGGCACTTTTACTGAACACAATTTTCGTGAATTTGGTTAGTGGTGAGCCGCCCCCCGCCCGCCGGTGAAGTATTATCCACTCTTTACTGAACATCTTGTATATTGACCCACTGCAGGGTATACCTAAGCTTCATTTCCTTTGTGCTATTGTGCTCTATATGAATGAATGTAGAACGAATGACTGACGTGGATTCCATAACACACTCCTGTTAATTATAATTTTTGCTTTGTCTATTATTACCAGCACTAGTTTTGTCATTGATTACATAGCAGATTCTATACGGTTTAGACGCCATTTTGCTGTGATCATGTCTTACGATTTTTCTATCTTACAATACTCTTATTGAAATGTATTTGTGATGTCAGTTCTTTCTTCCTCATTGATGAAAAGATATTGGTCTTCTGGTCACGTTTTTTAGAAACAACACGTCGGTTTAGTTGCGGCTGTCAATTTTACATGTGTGACAAATTTAGTTTGACACAGTCAACTAACTGCATTATTGGTTTTTCTTATGATTTTTTCAGTTTCAAGTTTGAAGAGTAAAATCTTTAACGGTAACCAAAATCTAGAGAAATAAAAACTGTTTCTATACTTAGCTCTTTAGTATGGGCCGAATGAAAAGTGACGTCCACAAGTGGTACATTATTCAGAGAAAAATCGAACCAAGATGATACTCGTATATACATCATTTGAAAGCTTGATTCATAGACTTCTCAAAAATATTTAATTTAGATTTTTATATTCCTCCATTTTTTATTTAAATGTGAAAATAAATTGTATGTAAAACAATAATACAGCTTTGTATTTTTTCTAGTTTAGCAATAATAAAGTGCTTCTATTGTTATTTTACTTGCATTTGTAGCTGATTCTTCCACATTCATCCCGTAATTTGCTAAAATTTAAAATTATAACCCTCCAGTGTGACCAGTCAGTAGGTACAATGTGACAAATAAACACTTAAAAACTGTGTCTAATTGGTAAAAATGCTTCTATTTAACTATAATGGAGGTTACTTAACCGGGGTTGCTAGAGATAAACTACCTATTTAGCCAAATATATTAATTTATCCTAATAAATTCAAAATTAATTAAAAAAAAATCGGAGGGCTCTTTTTTATTTTTAACTGATTTAATAGACTCAGAAAAATAATTAATTATGAACTTTCTCGAAATGTAACGAAGTGTTGTGGTTCGAATTTTTGATTATTATTATACCAGCCTCCATACTTTTTGTGGACATGTCCTTTGAATTGAAGCTCTGAAGTTAGCTAGGTAAGTACCTAGTCAAGATTCGGGAACGTCGCGGTTTTTGATTAACACCATTAATGAAAAGTAAGACTGATTTTGAAGTCATTTACTTTATATTCTAAACCTAACCTAACAGACTGAGTTGGAAGTCTGTTCCCTTACATGGTAACTTAACTAATGCCTTGACAAAACTTATTCTATTTAACATTAAACTTATCCAAACAAAAGAAAGGGCGGGCGCTGCTGTTGCGCTTTCACCTGGGAAAATGGTCTTAGGCACACGTGCGAAGACAAAAGGATGCGCCGTCGGTCGGGTTAACTACCTGACGGTGTCGATAACATAAATACCTACAACTTGCGCGAAACCCACTGCTCGCACAGCTGTAAGGTGAGCTTCAGTCAGGATGGATTTGGCGCAGCTTGTAGCTAACGGCCGCCAATAAGTTTGATTAGGCCTGTACATTCGGCCTATTCAGCGCCTTGTGCGGGATCATTACTTGAAGTTGTCCAAAATCTCGAACACATAGGATAAGATATTTTATCTTCTACTAGTCATCATCTTATTTTTTTTTCTTTTTTTATATTTGGGACATCTTACACACGGCTTCTGACCCCAAACTAAGCAAAGCTTGTGATATGGCTGCCAGAGACTGATAAACTACATATACTTATTTTTAAATACATACTTATTTATGTATAGATAACTAAATAACACCCAGACACAGAGCAAACACTTAATTTCATCACATAAATATTTGCCCTGAGTGGGGATCGAACCAACGCCTCTTTGATCCAAAAGAATTTTAAGAAGTTAGGGTCACTAACCATTGAGCCACCGAGGCAGTCGTATTATGTATTATAATAGTTAAGTGTTTTATTTAAATTTGAATTGTATTATTATTTGGTATACAGGGTCATTTCTAATCAATTAGCATCCTTCCATGGGCTTATTCTGTACATCAAAACTAACAACTTTTGTTCTACGACTTTCGTCAAAACTAAAAAGTTTTAAAAACTTTTAGTTTGATTTGTGTTGATCTTAGTTAATTTATTTGTTTATTTATTCATGGCTACTTCCCAATGTCTTCTACCTATAGGTTGACTGGCAGATAATGCTATTTAGCGTTAAGTCCTCTTTTTATACAATATGTGTGTAAAGTAAATAAAGTGTTAAATAAATAAATATATAATTATACATCCATTCTTTTTATCGCTATTCTAAATTCCATCCAACATCCTAACTAGATAACGGTGAACATCTTTAAACATTTTTATGGAGATTGATGATAACGATAAAGAAGCGTACTTCCCTAGCATTACGTAAGTAAGTTGTATAGGCCGGTTGGCTAGTCCTGGTGTCAGAGTTTTTAAGCCGCCAAAAGGACTCTAATATTGCTATATTAGAACTACCGCGACCTACAATTTGATTTGTCATCCGAGCTACGGTAACGCTCAGTTATAAATATCACCCGCGTAAGTAAAACTCACTACGGCCATTGCCGTCTTTTACTGTAATTATTGGAGACCCAGAGCGTATGCCTATGTCCAGCAGTGGATGACATAAGGCTGGAACGACGAAGACAATTGTGGGCTTTACAAGTACCTACGTTTTCAATTTTTTTTTTTTGCTAAAAATAGCATAAACGTTTTCAACCTTCGCACAAATCAATGTACGAGTATCATGATATTCATGATGGAGTAATTTTTACATTATTGTTGATTTTTCTGTCGACTTCGATAGAATTTAAAAGGAACCACATCTATAATCTGATATAATATATTAACCTACTAAATAAAAAAGAGGCATCAAACTCTTCTCGGCAATTGGCGGAGTAATTGCGTAACATATTATACTTACATACATACGGTTTAAATAGCTCAACGTGCTATACAGGGTTACCCAAAACTGATATACTAATCCGAAAGAGGGTGATTCAGAGCATCATAACAACTTTTACTACGGAGCCAACGTAAAAGTCGGGGAAAAAAATCTGCTGTTTTTCTTGATATTTGAGTCGGCTCCATAGTAAGAGTTGTTCGTGACGATGATCTTATATAAGTAGGTACGCCGTTTCAGTTTAGGAAATATAGATTAAACAGATAACCCTGCAGGTAGAGACGGTTGTGCTTAAAATCTCTCTACCTACGAGATCAAAATATCAGGAATAAAGGGAGTCGTTAGGTTCAAACCAGAACAAAAAAAAGTTACCAACATAGCCTAGCAGATAAGCAAGTTGAACTAGTATTGGGCAGGTTACATAGTTCGTGTAACGGATAGCTAATGGGGTCGTGTTAAAGTACATGAATACCTAGAGACCGCGTACCGGCAAGCCCAGCGTAGGAGATCCACCCATTAGGCGGACGGATGACCTCATCAAATCCGCAGGATCATGCTGGATGCAAGTCACTTTCAACTGGTTTTTGGAAATCCATAGCGGAGGCCCACGTTCTCTAGTAGACTATTAAAGGCACATACGGATACGGATGTAAAAATATCGCAAGTTGTTGTTTAATTATCTTTATCTCAGTTGTTATTAAAACAATCAATTTAGGGCTTTACTCTACATTTTGCGGAAGAATTCGATAATGTTTGACGAGTTACAGGAAGAGGATGTCTTGGGTATTTCCTGGGAAAGTTTCTTATTTTCAATGGAGTTTCCTCGTTCCTGTTTGTGCAAGAAGAGAAGCGTCGTAGGTGAGGTCGCCCGTGTGCCGTTTTACTAATTTTTTTACGTTGACAACACTGCTCTGTCATTGCTAGTACAACTAAAAGTGACAACAAATTCGGTTTTCACCAGTACTCGTGTCTACCAAGTAGGTATAGTCGGTACCTTGACTGCTTATTAAAATCTTGTTATTAGTTCACTGTAAAGCCATGACGGTTCTCTTTCTGCTCATATTCTATGAGGTATTTAGTATTTACTATTTTTTAGTATTTATTTATTTATTGCTATATGTACACTAATCTTAATGGCTAGGTACATACCCTGTTAGAGCGTTGCAAACATAGGTACTTAAAGGACTTATATCTAAGAAAATGTATTCTTAGATTAAACTTAAAAATACCACATAATTAGTGGCAGAACGCTCACTTTACAAGAGAGTAGGAGAGGGAGAGAGTAAGAGTAGAGTAGTGCGTTCAAACTCGTATCGTAAATAATTGTATCCATCAATTCAAGCGAATTATTCAACTTTGTAAACGATGGAAGTCGGTTCTGCCATATTTTGCAAAAAATAAATATCGTGTACTTAGACTTGATATTGCAGTGGACTTATAGAAGATCGGTACTGTATAGTAACTGTAGTACTGTACTGTACCAGCCTTTTTAATAGTCCACTGCAGGACGTAGGCCTACCCACGAAGGGTGTTTGGGCCATTTCCACCACGCTGGTCCAGTGCGGGTTGGTGGATTCACATACGCCTTCGAATTTCTTCTACGGACGTATGCAGGTTGCCTCACGATGTTTTCCTTCGCCGAAAAGCCAGTGGTGTAACTGTAGTATTGTGGATGAATAAAGATATAAAATCATAGACTTGTCATTTAAATGTTTTAAATATAAAATTCAGCGAAAAAAATAAATACTTAGATATGAGATAAATTTCATTCAGAGGCAAATAATTTAACGGTTTCATGAGATAGTAAAACGTATAATAATATGTATGAGCTCGACAAAATGAATATTTTTACTTCCTTTTCATAATGCAATTATCAAGGTTTATTTGCAACACCCGATCATTCTGACCAATTAAAATTTATTTGTTGTTAATTATTAAATTAATAACACACTATAATTATATTGATTAAAATAAGCTATAGGTACCTATAACTTATTACGTCTATAGTTACTAGTATAATTTTTTTAGCGTTACTTTTAATTAATCATTGGAAAGATACTATTATTTTTTTATAATAAGAAATAAAAGTTAATTAATTTATACAATTTACATAAAAGACGTCATTATCAAAGCAAAATATTAAAAATATTGTTCTTTTTATATCAACAAAACTTAAATAACACTCCATAAACTAAATATAAGTATATTGATTATTACAACTGCTACACTATTTATATATATTTATACTAACAAAAACATATTAGGTAACTAAAATTAATATAATATGTGATGATGAAAAGCGCTTAAAGCGATAAGGTCAACAGTTAGAAACCTATAGATTGTATTGTTATGTCCCTATAATTTATTTTTTATGAATGCGGTTGTCTAATAAAATGTTATTGTTTGTTTGTTTGGTGATGAAAGCCCTAATCTGAAAGCCCACTGCAAGCGGCACAGTTCCCAAAATGCTGGCCCTATTACCACGTTGGATAGCAATACTAATCCTCTGAGCAAAGTAGAGGCATCGGTAAGTTGATGGGGAGACCTATGTCCCAAGGCAGACTTTGAAGACACAATTATATCTAAATATTGCACGCCTAAAGAGGGTAAAACTGTGATACTAGAATCACATTGTTGTTTTTAAACTTTCGCGATTTGAACACATTTTTATTTTATACTACGGGACTAATCGCGCACTAAAATTACGAGATACGTCGATCGACGGTCGATGCAACTCGGCCGAAACGTCGGGATGAGGAGGTATTTATTTATCTCGTAATTTTAGTGCGCGATTAGTCCCGTCGACCGTGATCGACGGTCGATGCAACTCGGCCGAAACGTCGGGATGAGGAGGTATTTATTTATCTCGTAATTTTAGTGCGCGATTAGTCCCGTGGTATAAAATAAAAATAGAATAACATTTATAACACCTTTGTTTGTACCTACCGGTTTTATGCAAAAAAACAATTTCTGTTTCTGATCCGACTTATAAGTGTTGATTAGTTTCTGCTTCAATTAAACTATTTTAATTAAAGTATCACATAAAAATTCATATTCATAAAAACATCAAAATCAAAAGTTAGGTATTGTACGTAAAAACATCATGAAAAGTTACATAAACCAACATCGATTATACAAAACCAACCAAATTTCTATTCTCGCTTACATTATCGCCTTTATCAATGATTGTAAACACGTTTAGGTAAGTTAAATACCTACCTAACCTACCTACTGACAATCTTAAGACTTGGTACAATCGCTTCAACGTTGGTAAACCACAACTAAACTGCATTCTGCGCGTACGTAGCACGCGCGGTAGACCTCCGAGTGTCTAGCTAAAAATATATAAATAAACGGACGCGCGGTGCCGTAAATTAAAAGAAAAAATCTTTAAAAACAATGACGTGAACGTGCGTGGTTTTTGTGACAGAAAAGTTTCAATTATAGACGAAAGGAGATCAAATTGTATTGTGGGAATTGTGTAGTTAATGGAGTTAAAACGTGCGGTGCCAAAAATTTGAAGAAAAATTTAAAAAACAATGATGTGAAAATTACGTGCGTGACGTTTGTGACTGAAATAGAAGAATTAAATTTAGACAAAATTGGATAACATATTTGCAATGTCGATTTGGTGAACAGTTGGTATTGCGTTTTGTAAAATTAACATAAAACTTTTGCTCTAAAATAAATCTTTAGTGACGAATATATGACTGTTTTGAAGATACGTTACTGCGATTTTGAAATGACGATTTGAAAAGCACGATTTTAAATAGGAAAAAAAATCTTTATAAATACTGTGAAATAAAAGTTAAGCCAAAAAAATCACATAATATATAAATAAATATACAAAATTACACAAAAATATAATTTAAGTAGTCAATAAACAAAAAGTGTAAAAATTGCAAAAGTGACTTTAAACCAAAAAAAACCTACAGAACTAATTGGTGATTTAAAAAAATAATAACAAAAACAAAATGGCTGTATCAATAGAGATTGTACAAGAGATCCGCAACTTGACGGAAGCGGTGGTAGAAGTGAAAGAAGAGCACACCGAGCCAGACAGAGACGGAAGAAACTTGATAGGACTGTTTCCTGTGTTTTTCGTTGTGCTCATGGTGATTTTAAGGGTTTCCTGGACGTTGTATAAAAGTTTTGGTAAGTTGTCCATCACTTACTTTTTGACCGACGAGGAGGAGGTACTCAATTCGACGGGTATATTATATAAATTTTTTGTTATGTTTAACCACCCATAACTTTTTACATAGTAGTCTGATTTTAATAATTAATTTTTTTTTGGAAAGAGTATTCTTCGAAATAGATTCCATTTAAATTTTATCGAAAGCGGCTGAGCCTTTGATAAATCAACAACACTGTGAAAAACGCTACATGGTTGAAGTCGGTCATGCCATTTTTGCAAAAATCCGGGCCTAAAATTTACCGTGTCATCCAAGCCACGGTAGCGCTTACTTGTAGATGCCACCCGCGGTCACCCATCTGAAAACTGACCGTGCTGAACCTTGCTTAACTTCGGTGATCGCTAACGAACACCTAGTCAAACTACGCTATGAGCGCTACTTATGCGATGATTTGTTCTATTCTGTTTGTTACTTTTTTCTTTCTGATTTTATAGTATCGTAGAACAAATATGATTTTTTTTTTTATTTGATCTTCTGATAGAACAAATTGTATAATAACTGGGATTACTGCGAAAAACCCACCCATCGACATACCGGAACGTGTAGTAGGTACCTACTATTTTTTAGTTTCGCGAATTAATTGTACCATTTTAGAGATTATGGCGTTAAAACCATCGTATAATAACCGAGCTTAAGTTATAGGTATTATTGACTATTAGGCATTTTTAACTAACCTCGTTGTATTAGATCACTTCGCGAGGCAACTTGGATTCATCCGCAGAAGAAATTTGATAGAGTTTATAACTCTACCACGGCAACTCAGTTAGTAAGACAGATTTAGACGAAGCGCTGTTCGAGAGTGGGACTATGTTCAACAGCAAATTTTAAGCACTTTACTATGTATTTTATATTTATCCTGAATATAAAATACATAGTAAAGTAGTTAAAATCACTTCCAAACAGCAAAGCAGTTTGTAGGCAGGATAGCGCTCACATTCTGTAACTCAGTAACTAATTAGGCCCAATTTTAGGCGCCATCGTAAAAATAGTAACGTAAAAAAAATAGTGTTCACTCTTACAAATGCATACAGTGAAAAAGAAACAGGACTACTCTAAATTGCTATTTTAATTACGATGGCGCCTCTAAAATTGGGCCTATTTTGTAGGTATAATCAGTCAAGCAGATAGAAATACTTTATATGCTAAAACTACCTACACTACTACAACATCCATAGATGTACTAGATAATAGATATATAGATGATATAATTTTGTTTTTATATTCTAAAAAAAACCGGACAAGTGCGAGTCAGGCTCGCACATCGAGGGTTCCGTACAAACACGTTGTTAAAATAATTAAAAACCTGTTTTAGCATGTGCTAATGAAGTTCTTTTATTTGATACCTTACATGATACTATTTACTCACTTTGAATTTTGAACCCATATTTTGTGAATTTTGAGGCCCTATTTTTTGTGATTTAATTAAAAATGTGCAGTTTTCAGATTTATCCCTTTATGTGTAGTCTGAGACAATGCTTCTTACCAAATTTCATAGTTCTATGTCAACGGGAAGTAGCCTGTAGGTTTTGATTTTCGTGAGTGTTCTAACTTTTTTAAACGATAACTGAGAAGTTTTTCTTTTACACAACTGCAAGAAATCATAGATATAAGTATACATTTTAAATTCCAACTCGATATATTTACGCGTTCCCGAGATAAAGAGTCTTGCTTGACATACACACATAGGGACAGACCGACAACAATGTGATCCTATAAGGGTTCCGTTTTTTCCGTTTGAGCTACGGAACCCTAAAAATGATTGTTAGTTTCATGCTTCTCTCTGCATTTCATATCCACATAGCACACATCGCTCCACATAGCTCGCAGTGCAACAAAAGCTTTAAAATCACATGATTCCGGTCAAAAGTCATCTAAAAATACTCAAGTTATGTAATATGATAGCAAAACGATAATCGATTGAAAAAAAAATCCCAGACGTAGGCTTAGGTATTTAAACTCTAGAACCGGTTCGCTTCGCGTTCAAAAACTTGTATCATGCTCTGTTGCTATTTCTTAAAATAGATTAAGCTCCTTAGATACAGAGTATACCATTACTAAATATAGTAGAAACTAGTAATGACCGCTTAGTTCCTTAGTAATTGATGACCGAGCAAGCGAAAGGATTCTAAAATTAGAATCCTGAGCGTTAGCGAGAGAATCAAAAGAGCATAAGGTAAAAAATCTTTGCACTCGAGTGCAACACGTAACTTTTCATCCCACCTCAGCGAGAAAATGATTAAAGTCGTCTACATACCGCACTGTTTCAAATACTTCTCGCGTGATTGTTAAAGGGAGAAAGCTTATTTGCGCACTATTAACAGTTTTAGTTAATTCTGTTGGCATCAAATAAACTTCCTCGCTAGAATCACTTTAGGTTTATCACAGATTTTTCGTTTCACGCAATATCTTTAAAAATTATAGCCTATGTGTTATTCTGATGTATAAGTATTACTATTGCAAAGTTTCATCTATATCCGTTCAGTAGTTTTTGCGTGAAAGAAATACAAACTTCCAAACGTACAAACTTTCGCGTTTATAATATTAATATGCAATCGAATAGGCATGATTACTAAAAATGTATAATTAGTCTGTCAGATTTGACAAAACTTGATGATTTAGCCCTTTACGCGTGACGTCACGAATCACATACAAAGGTAGGTATGCACTTTTATCAGAGCAGTGACGTCACCACCCCCAATCCCGAACTTTCACAAAGTTTATCTGTATAATTTATTAATTGATCGACAAAAGAAAAAATACGTATCCAATAATTTCGATTAATCTAACTCACGGAATATGTAATTACAATAATTATTTTTTTACCAAGTCATCATGATCATATATTTTCTTCTACGGAAGTATGAAGGTTGCACTAAATTTTTCTTCGCTGAACTGGCTTAACAGTAGAAATCGGCTGTAAAATCGGTATATTATGTTTCCATGAGCTCACTAATACGGGACCGGTATTTGAACCCACGACCTCACAATTGTAAGGCGGGTGTTATTACCACTAGACCACCACGGCAACAAACATAATATCCACTCAGTAACCCTACCTATATAAGGTAGGTATATTTAAGCTGCTAGGTATTTTACTACCAGAGTAAGAACATAATTGCGTTGACATTTGTTTGTTTCCTACATAATACGTCCTGTTGCGGCGAGACCGGCGCGTTTCGTAATGTTCTATTTGCCCATCACTTCGCATGGTTGAACGCAATATTGACATTTAATTATAATAAGAATAAAATATATACTTCATCATCATCGTAACTTAAGAGCAAGGCTCTGGTCGGTGGAGCAACTTCCACGTCTCACGGTCCTCTGATAGTGTTTTCACCTCCCCGTACGACATGACGTCTATGATGAAGATCTACCTCTTCTTTTATTTGGTCTAAAAATGCTCTTCGTGGCGTTTCTCTTCCTCTCTTTCCTTTATTTTGGTTCTCGTTAGATTGTTATGTCGTACCAAGTAGCAAAAAGTCCTTCAATTACAAATACTTACCAAAATTTCTTTAAGGCTGATTGTGTCGGTCAGAACGCGAAATTATTGTTCGTTTTTGTTTTTTTTTGCCCTTTGCAGTTAAACTATTATATTATACTAATTTAAAGTTTACAAAAAATTCATTTGGCGTCCACGAATAGGTAGCGTTAACAAGTTGCAAACACTTAAAACCAAATTTGTGTTCGCCTCAGTTCTTACTTAGTGCAGCATATCATAGCCTTCTCTATAGCTCGTTAGGCTAATACAAATACTGTGTCGGTAACTTAGATTCTTCTAGGGAGCTATGGTTGGCTGGTAGAAATCGCTGTAAACGATAAGGCCGCCGTTTACCTAGTGACCTATTTTCTGTTGATTTATTCATGTAATGTGTTCTTTTTAACTGACTTCCGAAAAGGAGGAGATTCTATGTTCGTCTGTATGTATTTTTTTGTTTCTTCATCGATATGTTCGCCGATTGTGAACCGAATCAAAAAACTTTTTTGGTTCGAAATGGTCCTATTTAAATTTTACTAAAATCGGCCGATTCGTTTTTGAAAAATCAACAATAATATAAATATTGTATACATCAATTCGAGCCGGATCCACAAGTGGAGCCTAGCTGTGGATCCAAGTAGAGGGAGCCTAAATAAGTATTATTGATTGATTGATCTCATCATTTCTAATACATAACGATCTCGCAAAGCGACTCCCCAGCTCGCTAAGAGACCACGATTTACAGTTCTTTAATACAAATTGTATATTTTTATACTTACCTACCTATACCGGTACCCGTATCCGCATCCTCTTGTAATAAAAGCAATATAAAAACACCGATATTGATAATATTTGTGTACCAACACGGTCGGCCGACCGCGGCCTTTGTCAAATGTCAGGGCCGACACACGTGATTAGAACATCGCGACACAAAACAACCACAGTGCAATAGACTATTATATGTATAATATTCCGCTGAATGAATGAATGAACTGGAACGAACATAATAATATTTCATATTTACTCGTGGAGGGAGAATGGGTGGAGAAGTTACTAGCGTATAGGGTGCGAGAAAAAGATGTGCTATACATATTTAGATAGCTATATACACGTTGTTATGATTTTATCATATTTAGACTCTTCATAATAATAGTAAAAACCTGCATAATACTAATAGAAATGATAAAAAATAGGTAATAGTTAGTTGCCTGACTATTACGTCTAGGCAGTGCGTAATAGCTGTGGTAATATTCAGACAAAAAAAACGTTTACGCGAATATATAATAGAGAAATAGAGACAAAAGATATTACTTTCGCCCTGTTCACTCTTTATACTTGCACATCTCGCCTTCTCTTACTTTTGTAATTATTATTATTTAGCGCCCTGTCTAGTTATACTTTGACTATGTATTTACTAAAGTATTTAAAGTGAAACTTTTACTACATCACCTCAAACTTTTCGCCCGTCTATTGCATGTCGAGTGACGGTAAAAAGGTTCACTTATACCGTGGTTTTATGTAAACAACACAACATTTTTTTTATTTAATGTTTCAACATGAAAATAATAATATTTTATTGTGTCGAAAATGGCTGAACCGACTTCAACCGTGTACATAATTTGAATTGCTTGCACGAATAGATATGTTATTCATGAAGTATTTCTATATTATGGTTGATTTTTCTAAAACGGCTCTAAAGATTCAAATTAAATTTAAATGAGACCACCTCTAAAATATGATCTGCCATACAAAAAATGAATAAACAAAATCGGTTCATAAATAGCGGAGTAATCGCGTAACACACGTACGAAAAAACATTCAGTAGGATTGAGAATTTTTGAGAATTTATGAGGCGGTTAATGCGGATGGTACAAATAAATGGCATTTAGCTATTTAGTAAAATTGAGTTTCAGTCTAAATTAAATGTTATTTTAGCGATATATACGCACAATAAGCCCGATTACAGAGGCGCCAGCGTAAATTTAATAGCAACGTAAAAAACGTTCTCTCTATCGAATGCCTAAAGTGAATAAAAAACAGAACTATGCTATTTAGTTAATATAATTACGTTGGCGCCTCTGTAATCGGGCTTAATATGAGAGTAAAAGGATAGAGGGAATAAATGAAGGCAATTTTCATGATTATTCATAGTTGATTTTTGATTGATTGATCCATTATGTACACATTAATGGCAAGATCGACTAGTGTTGTCACGGATTAAGTCAACTAGGCTCGAGATTTTGTGTTAGAAAGCTTTGTATAGACAAAGATTACTGTGTGTGTGCGCGTAACTCAAGCGTGCACGCACCGTATGCAATTTAACTTCTGTACTATAGATGTTTTGTGTCAGTTTGCTATGCAGGTATTTGGCTCTCACAGAAACTTCGGGACTCTGATGTAACATCGCTATCGTGTATTGACAGTTCGTCTGTCTGTCGTAACAAGTGGGTTGTCTGCCATTGACATATACTCGTACTTTACATTAGACATAATAAGACATTGCGGCATTTTCGCCACCGCGTTTAAGCCTGTAACTCTCCGGATACATAAGAATGGTGTGTTCGTTATTAAAAAAAATAAATATAATATATATTGGCGGATATCTTATATATTTTAATATAAAAACTAAAAATACATAATAATATACGTATTTACTACTACAGAAAGTGCGTAATTTCATAATTAACTAACCCTGTGATAAAATTATGCAAATTATGTTTATGTAAATTCCCATGTGATGTTTTTCATCTATTGAAGTTAATGAAAAATTTCGATTTTTCTTTACAACTCAAAAAGTTCATATTCCACAGTGCTCAAAATAATTTTTAAAGAAAGTTTTTATTATGGGGCCTCTCCCAATACTTACTATTTTACTTTGGCAACTAATATCTTCTAAATAAAATGGTAAACGTAACAAAAAATGCTCCATCAACCCTAACATATTTAAAAAAACCCTTTTCAACGATACCCCACACTGGGGAAGTGTGGGACAAGAAGTTGTGGGATTGAAAAAAAATATTCATCTCCACTTACATGTAACAATTATTGTAAAATAATGTTAAAACTATCACAATCTCTCATGCGATTTGGTTCGGAAATGTAGTAGTTATAAGGCTTTGTAATATAAGGACGGACGGACAGACAGACAGACAGATAGACGGACAGACACAACGGAGTTATAAGGGTTCCTCGTTTTACTACGGAACCCTAAAATCAACCTTTCTTTTACTTAAGTACATGCGTGCTTCATCTTCGCTTACACGTCTAAAGGTGACGTCCACAAGTGGTATATTATTCAGAGAAAAATCGAACCATGATGATATATACGAGTACATTACTTGAAAGCTTGTTATATGGGCTTCCCAAAAATATTTAATTTAGACTTTTTCACCCCTCCAATTTTTTTTAGAACGTAAAATAAATTGTATGAAAAATAAAAATATAGCTTATTATATATGTCGTAAATAACCGCTTATTTCTCACTCACATAAATCGAAAGCTACAGGGTACTTCCCGTTGACATAGAACTATGAAATTTGGCGAGAAGCATTGTCTCAGAGTACAGATATAGGAATAAATCTGAAAACTGTACATTTTTATTTACATCACAAAAAATAGGGCCTAAAATTCACAAAAAATTGGTTCAAAATTCTGTCTAAACTGAAAATAAGTTCTAATATAAATTTATATGTAAATGTATAATTGTATAAATATAAAACATCAAACTTAATAGCAATCAAATCAAATAAGTTATAAAATCAATTCTTAAAGCAACAGTTTAAATCTCAGTATTTACTCATATCTAAACTAGATGGCGTTGGCGTCAAGTTAGCCCGCGGTATTAATTTTCTCCGTCGATGTACGAGCTGTTCCGGAGATGTTGTTATATTGCAAACAATTTATCCCAATTCCCGACTCAAATAAATTCAAAGTGAGTGAAGTATCATTATAAAGAACTCCATTTGCAATGCTAAATGCAAGTTTATAATTATATTAACAACGTGTTTGTACGGAACCCTTGATGTGCGAGCCTGACTCGCACTTGTCCGGTTATTTCTAATAAACTTAAAATTATTTTAAAATATATCGGAGGGGTCTTTTTGTTTATAACTGTTGTAATAGACTCAGAAAAATATGAACTTTCTCGAAATGTAACGAGTGTTGTGGTTAGAATTTTTGATTATTATTATACCAGCCTTCATACATTTTGTAGACATGTCCCTTGAAGGCGTATATAAATCCATTAAAAAAACACTCGGCTAGCGTGATAGATATGGCCCAATTTTAGCCTTCGTGGGTAGGTCTATGTTCAATAACAGACTATTAAAATGATTTTGTGTTTATCGCGGATAAGTCCGCGCTTGACCACCAACTCACCGGATGGTAAGCGACGCTGGTACAGTGAAATATAAAAGAACTCTTAGCAATATTAATACCTACACCAATGTATCGAGGTCATGGCTATCAAATTTTAATCGAATTTAATTACGAGAGGCCGGAAATTGTGTAATCTTTGCATGTAGTAATAGAAGTAAAACGTGGCAGTTATTATTAGGAGTCCATAAATTCATTTTTATCCGACTTCCATAAGGAAGAAGTTTTACATACGTTTGTATGTATTGTTTTTGTGTATGTTCATCTATATTTTCGCTAATTGTTAACCGAGTCAATAAATTATTTTTTAAATCGAAGAGGTATACCTACTCCTGAGGTGGTTTCAAAATCGGCTCAGTGTTTTTGAAAAATCAACAAATATATAAAAATTGTATACATCAATTCGAGCAAACTATTCGAATTTTGTACACGATGGAAGTTGGTTTTGTAATTATTTGCGAAAAATATTTTTTTTCCACTCATTATATTTAACTGGCTGTTAAGCCTGTTTTATGTTCATCATAATTTTAACCATATACTTTGCTTATGGAAGCAGTATAACGGTATATGGTTGTAAAATTAATGTTGGGTACAGTGTGGCATATACCCGTCGCGTGCAGCTAGTTAAATTAGAAGAATAGAAGGCACAATTAATTAGGTTAAGTATATTTAATTTTAGCGAATACAACACGACAGTTTAAATAAACCAATTGCTAACATGTGAAAAAAAATCATATTAATTAATAATGAATTAATATATTAACAATTAATACTATTTGATTTTGATATGTTGATCCTTAGCTTAGTGGAGAAGTTCCTCGTGGACCAACCACTTTCACACAACTATTTGGACATCTAAAATACGTATTCCTAATGGCACAACTATGCCCAACTATATATGTATAATTTAATTGTTTTAGCTATTCCTTTTGACACAATTACAATCAAAATAGATACCTATTACTTGAGAGTCAAAGTCGCAAATATTGTTAGGATATTACAGATACTAAGCAATTTTGCAAAATGTTATCGAAATCGGCTGATAAATAGCAGGACAGCTAAATCCCAAAAAACAGCTAAACTTTTTGAGGAAATTATCGTCCTATCAAAAATCGCCGACGACAAATAAATCCATTCAAAGAATGAAAAAACGAAATCCAAAGAAAATCAACATCTGGACAGAAAGCAAAATCGCTGTGTTAATCCGAAGACCTTCGCTTTCGCTCGGACAATTATCACCATTTAGCACCGAGGAAAGGTGTCGAAGGTGGCATGCACAAACAGACAAAAGTACAATACTCGAGGATTGTGACATAACTTGTACTTGAACGTCGTGAGGCAGCGGCTGACAATAGGTACATCACCTCGGCACGTACATAGCCATCGCACGAACGAAGAAATTGAAATTAGACGCTTTTGTGTTATTTTTTAGGATTCCCTCAAAAAGAAAAAACGGAACCCTTATACGATCACGTTGTTGTCCGTCTGTCCGTATGTCAAGACACTTTATCTCGGGAACGCGAAAAGATATTGAGTTGAAATTTAAACTATATACGTACATCTATGGTTTATTGCAGTTGTGTAAAAGAAAAACTTCTCAGTTACCGTACAAAAAAGTTAGAGCCGTTTATGTCGTAAAAACCGCATATTTCGACACTCACAAAAATCAAAACCTACAGGGTACTTCCCGTTGACATAGAACTATGAAAATTGGCGAGAAGCATTGTCTCAGAGTACAAATATAGGAATAAATATGAAAATTGTACAAAATATAGTGCATAGATTCACAAAATATGGGTTGAAAATTCAAAGTGAGTAAATCGTATCATGTAAGGTATTATACAAAAAAGATTCATTAGCACACGCTAAAACAGGTTTTTAATTATTTTAACAATGTGTAGTTTTTAATGTATGATGAGAAAAGTGAAAAAAAAAACTTTTTTGTCGATGATATACCTAGTATAGAGATTTTAACAACTTCCCAATTTTGTGAAATTTTCTGGATTTTTACGGAATCCTCGGTGTGTGAGCCTGACTCGCACTTGTCCGGTTTTTTAATACAGAATAGAGATACCTTTGGCCACCAACACTACGCAACGCCGGATGGAAAGCAAAGTTGTAGCCGAAGATGGAGTATGTAGACCTAGAAGATACCTATTCACTCTTGTCTTGAAGATATCCAAATTGTAATTGTCAGGAAACAATGACGGACGTTATCACTGTGTTCCGGATTGAAAGGCTTTTCAAGGGAAATTTAGGGTTACATGAGATGAAAGATGTCAAGCTCAAGTCTGATCGTATTTGGAGTACTGCAGTCACCATTTTGGATGATCAGCTAGATACCAGCTCGAAGCTTTAGATTCGATTGAACGTCGTGCCGTGCGGATAAGCGGGGATAGTAAGCTTGTCGCTTCCAAACTAAAAAGCCTGGAACACAGGCGTAAAGTAGCGTGGCGTAGAAATTTTCTATAGGATTTATTTCGGCGAGTGTGATTGTTTGAGTGATTGTTGTTTGTGCGAGTGTTTTCACAGCAGAACAAGCCGGAAGTCGCTTGAATACCATCCCCACATTGTCGATATATGCCGCATGCTCGGCTCGTACTAAGCGATTCGATTCTTCCTTCATAATGCGGACCGCCAGGGATTGGAATGCCCTGCCTCCGTCATTGTTTTCTGACAATTACAATATTTATATCTTCAATTCAAGAGTGAATAGGTATCTTTTAGGTCTATATACTCCATCTTCGGCTACAACTTTGCTTTCCATCAGGCGAGTCGGTGGCCAAACGTAGCCCTATTTTGCATTAAAAAAAATGTTAATACCTATGGCTCTTAGTTTCAGTTATGTCGTAGTTATTTGTTAATAAAAATATCCTTGTTAAAAATCCCCTGAGAGGAAAACGTTATGTTTTTAATTAAATACAGCTCAGTCTTTTTAATTAAAAAGTATTGATGTAGGGACCTATTAGTTTTCACTTTATTGGACAGATAATCTTTCTGATTTAATTGCGATTTATGAGACGAGGGCTTGTCTCGTAACTCGCAATTAAATGTATAATTTATTGAGTTTTCAATTAATTAAATTGTGTCTACGTGTATTGTTTAACCTGTAGAAGAATTTTGCGACATTATTGTCTATTAAACATTAAATTTGATACCATGCTGATTTTGAATTAGTTCGAAAATAATAAAATTATTCACATCTGAAGACCTAGGCACCAGATGCGGCTTGTTCAAATGCACCAACATACATAACCGTATAATATAATAAATATTTGGGGGCACATCTTACACACGGTCTCTGACCCCAAATTAAGCATAACTTGTGATATGGCTGTCAGACACTGATATACTATATATTCATACTTGTTAAATACATACTTTACATCCACATTTGTTTGTTATACACCACCAACCACATTTTTGTACTCTGATTTCTGTCCATCCAAAGGTAGCCTGGAAGAAATCGCTCAAGGCGATAAGACCGCCCTTGTACCACCTAATTTTTAAGAATATTGTGTACTTTGTTATTTATACTGTTTTTTGGTGTACAGTAAAGTCGTATTGTATTGTGTACTTATACATATAGATACTAAGTTAGTATTACTAAACACTCAGACACAACACCTATGTTAATCATAAAAATGCTTGCCCTGGGTGGGAATCGAACCCACGCCTCTATGATCCAGGAGTCAGGCTCACTGACCACTGAGCCACTGAGGCAGTCAGAAACGTGCGGAACTGTGTCCATTATACCGAATTACCTTTTATCAGAAAACGGCAACAATCGTTTATTATACAAACTCATACTACCTACTAATAAAAAAAATAAAAAGTACGTAAGTTCGTATGAGCGGGGTGGCTAGCCCTGTTGTCATGTTGTCACAGTTGTTTAAGCCGCCTGAAGGCCCCTGACATTGCTAAAAGGTTAAAACAACCGGGATCTACAATTATAAATGTTATCCGAGCCTCGGTAGCGCTTATTTGTAAATGCCACCCGCGGTAACCCATCCAAAGACGGACCGTGCCGGACGTTGCTTGACTTTGATGATCCCTGACAAACACCTAGTCAGACTACGCTAGGAGCGCTAACGAAGTATAATTTTAATGCTGGAGGCTTAGAGCCATAGGCTGGAGGCTGGGCTGGCTCGCGGAACCTCAGTACACGATATTATTATATACTACGATAATTTTAGTGCGCGATTAGTCCCGTAGTATATCATAATAATGTGTTCAAATCGCGAAAGTTTAAAAACAACACTCCGTGTACGACCTATACAAACCGCTACATCGAATAAGGATAAACTCTTTCTAAGACCTCTGAACAAGAAGAGCTAAGGGCTACAGAATTACATATCTTAATATATATAAATCTCGTGTCACAATGTTTGTCCTCAATGGACTCCTAAACCACTTAACCGATTATAATAAAATTCGCACACCATGTGCAGTTCGATCCAATTTGAGAGATAGGATAGTTTAAATCTCAAATTATAGTCGCAATTTTAATTTATTTAGCCACAGCAACGCGTGGCCGGGTCAGCTAGTACCTCTATAGGTATATGTAATTCTGTAGCCCTTAGTCTAAGACTGGCCCTTAGTCTGGAAGAATTACATATACCTCTATAGGTATATGTAATTCTGTAGCCCTTAGTCTAAGACTAGCCCTTAGTCTGTAGCCCAGATTTTGCGTAGATTACTTAAATTTTCGCGTTCGCGTGTGGTTTCATACATTTTGGTTAGTTCTTCCTCGTTTCCTAGACTACTACTAGAGGCGCTGTACAAAAATGTATAGAACCATACGGAAACAGTTGTAGTTTCAATTTACGTGTAAACCTGTACCTACTAACCCTCAGGTCTTTACTACATAAATGACATTATTAAATGCAGTTCAATCAATGTGATGTACATACAATATAGGTCACAGCACAGGTGCATAATAATTATGAGCAACCTAGAACACTCGGAAACAAGACTTTTCACGGTAAAGCCTATTACTTGGGCGGGGACAATAAAAAGTAACGGCAAAATGTATTACCAACTTAGGTCCAAGCTGCATCAAAGCGGCCCGACACGCGTGGACACATGTTTTTAATTGACCCAAGCAAAGCGAAGGTTTTGCTTCAACTCGACGATTTTGCTTTCGTATTGATTTTCGTCTGTAAGTCACATTTATGATTGGAGGGACATTTATGATTATATTTCTCAAAAAAGGGAAGAATTTTGCAGATTCACTCAAAGTCATAATAATTATGTCGCGATGTCTATTGTTCGGAGAAGTACTAGTTTAGACATTTTGGTCCACACGTCTTGCTCTACCAAATTGGGATCAAAACAAACGACACTGTACTGTAACGACACTGTACTGTAACGACACAAAACGGCTCTATTCAAGAAAATTATAAGTACGAGTATAATCAATTAAATTCATTATTGTAAGTATTGTGTACATTATAGGATTACAGGGCAGTTCAGGGCATAGTGTTGTAGATTGTAAATTCTTTGCAGAAATAATATATTATTATTTGCTTAGAAAAAGGCATATCGAAACTCAAAAATATATTTTTTGGTTTCTAATAATAAAAAATATTGTAGATTAGGCCTTGCCTCGCTGCTTGCGCGGCGGCACTCTAGGTTTATTATATATATATATATATATATACGGCAATAATATTATATATATTGTTTAATTGTCATATATTGTTACAAAATTAGATTTAAGAAATTAAATAAATATGGTATTAATTATGCAGTGAACTTACGGATCACAACTCTACCCAGCTCTGTACATTTCCGTTCCGCTCCGTTTTGGTGGACTCAGAGCCTTAATCAGGGCAATGTCAACCTGAGTATAATATGGAACTAATAATAACAAAGCAATTTTGATACCTTTCACAAACTAAATTTATTCATGGTGTTTTATAGCAAGCAGTTTATAGTTTTTGTTGATTAAAGTAGATTCGTTTTTGTTAAGATTCTATTATTCACTTTCGTTTATTTTATCAGCGTCGTTGCTAGTCGTCGTTTCCGTCAAAAGGTATTAACTGCTGGACATAGATCTCACCCATATCATCACTGGTCGCTTTCAACCAGTCTTATTGGAAGTCCACAGGAGATGTGTATGTTCACCAGTAAACGTTGAAAATGAGATGATGATTATGTACAAATAAATGTCTGTTTATTGTCTATTTTTGTTTCGCTGAAGCAATCATTAATTGCTGCCTCATAAAGTCAGCCAAAACTTGTCACGAAGTAGCCTAAACTTGCAAATTGGAATTCTATAGATTCAAATTTGAATAAATATTTAGTTAATATTTAGTTAGAAGATGAATTTCCGCAAAGTAACGCCTGATTCAATCAACTATTCTATAGATTCAATTTTGCACGCATCTACGAAAGGAAAATACGGAACCTACGGAATACGGAAAATTTTGTAGTTTCAGATTTCTTACAATATTTGAGATTTGTACGTAATCCGCGGTGGGCGAGCCTGTCTTGCACTTGTCGGGTTTTTTTTTCAAATATCCCTGTAAGGTTGGAGGCATAAGAGCCTGATCACCAAAGTAGCCTGCAGGGTGACCACACCAGTCGCCAGTCATGATCTTTTGCCGCCGCGACACCCCTTCAAGTCACCCATCCATCAGCCGTAGGACGTCCACTGCTGGACACAGGCCTCCTCTATGTACATATTTCCAATAAGGTTAGTTGGGAGCGGCCTGCGTCCAGCGTGTTCCTTCGATCTTTATTATATTATCGTCCACCGACTAGGTGGAGGACACTGCGCTTACTGATTCGTGATCTCCATTCGAGAACTTTACAACCCCATCGACCATCTTTTCTTCGAACTATATGCCCTGCCTACTGTCATTTTAACTTGCTAATCAGCCAAGCGCTCGTAGCGTAGTTTGACTAGGTGATTGTCAGCGATCACCGAAATTAAGCAACGTTCCGCACGGTCAGTATTTGGATGGGTGACCGCGGGTGGCATTTTCCAACTGAGCGCTACCGTGGCTCGGATGACACGTTAAATTGTAGGTCCCGGTTGTTTTAACCGTTTAGCCATGTCAGAGGCCTTCAGGCGGCCTAAAAACTCTGACACCAGGGCTAGCCACCCGGCCTATACGAACTTACTTACTTACTTAGCCAAGCTATGTCGGTAACTTTGGTTCGTCTGCGGATCTCCTCACTTCTGATTCAATCACGCAGAGATACTCCAAGTAAGCCCTTTCAATCACTTGACATAAATACCGATAAGTTACGTAAGTTGGCACTACTAGCGTAGGTAATCGTGTCACGTTGTTTGTCCACAGCGATTTTAACCAAATTTTGTACATTGTATGCAGTTTGATCCAACTGGAGAGAGAAATAAATAAATATTAGGGGACATCTTACACACGGACTCTGACCCCAAACTTAGCAAAGCTTGTGATATGTCTGCCAAAGACTGATAATAAAACATGTACAATTTTTTTCAAACATACTTATATAGGTAGTATATATAGTTAGTACATAAATAACACCCAGACACAGAGCAAACACCAATGTTCATCACATAAATGGATGCCCTGGGTGGGAATCAAACCCTTTTTGAACGCTTTTTATGACCCAGGAGTCAGGGATACTAGCCACTGAGGCAGTCAGATAGGCTAGTTTATAGTTCAATCATAATTGCATTTTTTTACTGGTGAAATTTAAATATTATTAATAAAATAATATATAAAATTAAAATTAAATATCTTTATTACCCAAAGGAGAAATGAAATTACAATGGTTCTGTACTAATTTGACAAAGTGTAGATATAACATTATTTCCAAAGCTTGTCGGACAGCGGACCCCAAACTAAGCTCTAGGCTTGTATCTTGGTTTCCGAGTGCGTCATTACCAAATACCAATGTGTGTGTGTGGGAATACGCCGGGCAGCGTTTAGCCATTTCACATCTGAAGCATGGCAGTGGGATAAAAAAGGCTCTGTTCGTTTGGATAGTAAAGTATCATAATCTGGTCGAAATTTAATTTTATAATGTGTTTTTAGAACTACATTATACACGAATAACTGACGAACCTGAAGCACTTCGAACTCGTCATAAAGCAGGTCGGTAGAATAACGAAAAGGTTTCCGTAGCAAAACTTTGTGCCCTATCCACTGTCATGAAAATGGTTTTGCCTGCGCTGCCAAAACAACGCTTGGTGTGTCAGCTAGTTATATATAAATCAATTTGCACAAAGAAACCACCAACCTCGCCACATAGCTCAAACTATGATCCCTTCTGTGGCCGAAACACGTGATACCTTCTCTGTCCTCACGAACCTCGACTGCGGTTAGTGAACGAAAATTATTCTATTGTGCAATGAACAATTCGCGTGGTAGTTATCTAAGCTCAGGGAATTGAGGTATTTTACACGCCAATTCTGAATGTTGCTAGTTCAATTTCTCATTAATAAAGATAGTCGCAAAGTATTAATTTCTAAAAACTAATTCTCAACTAAAACATAGCATTTAAAAGTAACGAAAGTAAAAAGTAAAAGTAGTAAAAAAACTCGAGCTACACAGCGACTAAACAGTTCTTCTGCGGTAAAAATAGTGAGATCAAAAATGTAAACACACGCTGCTTTTTATTTTTAGGGTTCCGTTCCTCAAAAGGAAAAAATGGAACCCTTATAAGATCACTTTGTTGTCCGTCTGTCCGTCTGTCCGTCTGTGTGTCTGTCAAAACTCTATATCTCGAGAACGCGTAAAGATATCAAGTTGAAATTTAAACTGTATACGTGTATCGATGAACTCTTGCTGTTGTGTAAAAGAAAAACTTCTCGATTGTCGTTTAAAAAAGTTAGAGTCGTTTATGTCGTAAAAAACCGCATATTTCAACACTCACAAAAATCAAAACCTACAGAGCTTCCCGTTGACATAGAACTATGAAATTTGGTGAGAAGCATTGTCTCAGAGTATACGTATAGGAATAAGTCTGAAAACTGTACATTTTTATTTACATCACAAAAAAAGGGCCTCGAAATTCACAAAATATGGGCTCAAAATTCAAAGTGAGTAAATCTTATCATGAAAGGTGTCATATAAAAGAACTTCATTAGCACATGCTAAAACAGATTTTTAATAATTTTAACAATGTGTTTGTACGGAACCCTCGATGTGCGAGCCTGACTCGCATTTGTTCGGTGTGTTATACTTCAGCTATATAAAGGGACTGCACTCACCTAATTTAATAGTCGTCAGATTCATAGTTTCAACCATATTCGGTGATCATTCTCAAGTTGGCGAGTGTGAGCGCGCGGAGCCGCAATGCATTGGAGACAGCTCCGCGCGAGAATCACGTTAGTTTTCATAGTAAAACAAGTCGGTTTAGTTTTTAACAAATTTGCACTTCACTAAACTTTGACGTCACTTACACGGCAAAATCGTTAAAAAATTTAAGGCGCGGCAAAATTTGTCATCCGTGAAATCTCCCATAACCAATTTGACACCTAAAAATAAAATTGCCTCTTCTGAAAAATGCAACCTTAAATATACATGGAATCAGTGGCGATTTCTCGCAATGTAATTTTAAATAATCCTAACGAAAAAATTCTACTTTAGTATTTGGAAATTATGCTAGAGTAAATATCTATTTTGGCAGGACTATGAAGATTGCAAAAGATGACAATGAATATTTCAGACCACCATAGTAAATATATACAGTTTTTAGGGTTCCGTACATCAAACGGAAAAAAAACGGAACCCTTTAGGATCACTTTGTTGTCCGTCTGTCCGTCTGTGTGTATGTCAAGACTCTTTATCTGGGGAACGCGTAAAGATATCGAGTTGAAATTTAAACTGTATACGTATATCTACAGTCTCTAGCAGTTGTGTAAAAGAAAAACTACTCAGTTATCATATCAAAAAGTTAGAGCCGTTTATGTCGTATAAAACCGCATATTTCGACACTCACAAAAATCATAACCTACAGGGTACTTCCCGTTGACATAGCACTATGAAATTTGGCGAGAAGCTTTGTCTCAGAGTACACATATAGGAATAAATCTGAAAACAGTACATTTTTATTTAAATCACAAAAAAATAGGGCCAAATAATAGTGAGTAAATCGTATCATGTAAGGTATCATATAAAATAACTTCATTAGTACATGCAAAACAGGTTTTATGAAATTTGGCGAGAAACTTTGTCTCAGAGTACACATATAGGAATAAATCTAAAAACTGTACATATACTTTTAAATCATAGAAAAAACAGGGCCTAAATTCACAAAATACGGGTTCAAAATTCACAGCGAGTAAATCGTCTGGATTTGTACGGAACCCTCGGCGTGCGAGCCTGACTTGCACTTGTCCGGTTTTTTATAATTGTAACTCATTAATTATCTGCTGTAAATTATTTTGACGTATGCAATTTTGTATATATAAATAAAAAAGTATGTATGTATATGTACATCAAAATTACCTCAAAAATTATTCAAATCTTTTACTCTGACTTTATTTCTAATAACTTTTACACGACAGGAACATAAGCATCACGTTTTGGCCAATCAAAGCGTGTCAGGTTTTTTCATTGAACATATTTTCGCTCCGCTTGTCATCAACCTGTAAACGATTGGTCATCATTTGTCATAAAACGTGATTTATTATAATATATTGTAATTTATGCGTGAGCACGCAATCGGCTCTTATCTGTCATTGGCAACAACAATTATGACAATTTTAGTTGTTAGTGTCATAAGTTATTACAATTGATTTAGCTCGTATTGACACATCATTTTACATAACATTGTGTGCGTAGGAAAAATAGTAGATGATATTTGTTTTACCACTATTTTTAAGTGAACGAGAGACATATTTTAGGATTAGGAGTATTGTATTCATCATCATGACCAACTTTTTACTACAAGGGCAACTTTGAAATCATAAAAAAATAACTATCCTTACTAAACTATGTTTGTTAGTTTGTTACACCTATACACAGCAACATAACAACAAATTAACTTGATTTTTGGCATGGATGTATTCCAAAGGATAATTCTACTTTTAGTCTCCAAATGAATAAAGTCTTGGGATAGCAAAAACTATTATGCGAGCAAAGCCATGGACTACTTAGCTTATTTTGTAAATAACCGATTACAGAGGCGCCAGCGTAAATTTAATAAATAAATAAATATTTTGGGACATCTTACACACGGCCTCTGACCCCAAACAAAGCAAAGCTTGTAATATGGCTGCCAGAGACTGATATACTACATATACTTATTTTTAAATACATACTTATATAGATAGTAACTAAATAACACCCAGACACAGAGCAAACACTTATGTTCATCACACAAATATTTGCCCTGGTGGGGATCGAACCCACGCCTCTTTGATCCAGAAGTCAGGGTCACTAACCACTGAGCCACCGAGGCAGTCACGCAACGTAAAAAGCGTTCTCTCTATCGAATGCCTAAAGTGAAAAAGAAACAGAACTATTTAGCTAATATAATTACGATGGCGCCTCTGTAATCGGGATTATTATGTACTATACTTTAAATTAGCCTTTTTATACTACACTGTAGGACGTGGGCCTAACCGCAAAAGGTGATAGACCTGTATTCACCACGCTGGCCTAGTGCGGGTTGGCGGTTTCACATACGCCATCGAATTTCTTTTACGTACACAGGTTTCCTTTTCCTTCACCGAAAAGCCAGTGGTGTGAAATACCGTACATAAATTCCAAATAACTCATTGCTACGGAACCGGGACTTGAACCCACGACCTCGCAATTGTAAAGCGGGTGTTAATACTTTTAGGCCACCATGGCTGTCTCTATATTTTGTCAAAAGTATAATATGAACTTATTGCGATATATTCTTACTAAACTAATTTCCTTTAGTAATATTTTTTTCACCAAAAAACCTTTTTAATATTGCTCATAGATTACTTTGTAAAAATTATAATTTTTATTACTTCCTATCTCACTCACACGTCGTACAATAAATGTCTTATCTATGAATAAATTATAATAATAACTGTCATTAACGTCATATACCTGTCACTTATAGGGGCTAAGTTAATAACATAATTATGTTCAGTCTATATCAAGGTAACTGACCTATTAGAACTAATGAAAACATAAGACCTAGCAATAAGTACCTTTAAGGTGACGCATTGACGAATTATTGTTTCTCAAAAATGGAGTACCGCGCCCCTTCACTCGGACAAATTTTACACGGTCGCGCTCGACAGGATCACGCCAGAGCGGCAGGCGACAGTGAGTTTTTAATTAATACTCATAATGTACACATTAAAAAAATAACTTCTCGGTCTGTAAAATAGAAAAGTGATCTGGCTATTTTATTCGTAAAAAATAATGTGGTGTTGTCGCTGATGATTCTGAGCATTTGAATTATTAAACTTTTTTTTGGTGAGAAATTTGTAAGTTTTTTTTAATAAAGCCGGTCATTTTCCAAAATTTTGTCCGGTTCATTAAATTTTTCAAAATTTTCCATTATCTATGATATTTTTAAAATTTGAATCAATATCATTCGTCCTCTCACATCGCGCATTCAAAAGTACTCGTTTTCGGTTTGTCGGCCCGAAGCCTCGTCTTAATTTCGTAGCACGAGGTATTGGGGCTGAAACGTTTCCATAAATAAAATTGTCTTGTGTTTTCCTGCAAAATCTAATAATAAAATTAAATATCAGGAAACGTAACTGAGTAAATTGTTCTAAAAAAATTTAAAGTGGAAGTCGTGTCCAAAGTGTCAACATGGCGGATATTTTTCTTGTAACTGAGTATGCGCGCTAATCAATCCCTGCTTTTGTTCTAAATTAAATTATAAAATTACTGATTAAAAAGTATGTCAGGTAATTGTCGTATAAAAGCTTTTTTTACACATTAAGTAGTAAATCAATCACTATTATAGCCCTTGTATAGCATTTATTTGTGACATAAGCCAGATACGGGCACTTCTATATGATTTGCACTAAAAGATATGTCTTTTAGTGCAAATCATAAACACTTAATTTTACTGCACAATTTTGTACTTATGTAGCTACTATTCAACAACTATTCGATGTTTAGTCGAGTAAATATTTCCTTATTCGACTATTTTGCTTGTTGGGAGTAGTAAGTAAGTAAGTAAGTTCGTATAGGCCGGGTGGCTAGCCCTGGTGTCAGAGTTTTGAAGCCGCCGTTTTGAAACGGATGCTGATTGATTAGGAATAACCCTGTATTCAATACAATCTAATAAAGTATAGGTACGTACCTACCTATCGTATACCTACGTCTTGTTTCTTGTTCTTGTTGAATGATGAATTTAAGGCAAGTAGATCCCATATTGTACCTACATCAAAGTCGGCATAAACAGTTAAAAATAGTAAAAACAAATACTTGTTTATCTTCCAAGATTCCAAAAATAGCCTAAGATTAAGTGGACTTATCCCACTGCAAGAAACACACAAAAATATAAATCCTGATAAATAGTCACATGACTATACAAGTCACGATGCATTCAATATCACAAAACATTGATATATTTAGATAAAACGGCCCTTTTGATCTTGTACTTGAAATGACAGTAATGTGCCAATGTACTTGAAAACGTATTACTATAAACGATAAAGAACTGTGGAGTTTATTCCAGATTGAGCGTTTTAAAGTAGGTATTTATTGTTCTATATTTGAACCGAATTGGCAAGTAAAAATAGCAATGGGCAAGGTACATAGCGCGGAGGTCTGATGACCGATGGAGTCGAAAATTTCTCGAGTGGAGACCACGTACCGGCAAGCGCAGCGAAGGACGTCCATCTATAATATCGATAATCGATAATCTCATCAAGACCGCAGGATCGCGCTGGATTAATCCGTTTCGGTCTTATTAGAGATCTATAGAGCAGGCCTATGACCAACAGTAGATGTTCTATGGCTGAAACTATTATTCGAAATTACTGAGTACATAAAGCCCAATTATGAAGAAGCCATCTTATTGAGCGAGCGTAAGTTAGGTTCTCAGTCTACTAGGACGAGCCGGCACTTGGGTGTATGTTTGTATGTATATTAGTTCGACGATAACTCAAGTACCGCTCAACCGATCTCCATGAAATTTAGTAAGAACGTAGTTTATAAAGTTCGAATATAAGCATCTTCTGTTCAGTGGTTGCAAAGATACGAGGGCCGTGGTAAAAGGAGGAAAAACGGCGCCACTTTCTGCGGGAGTTGCGGATGACTATTTTAAACATTTCACCGAATGTTATCTATGTCTTTCAACACGCTAACTTTCATACAAATATTGTTACTTTTTTAAATCCCAGTAGGTATTTATGATATAAAATAGGACAAGCGCGAGGTTCAAATCCGGGCGGACTAATAGTAATAGCTCATTAGCATATTACTGTTTCTTTTTAACTTTAGGCATTCGATAGAGAGAACACTTTTTACGTTGCTATTAAATTTACGAAGGCGCCTTCATAAATGAGTTTCTAGTGTAGCTGTGGTAGCATAGTATAGGAGAATGCTCATCTTACAAGCGTGAGGTGTTAGTTGAACCCGGTCCCATGCCAATGAGTTCTTTGAAATGCATGTACACATTTAAACACTAATGGCTTAGATTAATGATTGGTTTAGCTGTGCTCGACCGCAGCAAGACCAAGCATTAATCTTAGACTAATGGCTTTTCGGTGAAGGAAATCATTGCAAGGATACATAGGCACATTACATGCGACTTTATCCTACTAATATTATAAACGCGAAAGTTTGTGTGGATGCATGGATGGATGGATGGATGTTTGTTACTCTTTCACGCAAAAACTACTGAAATTGAATGAATTGATTGAGATGAACTTTGCAATAATATAGCTTAAATATCAGAATAACACATAGGCTATAAATTATAATGATATTGCGTCAAAAATCAAAATATCATGCGGGCGAAGCCGCGGGTAAAAACTAGTAAGAAATATAGAGAAGATAGAGTATTTAAATCTACCGATACGCACTGGGCTAGCGTGATAACTACTTAGTGACAACTATCAATTCAAAATCCTAGTTTCCATAGTAATTTTCTCCTTATCTCGCTTATCTGAAACACTAAAATAGGTACAGAGCAGTACAAAGTCATCGAGATAATAGATAATAGCCGTCATTTTGGCGTTCATTTTGGCAATAATGTACCAACAGTAGATGCCAAAAGTCAATTTGGTCAATTATGGTCTATTATATAGATACGTTATAGGTATAGATACGTTGTCGTGGGTATTTGTAGTTAGCTAGTTTATAGATAGGTTAGCTATATTTATAATACGAGTAAGGATTATAAAGATCTGGTAGCACAGAGTGCAAGCTATTTTTAACCGACTTCAAAAAAGGAGGTTATCAATTCGACTGTATGTTTTTTTTGCATGAAATGATTTTGATAGTTTTATGTTGGTTTATTTGTATATCACGAAGCCGCTTTTTCGAAGCCGTTCTGGTCGTTTTAAACCCCTGGTAACTTCGTTTTGGATAAGGCTAGATGCTTGATTTTTTTAGAATAATTATGGTCCTCATTTCTAATTAAGATGTAAGAAATAAAAATAAGGTTTTATAAAGTTATAATAATTTTATTAATAAAGGCCATTTTTATTTATTTTATGATCCTCGTGGTGCTATTCACTTTGTCTCCTCACTGTACTCACGAGAATGTTCTGAACTTCCTGGTTTATCAGCGATCAGACAAACACGTTATTTGCAGAAATAATTGGCTGATTACATACTTTGACATTTATTTTTAAGGGCAAATGTCCTTTTTTTATATTATAAAACCGAAAAGGTTGTTGGTTTGTTCCTCTTTTACGCAGCAACGGAGCAACGGATTAACTTGTTTTTTGGCATAGACATAGTTTTAAAGACGGAAAGTGACATAGGCTACTTTTTATGCTTCTTCAAAATATTACGCGGGCGGAGCTGCGAGCAAAAGCTAGTTAGCAATTGCAAATATATTATATTTATATGTGCATCTAGATCGATCGAGTTATCCTGTAAGAAACACAAAAAGTCCGTTCATCCCTATTTAAATAATGAGGTCAACAAACGTGTAGCCACAATAATAGTCAATGGTCAATATTGGTTTCATTTTATAGCCGCGGGACTTTTTACAAGCTTATATTTAACTTGCATTGTATGTATCTATACATGTATGTATTTATGTTGGGGTGTAATCTTGTAGGTTATTCCCAGTTTCCGATTGAGGCGTGCAATACATTTACAATTTAAGAGGGGAAAAGAGTTTTCTCCGGGAACGTAAATTTTATCAAAAATGTACCGCAAATTTTCTCAATGTTCTACAGAAAACGAGAAAACGCTGGTCGATTCAGAATCCTCTTAAGGTGATCAAAGCAACGAGCAGAACTAGGCAACTACATATAAGATGCAAATGAATTTGCTGTCACCTCGTATATTCAGAGAGCAGAGTAATAACATTACGCAGACGGTCGTCAAATACTTGTTTGGCCATATGCTAAACGTGTCAAAAGATGAGTTTTCCAAATACGTAATTCGTCAAATCCTTTATCAACCATAATCCTACTCAAGTCAAAAGCTTGATCTACTTGTCGCCATTTGTCAAGTCAGCTATTGGTCAAAAGAATATGCCAGCTTAACACATGTCAAGTATTTTACCTACCTATTTGTCAAGTCGGCTATTGGTCAAAAAAATATGCCAGCTTACCACATGTCAAGTATTTTACCTACCTATTTGTCAAGTCAGCTATTGGTCAAAAGAATATGCCAGCTTACCACATGTCAAGTATTTTACCTACCTATTTGTCAAGTGAGCTATTGGTCAAAAGAATATGCCAGCTTACCACATGTCAAGTATTTTACCTACCTATTTGTCAAGTCAGCTATTGGTCAAAAGAATATGCCAGCTTACCACATGTCAAGTATTTTACCTACCTATTTGTCAAGTCAGTTATTGGTCAAAAGAATATGCCAGCTTACCACATGTCAAGTATTTTACCTACCTATTTGTCAAGTCAGTTATTGGTCAAAAGAATATGCCAGCTTACCACATGTCAAGTATTTTACCTACTCGTACCTATTTCATCGAAACTAAATTACATCGAGCCTGAAAGATAAACCTTTCATTATCACTGCTGGTCATTTGCTAAACAAACTGTCTGATTATACATTCCGCTTTAGATTCTCGATAACAAAGCTCTTACGCGAAATATTCGGTAAAATATATAACACCGTTAATATATTTCATTTACATAAATGTAATCAACGAAGAGTCAACTTTAAATTTTTAAAGTTGTATTTTATTCTTGTTTTAAAAGTTGTTAATACTAAAAGTTGTTTAATTTTTGATATAAATATGGATTCAGATGATAGTGGAGAAGACAAGTCTGAGGTGGTGATGGCGGTTTGGTTGAAATTAGTTGTTATTCCTCTGTTTGTTACATTTTTATTGATAATTTGGCTGGGCTGGAGCTGCTACAGGACTAACAAGGAAATGTAAGTAGTAACCATCATTTATTAATTTCAAAAATATATATATTTTTTAAAGTTTTTATTTATCATAACAAAAAACATGAGTACAATACCAGTGTACATGCATCCTGGTAGTACAGTAATAGTAATTTTACTAGATAGGTACATATTGTTCGAGCTCGCAGGCTCTAGAGTTAACTAGTTTCAAAAAATCCAATTGTGACTGGATTTTGTGAAACTTTTTGCCAACTTTACAGTCGTGGAGAAGCTTTTTTTTTTAATTTATTTGTCCTGAATATAACATACATAGGTACAATTAAAAGTACTGCCAAACAGCGAAGCGGTTTGTAGGCAGGATAGCTCTCACATTAGGTACTTTACTTAGTATCTATGTACAAGCGGATAGAAATACATTCCCTTGTTATTATAGGTACATGTGGGCAATGTAATGTCATTGTCAGTTATCCAATATTTTGTTTTTTATAATTTAAAGTTTGATACAAATGTTTGCTTTCTAAAATGTTAATCTTCATCGCTTAATTTATCCAACATCAGTTTCTTTAACATTTTTTTAAAGCTAAATTTTGTTTGAAATGATTTCTCGAAATTTTCCGGCAAGTTATTGCACAATCTAGGTATGATCCACTGCCTAGTACGCTTACCATAATAGTTTTTATATTTGTATTGCAATTCCAGCTGGGACTTAGCCGCTTTACGAGTTCTTTTCTGAAATATTCTAATCGGTTTAAATGTGTTATTTTGAAATTGTTGTAATAATAATAGATAATCGACTTTCTTTTTGACTGGTTTGACTGACTTGATTTGGCCTGTGCAATAAAACTACAGAGCCTTACAGAAAGACTTAAGACAGAAGCTTACATAACAACTGAGAAAGAATTGGGTTTTACGCACCTTGTAGCTAACTTCAGAGCCGCCGAAAAGCTTAATTCAGCCTATAGTCTATTTTAAAAGTAGGTGTTTTATTATTGTATGATCCAAGTTTACATTGTTAAAAAAATTACCTTACTTGTTAGGCA
This sequence comes from Hypomecis punctinalis, assembly GCA_949316475.1. Taxonomy (NCBI): domain Eukaryota; kingdom Metazoa; phylum Arthropoda; class Insecta; order Lepidoptera; family Geometridae; genus Hypomecis; species Hypomecis punctinalis. The sequence continues at coordinate 529,591 of OX438817.1, forward strand.
TCGAAAGTAACCATTACTTTTATTAATTTTATCTTTACATTTTAAGTTTGATGTATTTTGTCATTAGGTTAAATTTTGCGCCATTGTAAATGTAGCCGTGGTGGTCAAGAGGTAGTGACACCCGCCTTACAATCGTGAGGTCGTGGGTTCAAATCCCCGGTTCAGTACCAATGAGTTCTTTGAAATTTATGTACGGAATTTCACACCACTGGCTTTTCGGTGAAGGAAAAAATCGTGAGGCAACCTGCATACGTCCGTAGAAGAAATTCGATGGCGTATGTGAATCCACCAACCCGCACTGGGCCAGCGTGGTGGATATGGCCCAATCACCCTTCGTGGGTAGGCCTACGTCCTGCAGTGGACTTATTAAAAAGGCTGGTACAGTACAGTACATCGTAAATTTAGTTCTCTCTATCGAATGCATGCATGTAATGAAAAAGAAATAGGAATTATTCTAAATTGCTATTATATACGATGGCGCCTTGATACCTAATTGGGCCTATTGTAGATATATAAGTACTTATTTGTTCATTCTAACTATACCTATTCTATAGGTAGTTACTTCCCAAACATAATTAGAAGTAAACATTTCTGATTCTGATTCCAAACGAATTGACCGATTTTAATGTAGTTTATATTTCAAAGTAGATATCACCAAGATAATGTCGAGGTTGAAGATTTTCAAAATGTAATTAATGATTATGTCTAATAAAGCATTTCCATAAAATATATATATTTTTTTCTATTTGTTTCGCGTGCCAGAATAATCTCAACTGCTTATAGTATGATATTATTACGAATACATACGTATTTGCACTTTTATTACATTTTAAAACATCTGCAAATATCTCTTATCTCTCGTTTGTTCGAGAAACTCGTACAAAATATGTACTTTTCTTTTTAATTTTTTACAACATAGTTTTATTCCTTCGGTTGCGCTCATTAACACATGTACTGTGTAATAATTTCAAATATATACAAATATACATGAAAATTATACTTTATATCTATTATATAAAAGGCTTCCCTGAGTGACTGACTGACAGACAGCCTACAGCCCAAACCGCTTAAGGTATGAGCTTGAAATTTGGAATATAGGTACATTGAACGACGTAATGGAGCACTAAGGACGAAAATTTTGAACTTTCGACCTCTAAGGGGGTAAAACGGGCCCTTTTCGTTTGTATGTAACTTTTTATTCCCTGTACCGATTGACTTGAAACTTTGTATAAGTGCTTTTCAAACAAAATAATAGTTACGTTTTCTCCTGTTTTTCCGAATTTTCCTCATCTAAGGGGTCAAATAAGGTCCCAAAATTGGTGAAAAAAGCGTCAATTACATCGAACCAGCTGAACGGTTATGGTTGAAAATTGGTATGAAGGAAGCACACAGCATGTTTTAATACAATAACTTATAAAATCCAGGAAAATCTATAAAGTTCCTTAGGGATACGCAAAAATAATAAGTTTAGGCTACAGCCCAAACCGCTGAAGATATGAGCTTGAAATTTGGAATATAGGTACATTGAACGACGTAATGGAGTACTAAGGACGAAAATTTTGAACTTTCGACCTCTAAGGGGGTAAAACGGGCCCTTTTCGTTTGTATGTAACTTTTTATTCCCTGTACCGATTGACTTGCAACTTTGTATAAGTGCTTTTCAAACAAAATAAAAGTAACGTTTTCTACTGTTTTTCCGAATTTTCCTCATCTAAGGGGTCAAATAAGGTCCCAAAGTTGGTGAAAAAAGCGTCAATTACATCGAACCAGCTGAACGGTTATGGTTGAAAATTGGTATGAAGGAAGCACACAGCATGTTTTAATACAATAACTAATAAAATCCAGGAAAATCTATAAGGTTCCTTAGGGATACGCAAAATTAATAAGTTTAGGCTACAGCCCAAACCGCTGAAGATATGAGCTTGAAATTTGGGATATAGGTACATTGAACGACGTAATGGAGCACTAAGGACGAAAATTTTGAACTTTCGACCTTTAAGGGGGTAAAATGGGCCCTTTTCGTTTGTATGTAACTTTTTATTCCCTGTACCGATTGACTTGAAACTTTGTATATGTACATGCTTTCCAAACAAAATAAAAGTCACGTTTTTTCCTGTTTCTCCGAATTTTCCTCATCTAAGGGGTCAAATAAGGTCCCAAAGTTGGTGAAAAAAGCGTCAATTACATCGAACCAGCTGAACGGTTATGGTTGAAAATTGGTATGAAGGAAGCACTCAGCATGTTTTAATAGAGTAACTAATAAAATCCAGGAAAATCTATAAGGTTCCTTAGGGATACGCAAAATTAATAAGTTTAGGCTACAGCCCAAACCGCTGTAGATACGAGCTTGAAATTTGGAATATACGTACATCGTACGACATAATGAAGCACTAAGGATGAAAAACGTACCCAACTCTAACTTACGGGGTAAAACGGGCCCTTTTTGTTTGCATGTAACTTCTTATTCCCTGTACCGATTGACATGAAACTTTGTATAGATGCTTTTGAGACTAAATAAAAAATATGGCTGTACCGGTTTTTCTGAATTTTTCTAAAAAAAAAATCTTAGGGGTCAGATACGTCCCAAAACTTCAATGCGCTTTTTTAAATAAGTTAGTATCTAGAATAGGATTATGATAATGATAGTTTATCTATAAATGGGGCAAAATGGGTCCCCAAAAGTTTACGATTTTTTTTATTTTGTGAGCCAATAGTCTTAAACTTAGCGCACATATGGATCAATATAGATATTTTACTATGGGATCAATCCTGACAAGCGAAAATTACCTACATTTCCCATACATTTTTTCGCGGGTCGATGAACTTTTTGTGTTGAACAGCTGATTTTATTTACGTGCTTTTGGGGTGGGTACCATTGTAAAAGTTAATCAAATTATGAGTATAATAGCATCCTAGAACGTCCAGCCTGACTAGAATTACGACTTGTGTGCCATTTTTTCATTTGCCTGGAAAATTAAATTTCTAATGACTTAATGAAACATGTCGAATACCTGTACCGGCCTTAATTAATAGTGCACTACTGAAAATAGGTACTACGGATAGCACTACGGATAATAGAAACAGGTGGGTCTTAAGATGAACATGGACAAGACGAAAGTCATGTGTAATTCCCATGTTTTACCTACCCCGATTTCTGTTGGAAACTCGGTTCTTGAAGTCGTTGACTCGTACGTCTACCTAGGACAAGTAGTCCAGTTAGGTAGGTCCGACTTCAACAAAGAGGCCAATTGCCGAATTCAACTCGGCTGGGCAGCGTTCGGAAAAGTTCGTAGTGTCTTCTCGTCCGATATACCTCAGTTCCTCAAGCCGAAAGTTTTCGACCAGTGTGTGTTGGCAGTGATGACTCATGGCACAGAAACGTGGTCTCTCACTATGGGCCTTATTAGTAAGCTCCAAGTAGCCCAACGAGCTATGAAGAGGGCTATGCTCGGAGTCTCTCTGCGAGATCGAATCATTAATGAGGAGATCCGTAGAAGAACCAAAGTTACCGACATAGCCCAATGGATTGGCAAGTAGAAATGGCAATGGGCAGGGCACATAGCGCGGAGGGCTGATGACCGTTGGGGTCGAAAAGTTCTCGAGTGGAGACCATGTACCGGCAAGCGCAGCGTAGAACATTCACCCACAAGGTGGACGGATGACCTCATTAAGACCGCAGGATGCAAGCCGCTTCCAACCGGTCTTATTGAAGAGCCATAGGGGAGGCCTATGTCCAGCAGTGGACGTCCTTCGGCTGATGCATGACTAAAAATAGGCCTATCTGCGAAGGGTAATTGCGCCATATCCATCACGCCGGCCGAGCACGGGTTGCTGAATTCACATAGGACATTGATTTTTTATACGTACGTACAGGTTGTCTCAATGTTTTCCAGCAATGAAAAGTGAAATTTCTTACATAGTTACTCATACAATTATTATTATTGGCTCCCTCGATGGCTCAGTGGTTTGTGACCCCGACTTCTTCTTCTTCAGCCAAATCACAAACTATGCTTAGTTTGGGATCAGAGACCGTGTGTGACATGTCCCCCAATATTTATTTTACATATTTATTTATTATTGAGTTAATTTCAGAAATTCGGCAATTTATCATCCAAAAATTCACGTACTCCGTAATAAGCTTTAGATACAAGTAAATTAAATAACCAAATACTGAGACAATTCAGGCTAAACCGTGGGCATTATTTTGCAAGTAATACGATAATAAGCTCAGTTATGAAGACGCCATGGTAAATATAATAACAACATAAAAAGTGTTATCTCTATGGAATGCTTAAAGTGAAAAAGAAACAGATATAATTATGATAATTAGCTATTATAATTACGATGGCGCCTTCATAATCGAGCCTAATGCGGGCTTAACCACGAGATACTATTATTTTAAGTAAGTGCTAAGAAAACGCGGGCCTAACTGTGGGTTTTTATCATTTTTAGCAGTTACGAAAATAACGCGGGCCAGACCGTGGGCTATTATCATTACAAGTAATACAAAAACGCAGGCTAACGGCATGCTATTATAATTTTAAGGATTTATTAAGACAACACGGACCAGACCGCGAACTATTAGATATTATTATAAGCAAATGCCAAGATAACGCGGGTTGAACCGCGGGCTGTTATTTTAATCAAGGAAGTATTAAAACAACGTGGGCCAAACTGTGAGTTATTATCATTGTAAGTACCTAATTATTAACACAACGCAGGCCAATCCGCGGGCTATTATCATTTTGAGCAAGTACCAAGACAACACGGGCCAGACCATGGGCTATAATCATTGTAAGTAATACGACAATGCAGGCCAAACGGCAAGCTTTTATAATTTTAAGCAAGTATTAAGACATCGCAGTCCATGCTAATGCCATGCCAACATTATAGGCAAATACTGTTACAATTTTGGCCAAACCGTGGGCATTAAGTGCATGCAAGTAATTTTAAGCAAGTATTAAGACAACGCGGGTCAAATTGCGGACTATTAGATATTATATCGCGGGCTATTTTCATTTTAAGTAAGTACCTATGTACGAAGACAACGCGGGCGAAGCCGCGGGTTTTAAGCTAGTATTAGTATATAACTTGAAAATTGCATAAATAAAATAAAATGTTGACTTTGGAGTCGATAGGCTTAATATGTGTGATGTTGGTGCCAATTTTAAGTTATTTAATGTATATAATTTTCCTGATTCTGGTGTATTTTGCAAAATGTTTTAATTCCGGTGAGTTATTTTTTTACTAGCTTTTACCCGTGCTTTCGCCCGCATGATATTTTGATTTTTGTGCCATATATATAACCCTTTATTTATCCGGGATAAAAAGCAGACTATGTCACTTTCCATCTTTCAAATCCGAGGCCCTACTTAACCACCTTCAATAAAGGAGGTGGAAAATAAAAAAACGATTTGATGGTTGTTCGATTCGACAGTTTTTTTTGACATTTCTTTAAGCGCCGTCTAGAATAGCTCGCAGGTAGAATGTTTCCTACTTACTTAACACTTATAGTTATTTTATAAAAAAATTACGTAATATCATTACAATTTGTAGCCTACGAGTATGTGTTATTCTGATATATAAGCTATATTATTGCAAAGTTTCATCTTAATCCGTTCAGTAGTTTTTGCGTTAAAGAATAACAAACATCCATCCATCCTTACAAACTTTCGCGTTTATAATATTAAGTAGGTAGTATTATACGTTACATGTGTACAGAATGAACAACATTCAGTTATTATATAGCGTAATATTAGGTGGCATAGGTATTACAGACATTTTCACACGTATTATATAACCAAACGTTGAATGACGTAAGTGATAATCATAGCTGATGGTGGCTCTAAAATGTTGCTTAAAATAGTAGTTTTTATTTTATGTTTTATTATTTTATGGTGCTTGTATAACAATTTTTCATTATAATTATATTAATGAGTAGAGAGAGTAGAGAATGAAATTACATAGTACAAAAAGGACTATTAATAAAAATAAATAAATGATTAAGTGTTAAAATTATTTATTTCAGATTATTAATTCTAATTACTTACTCCGTCATTAGCTGGTTAATAATGAGTTATTTATTTAAATATCTCGTATTTTCAGTGTAAATATAAGTACATATAAATAGGTATAAAGAATTATTAAGTACTCCGTTACCTTCACGTATACTCAGATCTCCGAAAATCTCGAAGCTGAACATGCATTTCTCGGGCGAGTATAAGAATCCGTTGTAATTCTGAATTATATTTCCATTGATCCAATATGGCTGTAAGTGGCCACTCCATGTAGTCATCAATTAGGATCACGACTTCACGTGATGCCTCATGCCGCTACGGAAAGCACATGACTGAAAGAGGACAGTTGAATTATTAATACTCCTTATTCCACTTGTGAGTTTAAACGTATTAATTTCTTATAGACTCTGTATTACAAAGTCTCTAGTCTCTACACCCGCAACGTCAAGGACTCAATTTCGGACACGACGTCTGAAATTTATAGATACATGTAATTTCATAAGCACAAGGCTTGCTCCTGACGATTTCTTATCTCAAAGTCAAAGTCAAAGAACATTTATTGTTGAACTGTGTTACATTTAGATTTTAATACTAATGACAAAAATATTGAATCAACAGTTAAGTCCAATATGACCATACAATAATATTAGTAATTAGAACATCAAAAATCATACAATTTATTATTATTTAATTATTTTCACAGATTCTGCAATTTATCATCTAAAAATTCCCGTACTCCGTAATAAGCTTTAGACACAAGCAAATTAAATAATTTTCTTTTGAAAACAGGCACACACTCTGATTCCAGTATTGATTTTGGTAAATGGTTGTAAATAATCGGACCCATACCACAAACACCCTTACCAAAACATGCAGTTTTATTCGCTACCATACATATTTTATTATTATTACGTACACTTTTGAGATGCTTATACATGTGCAGATTCATCTTAACAAATAATGCAATCTCATATATGTATAGACATGGATATGTCAATATCTTTAGTTCTAAAAAGTGTGGCTTGCACGAGTCTGTTGAGTTCAAATGACAGACAGAACTCAGGCATTTCTTCTGCGCTTTAAAAATACTCTCTCGTTCCGAACAGTTTTCCCAGAATATTATGCCGTATCGTAGAGTAGATGTCACATAAGCATGATAAGAGGTGAGCACTGCCTGCTTATTTACCACCTTGGACAACATGTATAGGGCATAAGAATAACTACTCAGTTTTGCACGTACCGATTCGGCTTGCACTTTCCAATCCAAATTATCTAAGTAAATCATGTTTTGTTTTAAATACTAAATAACATTGCCAAATAATATCAAAATAGGTTCATAAATAGCGAATCCCCGCGCCCCGGTTGGAACGGTTGGGGAAATACTCTTTACACCGATTCTGAGTTGAAACGTATACATAAACGTAAACGTATACGAAGGGTAAAAAACGGTTTTTCTCCATTTCCGGCAAAACTAAAAGTCCTATCGAAAAAAGTCAAATGGCAAAGTTGTAGGTAATAAAAAGATCTAAAACTTTTGTATTGACACTTTTTTCACATAACCTCAAAATTTATGTGAAAAATCCAAAAAACCAAGTTTTTGGTTTTTATTTTTTTCTTTTACAAAAATCTTTTTTTTTTAACGAAATTTGGTGAAAACTTTGGTAAATTTGGTGATTTTTTTTGGTTGTATAAATTATCGACCCTGGTGTATACGAAACGGCCTAGTTACAATATTGACTATACTGTAGAGTTTGTGGAGTAAAGACTTCTAGAGTCTTAAGGCGTGTAGAGTTAAAAACTTGTCTCTACATGAAATCTGACAACTTTCTGATAGTGCAAACTGTGGTCTTGTGTTGGTGTTGGTTGGCTAAATATAACACCTAAGTATAATTTATGAAATTATTCAGCATTTGAAAGCAGATTCCACCGGTTTAGATAGCTTAATTTCAACTTCAATGTACATGTTTATTCTGCAACAAGATTCAGTAATAAAAGTATCTATTAGTATTAACAAATACTGTGACACTATCAGTGAATTCACTAAGATGGTATTTGTAGTCACGATCATGTATAAAATTTACTTTGTAATTTTCCTGGATAATAACGTGATATTAATGTTGATTTATGGCGGAATTAGAGAAAAGTGGGTGAAATGATAATATTATACTACGTTCTGTAGGAAAAATATTTGCGCTTCATTAATTCAATTGACTTATTTAGAGTTTTTTTATACAGTGTTTAGTTTGTATAGTTTTTTTTTTAATTTTTGTGTCAGTTAAATTTGAGAGTTTATACGCGATCACTGTTAACCAATTTAAGCAAGTTAAGCAACGGCTGGCACAGTCAGTCTTTGGATGGGTGACCGTAGGTAACAGTTGTTGAACCGTTTAGGCATGTCAAAGGTTTTCAGGCGACTTAAAGCCGCTGACACCTAGGCCTATAGTCACCCAGCCCATACGAACTTACCTATACATACTTACTTCTTCCATCAGCCATTGGACGGCCACTGCTGGACATATACCTCCACTATGGATCTCAAATAAGGCCGGTTGAAAGCGGCTTGCATCCGGCGCGATCCTGCGGTCTTAATGAGGTCATCCGTCCACCTTGTGGGTGGACGTCCTACGCTGTGCTTGCCGGTACGTGGTCTCCACTTGAGAACTTTTTGATCCCATCGGTCATCAGACCTGCGCGAATTGTGCCCTGCCCATTGCCATTTCAACTTTCCAATCCGTTGGGCTATGTCGGTGACTTTGGTTCTTCTACGGATCTCCTCATTTCTGATTCGATATCTTAGAGAGACTCCGAGCATAGCCCTATCCATAGCTAGTCGGACAACTTGGAGCTTATTAATAAGGCCCATAGTAAAAGACCACGTTTCAGTGTCATAAGTCATCACTGGTAACAACAAACTGTTGACTTACCTACGTACCGTTTAAAATTCCTGCCTACTAACCATTCAATTCGGCACTCATATCTCAGTACAGTATCTTTCCAATCATCAAGTATATTTGAATGAAATAGGAAAATACAATAGATAGTAAGTAGAAATGCGCGTACAAATGCAAATGTTTATTTAACCAACAACAATAGAAAGATAGGGAAGTTAATACTGTTGCATAACGTTGCATATTGTTTAATTTACGAGGGCAATAAACTTTAATGTCTTTTATCTAGATGCCATGCAGTTATAAATAATATTGTTGCGGGAACTTACGCTTTATGCACATCTTCGCAGTTTCATCGCAAAAGCAGAGCTAAATTGAAATCGCTGTAGCTTCATAATTAATTGTCTACAGATAGATGCGTACGAGTAGGTGCTTAATTACCACGTGTTGTTGTAATCCTTTTAAAAAACCTGATTTTTCTGTGCTCGTTTCATACTCTTCTATAATACCAAGTCAACGATACAATTGTGATTTCTTTTCCTTATTAATATATTTAATCCGATGCATTTTTGGATATTATTAAACGATAACGCTGGACAAATGAATGTCTGCATATCGTAACGTATCGTTTTGGTATCAATAAATTAGCGACTTTGCTACTACTTGTGCGAGAGTTAATACAAGAATATAGTTGCAACCTTTTTATGTATCCAATTATATTTAAAAACTTAACTTTCGAACAGCAAGTTAATAACTATCTTAAAAATATTGCACAATATGAAAGTAAAACCTAGTAAGTAGATACGCACGTCCTTTACAAACATAATACAAATAATCTATATAATTCATAAACCTATTGATTACAGCTGACGTATCTATGACTAAGTATGATCCTATCTTAGAGAATTCTTTATAAGAGTCATGGCTCATCAGAAATATTTTAATGCTCATCAAAAGTTCTATCACTTCTTTGACAAAACTTCTCAACTGTGTTTTAAAAATAAGCACAAGTTAGCATTGCCGTAAACTTTACATAATTTTTTTTTCATTTCTTTAATCTAAGATATTTAAAATATCGATTAAAAAAAAAAGAAAAAAAAAATTTACTAGAATTGAAATTTAATAGGTTAAATGCCTGCAATTTATCCGGGAAACAAAGTTTTCATCACCAATACTAATTAAAGTAGTATAGGTCCCTCTGGTCTAGGGCGGTCTCTTTGCAGCCTTTACAAATATTTATCGTATTTTACCATTGCACGATTTGATACGGAATTAAAACTTACACTTATATTATTCTAGCACATAACTATATTCTTTTGGTGAGCGATTAAATAAAGTCAACGTAATATCGATCCGCCAATAACAACGCTATCTAATCGCGAATTACTAAATTATCGGAAACAAAGTGAAGAGAACTTAGTGCTTATTTTGATTCGTACCAAAATGTCTACTCAAATGATTGTGTTCGTTATTATAGTCTTCATTATAACTATACTGAATATACTACGGCTGCTATGGTGGAGCAGTAAGTTGTTATTTTTCATTTATAAATATACTGTATATTTACTTTATAAGTAGCGTAGGACGTGTCTATTCACCATTCGACGACCCGGGGCATGACTTTTGTCTGTAAGGCTAGAAACTTGTAAGGAACTTTGACATATCGTTTTGACAGTTTGATAACAATTCGCCATGTTGGTTTTGTTTCTTTTTTTATTAACGTTCCATTTCATCATTTTTCCTATTGCAGTTTACCGTTTCTTTTAAAATAGCCGTACCCAAGACTAAAGTTTTGCGGGATATGAATAATTTTTTATACATTTCATGAAAAAAAAACGTCCGTACAGTTACGTAAACGTTCCTAGCGGTTCGAAAGTCCTAGCTTACTATATACTCGTTACAGACTTCAGAACCATGAGTGAAACGTGCTGTTCTGGGATGGCGATGATGACGATTATAATTATATTCATTTGAAACATGAACACGTTTCAAAAATCAAAACAATGCTACCAAAAATGTAAAAACTTTCAAATATTTAACATAAATCACCGATAGTGTGCTTCAGGCATAAGAATAAAATTTGACTTAATAATTATATTTATTTAAATTGTTGTTCAAAAAATTGGTTTAAAGCGTAATTTGACTAGGTGTTCTTTACTAAGCGATCACCGTAATCAGTTGATGCACTTTCGTGCAGAAAGTGACCACTTATTCTGTTTTAGATGTACGAGTATGTAACTCTTAAGTGCCACCTATTTATGGCCGCTTAATGAATTTTCGAGTTTTCGTAAACATAAAATGATTAGTTTATCTAAAATAAAATAATTTCGCGCTGACCGACACAATCAGCCTTAATACTTCTGACACCAGGGGTAATCTGGCATATGCGAACTTTGACACATGACTCGTCATCTTTTTATCTTTGTGCGTATACGAGTAGATGTGCTATCACTGTTTCAGATGTCTAAAATTATGCCTAATATTGCCTAAGTACGACTCTGGTCTAGTCAAACTCGAGTACCTAGGCGATGTTAGCTTACTCTTATCATTAGTGTTAGAGAGGGACAGACAAAAAGGTAATTATTTTTTTCTTTCCACATTTTACTTTTATTATACACCACCAACCACATATTTGTACTTTGATTTTCTGTCCATCCAAAGGTCGCCGTTGTACCACCTAATTTTAAGAAAATTTAAACTTTGTTAGTTAAGCTGTTTTCCTGGTGTATTGTATTGTAAAAAATAATATCATTTTGAAACCTAGTTTTATTATTAGTAGTTTAAACTAACGATCAAGTAGGTAATACAATAGTCTTTAGAGTTTTTAATGTAAGTTCAGAGAACTAATAATCTATCTTTTTACACCCACGTCTTATTGAAATTGTAAGTGTATTGAAAATTGAAACTAAGCTTTTTTATTCACAGCTTCGCCTGCCTCATTTTTAGGGTTCCGTACCTCAAAAGGAAAAAACGGAACCCTTATAGGATCACTTTGTTGTCCGTCTGTCCGTCTTGTGTGTATGTCAAGACTCTTTATCTCAGGAACGCGTAAAGATATCGAGTTGAAATTTAAACTGTATACGTAAACCTATGAATTCTTGCAGTTGTGTAAAAGAAAGCTTCTTAGTTACCGTATAAAAAAGTTTAAGCCGTTTATGTCGTAAAAAACGCATATTTCAACGCTCACAAAAATCAAAACCTACAGGGTACTTCCCGTTGACATAGAACTATGAAATTTGGCGAAGAGCATTGTCTCAGAGTACACATATAGGAATAATTCTGAAAACTGTACATTTTTATTTAAATGACATAAAAATAGGGCCTCATAATTTACAAAATATGGGTTCAAAATTCAAAGTGAGTAAATCGTATCATGTAAGGTATCATTTAAAATAACTTCATTAGCACATGCTACAACAGGTTTTTAATTATTTTAACAATATGTTTGTACGGAACCCACGATGTGCGAGCCTGACTCGCACTTGTCCGGTTTTTTTTTGTTTTTGTGCCGTGTCATTATATATTTTTGGGATAAAAAGAAGTCTCTCCGATCTTTAAAGTGTACTCTTGAAAAAATCTTTCTGTTGCTGCTAGAAAAAGTAACAAACAAACCAACAAACACTTTCACATTAATAATATTAGTAAAGATTAAGATGTGAGAATGAAACATATTTTTATTTTCCTTACTCTCGTTCATTGCATCACGATGTTGAAGACCATAATTACTACTTAAGAATAAATAAATAATTGTTATGCAATTATTGTTTTTAAAACATGGTAACATGAACAACAGCTATATATTAGGTATGCCACACCATACTTCATTTTAGGAATTATGGCACTCTCCTTCAATCAGGGCGCACGGCATGGTAATCCTCTGGATTAATAAAAATACTTTTAGAACTAAAATAATAATCTTGCTTGTTTAGAATTTTACCGACCTATAGATCGAGACCTGTGAATAAATGTTTTTTGTTTTTTATCACGTTCAAATAAACAATACTAATATTGACTGACAGACAGACAGACTAACTCTTTATTTACAAGCACAAACCAAATATCAAAACACTATTTCTACGTCATGTCAAATAAAATAAAATACCTACTCGTAACCTAGTCATAACATTCATAAGTCAGAACCCCAACCTGCACTAGGCCAGTGTGGCAGATATGGCCCAATCGCCGGTCGTGGGTAAACCTATGTTGGTTAAAAGACCGGCCGGTATGGTAAGACACTCCTAGTACCCACTAGGATTTTCTATGTAAGTAGTTAGAGGAACCTACAATATGATATCTTCGCAAAAGCAAGTGCCTGAAACCAGTAAATTTATCATTCAATTAACTTCTCGTAACGGAGTGGGAGAACCCCATAAATCCATTCATCCATACCAATGATCTGCGAACATAGGCATCCCCTATGGACTAAGTAGACCATACCAGAACCGGTTGGAAGAGGCTTGCATCCAGCGCAATCCTGAAGTCCCTTGTGGGCTGACATAAAAAAAAGATAAAAACCAGACAATTGCGAGTCAGGCTCGCACATCGAGGGTTCCGTACAAATCCAGAAAATTTCACAAAATTGGAAAGTAAGTCGTTAAAATCTTTATATTATAACCATTGACAAAAAAGTTTTTTTTTTTCACTTTTCTCATCATATTACATCGAAAATCACACATTGATAAAATAATTCAAAACCTGCTTTAGCATGTGCTAATGAAGTTATTTTATATGATACCTTACATGATACGATTTACCCACTTTGACTTTTGAACCCATATTTTGTAAATTTTGAGGCCCTATTTTTTGTGATTTAAATAAAAATGAGCGGTTTTCAGATTTATTCCTATGTGTGTATGTGTACTCTGAGACAATGCTTCTCTCCAAATTTCATAGTTCTATGTCAACGGAAAGTACCTACCCTGTAGGTTTTGATTTTTATGAGTATCGAAATATGCAGTTTTTTATGACATAAAGGGCTCTAACTTTTTAAAACGATAACTAAGAAGTTTTTCTTTTACACAACTGCAAGAAACCATAAATATACGTATTCAGTTTAAATTTCAATCCGATATCTTTACGCGTTCTCGAGATAAAGAGTCTTGACATACACATCGACGGACAGACGAACAACAAAGTGATCCTATAGGTAAGGGTTTCGTTTTTTCCGTTTGAGCACAGTATTTGAGGTACGGAACCCTAAAAATTAGGTATACCTATCAAAAATGGACTTTCAACTTTTTCTACAACAGTCGCTGCTATTTCGGCTAATGTTGTTTTTCAATAATTTTATTTAGGTGTAGCAATAAAATTATTAAGACTTTAATATGTAAACAACCCAAAGTGTACACGTTCCAAATTGGCCCCAAATCGGAGATATGAAATTGAAACCGCGCATTGAAATATATGTATTTCTAGAGGTGGTAGAGTAAGGTACCAGCAGCAAAATCGCGAAAAAAATATCAATTGTTCCATACATTAAGTTTATTGTCTTCTCCAAAATAGATTACGTAGCACCTGTAGTACAGTATGGAAAACCTGTTTTTTTACTCGAAATCCCAGTTTTTTTATGTTTTTCAAGATGTTCACGTAGTAACAATTTTTCATAACTATAAGTTTATACACATCTAATACTCCATAGACTTTGCAAAAAAACATTTTTGAAAAATAATAATAATAAATAATTTATTTGAAACTAATAATAATATGCTGAGCATAGAATTTTAGTCTTATCCAAAGTGACATAAAAAAAATATTGAATAAAACTGAACTTGATTTTATACAATTACAATTATATGATTATTTACAAGATACAAGTATTTATGTAGTTGAATTTAAATGTTAAATATATATTTTAAGTGATGTTTAATATGTATAAGTAAGTGACCTGTTCAATTGACTTGCGAAGGAATTCACTATTCGATTTTACCTGTTTTCTTCGTTATTTGTGGGTTTTGATTTGCTTTTTTTTTCCAATCTGTTGAAGAATGTTACGATGACCTCATAATAAATTAATACATTGTCTTACTAGTTTTGAAGCAATTCCAGAAAATTAATAAAAAATTTAGCGCTTACTTTAATCGAATAGCAAAAATCACAACTTTCAAAAACAGTTTGTTTGGAGAGGGCTAAAGTTCGATTGCATGAAGTCTATTGTCACATTTTCTTTCGCTCGATCGCCCTGTCCATCCATTAATAAGTCAATGCAATCATGACTATAATAACAAAGTTGTTTATCTTATCGCCCCAGAAATCAGATTTTTTTTTCAATAAATAATTAGTTATTATACTTAGTTCAGCAGTGGTATTTGATTAATAATGTACGGACAGTACTATTTCTTTTTAAGTCTTGTTGTGGTGTTCTCTGTCATATTTGGGATTAATTATCTTATAAAAAGAAGTAAGTGCTTACTTATTTGAACTTTTTAACATTGATATAAATAAAATACGAAATTGTTGTTTTTAAACTTTCGCGATTTGAACACATTATTATTATATCGTTTTAAAATTACAAATTTATACCCAGTTTAACGGTGTAGTAAGATAGTGTATACATCCTATATTTTATCTACTTTCTACGGTAATTACGAAATTCTACAGAAAATTATGATAAGTTGTTGACTTTAAACTCCACAGTCCAGTAGTGAAAGTTCTACGACTTACGTATCTAGCAGTCGGGATCTTCTTTTTGCTTTAATTTTCATTGGCTGTACTGTAACGGTCTTCTGCTGGACATATGGCTATCCCCGAAGGGCAAATGTGCCATAGTCACTACGTTGGCCCAGTTCGGGTTAGTGGATTCACATGTATACGCCATCGAATTTATGTAACGGATGTACCTATGCATATTGCCTTACGATGTTTTTTTTTATCGAAAAGCCAATGTGGTGTGTTTTTATATTTATTTCATAAATTCTGAAATAAAATTTTTGAATCTTGAATCTAAGGATGTTGCCTTACGATGGTTTACATCACTGAAAAGCTTAAAGTGGCACGTGATTTCTATAATTTGTTAATTCTGAAATAAAATTGTTGAATCTTGAATCGAAGTCTGTAAAAAAAAAATAGTGACGATTTCTAGCGGCGAGTAGCGTAATTACAAGTACCAACCTTATATGTTGTTGAAAAAAATCGCTAGATAGCGCTCTACGGCCAGAAAAAAAAGGTGAAAAACATACCATCTTTCGAAATTATTAATAATTGAGATTTTATTAAGTACCTGTCAGTGTATCTGTTTCTGGCCTTTAAATAGCTCCCAAAATATAACCAGCAAATTACCTACTTAATATGTACCGTAAACAGGGGTTACTTTGTGCCTTAGGTCTAACTTTGTGACACATCCATTTTCAGAACATAATCTGAGTTATTTTTTTATATTTCATTTTGAACACGTGTACATATTTTTTTTTAAATGAAAATACCTTACGATCGTTTTTGAGCATAGTACAGTTTCTTTGTCAAGGGTAATTTTTAACTGTGATGAATTTTCTGTCAAACAAGTTTTCGCGGAATTCTGTGAGGTCTGCAAACTTTGTTCTGCCAAGAAAAAACTAAGCGCTGTTGAGGACTACCGGTATGTTTTTTTTGTGTTAAATTTATAAGACATAAAGATATAGCATACTTTTTTTTTTGTAGTTCATTTTAACAACCCTATCAATAAATGCAGTTTATCCGTATCTTTTTTAGAAACCCATATAGAAAGGGCTACAGAAAGGGCTTAAATTCAAAAAATATAAAACTTTACAATAAATTGCCAGCCATTATGAAGAAAAGGAAAACATTTTTCAATTAAAGATATTAAAGAAAGCCTATTACTCAATAGATGAATATATACAAGACAAAGAAATGATATTACCTCCATAAAATATAATATAAACTAATAAATTAAACTAATAAAATAATAAAAATCTGTAAAGAAGCTGTCCGCCTCTCCTTCACGCCTGAATACATTTGAGCAGTGCCCGACGGGGCCCACAATTGTACATATTTTAAGTTTTACTATCTTTTCATAACATTGTGGAAGCAAATAAATATGAGTATGAGTATGGGTCCAAAATCGTATCACGTGGGATATCATAAGAAAGAGCTACATTAGGACAGACTAAAACATGATTTTAATTATTTTTAAAATGTGTAACTTTCGATATATACAAGAAAAGTAAAAAAAAACTTCTTAATTTTGTGAAACTTCCAGAATTTGCTACAGTACCTAGGTAATTTTTAATCTCATCGGTCATCATTGTATGTGCTCTTGCCAATCCGCTGGGCTACGTCGGAAGGTATACTACTCTCACGTATCTCCTCATTTCTGATCAGATCTCACATAGACTCCGAGCATAGCCTTCTTAATAGCTTGTTGGGCTCCATCAGCCATCTGATATCCACTGCTGTACTACATAGGAATCCCCTATGAATCTCCAATAATATCAGTTAGAAGCAGTTTGAATCAAGCGCGATCGAATCGAATTCTACGGTCTTGATGAGGTCATGTGTTCACCACGTAGACGTGGACGTCCTATACTTTGCGCTTGTCGGTACCTGGTCTCCACTCGAGAACATTTCGACCCAATCAGTCATCAGTCCTCCGTGCTATGAGCCCTGCTCACTGCCATTTCAATTTGCCAATCCGCTGGTCCATGTCGGTAGCTTCGGTTTTACTACGGATTTCCTCACTTCTGATTCGATCTCGCAGAGAGACTCCGAGCATAGCCCTCTCCATAGCTCGTTGGACTACTTGGAGGTTAGTAGGTATACTAGAGTTCATTATTATATCTAACTATAACGATTGCTACCTATAGGTACCCTTATTGGACCATATGTAGGTATAACTTTATAGAATACTAGTTTTTACCCACGGCTTCGCCCGCATGATATTTTGATTTTTGACGCAATATTATTATAATTTATTGCCTATGTGTCATTCTGATATATAAGCTATATTATTGCAAAGTTTCATCTCAATCCGTTCTGTAGTTTTTGCGTGAAAGAGTAACAAACATCCATCCATCCATCCATCCTCACATACTTTCGCGTTTAAAATATTAGTAGGACCGTACCAACCTCTTAAGGGCGACTTTAGCACCACTAACTTTAGTAAGATGAACAACTTTTACTATGGGATCAACCCCGAACTCGCGAAAAAAGCTGTTTTTTTGTCTATGGAAGAAAAGGTCCATTGACAATCGACAAAATGTATGAACTAGCTGATTTTTTTGCGATTTCGAGGTTGATCTTATAGTAAAACTTGTACTGACGTACTAAAGAGATTGTGCGTAAGTTACCATTTACTGTTACATAATACCTATTAAACATAATATATGTATTGCAATAAATGATTGAATATTGATTAGGTACTATACCATGATGAGTCAATACAAATCCTAGCTTATACCTAAGCTTTGCAGTGGTTACTTGAAGTCGTAACAACGGGTCTCCTTGTTATGTAAATAAATGCTTTGCACACTATCTTATCAAAAGATTACGATAGCAATTATTACCTAAAGAACTGTCGATAATAGGTATAAGCCATTGCGTTTACCAATAACTATCGGCAATTGCACATCAGTTTACCGTTCACATTATCACCAATATGATTTTTTTATTGTTAAAAATACATTAATTTAAAACTAGTTTCGTTCAGTGATGTGGTTTAGTAATAATGAAGGTTTTAAAATGTGATAGTTTTAGTATTAACGCGGCCAGTTTTATGTTTTTGGAACTTTATAACTTACAAGTATAACATTCCAGAAATAATTTTGATGCAAGTGATATATACCTACTAACTTATTTTGAAAGTGAGTTAGAGTGAGAAGGGGTCTTTGCGACGCGCAATAGGGTAAATAAGTGTTTTTTTAGTGCTAGAAACATTTCACTAAGTATTTATGCACGAAGTGTGTTTATATTTGTAGTGTTTGATTTATTGGTGAACAAAATGGAATTAACGACTTTAGGTATTGCTTTGGTGTCGATTTTTGGAGTGTCCATATTGATATGTGTTATATTGTTCGGATGGTCTTATTTGAAACGTAAGTTTAATTGAACTCTAAACTTAATTTAAGAGGCGCATCGTAACTATAATAGCTAACTAGACTATTTCTGTTCCTTTTTCACTTTAGGCATTCGATAGAGAGAAAACTTTTTACGTTGCTATTAAATTTACGATGGCGCTCCTAAAATTGTAGCTATTAAAATTATACAGGGTTATCTGCTCACCTTGTACTACGCCGAAAGGGGGTGACTAAGACCATCATATAGAACAACTTTTACTATTAGGCTAACTCAAAATTCGAGAAAAAACAGCAGCTCTATACAAAATTGCAACTCGGAATCAACAAAATGTATTAAATAGCTTTTTTTCTTGCGTTTTGAGTAGGCCCGATACAAAAAGTTGTTTATAATGACGATCTGAATTTCCTTAATTAATTAATTATGTCATTTCGGCTTAGTAGGTACGCAGTTCTGAATAACCTTGTTTACACTTCATTGGACATTTAAAGACACAGCATAGGAATATATAATACAACCTGCGCCCCGCGGTGTTACCCGCGTTAGCCCGGGATCAAAAGTAGCCTATGTGTTAAACCAAGGTCTAAGCTACCGTCCCACCGAATTTCATCCAAATCGGTTAACCGTATGTGAAAGAGTAACAAATACCAATACATACCCACAAACTTTCGCGCTTATAATATTACTTGAACTGGCGCCGGTGAACTTTGTTTCACGCATCTTTATAAATTATACTTAGCCTATGGGTTATTCTGATGTATAAGCATTATATTATTGTTTCTTTTTTCTTTCTAATCCGTTTTCTTTCTTTTTCTTTTTTCTTCTTAATCCGTTCAGTAGTTTTTGCGTGAAAGAGTAACAAACATCCATCCATACAAACTCACAAACTTTCGCGATTATTATATTAGTAGGAAGTAGGATTACTAGCTGACCCGGCAAACTTCGTTTCACATATGATCTTTATAAATTATAGCCTATGTGTTATTCTGATGTATAAGCGTGCATGATGATGATGTAATACATTATCATTGCAAAGTTCCATTCCAATCCGTTCAGTAGTTTTTGCGTGAAAGAGTAACAAACATCCATCCATACAAACTCGCAAACTTTAGTGATTATAATATTAGTAGGAGTAGGAAGTAGGATTATTAGCTGACCCGGCAAACTTCGTTTCACATATGATCTTTATAAATTATAGCCTATGTGTTATTCTGATGTATAAGCGTGCATGATGATGATGTAATATATTATCATTGCAAAGTTACATTCCAATCCGTTCAGTAGTTTTTGCGTGAAAACTTCCATACATACTCATAAACTTTCGCGTTTATAAATTATTATTATTAAGTGGGATACAGTAGGATTATGTAAACTAGATCACTCCTGATAAGTTTTTTTAATGTGCTTACAGCGCTGTAGATTGAGTGGCATTTATTTATTTTGTTTGAAACTAATGCGGCTGAAGTCGGAACTAGTTGCGCTGAAATACAAATGGCGCTAGTGTAGCTTAAGAATAGTTCAGTACAATTCCTCTAGGTGGCACTCTATTTAAAGTGGTACATCGACAGATCGACACTAACGTTGATTTTAACGTTGATTTGCTATTGAGTTAAACAAATAAACTCTTTATTTACTATCACTTAATTTAAATTAATGTTGTAATTTTATTTTATGTTTATTTACACATTTAAATATAGCTATAAAGTGGCGGCCTTATCTCTAATAGTGACTTCTCCCCGGTAGCCAATTACGAACAGGACATAAAATTGGCCTAAACTAGATATTTTTAAACAAATAATTCGTCTAGGTGGTATTAACATAACAGTATTCTCTTTAATCTATGACATAACTAAATTTCATCTAAAATTGAATAAACACCGACGTACAAAGATTTGAGACAATAGATAGGTATTGTCAGCACGATCAGGAAGTATCTTTAGTTTAAATCTTCAGTTTAAAAGCGATTAAATAAGTTTTACGTATACATACAATCTATGATGAGTCTATATGGCATGAAATCTATATGGCAAGATGATCCGATTTTATTCGCAGCTCATCCATTTGCTGCTGGAAATATGCCTATCCTATGCATCTTCAATGAGTATTCGATAATTCGCAGTAATATATAAAACCTCATTTTTTTTAAATAAACATCTCAGCTAAGTGGTTTTCATTCATATCCATCCATCCAAAGGCTATAGGAAGTTCACTGCTGCACATAGGCCTTTCATATAGATCTCCAATAAGACTAGTGGCTAGCGGCTTGCATCCAGCGCGATCCTGCAGTCTTAATAAGATCATGCGTCCACCTTGTGCTACGTGGTCTCCACTTGAGAACTTTTCGACCTCAACGGTCATCAGTCTTCCGTGCTAATCCGCTGAGCTATGTCGGTAACTTTGGTATATCTACGGATTCATTAATATACGTCACCCATATCTGTCTTATCCAAATTATCACCAAAATTATCGTGAAGATAAAAAATTCTCTGTAGCTTTCGTAATCACGCCAGTTCTTGTTATTTGTTGGTGTTATGTACAGTTGTGTTAATATTTCTCCACTAATTGTTAGTTTGAAAAGTGTAATAATTAACTTTGATCTTTTATCATCACTTTTGTGTTAACAGTCATTTTATTCTCTTTCTAATGTAGTAGTAAACATAAGGACATTGCTTGTACCAATAGGTACTATGCTTAAATTATAAGAATTTAAACTATTTCTAGTATGAGTTAGTAGTTTACACGCTCAAAAGAGTAGAGTGTAAACTACATACTATTTTTAAAAGAATACTTACAGCGCCATCTGTCAGCCCCGTTACTTAGAAATGGCGTTGCTATCACCAGTCACATATCCATCAATTGTTTTTTTCTTCTATCTTATTTTTTTTTTTCATCTATTGATGGCTTTTATTTATCATCATTGTCAAAAGTTACTGTAGTACGTAGGACAGTTAAAAGATGGCAGTGAAACTCTATATTTATAAGTCGATTATAGCGCTATCTATTGATACAATTGTGAATTAAATGACATTTAGATAGCCTCAAATTCAAATTCAGTTTTAATGTTTTTTCAAGGCATGGTTCATGGTTTATATTAACACTTTTTTAATTTTAGGGTTCCGTATTCAAACTTTGATAGGAAATCTTTCCAAAAATACTTCTGCTAATTATTTTTCTCGGCTCCATAGTTTGTAAATGAATTAAAGAACAAAATCGAATATTTTAGATAGTGCCGTATAGTGCCGTAAATTACATTTTGTACTAAAAACAATGGCTGAATGGGAGTTCCCGTTGGTGATGACAGTGGTTAATTTAGTGTTCTTCTTGAGCTTATTGGGATGTAGGCTAGTGATGATAAGTAAGTAGTCCCCTTATAATTCATAAATTAGCTACAAACATCTCAATTTATTATTGAACTTATCAAATAAATACTCGATAATAATGTAAATTTACATAATGATAACATTGATAACAGTCATGTTCCTTAAAGTCATACAAAAATACACAAAATCATAAATAAAGGCTTTATAAACGGAGTAAGAAAACTTAATTGTTTGTATTGAAATGGTTTAATATTATATGTTTTCTAAATTGGCTCTAAAATCGTCTAATGTGTTATGGCAGCTTTCTTTTTCCATATCTTTCAGATTCGCGAAATGTAGTTTCAGCAACCATTTTTTGTATTATTAGGGTCTATAATTAGGCGTTACTTCATAAATTAGCAGTTTTTTGTGGTAACGTGATATTTTAAAATACACAAAACGCTATTATTATGATGTGTGTAGACTTATAAAAAATCAAAATCATCCTTATTTTTAAAATAAGTATCTACATCTCTAATCCAAATTATCAATAAATTATCACCACGATAAGCAAATTAGCCTATTTTAGCTTTCAATATGATGTTATTTGTTGTAATTTTGCTGGTGTTTCATACAACTGTGTTAATACTTCTACTTAAAAATAAGCATTTTTAACGTCAAGGGTGTAGTGCGTGGCAAACTTAAAAAGATTTGGTGGAAAATATTGAACTAGTGGTATTATTTTCTCATTAATGTGAGAAAGAGACGAAAACGTTCTCATTCAAACTGATATTGTTATGTTGTTGACAAACAATACCTTGCTTGTTGCCTAAACTAGAGTGTACAATGATAATGGTGCTGTAACCGTATGTTTTGCATTCTATTAGCGACATCTATTGATATTTCGCATACGTTAAAGTTGACATCTGTGTAGTATTTTTACACGTAACTTAATAATTATCGTTAATGTACAATAGCTATATTATTTCGTATAATAAAACTTATTTTAAGTGTTATCATTTGTATCAAAATTATTTTTTTTTGCTTCAAATAACATTGAATTTAATTATATATTTATTCCATATAACACACTCTGGCTTATGTTTCAAGCAAGTTAAATAAAATTGAATTATGATCGAAGTATACAATTTTGACGATCTAGTCTGTCAGTCAGTCTAAAGATGAGTGATTCATGGCAATTGCCAGTCGTGATGACGGTGGCCACCCTAATATTTGGTCTGGGAGTGTGTATGTGCGCTTCACTGATATGCTGCGTCACTGGGATAGTAATGGCAAGTAAGTAGTGCTTGAAGTGTTTCATTATCGGTCGTTCGTTCTTTCTTCAATTCGAATCTCGAATTGAATTGGTAATAGTAAACAAAGCATAGTATAGGTACACTGAATGATATTCATTGACGGGAAAGCCTATTCCCCAAGACAAATGTGAGTTGAGTGTATTTTTGGGAAATAGCGCTTTACAATATCGATTTTTGCACTAATAAATGTTTTTGATTTCAAGAGCGTGAGTTGTGGGTTTCCTTGCTAAAAAATATTTTGGGACGTGTAGGTATATAGTCATTATTGTCATAATTTCGATCGTAGGATATTCACTGTTAAACTTGCTATCTCCTCTACAATAATAAACCCCCATTAAAATCAGTTGAAAGTGGCATTCAGTGCGATCTTACGTTTTTAGTGAGATCATTTGTAAATTTCGTGTGTTGATTTTTTATACTGTACATTCCAGCTGGTGGTATTTATTTGAGAATTTTAGTACCACATTGGCATTCCATTCTTTGACTTATGCGTCCTGCCTATTGCCACTTCATCTCGCTATTAAAGTGCCTTGCCATTAACAAGTAGCTACCTGAACGGCAGTGTCGTTTAAGTAAACCACGCTATAGACCTCAAAACATAATAGGGATGTTTTAATATTTTTCAATAACGATTATTCTTTCATTCGCCACAAAATAAATCAAATTAAGGAGACGCATTGATAAACTATAGTTTCAAAATCGAGTACCGCGCCCCTTCACTCGGACAAAATTTTACGCGGTCTCACTTGACAGGATCACGCCAGAGCGGCGGGCGGCAACGCTGGGCTAGCGTACGTGGCGCTGCTAACGGCGCGGCGGCGGCACGCGTCAACTCAATTTGCCTAGAGCATAGATAATCATGGAGTCGCCTTGTCCTTAATCAACAATTTAAAAAAAAGGCAAAAATTATTTTGATCTTTTTAATGTTTTTTTTTTTCATACAATACAGGGTTATTTCAACTGCTGTTTTTAAACTTTCGCGATTTGAACACATTATTATTATATACTACGGGACTTATCGCGCTCTGAAATTACGAGATAAATAAATAACTCATCATCCCGACGTTTCGTCCGAGTTGCATCAACCGTGGTCAAGGGTAGACACTCCGTAGAATAGTGAGTCTACCCGTGACCCGCAACAAAATGTATGGAACAGCTTTTTTTTTTTAATTTTGAGAAATGTTGCAGAACAAAAGTTGTTAGTTTTGAGAAATGTTGCAGAACAAAAGTTGTTAGTTTTGATGTACATATACAGAATAAACCTCTAAAAGGATGCTAATTGATTAGAAATAACCCTGTATACAAATTAATGTTGATTATGTACAGGTATCATAATCAATGAACTTATTTTTATCGTGCTTCACACACTTAGAAAAGGGTTTGGATGCCAGAAATAAAATATTTAGTTAATCGGTTTAAAATATAAATCATTTATTTACCGATATTTGGTAGGATAGGTGCGAGTGCGGTCTAGCACAGCTCTATAAGAACAGTGGTGAGGAATTCATAATAAGCATTAAAGTTGTAGAACAAAGGGGTATTTTACTATAATGTAAACGTCGTGAAGGAAAGAGAAACACTCACATACATTACATGTTAGAGTGAGATAGATTAGTTTTTGTATCATATTCCAACACGCCCCCTCAAAAATTAATCTATTTAAAAATCAATTCCTATTTTGATAACGAAATTTTATACAATTAAAATAACACAACACACCTTCCTACCTTGTCTGGGGATACATTCAAATTGGTTCAACATTTGTTGCGCAGGATTGGGGAAAACCCAGAAAAACCCAATCAAACCAATTATTCATCTTAAATATACTGTTTCAGTAACTCTACAATTTAAATATCAAAATGTTATTTATTTATGCATACAGTGAGTTACATAGGCTTCAGTAATTGAAACTACCTTTTCAATAAGGTATAGTATTGTACTCTGATTCATATTGTTCAAAGAATTCAAACAAATAGTGTGCTTTGATGATTGTTCTAATACACTACCACTATAAATATCATAACAACATTACTTCTCGTGACATAAATATTTGGCTCAGTTCTCAAATGTCCTTTTTAAATTAAATCTGTGGTCCCTTTCAACTCTTTCAAGTATCGTACGAGTAGGTCCCTTTTTAAAATGTATCAAATGATTGTTATTGTTATCAAATCTGCTGGATGTTTACAACATTATGTCGGTTGATTCTACAACGGGCTTTTGTATTATCGTTAGAACTTCTATACTATCTATTCTACTATCGTTATCGCTAGATCGTAACGATCTACCAGATAAGAGCTAATTGTCTCTCATCTATTTCCTGGTTCTATAGAGTTCACTCTATTGACCACTGGCTTTATAAACCTTTCGTTTACCACATCTCACACCTTGTATTAATTCGGTTCATACTAATTTAGTGAACTTACTTACAATATCTCTTGACTTCAATAAATTAATAAAAATAAATTCATTAAACTTAATAAATTAGTAATTTAAACAAAAAAAAATAGTCTTCAATAGAATAGAAGTCAAGATTAAAGTACATTATTTTATGATTACATTTTTTTTTTTGTGTATACCTGGTTACATATACCAATAAAGTCATTGTATCATTGCACCACTAATAAAATTAGCATCAACAATAACAACAACGAAATCGATACCAATAAACCATAGAATAACACCAATAAAGTCTATGTACCATTGCACCACTAATAAAATTAGCATCAACAGTAACGACAATATTGTTAACAATAAATCAAAGTCAAACTTGGTTCCATCGTTAAAATTTTAATTTTGAACCGAATAATACTGCCGCCAGATGCGACTAAATTTATAATTTATTGGTGTGTTAGCGACGCACAAAATGCGTTATTCAGTGCTTTGTAGGGCTCAACATCTTAGGTTTCAGAAGCAGTTGTCACTGACTTCACCTAGATTATTTTCCGAGACCTTACTTCTGAACGTTTCATACAATACGTTCTTTATTCTCCGTAGTATTTTTTTCTATTGAAATGGTAGCTGAATCATTTTCTTTCCCTTTTGAAATCACGTATTCTGGGTCACGAATTGGCCTGTTCCTTATGTGTCTAGGGTCAACCAACTCGGGAAGAAGACAATCATAGTAAAATTTAAGCAGTTTTGGCTCCATTATATCTGACCAAAATTTATCGTCTCTTTCTATGATTTCTATTTTCATTTTTTTGTCTCCATACCATATTCCAAGTAAGGCCTCCTGTTTTCTGCAAATATGTAACTGGCCTTGGACTTGAAAATACCAGTCTGATTTTTTGTTGACTACTATTTCGCCGTCTTTATTTTTTTTATAAAAATGCATCTTATTCTGTTCAATCGCCTCGTCTATACCCATTTTAAATGGTGCTATGGGACATTTTATTTCGACTATTTTGTTGTCATCGGTAATCCCATCAGGCGTTGCCCCCAAAAATGGATATTGCTCATCTATAAATAGACCGCATTTTCTAATTTTTGTGTCTACCATAACCGATAATTGTTCGATTGCAATTTTTTCGTGCTTTTTTCCGTGAGTTATTGATGACACGTTGTCAATATTCGGCTTGTAAAGTAAATTTTTTACTACGTTTCGGCATGTATTCGACTCTTTTCTTTTTACAATTTTACCGAAGTTTGATGCAGTTAACATGCTTCGCCTTAATTCCAACCATTCTCCAGATTCACTTTGTAGTATAGTTCGTTTTTCTACGTCTTTTCGCTGTTCTTCGGTTTTCGTCAAATTCTGGATGAAGGTGTCTTTGGCCTTTTTTAATGTGTCGTCATCCAAGTCTGGCTTATCCACAATTTCTCCATAATCTAGATTTAATGTACGCGGCACCAAAGTACGATTTTTTTTCCTCTTGCAGTTTTGTTTTGTTCTATTCTTTTTTTCATTTACAGCTCTTTCGTATTTTGTAATAGTTTTTTTTGGGCTATTTCCATAAATATTACGGTGGACAGTCGACAGCAAGTTGCCGGTGTTAAAAGATATTACTGCACCAGAGCATCTTGCTTGGTAAGCTCTTCTTTGAGAATAATTTACCCTTTTTCCACCAACAAGTTTGGCAATGACTCCGTTAAATCTTTCCACTACATTACTGTCGACATCTTCAATTAAACTATGGGCTTTTTCAGCCAATCGTGCGACATGAGTTTTTATTTTTTGCCAAAGCAAACTCCCAAAAAACGGATTAGGAGCGTCTATTTGCATATGTTTTTTGCATAATAACTGGTTGCAAGTTTCATGAGAGTTAAACGCATGGCCAATAGATGCGTTTATATCTTTATATAAACCATCTGTATTTTGGCTCTCCTTGTGAAGTTTTATAGCGTCGCAAATATATTTCCTGGAGCGCATTATTTTCTCTTGTGTCAAATATTTCCTGTCTGTAACGTTGAAGTGAGTGTCTGAAGTAAGTTGCTGTAACTTATTGCAATAGTTCCTCAGTAAATGATTCCGACAGAAAATTTTTGACACTGTTAAGCCTGGGTATGGCCGAGCATTTATTATTTTGGCATAGGTGCTACTGTCGCCATCAGCAATAAGTCGCGCGTATATTATACCGTGCATTTCAATGGATTGTTTAAACCCCTCAGTTATTATTTGGGATTCCATAGCAGTAGAAGCCCCTTCAAAGTTTTTATAACAGACATGTTCTTTGGGACTTTCTTTTTTGTTTTGAGCTCGGGCACAAATACAACAATACTTATTTTTGACACACATGTACAAAACTTGGCCAAAACGTCTGCCAATTATGGCTGCAGCACCCGATAATGCAGCATAGTTTGTTCTGTATGAGCGTTTGCTCCAACACCCATCTACAATGACATCAATCATGGGAATGCCATCTTTTGTAACCCTGCCTTCAATAACAGCTGCTTCTTTCTCTTTTTCTCCGGCTATTTTCATTTCCTCCCAGGCAGTTTCTTCCCAATCGTCACAAACATCGTCCTGCATTTTATTGTAAGTGTGTTCAGACATAATGGGTAATCCTACTGCTGCGGAAAACTGCTTCAGTTGCGCGTGACCACAACCTGCTGCCATTATTCCTGCAACAACATCTTTGTTTACATCAGCCAAAGATGATTTTATTTTGTTTTTATAATTACACATAGAGCAGACAAATGTAAATTCCGATTGTAATCCAATTCGATGTTCAGAAACTAATTTCATTGAGGCTAATCCGCAGTCAAACAGAGATTCATGTTGAGAGAGTTGTATTAGTTGTGATGTAAAATGATTAACATCTATTACTCGATGCCCCAAGTCGGGTATTTCTGTATGAATCTGAAATTTAAGCACATATTTTAGTATTTATTTAGTTTGAATTTCTTATTATGTAAACATGCCTTAGCTATAACAAAATCCTTACTGTAGTTTCAGAGGTACTTTCGAATATGTATGGAATATCTTCATTTTCAGGGTTTTGTTCATTTAACTGAAACAAAATTACACAAGTTCAACTTGCAGACGAAGTAAAAAACGACATTTTCAAAATATAACCAAATCGACAACATCCTCTTTTTTGAAGTCGGTAAAAAGACAAGACAATAATCGCGATAGTTTAAAAAGGTACTTAAGTTTACCGTTTCCACCGAATCCTCTGATGTGGGCAACACATTTTGTAACTCTTCATTTTCAGGATTTGGTTCTTTTAACTGAAATTAAATTACTTACATTACTATTAAAGGAATTAGACATGTACAAAATGGAGTACAGTGGCGGAGGTATAGGTACTAACTACTCACTAAATACCTGGAAAATCTTTGTGATAAAGCAGGGAGAATAATTTTAATTTCGTTTATTTAAAAGAAGAAAAAATAATAACCCTATCGACAACTTCCTCTTTTTTGAAGTCGGTAAAAGACAATACTATAACCGTGATAATTTAAAAAAAGTGTTTAAATTTACCGTTTCCTCTGAATCCCCAGATGTCGGCAACACGTTGTGTAACTCTGCGTATGTTGGTGATATTTCTGGGTGGCTACAAAATAAAATGATGTAATTATATAATTATTAAAAAGTTAAAGCTAACACAATTATTTAGGTGATAGAACATCACCTAATAAATATCATTATTTTAGATAGGTTTCTAAAATATCAAGAGACGACTCCATAGCTTTTTGTTCTGATATTTGTTTCCTACAGTATGGTTAGTTTGTACAGACAAATCTTAGTAGGTACACACTTGAAAATAAAGAATAGACGGAGTATTATTACTAGATACTTTAAATTGATTGCTGACATGATAGATAGGTACTTGGCATGGACTCACTCTCTATCTACTGGCCCTGTTGAGGATGTGGATTGACAATCGTCAGGTTGCAGTTTCCGTTTTTTTGACCTAAAAAAATTGTAAATATAGGTAAATGCAGAAAAATTGAAGTACCTAGGTAGTAAGAATGTGATAATCCATAATCTGTAGACGAATGTGTATTTGCCAAATATAGACTTTATTATTAGGGCATTAGAGTGCAACTATTTATTGCAAGTTTATTATATATGTAATTCGACTTACCCAAACATTCCGTCATTTTTTTTAGGTTTTCTTTTTCGTTTTTGTAAAAACAATTCTTTCCGCTTATTTTTCCTCCCCATTTTCTATGCACACTTGTTCACTACTATTTACACACTACCAAATAAAAATACTAAGTACCTAACTTACTACCTACTATAATAATGTTCTAAAGCTACAATATAATATAGTACACTAAAGTCTAACTTATAATTTTGAAAATAATTCTGAAGTAAATTACTCGGTTGTCGTCGCACAGAGTACCTAGAAGACAATAACCAAAAACAAACAGCACGCATCTCGCGCCGTCCGTACTTTGCGGCGTTGCCAGCCCGACGCTGAGCGAATCATGCGCTCGTCGGAGTCGCAACGTCGCACCGGTACGGCGGCGGCGGCCCAGATAGTGCCGGATCAAATATTCTGAGCAAACACTGTAGAGTAAAAGCTAAACTAGAGTAGGCGCGAAGAGATTTGATTGAGTTTTTAATTAATTACTCATAATATACAATTTAAAAAAAAAAAAATCTCGGTTTATAATAAAGAAAAGGGATCTGGCTATTTTATTCGTAAAAAATAATGGGGTGTTGTCGCTGATAATTCTGAGCATTCGAATTACTAAAATTTTTTTGGTGAGCAATTTGTTTTATTTTTTTTTTAATAAAGCCGGTTACTTTTCAAAATTTTGTCCGGTTCATTCAATTTATTAAGATTTTCCCTTATCTATGACATTTTTTAAATTTGAATCGATATCATTCATCCTCTCACATCGCGCATTCAAAAGTACTCGTTTTTGCCGTTTTCGTGTTTCTCGGCCCGGTGCCTCGTCTTAACGCCATCTACCAGGATAATTAGGAATAGTAAGAAAACACGTCGTTCAGTAATCCAGTGCAGACTGCCATATTTAATTTCACTAAGCCTAACACAAGTACCATAGACAAGCTGGTGTTACTAGAATAATAAGATTATTTTAGATACAGATACAACACCCCCACTTATCTAAATAAATTAAGTATACTATGTACAAAGTAAGTGGTAGTACAAAATCTACAAAACAATGTGATACTAGTAAATGATACAATAAATGATAATGCTTATCATCTTACTTAACAGCTATACCTAATTTTTTCATAAATTTATAGTGTTTGATAGTACTTAGGCCCTTGGTTAACAAGTCAGCTGGCATTTCATTGGTGCATAAATAATTAATCTCTATTTTTCCATTTTTGATCATTTCTCGCACAAAATGGTGTTTCACATCAATGTGCTTTGATCTATTATGGCATTGATGGTTAGTGGCCATCTTTAAAGCACTTTGATTATCACAATGCAAACTGATTGTTATCAAAGATCCAGTAAGCTCATACAATATTTCTCGTAGATATATGGCTTCCCTACAGGCTTCAGACAACGCTACATACTCAGCTTCAGTGCTGGAGAGAGCTGCAACTCTCTGCTTTCTGCTTTGCCAAGAGATAGCTGAATCTGACATAGTGAAACAAAAACCAGTATATGATTTTCGATCTAGTCTATCACTGGCCCAGTCAGCATCTACAAAACCTTGTGGGTTCTCTCCCTTGCTACTAAATTTCAAGCAATAAGATTTAGTTTTCTTTAAGTATTTCAGAACTCTTTTGGCATAGCTCCAATGTTCAGCACTATAGCTATTATTAAATTGACTTAGGTAAATAACAGAATAAGCTATGTCTGG
The DNA here is from genome assembly GCA_949316475.1 of Hypomecis punctinalis. Classification (NCBI taxonomy): domain Eukaryota; kingdom Metazoa; phylum Arthropoda; class Insecta; order Lepidoptera; family Geometridae; genus Hypomecis; species Hypomecis punctinalis. The sequence continues at coordinate 561,348 of OX438817.1, forward strand.
CCTAGTCATTACAGCTAAATACATAAGGCAACCTATTAATTTTTGATAGCTAATGCCTGGTGTACATTTTACAGCTTTATTTATATTTAATTTATTTTCTATAGGCGTATCAGCTGTTTTACAATCAGTCAATTGAAATTTTTGCAATAATTCTTCTATGTACTGTTGTTGATCAACAGTTATCTCATAGTTATTACAATCTTTATGCACAGAAATATTCATTCCTAGGTATTGCTTAACTTGACCTAAATCTTTAATTTCAAATTCAGAATTTAGAATATATTTTAATTTTTCCGTTTCATTTTGCTTATTAGAGAAAATCAAGAAATCGTCTACGTACAAAGCTATTATGATTTTATCATTTTTATTAATCTTTGTAAATAGACAAGGCTCTTGTGTGCAGTTCTTAAAATTATTTTTACACAATACATCTCTAACTCTGTCATACCAAGCTAGAGCGGATTGTTTTAATCCATACACAGCTTTTTTTAGTTTAAGAACTTTCCCTCCCATTTTGGATTCAAAACCCTCAGGTACACACATGTAAATGTCCTCTTTCAAAAAACCATGTAAATAAGCCGTTTTTACATCTAATTGAGTAATGGTCAGTCCAAGTTTTACACTTAATGCAAACAATAATCTTAGTGTAGAGTGCCGCACAACGGGTGAAAAGGTTTCATCATAATCTAGTACATGTTTTTGAGTAAAACCTTTGGCAACTAACCGCGCACGATATTGCACTTCACTATCACTTTTAAATTTTTTCTTTAAGACCCACCTACACTTCACAATTCTGGCTCCTTCTGGGGCATCGACAAGCTCAAATACTTCATTCTTTTGGAACGATTCTAGCTCCTCATCCATTGCCTTTCTCCATTGTTTGCTCTCAGGACTGTTCAAAGCCTCTGTCACATTCAGTTCAGAGTCTGCTGTAGCCAACAAGCCGGTGACTTGATATCTGTTTGGCTGCCGTCGCTCCCTCTTTGGTCTGGGCGTACTCACTGATGGTCCTGGCTCTGACATCTCAATTATGCTGCTTCCTGCTGATGGACTCTCAGGAACATAAGTCTCATCTGCCGCTGCTTCATAGAATGTTAACTGTGATTCATCTTCTGAGCTATACTGAGCATCTGATTCTGATCGTTCTTCAGTAGATTCCCCCACTGAACGATCATTTCCTGCAGGATCAGGAATCAATTCTTCTACGTGCCATGTCGCTTCACTGACTGTAGACATTCCTCCTACTCTCTCAGCTCTTTCCATAATCACTACATCTCTGCTGACAGTGATCTGGTTTTTGACAGGATCATAAACTCTGTATCCTTTTACATATTCAGAGTAACCAAGAAGTATATGCTGAACAGCTTTCTTGTCCCACTTGGTTCTCTTTTCTTTGGGTACATGTACCATTACTGGACTCCTAAATATTCGTATATGGCACAATATTGGTTTCCTGCCATGCCACATTTCATAAGGCGTTTTGTTATTCAAACCTGATGCTATAGAACGATTTTTCAAATATACTGCTGTGGACGCCGCCTCAGCCCAAAACTTCTTGCTATAGCAAACATCTTGCCTTCTCAACAATTGTTCTGTTGTTACGCTCGGCCATACCGTTTTGTTCAGGTGTATAGGGATTTTTTTTTTTGATGTATTATACCAGATGTCTTTAGAAATTCTTCCATCATCTTTGAACAAAACTCACCACCATTATCTGTTCGTAAAATCTTCATTTTAGCATTCTGCTGCTTCTCAACCATTGATTTGAATTCTCGAAAGTACTTGAATACCTCATTTTTTTCTTTCAGAAAGTATATAAATGACATTCGAGTATAGTCATCGACAAAGAGTAAGAAGTACCTTGCTAATCCAATAGATTTGGTTTCCATCGGCCCGCATACATCAGCATGTACTATTTCTAGCACTTTTTTTGCTCTAGTACCAGTGGAAAATGGTAGACGTGATTGTTTTCCCTCACAACAAATCACACAGTTTGATTTTGTCACATCATAACTGTCTTCATAGCTGACACCTTCCACAGCGCCATTCTTCATTTTGTTCAAGTCGTTGGTATTCATATGTCCTAGCCTTCTATGCCACAACATTGCACTATCTCTGGCAATCAAACACTTCACTGGTGTTGCTCTAAAATCTAGCTTGTACACACCGTCAATCAGGTTTGCAACACAAACTAGTTCTTTGTTCGCATTGTAAATTGAGCATTGCCTATCTGAGAAAGAAACACTGTTATTATTTTTTATCAACTGGCTCACTGACAATAGATTTGTCGTTAGACTTGGAACGCATAAAACATCCTTGATGGTTACATCATAACCTTGCTGCGTTGTAATTTCAACATCTCCTTTGCACATAACTTGTAGTTTTTCTTGATTTGCAATAATAATCTCCGGAAAACTCTTTGGACTCGAAACATTTTGTAGCCAAGTTTCGATAGCTGTCATATGTGCGCTGGCGCCTGAATCCAGGTACCACTCTGATGTATCGTATTTCGCACTTAAAAACACTGCGCTAAACGCATTTGTAAACTTATTTTTGCTTGATTTATCAATCATCGGACAATTATGACGATAATGACCCGGCATTTTACATTTGTAGCAAATTACGCTTTTATTATTTCCTCCTGTCACTTTGGCATTTGACATTGACGTCCCGCTCTGTTTGGTGTTGCCAGGTCTGAATTTTTGGTTCGACCATTTTGAAGCAAACGCCGACTTAGAATTCTGCGTTTCGTTCGTTGTCATAGCTGTCATCTCGGATGGTTCTGAATCAATCAGTTTTGTCTTGATGACGTCAGCCGTGATTGGAATGCCGGAATGTTCGATCGCCATAATCATGGGTGAAAATTTTTCAGGTAAACCAGCCAACATCAATGAACCGATCCATTCATCTGTAATCTCAAATCCTGTTCCACTCAATCTCTGAGATATTTCGACTATTTGAGTTACATAGGCTGTCATGTTATCACAATTTTCTCGTCTGATAGAAATTAGTTGACGCAATAACGATATTTTTCTTGAAAACCCTGAATCATCGAACATGGATTTAAGCTTGTCCCATAATTCTTTCGATGTGTTCGTTTTCTTGATGTGTACGTACAGCGATGGATCAATTGTCAGCGACAATTTTGCACGAGTTTTCGCATCGTCTTCAGGCTTTATTTCTTTGCCCGCCGTTGGCACTATACAATGTAATGTTCCTTCTAACACCAACAAATTTTCAACGGCAAATGTCCACTCGTCAAAGTTTTCTCTGCCCTTTAACTTAGGCACACTGGCTAGATAATTAGCCGACATCTTGCACAACACGACGATTAAACTATAACTTCACCAATAAAAATATTTTATCGCGGAAATTATGGGAAAAGCGAGAGATAGCCCATAACCTAATAGTAAGAAAACACGTCGTTCAGTTATCCAGTGCAGACTGCCATATTTAATTTCACTAATCCTAACACAAGTACCATAGACAAGCTGGTGTTACTAGAATAATAAGATTATTTTAGATACAAATACAACAATTAGTACTTTTATTTGTTTTTATTCGTGAAGATCTATTGAAGTAGTCGACTAATATAGCGACCATACTTGTAAACTACAATTGTATAAAGTGTGAATGTGAAATTATAATTAGCACTATTGGAAGTTAATATTTCATTATCTTTACAAAAACATTAAATTACACCCTAATCATCATCGTGACATTATCCATAGATAATCCAACATTTTTGAATACGAAAACGATTTACAGCTTCGATAAAGCCCGATAAAGGCGGACATAACTAACAAAATGATGCTAAATTTTCTCTTTACTGTAATAATTCTATCATTGATAGCGAGTTTCATGGTGATCTGTGTGTGTTCCATCATACGGTTCTCTATCAGTAAGTACAGATTTTCTACTCACTATTATACACTCACTATTTTTACAAGCTTTTATTTAGTTTCACCTATCCCGTAGTCTGTCAGTCGGTCTTCGATTCTGATTATAATTGCTCGTGGACCCGGTAATGGTCGACCCACCGGAATCACGGTCTTTATTGCCAGATCTTATAATAAGTATATTCAAATTCTGTTTTTTTTTTCTGATAGATGTGTCTATACTGTGGCGTTATATTTTTTTTTTATGAATTTGAACGAATAAAAAATACTGTCTCAATATCAAAACCACACACGGTGTGACCGCAAAATCTAAAACCATTTACGGTGTGACCGCGAAATCAGAAACCAAATACGGTGCGGCCGCAAAATCGAAAACCATAATACGGTGTGACCGCGAAATCAGAAACCAAATACGGTGCGACCGCAAAATCATGAGAGAATTACTCTAGTTTGTCGTTGCACTTGTCATTATTACCAACTTTTACTATGGAAATAAACCCGGAATTACAAATAAAACGCTATTCCATACAAAAAAAAATCGTCAAACTTCTATGGAATAGAACGGAAAAGCTGTCTTTTTAGGGATAACGGTGACAGGTAGATGCTTGAAATATTCATAGAATATTTGTTAAATATTCACTTCAAAAATAAATAATAATAAAATAAATGTTTAAGATTATTATCCCATACAAGAAACATTTTTTTTTGCTTGATATTAATAACGACAACAAGAAGATGGTTGAAATATGCACAGAATATTAAGTTGTATACTCACTACAAAATTAAAATAAAATATATTAAGGGGGGCTTCCATACTGTAAGGAACCCTTCATGTGTAAGTCCGGCTCACACTTGGCCGATTATTTCTTCATGATTTCAGAGTTGCACTCATAAGTACATACCTAAACGTTGGTCATAACGATTATCAAAACTAAATCCTGGAGTATTACTAATCAATTCGCAGGCACCCCATATAAGCAGGCAGGTATATCTAAAATTTCGATAAGAAGTTTCCAGGCACAGACATTATCTAATTATGCAAAAGTTCACCGGCATACTTATGAATACCACGTAAACGTGTACCTAATTACTAGACAGATTATGATTCTGATAAATAGATTATAGTTTTTGGGGCTTGTAGGAATACGACGCGAGCTGATTCACAATAGAGTTTTGCTTTTTATCTTTGCTATCTCTTAATTGATAGCATTGATATTAAAATCTCCACTCTAACCATCACCTGTTAATTCCATTACGTTATCAATTTAGTTGATATTGCTCGTAAATATAGTCGTTTTTGTGATTTTCTTTAGTAAATAATTGTGATGGATCTTTTTTATTTCCATATTGCTTTTTTTGTTGCGTGTACTAGCACGTGTTTGATTATATTTTCTATTTTTATTTTGATTAAGTGTTTTCTGAGAATACGTGAGTATCGATATCTTTTTGTAAGCTGATTTTGTAATTCCCTGTGTAAAAACACCTCAGAAACAGAGCGAAATTAAACGAATTAAGTAAATCAATAATACACTTTATTCACATTTCTCTATCATCACAATAATATAGAGTACGTGCAAAAAGAGAACCGTTGTGGCGTTACGGTAAACTAACAATAAGATTTTAAACCAAGGTACCTATAGGACTATACTTGATAGACGCGAGTACTGATGAAAACAGAATTGGTGTCTACCAAGTATCAAATACTTGTTGTACTAGCAATGACAGAGCAGTGTAGTCAACGTAACAAAATTAGTAAAATGGCACACGGGCGACCTCACCTACTACACTTATCTTTTTGCACAAACTCTAATAACCTCGTGACGTGAGCGGGATGTGGGGTGACCTAAGCTCACGCAGTGAAGCGTAATTCGAGAATCGTACGCAGTTATATAATTCAAGCTCAAGATTTGACTTGGCTAGTTTTCGCGTACAGGCTAAATTATATTTATATAGTGTTCGTACTGTACTTACGCTTAAAACTAGCCAAGTTAAATTTCGAGCTTGAATTACGTGAGTACATCACTTTAGAACGTTGTATATTCTTGTGGCTAACAATTTAGGATTTCCTACAGAGCACATGGCCCCTTTGTAGATCTTAATTCTTTTGTTGGGAATTTGACAACGATGCAAATTATTATTCTTATAGATAGATAGATATACTTTATTGTTAACACAAAGAGCACAAATAACACAGATAACAAAAGCATTAAAACTGTAGCGTTTAACAAGAGGCGGCCTTATCGCTAAAAGCGATCTCTGCCAGGCTTATACCTATTGAACGCATGGTTCATACTTCACATTTATGTTTTTTATGAGAGTTTCTTTACTTGACAAATTTGATTTAGATCACATGACTTAATAGGATTCTACACTTATCTTAGAAATCACGTAATTACGGAAAATTTAAAAAATGTCATCACCTTTCCTTTAGCACCTAATCATTAGATAATTTGTTTATCTGATAGATAAACATCAACATAAAATTTGCTCATCAATATAAGTCAATTGTGATGGAGCAGTCGTCACTAATTAACTCAAATTTAAAAACGTCGATGAATATTTTGAAAGCAGTTTTTCATTTTTTCATCAGTTGAACAATAATTGAACTTCCCAAAATAATAGTTTTTGAGATAAAAATTGCAAGATAATAACTAATTCTAAAATGAGCATCCACTTACTTTTCGGAATTGCAGTGATTGTCACAACAGTGATATTAGCTTTTCTATTCGTAGTGTTTGCAATTTGTTGGCTGTTCATCGAACGTAAGTGTTTTCTCCATACATTTTTTTTACTTCTCAAAATACTACCTAATTATGAGACTTGGCATTTTTTCTTTAATTCCAAAATTGAGATAATTCAATCTGTTTTATATATTTTACGCTATTGAGCGCCACCTTTTGTTGGGTCTAGCATGGAATGAACACGGCCGTGTGTTGTACTACGTGAATACATCCACGTAAACAAAATGACGACAAAACGCGTGCTCGTCTCGCATAGCAGTGCTATGTGAGCCCGCGTGCTAGTACTAGGGAACTACAGTAGCAGTTATCTACTAAAATTACGCGTTAGTAACACCTGTGCTATACTTTAATTAAAATGTTTTAGTCAGTAGGTAAAGGGAAAATTTGAAGCTGAGATGAGATGTGACTAAAGGAAATAATTTCTTGTACGGAGCGCGAGCCCAGCGAGCGCGAATTTTTTCATGTTTTTTTCATTAAAGTGAAACAAGTTGACGGCACAAACTCATATTCAGCGTAGCTTAAATAAATGACATCTCAGGTGTCTTGTCTGAAGAAGAGATAGATTCAGCGATAAACAGTAGATATAGTGTGCGCGCACCCATTGCAAAATAATTATGTTTTTATTTGTTTAAAACACCTATAATTTCTACCTAACACGGCTGCGTATTAAATTCGCATAAGGGTTTTCTCGGTAGTAAATTATGAAAAAACTGTTGAATGGATTTATTTAAATAACAGTTATTTGAACTAACGAATAATATATAAACTAGGCCGCTATTTTCATAAAAGATGACTCAGTTTAGTTATTCTGTGGTATTTTTTTCCTAAAAATTAGAGTCAAAATTCAAATGTTTTAAGGCCTATATTATTCGAGTATATAGTATTTTTTACAGGTTTATTCACATATTTCACAGTTTCTTGCGTTCTTGCTAAGAACAGCATAGATTTTGCAAAAACAAATTGTAATCCTAGTTTTAGATAGGTATTCAAAACAAACACTGGTGTGATTACCTACCGACGTTTGTATGGAGTGACGAGCGACTTGTTTACTCTTAAAGTAGTAAAGTTTGGAAATGTTGTTCAAAATGTTAAGTTATTTCTGGGCTCGCGGCCTCTTGGGCCGGGGCCCCTTCAGCTTGGGGGCCCGTGGCTCTTTGCCAGTCCTGCCACCCTATAGTTACGCCACTGGTACTAGTACCTATGTTATGTTAATACCTACTATCATTTAAATATTAGTTTTTAAGGGTGTTAGCATCCGAATAAGAAAATTCTGTATCTCGGATTCTACTATTGTATAATAGGTGTTGTCTAAAGGTATTGCCCTTTAGACAACACCTATTATACAATAGGTTGACAATTTACATCTTTTTGGAAACGGAACCCTAAAATATTGCATTTACAATTGCGATAATCATCATATCAGACGTAGGACGTCCATTGATGGACATAGGCTTCCCCTAGATTTTCAGTAAGTCTACGCCGAAGCAGCATGTATCCAAAGTGTTCTCAATGTTTTAAATCAAGTTGAATGAAATAATTTATTTGTTTGAGTACTAGGCAACCATAAGATAGATATCTTTATCACTTAGCTTTATCACTAAGATAAATTGCAACAGTAAATAATTGTGTCCATCAATGTAGAACATCAGTTTTAATTCGCTAACTAAGCAAACATCATTTATTTTAAAAGACGATTAATTCAACAAAATTAATGTAAATAAAAATTATATTTGCAAGCTAAGCTGCAAAAGTAAAAATATATTTGTACATTATTACAAAATAACTTCATTAAAGTTTTTGTCATTAATTGAGAACAATAAATAAACTTTTGATTTGATTTGAATTGAACTATTTCTTCCACTACTGAATTGATGAAATATTTTTATACTTTTAGGCGACTTTGTTATAAACAATACAATTACTAGTTTTAATAAATTTTTTTTGAGATTCGCAATTTATAAATAAACTAAACAACATAAATACAAATATTTTAATGTTTGAAAACAAAGTGTGATGGTACTTAAAGTTTAATTCAGTAGGGCTTACTTAGTTAACTAAATAAATCAATAGCCACATAATTTAAAAAAAATATTTAAACACGTTTAATTTGTTATTGTATATTTGTTCAACATTGTTATTGCCAGCTTATTTAGCCAATAAGCCTCTTTTGCCAACCATCCCTGTTTAAGAGATTCATCTTTATAAAGAGGACAGTTAGTTAATATTAATTTTGAAAAAGGTCTTTGAGTGTTTTTGAAAATGAGTGACGCGGTTCGATCGTATTTGTTTTTCGGAATGGTGGTGATCATGGTGACGTTGACAATGGTGATCGTTTTCGTGGTGTTCTCAGTGGCTTGGTTGTTGTTTAACCGTGAGTATTTTTTATGATGAATTTATAAATAAATGACTGTGTTAAACCGACGTCAAATATTTTTTTTTGCAAAAACTGTCATGACCGACTTCAACTGTGTACAGAATTCGCGAATAGTTCGCACGGATCGATGTAGCATTTTTCACATTATTGTTGATTTATCAAAAATGGCTCAGCCGATTTCAATTAAATTTAAATGAGACCAATTTCGAAGTAAACTTTTCCCAATAAAAAAAGAATTATCAAAATCGGACAGCTATGTAAAATAATATATAGTCGCGTCGAATTGAGTAGGTCCTTGTTTCGTCCACATTATTGAGAAGTTGTACTTTACATTTTGTTTTCCGTAGCTTAAGAACGTGTTTTTTTTGGAAAAAAAATGTTTTAAAAACGTCTTATATGGTTCTACGCACAATAATAATTGTAGGTAAGTTTTGATTTGAGTTCATTTACTCTGCCCGCACCAATTTTATTGTTTACATTGCGGCACACGAACGAGCGGAATGAAATGTGATAACCAACGCCACTGTGCTTAGCTGATAAGGACGTAGCTCGAAAATTAGCATGAAACTGCCTGACTAAAATATAACGGCAAATCACTGTTGATACATTTTATATCTATGAAACTAATAGCAGGCGCTTCAGCTAAAACATTTTGAAGTGGATTGCTATGTGTTTTTAGCAATTCGATATCGAAAGACATAAATTATAAAATAATTATGTTTAGACTGAAACTACAGTTGTGTACGGGTACTTACATCACTTTTTTGTGATTAATAGTTTCCAAATTTTTCGAGATTGGATGATTTATTTATATAATATCTGATTTGAAATTTATGAAAAAAGCCAAAAAATTTTGGCGTTCGCTGCGTTCGCGCATAATAGCTGCTATTATGCGCGAACGCAGCGAACGCCTGCTGCTGCAGTATATTGATTTGATAAATCATGTCTATTTTGAAATTATTTAAAAACCCTACATATCGTAGCTTTGGTGGTGAACAGAGGTCAACCCACATTTTTAGTAAAGTTAATTACATAGATAATTACCAATTATTATAATAAACGGGGATTCAATAAGCCAAACTTATACGACTCAATTTTCATCAAAATTGGACCATTGGTTTAGAAGATATTATAAAAAATATATTTTGTAGTTGACCCTTGTCCCTTAATTGCTCATTATCTCAAAATTTGATTTTGTGGGTTAGCTCTCCTTTACCACCAAAGTGACTATATGGGTTCGCTTGGCATGTTTCGTCAGTAGCGCGGTAACCTAAAACAACGCGGGCTAGTATTTCATAATTAAGTTTATCAGTGTGCGGCCCGCAGTGACACTTTGCATTATCCTAGGTATGTGGCCCATGGCCAGAAATGTGTGATGACCACTGCTAGATAGATCGAATCTGAACTTCTCAATTTCAATTAGGGTTTTGAACCCCTATTTATTGTTTGATCTGAGTTTGTTGACACCGAACTTCACGAGATTAGTGATACAATAAAAGTGCAGCGATTAGTGATAGATTTAATTATTAAATTGTTTATTTTATAAAATTTGGACTTTAAAAAAAAATATTCTTCACATATTATAGAAGATCGATTTAACCTTCATCCCATTTTTTTTTAGTTTTAGTTTAAAAAACGTTTTTGTATAATTATGTCTGTATGTGCCCGCCTACTGCATCTTACGCCCCAGACAAATAATTTTACTATAGAATCTGAACACGCATAACATCAGCTGTTTTTGATTAATTATGTCAATAAGTATATACTTTTTGTATGATTTATTTTATTATTTACATTTAAAAAAAAAATGGAGGGATGGAAAAATCTAAATTATTTTTTTTGGAAAGCCCATAAAACAAGCTTTATTTCATCTTGGTTCGATTTTTCTCCGAATAATATACCACTTGTGGACGTCACCTTTACGAAATTTCTTTACAGTCTGTAAATTAATTTTCATTTATTTATTTACTTCAGACAGAGTCCATATTACTAACAATTACAATACAATTAAGTATTAAATAAAAAATCAAAACAAATATCCATTAGTCTAAATTAATACCTTATAATATAAATCAATCCTACAAAATGTGAATCCAAGTGTAAAGAACTGCTAATTTATAAATAACGTCACAAAGGTACACTTATCAGAAGCCTTCAGGCGGCCTAAAAACTCTGACACCAGGGCTAGCCACCCGGCCTATACGAACTTACTTACTTATCAGTGGTCAGTGATGTAAGTATTTAATTGAATCATTGATTTATTCAAATCGATACTTTAGATCTAGATAGATAGAATCTCCACATCTCAATCTCAATAGGCTATTTGACTAGTTTTTGGAAATAGTTTTAAATTATTCGTTAGTATATAATAAGCACACTACATTTATTTTTCCGAGAGATCTACTGTATTAACAATGAAAATCAAGTGTTAAAATATAGATATTCAAGATCCCGCCAAAACGACATTCTGTAATGGCGCTGGTCTGTAACGTCGCATACTTGTAAATAACATTAGTTAAGAGTAGTAAATACGCTAGTTCACATCTAAAAATTGACAAAAAATACATTAAAAGTAACTTACAGATTCAAAAATATGACACCGAAATCACAAAACACAAATTACACAAACAACAGTCAATCGAAAAATTCTCGTGAACGTAACGTCACCAGAGTTGCCACCCTTCTTAGAGCGTTCACGTCACAGATAAAATATAAAAAAATATCGTATTTTGTTTCGTGCGATTTGCAAAAATTAGACCTAGTTTAGTTTAAATAAAGTGAAATATGTCTTTTACAGACTATTATCTGTATGGATTACCACAATCAATAGTATATTTTCAATGTTGTCAAATAGCCTAATTGAACCTCGGGCCTAGTTTGTTGACATCGAACGTCACAAGATTAGTGATTGGATAAAAGTGTAGCAATCAGTTATAGAATTAATTATTTGATTTATTTGGTCTGCTCGGTGATCATTATCGATAAAATATTTTGATATCCTGAGACCTGAGTCTAAGTATTTTATAAGCAGTTGTTTTGTTACCTACCTACATATCGTTTGTATGTCTTCGCCTGCGGCATCTTATGTCCCGGACAAATAATTTTACTATGGAATCAGCACGCGCAAAAACTCAACTGTTTTTTATTAGTTATGTCAAATGGATGTAATTAATAGGTAGATCGAATCTCTACTTCTAAATCTCAATAAGAGTTTTCAACCTCGGTCCTAGTGTGTTGACACCAACCTTCACAAGATTAGTGATGGGACGAAGGTGCAGCAATCAGTGATATAATTAATTATTTGATTTACATGGACTGTTGGGAAATTATCGATAATATATTATCAGTGATCACTTAACCTTCTCAAGAGATTTTTCCTGAGTCCCTGTTTTAACAAGATAAAAAAAAAATTAAGTAAAAAGTAGTGGCTGGTGTCTAGCACTGTTGTCATAGTTTAAAGCCCCCTTTGACATGGTTAAACGGCTAAAATAACTACGGCCTGCAATTCAACGTGTCATCCGAGCCACGGTAGCGCTCAGTTGTATATGCCACCCGCGGTCACCCATCCGAAAACTGACCACGCTGAACGTTGCTTGAACCGAACATTTTAAAAACCAATTTATGTATCTACCATCTATGACTACATTCCCATTGCCCGTGTATTATATGTGTATAAATATCAGCATGTGGCAACTTATGTCCCAATCCAATTACAAAAATAATATTATTACTATATACTACGGGACTAATCGCGCACTAAAATTACGAGATAAATAAATACCTCATCATCCCGACGTGTCGGCCGAGTTGCATCGACCGTGGTCACGGGTAGACACAATGTATAATAATAATGTGTTCAAATCGCGATAGTTTAAAAACAACATACAAAAATAATATCCAGAAAAAGTGTACTTGCTAAGCCGTGGTGGTCTAGAGGTAGTGACACCCGCCTTACAATCGTGAGGTCGTGAATTCAAATCCCGGTCCCGTAGGCCCCACACCAATGAATTCTTTGGAATTTATGTACGGAATTTCACACCACTGGCTTTTCGGTGAAGGAAAACATCGTAATGCAAACTGCATACGTCCGAAGAAGAAATATAGATAGCGTATGTGAATCCACCAACCCGCACTGGGCCAGCGTGGTGGATATGGCCCAATCACCCTTCGTGGGTAAGCCTACGTCCTGTAGACTATTAAAAAGGCTGTAACAGTACTAAGCCGAGAAGGGTTGTTTCAGGATGAAGAGTTTTATGATGAGTCCAAATCGGAATTGAAAAAAACAAATGCTGTTTTATACAATTCTGAGTTTTCAATAGAGTATGAGACTGTTACCAGATAGCGGAACAGAAAACAAGATGTGAAACCTATAATCATCAGTGGAATTACTTTTATTGCAAAAATGGCATGACCGACTACAATCGAACAGAATTCGTATTCAGAATTCGAATTCAGAACAGAATCGAACAATAGTTCGATGGATCGATGTAGCATTTTTGTCATTTTTGTTGTTTTATCAAAAATGGCTTAGCCGATTTCGATAAAGTTAAAGTGAAATTAATTTCGAAGTATGTTCTTTCCAATAAAAAAAGAATTATCGAAATCGGACTACTATGTAAAAAGTTATGCGTGGTTATACCTAAAATAAATATATATATAAATATTCGCGTCGAATTGAGTACCTCCTCCATTTCGTCGGTCAAAAAGGAGGACTACGACGATGATGATAACGATGATAATGATTTTTATCAATTTCTTGACATCAAACATAATGAGAGAAGTGACGTCACAAAGGTGCAGTAAGCCAGATTTAATCATTAAAATAATTAATTAATTTATTTACACAGCTGAAAAATTATCGATAAAATTATGTGATTGATCGATTTTGGCGAAGTTAGTGATGATAATACCTGTACCTAAATATAGGTATTACCTATTATAGTATATGTCTAGATACGAAAATTTACAATTTAAAAATTCAAACAAAAGATACAAAACGAACTTTTGTAGTCAGGTTAGTTTTCTTTCTATCCGATTTTTCTATTACTTATTTTTAGGGTTCCGTACCCAAAGGGTAAAAACGGGACCCTATTACTAAGATTCCGCTGTCCGTCCGTCTAGACAGACGGAGGGTGACAGCCAGACGGCTGTCACCAGGCTGTATCTTATGAGCCGTAATGGCTAGAACGTTAAAATGTTCACAGATGATGTATTTCTGATGCCGACATAACAAAACAAATTAAGGGCTCTCATACAACAAATCTGATTTTTTAGACGTTCTTAGCTCGATATTAATAACGGCGATGGATAGATACTTGAAATATATATACGGAATATTTTTTTTTGAACATCTTACACACGACCCCAACGCAAAGCTTGTGATATGGCTGCCAGAGACTGATATACTACATATACTTATTTTTAAATACATACTTATATAGATAGAAACTAAATAACACCCAGACACAGCAAACACTTATGTTCATCACATAAATATTTTCCCTGGGTGGGGATCGAACCCACGCCTCTTTGATCCAGAAGTTAGGGTCACTGACAACTGAGCCACCGAGGCAGTCAAATTAAATAAATTAAATTAAACATGCACTTTAAAAATAAATAATTAAATTAAAATAAATATTTAAGGGGGCTCCCCCCTTAAATATCATACAAGTAACGTGATTTTTTGCTCGGTATTAATAACGGCAACAGTAAGATACTTAAAATATTCACAGAATATTACGTTGTAGGCTCCTTCATAAACAAATAATTAAATAAAATATATTAAGGGGGGCTTCCAAATGGTACGGAACCCTTGGTGCGCGAGCGCGACTCGCTCTTGGCCGATTATTTTTACCGAATTTACAAAGGGTGTACTAAGCCTAGAGAGGGTATGAATTACCCACCCTTCGGCTAAATACACCCTTGCGGAATAAACTTGTTTTTAGTTGACTAGTTTTGAATATGACATTTTTGATGATAATTTATTTTATGCAAAAACAAAAATTTAATAACATATACTTACCATTAAAATTAAAAAACATCATACATAATATTATAATATTGTAAGTCGTTGTACATAATCTTAATATGTTTTCTTCATCTATTATCTATTTGTTGTAACTCTACGTTTTATTAAATAATAATATTACAATAAAATATGAGGCTCCTTTTATTTCCTCATAGAGGTGTTGAAAAGTAAAGTGTACCACTCGGGCGCAAAATATATTTTCGGCACGGACGACGTACTTTGAATCCCTCGCTACGTTCACTTGCGCTACGTTAAATAACATATATCATTAAAATTAAAAAACATCATACCTAATATTATAATATTGTAAGTCGTTGTACATAATCTTAATATGTACTAACTATTAAATACATAATTATGTAGATGAATATAATTTACATAATCAATTTTTAATCAGTTTCAGACATCAATCAATCAATTTATTAAATTGATATGAGGTTTAGGCCACGAATGTATTTGTATACACAGTATTTAAGAGCAGCGTAACTTGTTTCCTTAATTGATACAAGCGCAGAGCTGTGCGACGCAGAGTTAAGGGCATCTGTTAACATCAGACGAACGCATAACTTATCTCCCTACTTAATGATATAAAAAAACCTGACCTATACCTACCTAACACAAAATTGACGTATTTTTATAGCGAATAAATCATAATTATCCGTCTTTGGAAAGACATAATCGGTTAGTAAAAAAATGCCACGTCGATGTCTTTTATAGTCCAAGATTTGCTCGACTTTGGATAGCATCACTTTTGTCATGCGAATCACTAGTAGGCAAATCGTCACTTGTTTTTTTTGTGCATTAGTCCGGGTATTGCGGCGTTTCGCCCTGCAAGCGGTTCGGACCGCGAGCGAGGCGAATCGCCCAAGACTCTTTTTGAAGGTCCCCATTCGCCCCCGCGCTTCACCACCTCCGCGCCTGATGGTAAGAACGTTGTGGTATTGTTGTGTACACGCAAACATAGAAGACACCTAATTCACTCTGACTTTGAAAAGCTTCAGAATATATCTCTCCGGAACCAAGAAAGCTGGGAGTGTGCTCAATTCCCTGGCTGTACAAATCAGAAACGTTTTGAGTGAAAATCCACATGATTTGACGTTTGTCGCTGATTTGTCCAATGGCGGATCGAAAGACAAAAAGAGACAACGATACCCGAAACCATATTAGTCGATTGTCTCTTTCTAATGGTCGATGTTTATTATTTATACTCTCGTACTTTACTAAGAGAGGCAAAATATTGCACAACATGTGAAAAAGTTTTGAAATTCGTATGTACTCGTATTTAGGTTTTCCATAGTTTTGCTATGAAACAGGTGCCAATTGTTTATTTGACACAGATAGTGCAAGATATTGTATCTATTATATATTCAGATAAATTATTATGATTAGGTAAACCAAAATAAGGGTACTTTTCCACTTAGCGCAGCGTAGCCAAGTGAAAAAGCACCAGTAAAGCTAAAAATGTATTTTTATATCATCTAACTTATACCGGTTATTTCGTTTTAGTTTACCCATTATACATATAATTATACATACATATAAAATTATATTTCCGTTATGGCTTATGGGATTCAAACCCCACCTATATGCCGCGCCACACAAGTCGGCGGATGTGAAGTTATCAATCCTGACTGAAGCTCTCATAAAGCCGCACGTTGATTGGTTATTGCGCAGCTTGTAGCTAACTTCACTTCCGTCAACTTGTGTGGCGCGGCCTATACCAGCTGGCTTCATGGGATCTAGTTTACATTTTGATAAATGTCTTAATATAGCTTCGCTCGCAGCGCTCGCGCCAAGTGAAGTTAATCTGATTCTGCCCTTTGCCGGAAAATCGTCACACATTTAGAAAAATTGCGATTTTGATTTTACGAGCGTAGTAGTCAGAAGTATGCTACGCTTGCGTAGTAGGTACCTATTTGCATTTTGTTTCTTAAGATAAGCTCAAAAAATGGTATTAAAATAACTTCTTTAAAAAAATGTCTAACGTCAAATCACCGTTCGCGCGTCCTTGATAAGTTTAAGGTTACTTCCTCGGCGTCTAGACTGGTTGCCTTATCGTTTGCTTGGTTACAATAATCTTTATTAAAATAAAATTATCCTAAGTACGAGTATAAGTTACGTACGCTACAAACATCCTAAAGGCGAGTGATGATCATACGTCATGATTAAAATTAAAATCAATCGATAAAACTTGTAATTTTATCTGATAAAATGTATAAATATAAATTCACTCCCGGCCATCTTAATTACTACACTATTATAGCATTTGACAGTTGCATACACTGTATTTTGTAATAATACAAAATTGATTTTGTAATAATATAAAATTGGTTTAAATTGTTCAAAAGTGTTAAAAAAGGAGGGCAATACTCATAAACTAGATCTGGAAAGTACTGTTTAAAACGTTGCTAAAATAAATATAGTAAAAACCGCACATACAAAGTGTATTCTAAAAAAATTAAAACATTTTATGCTCTTTTAAATTTACGTGTAAATTGTAAAATTTAAACTATCGGTATTGCAACCCAAGAGGAAGAAAGTGACTATTATCGACAGTGACTTATTTTTTAAGTCTTATCCAATATAACACAATTAGTACTTATTACTGCATGTAATTTAAATTACATTAATTACTCGTAGTTAAAATGGTTGCGCTCAGAGATGTTCTGTTAGCCGTTATAATTGTGCCGGTGCTGTCTATCCTCGGGTTTACGATATGTTGTGTCCTATGGAACATGATATTAGTAATACGTAAGTTAATTTAATTTTTATAAATTTTACATTTTCATTTCATTATTTTTCATCAGTTTTTATTAAACCGCTTCGCTGGGTTCCCGACCGGTAAACTTAAATTCGAATTAATTGTTCTATTATTTGTTATTTATATCAATAGTTTTGGAGGTAACGTGAAAATGAAATTTCCGTATAAGTTACACCCAAAATTTTGACACATTACCATTGTACAGTTAGATTGACCTAATTGGAAAACGCTCCAATATTGTACCACCTATTTCCTTTTCTGAAATGTGAATCAGATAGAATTTTAAAGCACAATTTTCAAACAGATAGAAAAATTACTATTCCGTTTGTACCAACACAGATTTTTAAGGCAGATTGTCTCTATTAGCGCGCGAAATTCCATTTCTTTTTGGATTTTTTGCCATTTACAGATTCAACTACTTATTGTAAGTTTACGAAAACTCATTTAACGACCATAAATAAGTTGTTTTTCAAGATATATACACTTAAAAACAAAATTAGTGGTCAATTTATGCACGAAAGTGCGTCAACTGATTTTCACCTTAGTTTTGGTTAGTGAATTCTTATGCATAAACATGTCATTTTGGTTTCTAGGTGTATGTACCTCGTTTACACTACCTTTTTATGGCTGCGAAATGAGTCTTTGTAGACTTACAATGAGAAGTTTATCTGTAAATGCTAAAAAATACAAAAAAAAAAATAGATCATTTCGCGCGCCGACCTTACCATACCCAACCATACGTATATAGAGCCCCTGTATATATTAGCCACTAGAGCAAATAAAAAATCCAGAGGGAACGTCGTTGAGCAGTCATGTGAACCCGGTTTTTTATACATGTGTGAGTGCGTCACTGTTGCCCCGCCATAGTTTGACTGACAAGCCAAAGCGTAGTAGGCATAGTTACCTGGATGTGTGTGTAATTGTCTGTACACGGCGAGGCGTAGTTTTGGTTGGCTTCACTTGTTTGTTCACAACATTCTCTCTTGATTTTTTTATTTGCTCTGAGATTAGCCATTGCCAATCTTACCACAAGCTCGACAGTGACCAATTGCTGTCGGAATCGCGATAGTGAGAGAAGGAGATTAAGTTATGTGGAACAAGAGATTAAAGTGATTTAAATTAATCAAGTTAGCGTTATTGAAGTTCCTCTCACTTAGTCATAATTTCTTTAATACTTACTCAGGGTACAATATGCTGCCCGTGATAAAATACTACTGCTTTATTCTCTAAGTGCATAATCTAATATTATCGCCCTGAACTATACCCTGAGCTCTACCTTGGACTTATCTGTAGGTATCATGCATTAGAGTTCCAAACATTGAAATAAAAGAAGCAATATGTTATTCTGAGTTGTAAACTATTTTCGACTCCAAAAACAGAGGTTCTCAATCTGTTTGAAACTGTATTTGCCTTATCAGAAAATATTTAAACACGATTTAAACACTGTTTTACCGTTTTTGTACTGTTAAACATCGTCTAAAGCGTACATAAAACTTTTGTGGTAAGATGGTATGTGTTTTGTTACGTGATTATTCGGTTAATTATGAACCGATTTTGATATACCTTTTATTTTTTTGATAACAGCAAGTCATTTGTGCTGTTTTTTTGCGAAATAGATTTTTTTCTTCTTAATGTTATTATCATAAGTGTAAGTATTACTTAGCGTCCACCACACGTGTTCTCACACACTTCAATACCTAGCACGTTGTCTTACACACTCCTTACAAATTATTTACACATTTCACTTAAGATTTTATCGCCGGTAGATATCATCTAATTGAATTTATTGTGATTGAGTATTATTGCATAAAGCAAAGGGTTTTATAACGGATATGATGATTGCGATAGGTAGATAAAAGGTACACAGTAAAAAGTGTTACTAAGTGCATTAAAATGAAGTTTTATTAAAAATCACTTAGGCATATTTCATGTTCATATTTGATTTATTACGTAAAATAATTTGACTTGAAAATTAATATTTAAATTATTATACTACATTTTTTTCTTACGATATAACCTGCGTAGGTTACTCGACTCTCTTTAGTCTTGCAGACTAGTCGTCACGGAGTATCTCACATACCTAAGTATATTTAGCCCTGATGCCGGGGTACTAGAATACGGCATCGGTATCCCCTGCCTATAGTAAGAGCCTACTAAAAGGGGACCTCTGGGCTCGTGGGTAATCACAGTTGGGGCTCTAGACATCCTCTCAAACGAACCCGAGGAGAACGGCAGCGTGGGTGGCAACGCTGTCGTAGAGGACCGTACAAGCCTGGTTCTACTACCAGATGAGTAGAAACACAGTGCCGTGAGCACCGGTGTGTTCCTTTTGGAGATCCCGGAGCTCCTAAGAAAGCACAAAGGCTGGCCTACGAGGAGGTATTAGTGGGTACAATCCCACATAACCCTACTGCACCCCAAAGCGGTCGGGCATCTTTCGAAGATTTCCACCTAGTAAAAAAAAAGTTAGTAAGTAGATGTTTTTACCGGATACTAATGCAAAACCAATGATCAGCGTTTGAGTAGGTGATTATGGGTGGCATTTTGTGAACCAACCAGCTCTGGTCTTTCGAAACTGATTATCAGAAGCTTAAAGTCAAAACGACCTACTCCCAAAATTTGTTTACCGTTTCATCTCAAATGAGTTAGCTCTTAATTTTGAATACCATCAGCAAGATGGAAAGCAAAATGCCGATGAATAAAACCACCGCGCTTGGCCGATAAGGTCGTAGCGCCAAAAACGTAATAGCAAATCACTGCGCATATTTTTCTATGAAATTAAAAGCAAGCGCTTCAATTATTTTTTATTGAAGTAGATCGCTATATTTTTAGGAACATTTGAAGTAAAAAAAAAATATATATGTCTGGTGATTTATTTTACTGTATGAAATTACTTTTATTCTACAGTTGGAATGTATTTCTTTATTAACTGCAATAAGATACAATACTACTTTATGTGCTAAAACTACCTACACTACTACTATATAGAAAGCAATTGGATCATCCACAGACCCTTGAAGGTCTAAAGATAATACAGTTGGAATATTATACTAAGCAAGATAATATTGTGATCAATACAATATTTAGATAAGACAAATACTAAGCTACCTCAATTCTTTGAAAAAAAATCTTCAGTTCTATTCAATTTGTCAATCCACTTTGTTCGTGAAAATTAAAGGACATGTCCACAAAATGTATGGAGGCTGGTGGTCAAAAATTCTAACCAAAACTTTCGTTACATTTCGAGAAAGTTCATATTTTTTTGAGTCTAATACAACAGTAAAAAACAAAAAAGACCCCTCCGATTTTGTTTTAATTAATTTTGATTTTATTAGAAAAAATAAATATATTTCGCTCAATAGGTAGTTTATCTCTAGCAGCCCTGATTAAGTAACCTCCAAATTGTTAAATAAAAACATTTTTATCAATTAGACACACTCTTTAAGTGATTTTTAGGGTTCCGTACCTCAAAAAGAAAAAACGGAACCCTTATAGGATCACTTTGTTGTCCGTCTGTCCGTCTGTGTGTATGTCAAGACCCTTTATCTCGGGAACGCGTAAAGGTATCGAGTTGAAATTTAAACTATATACGTAAACCTATGAGTTCTGGCAGTTGTGTAAAAGAAAAGCTTGTCAGTTACCGTATAAAAAAGTTAGAGCCGCTTATGTCGTAAAAAACGCATATTTCAAAACTCACAAAAATCAAAACCTACAGGGTACTTCCCGTTGACGTAGAACTATGAAATTTGGCGAAGAGAATTGTCTCAGAGTACACATATAGGAATAAATCTGAAAACTGTACATTTTTATTTAAATCACATAAAAATAGGGCCTCGAAATTCACAAAATATGGGTTCAAAATTCAAAGTGAGTAAATCGTATCGTGTAAGGTATCATATAAAATTACTTCATTAGCACATGCTAAAACAGGTTTTAAACAATATGTTTGTATGGAACTTTCGATGTGTGAGCCTGACTCGCACTTGTCCGGTTTTTTGTCACATTGTACCTACTAACTGGTCACACTGGTAGGTTATAATTTTTAATTTTAGCAAATTAAGACATGAATGTGGAAGAATCAGCTACGAATGCAAGTAAAATAACTATAGAATAGAAGCACTTTATTATTGCTAAACTAGAAAAAATAATAAGCTGTATTGTTATTTTTCACACAATTTATTTTTCGCATTTAAAAAAAATTGGAGGGGTGAAAAAATCAAAATATTTATTTTTGGGAAGCCCATATAACAAGCTTTCAAATGATGTGTATATCATCTTGGTTCGATTTTGCTCTGAATAATATACCACTTGTGGACGTCACCTTTACACTATGTTTGTGCGTGGTCCCTCACCATTACATGACCTCTATACCTATATAATTTGCTCAATAATATAAGTAAGAAAACTAACATAAATTAAGTTTGCCGGACAAATTAATGGTCTCGTGGCACATCTCATTGACCGGACCTTCATAAGCTATACCTCGACACGCTCTTGACCAATTTGGTTTTTACTAGTAAGTCTTGATAGGATTAAGATACTAAACGATCTTGTCAAATATTGGAATCAGCTCATAAATAGCTCGACAGTAAATTTCTCCCACTTTTTGAGGGAAATTATTATTATTTATTAATTAATTATTTTATTTCAGTTCTAAAAACCATACAGAAAATTACTAAAATTACAATAAAATTCAAAAATGTCATCAATAATAAATTAAAAATATAATCACATAAATAATATGAGACATCAGAGACAGACAAATACAGTGACAAATAAATAAACCTCTAATCGAAAATCGCCATCGATCAAAAACTTACTGAAAGTATATATAACTTGTGTATCAAAGTTTCATCAAGGTGCAAAAAATGCGACCTGTAGTGGAAAATCAACATCCGCAGAGGCGAAAGCAAAATCGTCTACTTCAAACGGAGGCCTTTCTCACTTCGTTCGCTCAGTTCAATACAGCTCAACTTGAGTTCATCGCCATTGGTATACTCCCCAGCGTCTATACATCGCCATTGGTATACTCCCCAGCGTCTATATATCGTCATTGGTATACTTCCCAGCGTCTATACAGCGCAATTTATATCTTCTAGCTCATTAGTATTTGCTATATGAATGGTTAAGTGCAATGAACTGTCCAAAAATATCCTAAGTATAACTTTCGTACGCATTAGACGTCCTGAAGGTGAGTGATAAATCCGATTAAAGTAAAATTAGTAATGATATCTGATAAAATGCACATAAATAATAAATCATTTTGAAGCCATCGCAATGTTGTAACTGAGATTCTCTTGTCAGTTGCATGTACACTTTGTTATGTGGAAAAGGGAATAAAAAGTGCAAAAAAGAGGCAGGGAAGGAAATACAAAAAATCTTG
Organism: Hypomecis punctinalis; assembly: GCA_949316475.1. Classification (NCBI taxonomy): domain Eukaryota; kingdom Metazoa; phylum Arthropoda; class Insecta; order Lepidoptera; family Geometridae; genus Hypomecis; species Hypomecis punctinalis. Next base: position 584,534 of record OX438817.1, read on the forward strand.
AGCTTAAAATATTAAAGTGAAATTACGTAACCTTAAAGTACCTAATATTATTAAAATATTGGTGTTAAAAGTGCTATAAATTTACCAATGAAAGAAAATTATCGTTAATTACTTTGTCGTGTGTATTTAATTGTAAACAATATCATATCAAAATATTCATAATGAACATATCGAAGTGAAAAGTGTATATTCCTGAAATAAAATATAAATATTAATCTGAAAGTTAATAAATAATAAGTAAAAATGATAACATTAAAATATGTTCTCATAGCTGCCATTATGGTGCTCGGTATCACGATGTCCTGCATTTTATGGAACATGTTAGTCATTATACGTAAGTTATTGAATAATTCTATAACATTAAACATCTAAGTAGTAAGAAATTTGAAAATATCACTGAAAAGGCTATATATATAATATAAATATTTTTGGGACATCTTACACACGGCCTCTGACCCCAAACTAAGCAAAGCTTGTGATATGGCTGCCAGAGACTAATATACTACATATACTTATTTTTAAATACATACTTATTTATGTATAGATAGTAACTAAATAACACCCAGACATAGTGGAAACATTTATGTTCATCACATAAATATTTGCCCTGGGTGGGGATCGAAGCCACGCCTCTTTGATCCAGAAGTTAGGGACACTAACCACTGAGCCACCGAAGCAGTGCGAGTTATGTACGAGCTAAGTAGCTATGTATACAGAGAAGTAAGCGGCGATGGACAAATACAATTAAATTGTGTTAATAATGATTTCAATTATAATTAAAATAAATAAATATTAATAAAAAAAATACCGCGAAATTAGTTCATTGTCAAATTTATAAGCACAACTTTTCAGAATTCTACTTTTCTTCTAACAACGCCATCTTTTGGCGTTTACTTATCAAGAGGCCGGAAGTGTTTAGTCTTAATGCCAAATCAGTTCCACTTGAGCATTTTAAACAAAAATTAAAGAAGGTTCTCAGATCGACTGTGTATTTTTGTATTTATTTTACACGATTACTCCGCCAGTTATGAACCGATTTTGATTCTTTTTTTGGTAGGTAGAAATAATCATCAAAATCGCTTCATAGTATCAACAAACAAAAAAAAAATATAACATAGTCCAATTGAGAACGTTCTTTTTAACACGCTTCTATTAATTTCATCTGTATTTTTTAATCAACCCCTTTGAGCTCGATTTTGACCTACTTACTAAGAGCGATCAGATTTTCTTCAAACTTTGACTCCTAAGCGTGTTTTTTAGTTTATTTTAAACATATTTAAATTATTTAAAGTCGGTTGAACATGCAATGACGTATACGATGCATTGTTTTTGAATAGATATCACCTACTGTCACCTGTATGACTGATTACAAACTCTTTGTGACTAAATTCTTTTTTTTTTTTTATAACTTATAAGCCTGGGTTTAAAAGAATGCAGCTATGCAATAAGATCCAATTTCAAACACAATAATACGTCTCGTAGGTAGAACTCTTTGGCTATTACTGCAGTAGATACTATCAACTATTCTGTGCTATTACTTCATTGGGTAAGGGCGTACGCAGGATTGAGCATTGTTACAAAAAAATGTTTAATCTTTTATCACAGTTTAAAATATCTTCTTAACTTCCGTGACAGTGTTTTAAAAAAATCTCATTATGAATTCAAATTAGATTTTACTAAAAAAAACATCGATAAGTCTACGTGCTCGATACGCTCGCGCTTAGTATGAATTTGTTCGCTTCACTTCACTTCGATTGCCGGTTCCTAAAACACATGTGAGTTATTATTTTTAATAATAGTCTAACCATGAATTGACTCTTTCTAATTATTTTTGTATGTAATGAAATTAAAGAGCAGTAGTCTAATTTTCTGTCTGTAATTTCTTTCCTAATTAAATGGTTTAGATCAACTCTTGGTAATAGTGCACTCATTTTAAAACTACAATTTTAAAGGCACAAAATTGTTATTTTTTATTTGACTAGGTATTCGCTCAGACCAAATAAAAAAATCAAGACAGAATGTTGTGAACAAACAAGTGAGGCCGACCAAAACTACGCCTCGCCGTGTACAGAAAATTTACACACACATCAACGTACAAGGAAACGACGCCTTGGCTTGACAGTCGAACTATGGCGGCGCAACAGCGACGCACTCACACATGTATAAAAAACCGGCTTCACTTAACTGTTCAACGACGTTCCCTCTTGATTTTTTTATTTGCTCTGAGGGTATTCGATGTATTTTGATTTGATTTTGAGTTTGAAAATTCGAAATGTTGATGACTAAATGCCACAAATTCCAATCCCTATTAGTGGACTTACGAGGTGTTAGTCCGACCGATAGGCATAGAGAGTTAAATAGGCAGTAGGCAGGCGCCTTTACAATGTCACCGGATCAAGTCACTTACTCACTGTTCTGACCCCGAGTTCAACAAGTGAACAAGTGTCCCTATTCTTTCTCTACTATTATATTACGTTTATTTAAAGTGACAAAGACGGATACAAAAATTATCAGTGACTTCACGTTATTACAAAATTAAAAATTGTTATAAACAAAACTCAAGTCATAATGATTGTAATTGAACTTCTCCAGAACGGTTTGACCGGTGTTTTTATTGTTTATTTTTTTAAATCCCTTGGTAAAGGGGGGTCGTTTCTAAAAGTGTTTTATGTGGGGAAAACAGCGTTTGCTGGGTCAGCTAGTCATAGGCACGATGACTGAGTAATAAAATCATTATTATAATTAATCCGTGAGTTAGATTATCAAATAATATTCGACACGTTTTTTCTTCTATCAATCAAATAATTAATGACAAAGATAAACCTTATCAAAGTTTGGGAGTGGGGTCGTGACGTCCCGTCTCTTACAGAAGTCTATACATTCGTATGGCACTTGTGACGTCACGCGAAACTTTAGCGGGCTATATTTTCATCAATTTTTGTTTAATTAGCAAAAGAAAAAATACGTGTTTAATATTTTTTGATAGTCTATCTTACGGACTAATTATATTTATTTAGTCATCATGCCTATTATAAAATCTAATTCAATTTTAATTAAAATGTTCCATATGACTAATCAATCAGAATCGCTTTTAGCGATAAGACCGCCTTTTGTACCATTCTTCTGTCATTTTTTCTTCTTCTTCTGTTTTACTACTTGTAATAAAGTGTTCTTGTATTGTTGTATTGTAATAGTTAATGACCACTCATGACGCTCAGAAGGACGGTGCATTTTATAGCGTTGTAGGAGAATCATGTTGAACAACAACTAGTGCAGCGTAGGACGTCCACCCACAAGGTGGAGAGATGGCCTCAGTAAGACTGAAGTGGCCTAGGGAGGCGGAGAAGGAGGGAGGCCTATATCTAGCAATTAATGGCATATAGCTGCATTTCAACGATGGGCTAGTGACAAATTTAATGCAATATTTTATTGTAATACTATAATATCTTTATCACAAGTGTACCGTTTGGTCGTGTTCTAGTTTATTTTGTTTATGTTTGCATGATATTCTAATTAATCCTGCGTAATAATTGTGTAATAATTAATAGTGCGTTTCTTTGTTGGTTTGTTACTCTTTCACGCGGCAACAGAGCGATGTTTTTTTTTGCAAATTTGATTCGGTCGAGACATGGGCTGTGCTCGAGTCTCTCCAACGATGCCGTAATTGATTATCGGTACATCGAAGTGTTGTAGTGTTTGTATAATAACGCCACTATGTCGGTCCGAGTACAGGAAGAGAGCTCCAAGGCGATCCATTTAAAAAGAGGCGTAAGACAGGGAGACGTAATTTCTCCGAAACTGTTTACGACTACTTTGGAGAACGCCTTAAAGCTCCTGGAATGGAAAGGATTCGGCATCAATATCAATGGCGAATACCTCACCCACCTTCGGTTTGCCGACGATATAGTAGTCATGGCACAATCGATGGAAGAGCTCGGCACGATGCTCGAAGGCCTCAATCGGGTTTCTCAACAGGTGGGTCTTAAGATGAACATGGACAAGACGAAAGTCATGTGTAATTCCCATGTTTTACCCACCCCGATTTCTGTTGGAAACTCGGTTCCTGAAGTCGTTGACTCGTACGTCTACCTAGGACAAGTAGTTCAGTTAGGTAGGTCCGACTTCAACAAAGAGGCCAATCGCTGAATCCAATATGGATGGGCAGCTTTCGGAAAATTGCGTAGCGTCTTCTCGTCCGACATACCTCAGTGCCTCAAGACGAACGTTTTCGACCAGTGTGTGTTGCCAGTGATGACTTATGGCACAGAAACGTGGTCTCTCACTATGGGCCTTATCAGTAAGCTCCAAGTAGCCCAACGAGCTATGGAGAGGGCTATGCTCGGAGTCTCTCTGCGGGATCGAATCAGGAATGAGGAGATCCGTAGAAGAACCAAGGTTACCGACATAGCCCAACGGATTAGCAAGTTGAAATGGCAATGGGCAGGGCACATAGCGCGGAGGACTGATGACCGGTGGAGTCGAAAAGTTCTCGAGTGGAGACCACGTACCGGCAGCGTAGGACGTCCACCCACAAGGTGGAAGGATGACCTCATTAAGACCGCAGGATCGCGCTGGATGCAAGCCGCTTCCAACCGGTCTTATTGGAGATCCATAGGGGAGGCCTATGTCCAGCAGAGGGCGTCCTTTGGCTGATGGATGGAATTCAAAGGGCTATATGCCCGTGAGCAAAAATTAGTGTCTCAATAAATTAACTTACTTAGTAGGTATAATGAAATTGCTATTCGTACCTGAATGTGTCTCATTTACTATTTCAATAATATTTATAAACAAATAAAATAATAAGATAAAAATATTATTTGGTCTCATACTGGTACATGTCATAATTTTACATAATGATTTTAAGTTAGTACCTATTTGAAGATTAAAATTAAAAGTTAATCATCTTACAGTGTTGCCACATAGGTACTTACCTAATTGAAAAATAATAGCACCATAAATCATTAGGTAGGTATATAAGTACATGTTTAGTGGGTTCCAGAAAAATAAAACTAAAACCCAGTAGGTTTTAATAGTTGACGTATGTACCTACGTTGATGGTTGTATCAGCATTGTCCATTATATGTCCATTGCCCAATGGGCATAGCTTAGAGCGTATTGTCGTTTTTCGTGCTTGATACCTTAAATTAAAAAAATAAAATAAACCGCTGAGTCAACCCACATAAATTTTTCAATAAGTAGTCAAGGCAGGTACATATCTTGTTCCGATTCTAATTTCACTTATTTATGTACTTTTCTGCCCGATAAGCCGATAGCATATCGATGGCTACGTAGTGTTTTATCAAAAACTGCTTAGTGTTGTGACAAAATGAAAATGGACACGCCGTCTCTGGTTTTGGCGATTTTATTTGTTATTATGTGTTTTGGTTTATTCTGGTGTTGGTTTTGCTTCGGGAACTGTGTGAAAAGACGTAAGTTATTTTTATAAATTAAAAAATCAGCTGCTCCATACATTTTGTGTACTTATAGTTAATTAATTTTGTGTACGGATGCTTGTTCTTTTTTGTATTTTTCGCCCATTTTTCTTTGAGATTTTGTAGTTAGTCCCATAGTAAAAGTTATTTAAGACGATTCTCGCATTATGATTATTTATCTCTAAAAGTATCTGTACTTTGCAAAGCAACATTGTATAGTGTATACAGTATGAAAAGTGTTTTTATTTCAATGCGGGATTTGCCTGTAGACGACATATACATTATATCAAATCAATATACTTTAACTTATCATTATGAACAACTTTTACCACGGGACCAACCCGGGTAACCCAATTAAATCAACTATTTCGTAATATTCAAAAAATTGTTTTCTTAAAACAACTAGTAGGTATTGTACATCTATGTATATTGTATACCTACCTTATGACAAACACTTCTGTAAATTCCTATATAGTAAGTGAATATTTAACAGACAAGTTATTTTAATTTTTTTATATACCTATTTTTGAGATTATCTCGACTCACAATGAGTCAAGAAAAAAACCAATTCGGTTCTGGTGCATTTGTACTATTGTGAAGAATTTATAGACATATGGCTCCATCTAGTGGCGTAGTCGTAAAACATTACGGCATGTAAAATCATCTTATCACATTAATCTTTTTGTTTATTTTGATACCGCGATTTGAATGAGATCTCTCGATGTAGTATAATAAATCTAGATGGCGTTAGTAGTTCAAACAAGTAAACAAAAAAAAATAATATTCTGAACTAATCGAAAATAGGTTTAGTTTTAGCATAATATTTTGGTTTAGTTCCAATTTTTTGTTGTGTTTTGCTCGTAAGTGAACTTTCCAAACTTGTAAATTAAACAACTTGTTTGTTTTTTAAATAAATCTAAGCAAATTAAATTAATAATTGCTGTTTAACTTAAATAAGGAAAAAAATGTAATAAATTATAATATGAAAAAAACTAATACAACATAGAAATGTAACACTGAATCTAAGGACCCAACAATAACAAATAAATAAGTAATATCAAAGTGCACAACCGTTCTTACTGCTAGTCTTTTTCAGTTTTCTAATAAATTTGTTTTCGCGCTTTAATATAATTACTTATTAGTACACTAACTGATATAAAATAAAGAATTTTGTCTAATGACAACACTGCAATGTATATCTACTAAGATAATGCATTTGCGTTGTCAGTTTTAAAACTAGGAGTCCAATATATTATTGCGGCCCCAATATTTTAAATCGACATATCAGTAAAAACCCGGTTTCCATCGCAAAAGTAATTAATTCTTATCGATACTAGATATCAGTATTATCGATTATATACCTTGTAGTTGTGACGTAGAAAATACCGAAAAAGCAAACACACGATACTGATCAATTTTTCGGCGAATACTCTTTTTGAACGCTCGTTCTTTTTATTTATTTATATTATATCTAGGTATAATGTAGTTAGTTCAATATATTTTTAACATCTCAGAACTATAGTATACTAATATATTTGAGTAAATTGATACGGGTTCTAGTGTACCTATATATTGTATTTACTGTAGTGTTTTGGAAATGGATTTGTTAGGAGCGCTGATTTTGATGGTCGTCAACATTGCTGTTTTTTGGATAATTTATATTGGATTTGTGAAATATTTTGGTAAGTTCTTTGTTATAGGTTCTTTGTTTTTACCGTTTAGCTATTTCAAAGGACTTTTAAAGTCCTCAAACTAAATTAGCTATGGTGGATTATCTCTAAGACTTACTTACTTTATTTTTGTTTATGCTTTAAGACGCATACTAGAGATTGGAGTTATTTTTGTGCACTCTTTATCCATAATATAAAAATCGTGTATCTTTCAGCGCAGTCACTGGTACACGTATGTAGCCAAAAGTATTAACTTTTTATTCCAGGAAATACTTACTTACTTAACGAAGTGTTTATCGAGTTATCTTATTATCAGATAAAGTGACATCGCATTTTTAGTAAAATAGTGTTGGGTTTCTTTATTAAAACTTTACCTCAAAATATTGCCGCAATTGTCAAAATATGACTTATATTTATCTTGATTCTTCTTTCCATGCTTGGCGTTTCATTAATTTAAGCAAGTTTCAAGTTTTCATCATAATAAATAAGTAGAAAGAATTACAAAACGACTGCAATATGAATAGTATACGTATATATCATTAAATCAGATTTGTATTTTGTAACTCCGCACAGCTTTTTTAAAGGTTTAGTCAATATTGGATATTGCGCAGCTTGTAGCTAACTTCACACCCGCCGTCTTATATGATTCGGCCTATACAGCTGATGGAAATCTAATCATAGAATTAAATTATGTCACCGATGTTGTAATTATATACACAATATACATATCTAAACCTCATAGGAAATTTGATGACGTGGTTTTTATTGAGCAATAGATACTATGTGTCACTGTACGAAATGCATTTAGCGTTGCTCATAGCACAAAACCTTAATCTAACATCCAATTAAAATACTAAATCGATTCTATTTATATATTCTAGAACGTATAAACAAACTCAGTACATTTGGTTGGCATTAAGCACTGACAACCTTACTGCCTAACTGATAACATGAGGCTTTTATCGATAAAGCTCATAAATCCGCGTATCTCTCCGATAAAAAAAACCTTATCAACATCAGACATATAATTAATATTAAAATCAGTAACACTCTGCCCTTTGTTTGTCCGTGCGTTTTCATATTTACTACTTTTATAAAGTGAAAGTTTTGTAAAATATTTTAGCGAGAGTGTGCTAAAGTCGTTAATAATGTTTGGCGGGGGATATGTTTCGCCCGCGTTTTTCTTTTGGGTGTTGTTTTTGGTGACCCTTATGTTGGTGTATGCATGTAAAATTTGCCGTGAGTTATATTTTAATATCTAGACAGTGCTTTATATATGTTTTATTTAGATGTGGTTATATTTGTCAATTAATTATAAAATCATTCACACATAGATAAATAAATTCATTATGTTTGAATGAATTTATGTGTAAGTAGTACCTAATCTTGGATAAAAAAAGCTTGTTGAAATATAATTGTAAGGTATATTTCCATTAAAAGTTACTTCAAAATCTTTAAATATTTATCATACTAGGTATGCCGATTAGTTGACGTCATTTATAATATCAGATAAACATGTAAATATTTTCACAATGACAAATCTGCTAGTTTCTAGAACAAGTGCTGCCCTCTATACATCACTTTGTACTTTACTTGTACGGCCTTCTGTAAAAGTTTTGTTCAACAAGTTGTATAGATGGCGCCACTTGTATCAAGTTACTATACTGTTTGAGCTCTCGTAACAATGATGTACTTATGAAATGACTGTGAGCTCCAAAAGTTTAGAGAGATTTTAGATGTAATTTTACTTATTTGTAATTTTTTGACATGTAACTCTATTGTTATCAATAAATGAGTAATGACTATACTTACATATAAAAATTGAATCACACAAAATGTTCGATGCACATCTCATCATAGATTACTTATTTGTATGTTTTAAATAAATATTAATCTTACTGAATTGATTCCATTGCACCAAAGATGTAAGTCTTATCTGCGAGGGCACTTTTTATAAGATAATCTGTAAGATAAAATTACTCTCATGTTTTACAGCTACAAGAGATATCTTATACCTACCTGAATAAAAAATCCTGACAACTTTTGTCAGGACAGTTTATGGACAAAACGACACAGCGCTTCTAATTTAAGCCATCGCAATATCTTATTTAATCTCAGGGTGGTTATTTTGTGATAAAAAGTGACATTTTGCTAATGGCTAGTGGCTACCTGATAGCAAAATCAGCCGAGCCGGCTTAATTCATAATTCATTTATTCTGCTTCCATAAAGTACATGATGTTTAGTTGTTTAGGCAGTTAGCCTGTCTCGAGTCTAGACCACAACAACACAATCATTACAGGATCAAACCAAATTATGGTTCACATCTATCACGAGAACCTGTTTCACTCTAATTTGATACTACTTTATGTGATAGGTCTCTTTGCGACCCAAAATTTGGCAAGAGCATTGTTTGTATTTGATGTTTACTTCCTTTTTTCAAAGCTTCATTAAAAAGTTCTTGTACAAAATTTACAGTGGATATTCTACGATAAAATTATGATAATGCTGAACATAGATCTCTCAATTAGATTTGCAATCAGACTGGTAAAAGCTAGGATTATGTAAAGGGTTAAAGCTAATTTTCATTCCGCGCGATTTAGTAATGATTTTCATATCTATACCAATATTATATAGAGGAAAGATTTGATTGTTTGCATCGAATGGACTCAGAAACTACTGAACTGATTTGAAAAAATTCACTGCTTAAAAGCTACACTATCCCCAGTGAACATAGGCTATATCATATTTTTTTTTAAATTAGGGGTCCTTACTATTTGTCTTCTTTAGCCAATCGTACCCAGGCGAAGCCGGGACGGGAAGCTAGTTAGAGATGTTTAGCAATCTTTAACACAAACGTATATAAATTCTCATATAGGTACTTTGTTTTCGTCGATTTGATAAGCTATTTCTTATTTTGTTATCTATCATCATTCATCTGAAGTCAGACCAAGTCAGTATCAGGTGCAATCTCTCATACATTCTTATTACAGAGTTTTAAGTTTTGTGTTGATGTGTGAGCTTATCGTGTAAAATAGCAAAACTGAATTCAAAATGAGTGCTACATTTCATCTACTGATCATTTCTGGGTCAAAATTTTCAAACTGATTTTTGCAATCATTATATTTGCTACGTCTAACTTTATAGCTTCAATCACATTATTGTTTAAAATTTAAACAATAGTTTAGTGATCAATAGTGTTTTCTCAAAAATTTAAGCTAACTTTTATCGTGAAAGTTTAAAGTTTAAAACAAAATGGCGCCCTGGAATGAAGAAACATTAGATGTATCAGCTCGAAACCCTTGGTTCTTGTCCACTGCCCAAGTGGTGTACGTGACCATAATGGCCGTCTTGGTCATGTCTTTTTTCGTAGTGTGCTTGAGGATGATGCGTATAAGTATGTAATCAGTTTTATAATTATCTTCGTCGATTTCTTGTGTGTGAGTTTACTTTTCTTCTTATCTATTTGTTTTGTTGATTCTGTTGACTGTGTATTAGTTATCGGCTTCTGGTATTATCAGACTAAATCTTTATTTGTTTTGCGAATTTGTTAGTATCTCAGCTTCTTTTTCAATTCTTTTTTAAAATAATTGAAATTTGCATAATATTTTCTAAGGAAATGCATAAATATTTTTCGTATGAGTATTTTCTTAAACAATAATATCTTTTTGGACACTTGAAGGTGTTTTTTTATTCAAAATTATTATTATGCTCAACCGTGTCACTTTTTACTGTTGGATACCTGTCTAGATATTTTATAAAATTGATGTTTTCTTTATTAAGTGCTGCCATCTATTAATATTAAAGTTTAGGTATAAGAGTAACTAAGCAAGGTACCTAAAGTTTCTGTAAGATCAAATTTATCAGGCATATAATTATTGTAATAGATGTCGCCACTTGTTTCAAAATAGTTGTTAAAACTATTTATATAGATTTCTTATCATACATTATCATACGAGTTTGAAGTTTTTTCCGCGTCATATATAGTTTTATAAATCTTTCTCAGTCTCATATAAAATAATCTATAGATAAAATGAGTACTTGTGTTTTTACAGCCACGAAAATTCTGATAATCTTTATTACATTGGAATAAAGTCTTTTATGCTTTGTTTTTGTCGAATTTATCTGCATATTTTTTACAGTTTCTCTGTCATCATTCATCTCACGTCAAGCCTTTGGGTTTAGAGATACAATCCTTCATGTATTTCTATTATAGTGCTAAAAGATTTGTTTCCAGATGTAAATCAGTAAATTCTGCCGTGACTGGAATACTTTTACGTGAAAATAATATTAAATAACAATTATATAATTAATTTTACATTCCGATCGTTTTCTGAGTTTGAGTAACATTGACCGTAAAGTTTTGTTAATCGTAATTGCTACTCCAAATAAAATTGTGACTCAAAAGTGGAAAAAAAAAATTTTAATTCTAAAAAATCAAATCACATTTTTGTTTAAAAACTAAACAATCATTAAGTGATTATTTTTAAATAAGTGACATCAAGAAGTTTAAGCTTACTTTCTTCAAGAAAGTTCAAAGTTTACAACAAGATGTCTCCGTGGGAAGAATCTTGGGAAGAGACGACAGACGAAGTACCACGGAACCCATCGTTTATATCTGTGGCCCATGTCGCGTACTTGTCGATATTCATGACTATTCTGGTTATGTCATTTGTGATAATGTGCATGAAGATGATGCATATACGTACGTACTATACCTATAATTTATTTATTCTCTACAATGCGCAGTGCATCTATTAACTACATCAAAATTGACATATTTTGTGTTTTTGATATTTCTTTTTCCTTTTTCAGGTCCCCATTGTTTTTTTTTTCATCATATGTCAAAGTTTAATTTATATAATTCTATTGTCTGGTTTCTCTTTTCGATATCGTCATCACACTTAAGTAACTTCCATGATTACAGTATTCGATTTTAGCTTCTGGGATTATCCTATTCAGTTGGCATGTTCGTTTCTTTTTGTGGTTTTGATTTTTTTTGTTACAAAAAGTGTAACTACTGTTAAAAATTTAGGTTCGTTCTTTTTTTACTTTTTGAAGATTTGGTTAATCTACATCTTCTTCTTCAATCACACCCAAACATAAGTTGATATCTCGTTTAGTAAATTTGACTTTGGTTAAATTTGGACTTTGAAGCCACTCCTTTATCTTAATGACATACCATACCTATAAGGCCCGATTTTAGAGGCGCTATCGTTATGATAATAGCAATTTAGAGTAGCCCTGTGTCTTTTTCACTGTATACAATTGATTGAGTGAAGAGTATTTTACGTTGCTATTAAATTTACGATAGCGCCTTTAAAATTGGGCCTATAATGTCTATCCTTCTCAATTTGTTGTTCTTTTCACACGACTGCCAAGAAGGCTATTTATTTTTAATCGCTTGCTTACAAATTTGGTTTATTGTAATATTTGTTAGATAACCGATATTTCGCAACCATAAAAAACTGTTACAAAGAACTGAAGTATTTTCTCAAAATTTCCTAATCTCTGAGATGATACTGTCAGATAATCTGAGATAGAGATATCACATCAAACATTTCGACTCAAACATTTTCCATTTCTATCCAACATGTGTCTGTTATACAAGAAAAGTAATATGGTTAATTCAAAATGTTTTCTTTGGTGAAAAAAATATCAGAAAACAAGCGTGAAAGTGTAGTGAGTAGAACAGTGTTAACGAACCCCTAAAAGCCAGTAGATTTGTAGTCTTATAGACATTCCAATAATTTGTAAAATCAAATTATTTGTGAGTGGTGGCGAGCGAAATAACTCCACTAGTTTGTTTGTTAAAAGCAAATCAGTTTGGAGATGGAATTGAGTTACTTTCAACATTAATTCAGAGTTAATTAAGAGTACATAAATCAGCCGTTAAGTTAATAGCAGAAGATAAAACAGTAAAGATGGCTCCTATGTACGGATCTCCGAACTATGACTTCCAAGACATTTCCATCGATTTTGAAGACCACTGGATTGGAGAGACTGAAGATGACCAAGGCTCACAGCCAGCTGGGCTGACTGAAATGGCTTTTTGGTACATGATGGTCCTCATAGGAATGCTGCTACTGTGGCTTTTCATATTCTTTATCCTAAGGATCGTATCGCTGAGTATGTACTCGCAGTTTATCATATCACATGACTGGTTTATCATATAGAGTAGATACTGTGTGAAGAGTTTCATATTATGCTTTTAATGTGTTTCGTCAATCTACGTTTTTACGTCAATGCGTTTATAAGTACCCTATATTATGTAGTTGTATACCTACATAGATCTGTGGGTGTGATATGAGTACATTTTTTTTTATTTGTATAGATTTGCGTTTGACTAAGCAGATATGCCATCAAGGGTAGCACGCTTATCTAGAATTTACTCGGGATTTGAAGACAACCACGTTATACTTTAGCGGGAAGACAGACCCAGGTAGAGCGTTCCACATTCTGGCTGTTCGTATGAGGTGTGAGGATTTAAAACGCTTGGTTCTAACTAGCGGAATGTCCACCACAAAGCCTTGGTCGCATCAGTCTAGCCGAACGATAGGAGAAAGGGGCAGGCATCATATTTAGTATCTTTTTGGTTATAGTCTGTTTCTTAATGATAATTGTCTCTATATAGTACCTTTTCACTGCCAAGTCAGGCTCCTATTCCACCGAATTACTCAGAAGGATGTTCTCAATTTGAATATACCTATGTTTTTGTAAGTATGTTACGCGATTATTCCGCCACTTCTAAACCAATTTTGATGATTCTCTTTCGTTTGCTAGATCAACTTTAGATGTAGTTTAGTTTAAATTTTAACGGAATCGTTTTAGTTATTTTTGAAAATTATATAAGGAGGTTACAATGATGGGAATCGGTTGTGCCATTATTGGCGAAAAATAACTACTCTCTCTCTCTCTCTCTCTGTTTGTTTATAGTTTTTTTGCCTGCATTTTCCCATTGCTGCTGGGCAAAGGTCCCTTCCCTTCTTCCAGATTTCCTTTGTTTAGATTGTATTTAAATATTTATCAAATTCTTTTTGTTATTAATATGATAGCATAATTTTTGTAGCTAGAGTTAATCATCAAGATTTGTTTAGATTAAGTCGTCGTCTTTGATTGATTTTGTTATTACATCATTCTTTTATGAATGTCTAACTTTGTAATCTATATCGGAATTATAATTATAATTATGTATTATTATCTTGCTAATTATTTTCAAGTTTCAAAAATGTCTTACAATAATTATTTAGCAGATTTTGTTACTCAACGGGAATTTCAGCTTTAATTTCGAAATACGAGGTGTTTGCCTTTAAATACTATGGACATACTCTAATATATCTTGTCACTCATTACTACGCCCAACTTTTACTATAGAACCTACCCTGAAATCACGTATATAAACATCAGCTAGTATAAGACACTCATTACCAAAAGTGAACACCATTTCGTAAACATCAAAATTGTAACATTGATTCGTCTATGCATCTCCCTAGTTATGATTTGATCTCGTAGAAAGGCTCTTATAAAGAGCTTATAAAAAGTGGGCCTTTGTGTATGTGAAGAGGGAAAAACCACATTGTTGTGCCATAAATCATCACTGGTGACTCAACTGGTTGAATCTTTGGACCTTTGAAATGTATTTGATTAGAATAATCTGAATATTTACTTTAACTATGCATTTTGTGACTAAGAACACATCAAACAATTTAGATAAACCAAATTATAAAATCATTAAAATTCAATCAACAGGAAAACTATCAGTCCAAACTTTAGATAGATTCGAACAAATTCAGACTATTGACGTATTTTGTATAATAAAAGTAATAAGTTATAAAATAATCTGAATATATAATCCCTTTGAAGATTACTTGTCAAGGGGGTATAAATGTATCAGTTTTATTTATCCATTTACAGCGCTTTATCTACATAAAAGATAACGTGTTTGCTTAATTTCTTCATTTACTATTAACAATGCACGATTATCATCGGCATTGATCAGTCGTCAGTGCAT
Source organism: Hypomecis punctinalis (assembly GCA_949316475.1). Lineage (NCBI taxonomy): Eukaryota > Metazoa > Arthropoda > Insecta > Lepidoptera > Geometridae > Hypomecis > Hypomecis punctinalis. The sequence goes on from OX438817.1 coordinate 599,645, forward strand.
TTTATAACATTCTTTAGTGTTGATAAAAACAAAAATAAGTGACTTTTTACAGTTGAAATATAATTGAAAAAACATATTTTCATAAAACAGTGAGCAATAACGTGAAGTGTTATATTGTAGCGTCGTTTCGTTGACAAAATAACTGCTATTAAGAACATTGGCGTTATTTTTAATAACTGTTATTGAAAATAACTGAAATAGCTGTTTCATAAATTGTTTCCATAAAGTTAAATACGGAATACATGATATGTGATGTGAAGTAAAAATGTTAGAAACGTGAACACAAGTTGTTTCAAAGATCTCGATAACACTTTTCTAGCAGTTAAAATAATATAGATATGTACTTAGTAGTTGAAGTAGAAAATTTTAATATGGAATCTCAAGTTGTAACCGAATCTAATACTTTAGACCAAGAAATTCATGATAGTGATGCGTTATCACATTTGATTTGGACGGCACTTAGTACGAGTACAGCCTTCGTTATATTAATTTTCATTGTTACGTGTGTACGGGTACTTGTTATAGGTAAATATTAATTATATCATATATATAATTAAATATAAATTATTTATAATATTACAAAGAAAAACATATTAATATTTAATTATTAACTATTTTATCGTTCCTTGTTACCTGTTATATAAGGTTTTGCTTTGCAAAGTATAGATACTTTCAGAGAAGTAATTATATAGGTACTCAACATTATGAACAAATTTTACTCTTAAACCGCATAAACTGCAGATTTCCTATAAAAACTTTCATCGCTTTTCATCAAAATATATGGAATAGCCTTCGATCAAATATATACAGAGTCACAATCGTACAAAAAAGTGTCCGAACCAAAACCCTGCCCAAGCTACGTAGTGGGCAGGTCTAGTTAGTCGTAAGGCGATTGCAAACCGACCACAACGCCGCGCGATGCGAAAGTGCTCGGTTACAAGCACTCATAGGTGACATAACGTCGAAATTCGAGAAAACGGGTCATTGGGAATTATTTAATGTAAATATCTAAGTCGGTATGTATGACGGCGCTCGGACATTTTTTACTACTTTTGCTTAGGGACTGTGGCTCTGTAGATATTTGCTCGAGGGGAATAGGGAACTGTTTTTCGCATTTGTTATTTTTGTTTGTTTTGCGTTATTGGTTCTGAATTAAAAATTGTTCGTAATTGTCTCAGTGTAGTGTCTTACTGATGAAAACCATTCTCTTTTCATTACAAAAAATAACCGGACAAGTGCGAGTCAGGCTCGCACATCGAGGGTTCCGTACAAACATATAGATAATATAATTAAAAACTTGTTTTAGCATGTGCTAATGAAGTTCTTTTATATGATACCTTACATGATACGAAATACTCACTTTGAATTTTGAGGCCCTATTTTTCTAAGATTTAAATAAAAATGTACAGTTTTCAGATTTATTTCAATACATATATGTACTCTGAGACAATGCTTCTCGCCAAATTTCATAGTTCTATGTCAACAGGGAGTACCCAGTAGGTTTTGATTTTTGTGAGTGTCGAAATATGCGGTTTTTTACGACATAAACGACATTTGAGTTACGGAACCCTAAAAAAACAATCTCGCTGCTTAATTAAAAAAACATTTGAAAATAGATTATGATATAGCTGAATGCACTACACTATCCACGACGGTGTTACTCGCTTGGCATCATTTATTATCATCTTCTTAAGAATTATAATATTAGTTGTAGCATTTCGGAGGGCCGAAGGTACCGTAAAGTTCTCGAATGGACATCACGAACCAGCAAGCGTAGCGTAGGACGTCCACCGACCAGGTGGACTGACGATATAATTAAGATCGCACGAACTTGCTTGATGCATGATAGATCAGTATATTGCTGCACTAGGCCTGCATAGAGGTGGCCTATGTGTAGCAGTGGACGTCTTACAGCTGATAGATGGATGGATGTAGTCCTACTGCTAGTCGCTTTTTGAGTAGACATGTTAATTTGCGAGGTATCACATTTATTAAAATTTGAACAGACCAGACTTTTATATTTTTACTAAGCCACTTGGTGCTAGTTCCGTTTGTACTATTATCTTATCAAAGTATTAGAAATAGATTAAAGAGTCATAGACTAAACATAAACTAGTACTTATTTGAAATGATAATGCGGTCCAAACGATTTCTTACACAAATGAAAAGTAATTCAGTTAAGTATTTAAAATTTTGCAACCAGGCCAATTGAAGATTTGAGAATGCCAATTATATGCATATTCACATATCTATCACAGTCATAATTTGGCTGCATATTTCCATTATTTTCTAAATTCAAATGTTCGCCATGAAGTGAAAAAATCTTAGATTAATCTAAAATATTTATATGTAGGCATTTCAATGTAAAGATTAATATCAGCGAAGCACTTATATTGATAACATTAATAATATCTTTTATCAGTTCATTTTGCTGCTTCGATTGTGTGGGTTATTTGCTTTGCAACAATAATTATGTACTTGATATTGACCATATATTTAAATAGAAAAAGAAATAATATAATTATCTGTGAAGCCCTTCAAAATATTTACAATACAATAAAAGTTTCAAATTGATTTTTTTTTAACAACAATGGTGTGTCAATTAATTAGCAAAAATATTCTTTGAAACTTACTTTCAGGAATAATTAAAAACTCATAAACATTACACATACTCACGCACACACACACATACACACACACACACACACACACACTCACACACACACACACACACACACACACACACACACACACACACACACACACACACACACACACACACACACACACACACACACACACACACACACACACACACATACACTATATTTCGCTGTTATAGCCTTAACCACTAATATTTTTTATCTTCATAATAGAGACGTAAAAAAAAATATAGCTTTAAAAATATACAGGGTTATTTCTAATTAGCATCCTTTAAGGGATGGTACGTTATGTCAATATTGAAACTAATATTTTATTTTTATGTATACAGGGTTATTTCTAATCAATTAGCATCCTTTTAGGGGCTTATTCTGTACATCAAAACTAACAACTTTTGTTCTGTGACCTTTGTCACAACATACAAAAAAAAATAAGTGTTTCATAGTAAAAAATCGTTCACCCGCGACCAAATGTATGGAACAGCTGTTTTTTTTTTGAGTTTTGACAAAAGTCATTGAACAAAAGTTGTTAGTTTTGATGTACAGAATAAGCCCCTAAAAGGATGCTAATCGATTAGAAATTACCCTGTATACATAGACATAACATAATATTTGCTTCAATATTGACATAACGTAGCATCTGCCAAATACCGTCTCTTCAATAGCACCTGTTAAATAACGATCTCCCAATAGCATGTATCAAATAGAATCAAAACCATTTCTACCTTCCATCCAAAATAGCATCTACCAAATATTAGGCCAACTAGTGGCACTGCGAAACATTTTTTTTAATGGCACATTTAGCTAAATAGCTGTCTTCTTTTGTCAACAGGACAGAAAACGCGCAATCCGCCGCCGAGGCGAATGTACGTGGGGTCCCGCCAGCGGCCGTCGCTTACGCCACAGGAGCCCACTATCTACGTCAGCCCTTCCAATTTACCGCCGCCGCCCAAATATGGTAAGAATACTATTATATATATTTTTTTTTATTTCAAATAGGTTTGCGTTTGACTACACACTGCCTGATGTTAAGCAGATATGCGGTCTAGGATGTAGCACGCTTACCTAGAAGATACCTATTTACTCGAGATTTGAAGACACCTACATTGTACTTTAACGGAAAGACAGACTCAGGCAAAGCGTTCCACGTTCTGGCAGTTCGTATGAGGAATGTGGACTCAAAACGCTTGGTTCTAACGCGTAGGAAGTCCACCATAAAAGGGTGGCGCTTTGGTCGTGTCTGTCTAGCCGTACGATAGAAGAAAGAGGCAGGGGGGACCAGATTGTGCAACTCCTGGGCGCACTTACCGAAGTGTATTCGATAGTAGGCTGACACACACGCCACCCTACGTCGATGCTCGAGACTTTGCAGCTTCGACTCAGTCAAGGTTTCGTTGCCTATCAGCCTCCTGGCTTGCCTTTCAATGGACTTCAAAGCCTTCAACTGGTATTTGGCAGAGCCATCCCAAAGATGAGAGCAGAGCAGATTATATTTTCTTCCTATCATTATAACTGCTATACCTGCATCTTCGCGCATAAATTATCCCGCCAAAGCCGTTACGTAACAACGCTTAACACTGCCAGGCATAGGTTTTAATGCGTTAAAACGTTGGCTACATCTTCAACAATTTATTTAGCGCGTTAATTTATACGATAAGCGAAGCAATAAAATTCAAGTGCTTCTCCAATACTTGTGACAAGTCAGATCAGCGTAACTGGTCGAGTCTGTGGCGAAACGAGAAACGAGTTTGGTGGCGCTTTCTACACATATTTCTCTTAGTTGAATGTTTATCTATCATAATTAATGAACTATCAGTGACAACATGATAAGCATAATTGAAGAAAAACAAGGGAAGCTTAATAACATTATTCTTATTAGCTTAAAATTATTATCTTTCATTGAGCGATAAAATATTAGGATTCCCAGTAACCGCATCAACAACCTTTAAATTGTTACTAACAGCCTAACCAGACACTTAAATAATCTTTTGACAAGTCAGAAATTAATTTATTTGGTTATTAAGTATACAAACTTGTTGCTCGCTATTAAACTACAAAGGTAAAAAAAAAACTTTTATTTGCTATTTTTTTTGTGAGCTCGTGTAACTTTGTGTTTATTCGTCTAAGCTCCCGCAAATTTTCCATCAGTCCTGTCAAACCACGTGTCCATGCAATGTTCTAATTGTTATTTTGTCTCAATTCCAGAATGCATGGCTCCTCCCAGCTACGAGGAAGTTGTCGGCATTCATTACCCGAACTACCAGATCCAGCCCATAACACAGCCGATCAACGCAGCCCTAGCACAAGGTTCCTCGAACACGACAACAGTTACCGAAAACGTTGTCGTCACAACAGTTAACGAGAATGCACCAGTTTCCGTCACTGTCGCATCCGAGCCCAGAAGGACCTCTGTAACCGTTACGAGATCATGAGTTTTATAATACTAGTTATTTAATGAGCTATTGCTAAAAGTAGCAGCTATTTTAGTAACGTTTAAATAAAAGCTATGAAATATAGCAGCTATTTTTAAATAGCAGTTGCTACATATAGCAGTTGTTTAAGTTACCTAAAATAGCAGTTATTTTTTTATTAACCCAGTTGAACTGGCAGGTTGTTGAATATTTATTAACGTTATAACTAGTCTGCCACTTTTAAAGCTGTACAAAATTAAATATAACGTAGAACTGCATTTACAGCTTCAATGTGATAAAATATGATAGTTGTTTTTGTTTTTAATTTATGTTAGTTGAAAACAAACAAGACAACTAGTTTTATTGTCAAAAAAGTAAATTAAATTTAACAAATAATATGTTACTCACTAGCAGAATTGTTATAATTGTAACTATTTGTCACTTTGACTAAACAACAACCGCTTTACCACAAAATATTTAAATACGCTTTAAACTCAGTTTAACCGTGCAATTCGTACTGTTAAAATTGTCTAATGCGTGCGTAAAACTTTTGTGGAAGGACGGCAAAAGTTTAGTGTTCATAAAAATTGAAAAATCAATTTAAATGGTTTCAAGAAAAACAATGTTTGAAATGAAAATCTTATTTAATATCTTTGGCCTACAAAAATTTGTTTTAAGAGGACGTAAGACTGATTTTTTGATGGGCAAAGATTTAAAATTGCAGTACAGTAAATGCTTTTAGATCATCGATTAATTAATTTTGCTAAATCGGTGTATCAGAGTACATTTTAGAAGTATAAATTTTGATGATTTTTCTAAAACGTTTGACAAAATTGTTAAACATTAACAAAATATCCATATCCATTGAGATATTTGATTTTGAATACAAATTGTATTACCTTTACGTACAAATTGTATAAATTTTTACATTAACTTAAAAAATACCAAAAATCCGAACAAAAGTTGTCAAAAACATGTGCCTACTATTTTTATTGTATAGTTACTTAAATATTATTTTATAAAATATATTTTATTAAGAAACTAGTCTAAGTATTTTCTGTTTCATTTACAACACTTTTTAAATTTAGGTACAGGTTATGTTTTTTGTTCATTTGGTCCTACCCCAATTTCTGTTGAGAACTCAGTTCTTGAAGTTGTTGACTCGTGCATCTACCTAGGACAAGGTCCAATAGCCATGACGACTAAAAATATAATTAGTCTGTCAATAAATTTTAGTCACGTATTTTTTCATTCGTCAATTAAACAAAAATTGATGAAGATATAGCCCGTTAAAGCTTCGCGTGACGTCACAAGTGCCATACAAATGTATAGACTTCTGTGAGAGAGGTGACGTCACGACCCCCACTCTCAAACTTTGACAAGGTTTATCTTTGTCATTTGTTGTTTGATTGACAAAAGAAAAAATACGTGTCTAACATTTTTTGATAATCTAACTCAGGGACTAACTGTAATAACGATAGTTTTACCCAGTCATCCTATTTTAGTAAGTCCGACTTCAAGAAACAGGTCGATCGCCGAATCCAACTTGGTTAGGGAGCTTTCAATGAACTGCAGGCCAATCGCGCTAATTTTAAACAGTTGCGTTCCGTCTGAAATTCAGTTAAAGTTCGGTTACAGTTAAGTTTCAATTCAGCTTTAAAGAATTCGGTATTGCTCTAAACTTCATACACCAATCGGTCGTTTGACAGGGGTTACGTTCCAACTCTAATTGAGTTGCGTTTCAACTTTTGTCAAAATCAATAGCGCGATACAAAAATAGACACAAAGTTGAAGTTCGGTTAAAGTTCAATTGTGATTCAGCTGTAATTTTTTAGTGCGATTGGTCTGCAGGGCACATAGCACGAGGGACTGACGATAGACTCAAATTACTTGAGTGGAGACCACGTAATTACGGCGTAAGACGTCCGCCTACGAGGTGGACGGATGACCCCAGGATCGCGTGGAATGCAAGCCGCTGCCAACCAGTCTTATTGGAAATCTATAAAAGAGGCCTATGTCCAGCAGTGGACGTCCTATGGCTGTTGGATGGACGCATGAAAAGGAGGTATGTGTCTGACAGTGAACGTCCTATGGTTAAACAACGACATCATTAAATAAATATATAATATTCGATAACTTTAAGGTTTGATGGAGAAAAGTCAGTTTAACTAGGGCTCTATACAGGTATTTTGAGATTGAATGGTGGCTTAAGTATGGAATACTATGGAGCCAGCGATGTGAAACGCGTGCACGTGAAGCATAGTAACCGGGTAAGTAAGTTCGTATAGACCAGGTGGCTAGCCCTGGTGTCAGAGGTTTTAGCCCGCCTGAAACCTTCTGACATGGCTAAACGGTTAAAACAACTGATCATCCGAGCCACGGTGGCGCTCAGTTGGAAAATGTCACCCGCGGTCACCCACCCAAATACTGACCATGCGGAACGTACAAGCTGTGCCCGTGAACGGCACTCGGCCCGGGTTCGGATCGGGTAGAAACCGTCTCGTTCACAAGAGGCCTTTTAGGGTCTCCATTGCACTGATGATGCTTCCGAATTGATGTATCCATTCTGCGTTGCCAATTAAGTGAGGTTTAATTTAGTTAATTTACTTCATACAGAGTCCATTTTACAAACATTTTTAATACTTAGGAATTAAATAAAATCAAAACAAGTAACCATTAATCTAAATTCTAAACAAAAATATAAATCAATTAATCCTACAATATGCCAATACTAAAATGTACTGTGGAAATGTGAAACGCTATACTTGCGGAAATTACAGTACATATAATGAATACAAATCAAAACAGAGCTGAAATGTTTTATGTGCATGCTGCTAGGCTGCATGGTTGACAAAAGGGCAGTCAAAAAATCAGCTATAACGCGTAGAAAGCTGGCGGTGCTGCTCCGGATGCGGCTTAGTAGCGAAGCAGTTCGCTTGCACAATATAGCCTGAGATTATGGCATGAAAACCATCCACTCGAGCATCAGCGAACGTGCCCGATGCGCTGCAGCGCCAAGGCAGACCCAGCAGCATCATAAACGCAATGTTATACTGCACGCGTAGCACACCGATCTTCTTTTGCGTATAGTTGACCCACAGACTGCACGTATATATAAAACGTCTGGCAGTAAGCTTCAAAAGCGCTATTTTTACTGGTACTGTACATCGCGCAAATCTGTGGGCCAACATATTACTTCTAACTGCAAACGCTTTACGCTCTCTCTCTAGACATCTTCAGCGTCTGCAATGAACGGTCCTCCGAGGCCCAAAGACCCAGGAAGTCAAGTTTTAATTTCTTCATTTTACGCAATCATCATTTGAAGATAAAGATGATGATCCAAAACATCCTATTTGTCAAAAACGGATATAATAAAAACAGTCATAATTACTAAGGCTATAGGTAAATGTTGGAGTCGCGGACGTCCTCGACGGCGCTGGAGCGACGACATCTGCCAGATGGCCGGACCAGCCTGGACCCGTCAGGCTAATGATAGAGAAAGCTGGAAAATAATGGAGGAGGCCTACACCCAAAAATGGGTGACCCAATACTAATATTATTTATAAACATATTTATGGAATTTTAAACACTATTTTCATATTGTTTGTTACTGTGTTTAATATGTATTAGAAATGTTTTGAAACTCTGTAAATTAGTGTGAATATTGGGAAATAAAGGCTATATATTATTATTATTATAAATGTTGGTATAGATTAGTAGTACAATAAACTACATTCCAGGCAGGTAAGACGCTTTGTTAATAGAATCAGTGCATGACATTTTGCATAGCACTTGCAGCTTGCAGGTATTTAAAAAGTCCTTATATGACTACTAATATAAAGTAAGCTCTACTAATAGAATGTTGACTTAGTCATTTAATTTGTATGATTTCTGAACTGCACAGGTGCATACTAATGTATTAATAATAGGTACTTTAAGATGTAGTTATGCACGTTACTATGTTTTTTTACTATAGGACTAATTCCAAAATCACGACGAACATATAAGACGCTTCACTGATCTATTTTTTGTGATTTTGTAAGTGAAATTTGGGTATATAATAATAAACAGAACTATCTCATATCATATTACCTATATGAATAACATAGTACTATGAATTTTGAAAAAAAAAACCGTAGAATCAATATTTTGAGTTCATAAGCGCCTACCACAATAAATTGAAAATGGCTGGGCGTTTTGCTCTGTGAAATTGGTCAGAATCCAAAAAAGGTCATCACACTAAAAACATTGTGTAAAATGTTGCCATAACGAGAACATACGACTTGCACTGCCAAAAAATTAACAGATTTCTTATAGAGGCTTCTAACTCTATACGAATAGCTACGCCCAAATCTACAAGCCCTCACTAGTAACAGTAGTAACTACAGAGACTCTACAGCTAAGCTAAAATATGTACCTACCTATACTTAAGTATGTACCGTACTGTACCAGCCTTTTTTCATAATCCACTGCAGGACGTAGACCTACCCACGAAGGGTGATTGGGTCGTACATACGTATCCACCACGCTGACCCAGTGCAGGTTGGTGGAATCTATGGACTTGGCATTTTTTCTTTATGGTGGAATCGCACACACCATCAAATTTCTTTTACCAATGTATGCAAGTATGCAGATTGCTTCACTGAAAAGCTAGTAGTGTGAGATTCCTTACATAAGTTCTAAGAGCTCATTGGTACGGGACCGGGATTTGATCCCACTACCTCACGATTGCAGGGTAGACATCTAGACATGTTACTATCACTAGACCATCACCACCAACCAATGTACGGTACCAATTTACAAATAGCAAGTAAACTTGTATGGAAAAACCCCTCTGTGTATAAATGTTTTCAAACTTTTAGAGTTGCTCAGACCACGGAACTGAAAATCAGGTAAGAAAATAAGAAAATTTATGCCGGAACCATTACCTACCGTCAAAATATTTACTTCCATGTTTTTTCTATTCCTTGGTACAGGCCATCATAAATCGTTTCATATTATATCATTGACTTACCAACAAGAAGTATTGTACAACTAGTAGATAATATCTACTAGTTCGTCGGGTCAGAGCTAAAGTAGCCAATCTGCAAATGACAAACTTTTCAGGAGACGGATTTGAAATTTTTTGATTATAAAACTTTAACGTGTAGATCGGATATTAAGCGAAAACTATTTTTTTTTGGGAAAATATAAGTAATAAGCGGTTGTCTTAAGGGGTAATATACTACAATATATATTTTATGGTTTTTACGAAATTTAAAGCAGATTGGCTAGTATTATATAGTAGCAAATCTACTATACAAAAAAATAATACAGTACTAAAGTAACTGATGTGGCAGTTAGGTTAGTTTACTTTTGTGTAATATGCTTATTCCATGAATTTCTACAGTCAAAGTTGTTACTGAGGTAGTTACAATGTAATCATACAGTATGATGCAAGGTTAAATATTTAATTTCTTTTTACCGACTTCCAAAAAGGAGGAGGTAATATGTTCGTCTGTATGTATTTTTGTGTATGTTCATCGATATTTTCGCCAATTGTGAACCGATATAAAAAGTTCTTATTTAGTTTCAAGAGTATAGATCCGAGGTGGTCCCATTGAAAAAACGAAATATACTGAGCCGTTTTTGATATATCAACAGAAATGTGCATGAATGTCACATCGATTCGCTTGAATTCTGTACACAGTGAAAGTCGGTGCTGCAATTTTTTGTGGAAAAATATATTAATAATCTAATATATCTCAGTAACTTACCAGACTATACTCAAGGGGGCATGGCTACTTAGTTTGGGTCATGCTGTGTATGAATCTCAACAAAAACCCCTTCATAAAGAAGAGAGTAGGAAAAATGATGATACGCATAAATATTCTAATTATTTTTATGAAGTCGTTTACCACAGCTGTGACTTTGACACCTGTCATTTTTTAAAACTATTGACCGGCCCGGAAAAAATCGATGTTCTAAAAAGATCCTATTACAAACTACTACGGGCAACAAACGTGTAAAACACCATTTATAAATATTTAAATATTTTATTAGCCATCATTTGCAGTGTTGCGGTGACAATGTGAGCCGGAACATGCTTTTGCCTATTTTAGACATCATCCTTCCCATCCTGTGTACCATTTTTAATAATTCTATCTCTTGTGGAATATTTCCTACAGTCTGGCAAGATACACAGATCATACCACTACCTAAGAAATCCAATCCCAAATTCTTTTCCGAATACCGACCTATCTCTATTTTTCCGTTCTTATCCAAAGTTCTGGAGCGTCTTGTTCACAGACAGCTGAACGATTACCTTAATAGACATGATCTCCACAATCCTTTCCAATCCGGTTTCCGTCCTAGGCATAGCACTGTGTCTGCGCTTATTAAGATCACCGACGACATAGGCTTGGGTATGGATGACGGTAAGCTTACTGTTCTTACCCTGTTGGACTTCAGTAATGCCTTCAATACCGTTGACTACGACATTTTATTAGCATAATTGCGCTCTTCTAACATATCTCCATCAGCAATCGACTGGCTTCACAGTTATCTGTACGAACGCCGGCAGCGGGTTCGCCTTGGAGATAATTTTTCTTCTTGGTGTGACACTACTGCAGGTGTGCCACAAGGCGGCGTGCTATCTCCTCTTCTTTTTGCTTTTTTCATTAATTCTATATCGCAACGGCTTACTTCTTCCTATCACCTTTATGCAGACGATCTTCAAATTTATTCGCAAGCTCGGCTAGATAATCTAGATTCAGCGATAGCTGCTATAAATTCTGATCTCTACCAAGTAACAGAGTGGAGCAGATCTTTTGGCTTAAAGATCAACCCCGCAAAGTCACAAGTCATTTTATTTGGCAGTTCTTATAACATTTCAAGAATCCACTGGCCCAAAATTCCTTGCGTAGAGTTCGATGGAATCACTTTGCCATATAATGAATCTGTAAAAAACCTCGGTGTAATGTTTGATCGTACGCTATGCTGGGATATTCATATTAAAACGATCAGCTGCAAGTTGTTTGCTGCTGGTAGCTCTCTTAGACGGCTCCGAAACTTCCTACCTACTGCTACTAAAGTTGCGCTCGCACAGTCTCTTCTTCCTATTTTAGATTACGCTGACGCCAGCTTTTTAGATCTTACTGAAGCCCAACTTGATAAGCTTGAGCGACTCCAAAATTATTGCATTAGGTTTATATTTGGGTTACGCAAATATGACCACATATCTCATTTTTGTTCTAAGCTCAGTGGCTTCCGATTCGTCTTCGTCGGAATGCACATATCCTTAATCTTCTTTATAACATCCTCCTCAATTTTTCTACCCCACGCTATCTTAAAGACTCTTTTTCCTTCTGGCGTGATGCTCATTCCTTTCCCCTCCGATCCAAGGAAAACCTTTCCCTTATGACCCCTACCGCACGGTGTGAAACTTTTTATGGCCGTTCATTTGCCTTTCAGGCAGTCCAGTTATGGAATGCCTTGCCGGTTACTGTCAGAAAAGCTCATTACCTGCAGAAATTGTCCATTCTTTAACTATGTAAATGTCGTTGTTATTTATGTTGATGTATGTAAGTAGTATATTGTAATTGATTATGTATTAGTTTATTATTTGTTATAGGTTTCGTTTATGATTTTTTTATGCATTGTTTTCTTTATGTTTAGGTATTTTAAGTACTTATATCAATATTATTAGTATGTATGTTTATGTTGTATAATCTAAATTATATTTTTAACTAATGCGCACCCCGTCCATTATTTATACGCTTTCTGTCCTCTCCATCCCAAGGTTGCCTGGCAGAGATCGCGATGTATCTTTATTTCTTCTTTTTGTTTATTTCTTGGTGTGCAATAAAGAGTTTATTTATCTATCTATCTAATCACAATGAAAATGAAGTTTGCAAAATACCTACACACCCTTTCGACGCAACGGCTAGAAGAGCAATGAAAAAATTTGAAAATATGTCAAAATGAATGAAGTTCGTTCATTCACCTGTCGTAGACTAAATAAAAATAACTGTCAGTTTTAGTGACGTGCTCTTGCTTTAGTTCGACTTCTCAAAAATCGAGTTAAAAATGTATGTTCTTAACTTTTTTTTTAGTTTTATTTAAGTTGAGTTACTGTAATAACGGTTGAAAATCCGCCATTTATTCTATTTTTACTAACAATACCAAAGTATCTGCCACATAAGCTACTTGATCTTTGTATCTATCAATTTTAAGTTTATATTGAACCAAGGTATTCATTTTTATCTGCCACTTAAACTAGTTGTTCAATGCTGAATTTACAGGTCTGATTAGACATGAACCATGAAAACTATCCAATCTGCTCACTTAGAATAGTTGTCTGTTGTGGTATTTTAGCTGTTTTAAAATTTTCATACTTAGCCAAATATTCAATCTACCACTTTGGCATTTTGAACATTGCGATATTTTTATATCTAACAGTTTCTGACAGTGGCATATTGATTTAAAAGCATATAGGTTAGTTTAGTTTTGTGAAAACCACATGTCGTGCAAATTGGCTAAAAAACATTAGCTCATATCTTCTGTAGTTTTGACATTTCAGATATAATACTTGGCCAGGACATGCATCTGATAGAGACACGTACGTCTATGCACTTAAGTCAAAATGGCCATTTTGGCAGATTGGCGAGTTGAGTTTTGCACCGACGAATATACTCGTAATTTACAAAGAACTTCGCTTGTAGGTATCTATTAACCACGAGGACACATTTTTTCTCCCGATTTTACTCGTTGTAGCTATCTTAATCAGATCTTAAAGAGATTTATGTCATTTCCATATAAACACAGTTAAACCAATTACCAACTTAATAAACAAACTGATTAAATTCATAAAACTCTTTATTCCTAAGTATTTAGATTTATAATTGTGTAAATTACAGTGTTTGGAGTGTAAAGTGTAAGTTTGTGTTTACATAGATTTCTTGCTGGTAATTTATAGAAGTGGAACTTGCATATAGAGCCATTGATATGTAGTTGATAAATATAGACTTCAATCAAATCTCAATGTCAAGTTTATCAGTCGGACTACGTTATTATTATGTACCTACTACGGGACTAATCGCGCACTAAAATTACGAGATAAATAAATACCTCATCATACCGACGTTTCGACCAAGTTGCATCGATCGTGTTCACGGGAAGACAGTAATTTTAGTGCGCGATTAGTCCCATAGTACTTACATAAAAATAATGTGTTCAAATCGTGAAAGTTTGAAAACAACAGTCGGTCTACGGTTAGTCCTCAAATGGAGACCACGTACCACCCAGCGCAGCATAGAACTTCCTACGGCAAGGACTCTATTTTTGAACCTAAGTATAACCCTCTATTATGCGTAAATGGTCCTGAGAGATAGTAAGAGCAGGAAGGAGCATTGAAAATATGTGTTAGTGCAAACGAAATAATCTGCATGCAACGATAAAAATCATTTCCGAACGTTTTTAAAATTAAATAAATACTTAATATAATTTCTTTAATCAAATAAATATGAGGGAACATCTAGTCGTATGTTAAAATAATTATATGTAGCTCTACAGATGAGATCCTACACTACACTATGAGAGTGTGAGAGAGAGAGAGAGTGAGATGACTACACATCCAATAGGATGTAGTTGTCTGTCGCCACTACCAACTATTA